>CM053030.1:486624474-487224474 GCA_028564925.1 Lithobates sylvaticus | reverse complement strand
CCGCAGGCCAATTGCGGCCCACGTTCCGGGGGCCCCAAAAGAGATATACCGTATTTATCAGCGCTTCCTCAGAGGGGAGAGGGAGGGGGTGGGACAGGAGCCGTCAGATTACATACAGAAAAATCTCCTGTTTACTCTGTGGCAGCTGCTGTAATAGGAAGTCCTGTCTCCTGGGCTGCCATTGGAGGACTGTTCTGTCTATCATAGGAGGCAGGGCTGTTTTAAAGAGGCCACAGATTAAACAGGAGATTCTCCTGTATGTAATCTGTTGGGGCTCGTCTTGCCATCCTCCCTTTCTCCTCCGAGGTTGCAGATGGGCAGGGATCAGGCTGCACTGATGGCAATGGAAAGGTTGAATTCATGGCACATGTGAGGCTGCATTGATTGCAATGGTAAGGCTGCATTCATGGCAATGGTGAGTCTGCATTCATGGCAATGGTGAGTCTACATTCATGGCAATGGTGAGGCTGAATTCATGGCAATGGTGAGGCTGCAGATGGGCACTGATTAGGTTGGCACTGATTAGGTCTACCCTTATTTTGCTTCACATTTCTTTATTTAAAATTTATTTTTTTTTCCTGAAACTTCCCTCCTAAAGTGAAGGTGTGTGTTATACGCCAATAAATACAGTATATCCAAATAACACGCACAAGCTCATCCTTAGTCCTGGGCGGCGCTTTGGGATTCATTGGGGCCACAAAAGATACCACACACAGCCACAAAGGCAAGAGAATTCTTGCTGGGCAGTGTATAAGTGCTCGGACAAACACACTTAGACCGAATTGTAATGGTTCAAAGAATGTCAGGCAAAATGGTTGGCCCTCACGCATGTTCACTTCATCAAATCTGGCCCTCTTTGAAAAAAGTTTGGACACCCCTGGTTTAGCTCAAAGCATATTCATGTGTTAGACTGGCCCAGTCAAAGTCCAGATCTAAATCCAATTGAGAATCTGTGGCAAGACTTGAAATTTGCTGTTCACAGACGTTCTCCATTCAATCTGACAGAGCTTGGGCTATTCTGCAAAGAAGAATGGGCAAAAATGTCACTCTCTAGTTCTGCAAAGCTGGTAGAGACATCCCCAAAAAGACTTGCAGCTGTAATTGCAGAGCAAGGTGGTTCTACAAAGTATTGAAATTGGAAAATCATTTATCATTTTCCTTCCACTTTACAATTTTGTGCCACTTTGTGTTGGTCTATCACATAAAATCCCAAGAAAATACATTTACGTTTTTGGTTGCAACATGTGGAAAATGTCAAGGGGTATGAATACTTTTTCAAGGCACTGTATGTCACAACTGATCAATCATGATGATCTAATTTCTTGAGGCTCTTAAAATGCCAGGACAGTACAAATACACCCCAAATGACCCCCTTTTGGAAAGTAGACAGTCTGAGGCATTTAGTAAAAGGCATTATGAGTTTCTTTAAGTTAAAATGTTTTGTCACCATTATTTGAAAAATGAAGCAATTAAATAAAATTATTATTATTTTTTGTTTACATACTATCACCAGTGCAGTACAAGGACTTCATATGACTTGTGTGGTGGTGATCAGAGATACATACTGGTGACAGCTATGCTAAAAAGAAAAAATAATAATCATTTTTATTCAATTTTTTTAGTTTAAAAAAGAAAAAAATTGTTTTTTTTACAATTTTTTTAATACTTTCATCAGAATAGTTTAGTGTCACCATAGTAACTGTACAACTGTGGGGGGTGATGAGGGATTTTTTTTTTATAGTTCGATTGCTGTTACCACGATGATCACTGTAACAGCACTGTTTTGAACTGTCATGAATGAGTTTCATTTATAACAGCTGTGATTACTTTTGTGTGCTGTGATTGGCATACAGCTATAACATGGTACAGGGTGCTGTGACTGGCCCAGGTACCCTGTGATAGCTGTATGCAAATCACAGCACACAAAAGTAATCACAGCTGTTATAAATGTAACTCATTCATGACAGTTCAAAACAGTGCTGTTACAGTGATGGAACAAAAGGATGGAAGGACTAACTCTTGTTAAGGTAATGGCACAAACATTCTTGTTTCCCATCTTCAATAGTCTCTACATGATAGGACAAGAACTTTGGGGTCAACCAACCCCGGGACTTTAATGGTGTCTCAAATAAAGGTAGATGGGCATGATACAATATCCATAAAAATATAATTTTATTTTAAACAAATTGGAAATGAACAATAAAAATACAATTTCATGTGACATTAAAAAGCATCAGACATAGGAGATTTCCTAAATGAGCTGGTTATCTAGCAATTCCATAAATACCACTCAACCTCTTTCGCTCATTTGAGCTTCCTCAGGAGTTTGGGTATATGATTCGATAAACTAGAAATACATAAAGAGACAATGAGGCTTCAAGGCACGTGTAAAATGTATACAGTTTACAAAATGTACATATATATATACAATGTTAATTACAATCTATTGGGTATATACCAAAATCATAATATTTTTTAATGTATTCATATAGCAAATGTGTCTAAGTGAGAGCTTACCAGAATGATCCAGAAACAGAGCATTTAGATCATGCCAAAGAATGTTAATGATGCTACAATTATCCAGCAATCACTTCAAACAGAACCGTCCATATGAGTGGCCGTGGAGATTCCCTCCGTCATCTAAATCAGAAACACCTATTATAGGACCCCAACCCCTGAAAAACAACCCCACACCATAATACCCCTCCACCAAATGATTTGGACCAGTGCACAAAGCAAGACATGGATAAGCAAGTTTGGGGTGGAGGAATTTGACTGGCCTGCACAGACCCTGACCTCAACCGATAGAAAACCTTTGGGATGAATTAGAGCGGAGACTGCAAGCCAGGCCTTCTCGTCCACATCAGTGCCTGACATCACAAATGCTCTTCGGGAAGAATGGTCAAACATTCCCATAGACACACTCCTAAACCTTGTGGACAGCCTTCCCAGAAGAGTTGAAGCTGACTGTATTAGCAATCCCACTCTTACATTTGGTGAAGTTTCTGACTCTCTTACTTACCTACAGGTTTAGCGCACCCCCAAAAAAAGAGAGCTACATATACAAACAATGAAATGGGTATGTATAGAAGTCAGCATTGTAGTTTGCACTCATGGCACTTAGATGCATGTAGTCTACTAAGAAAATAAATCTTCAAACATTTATTTAAAAGGAATACAGATTTTGAAATGTTAGTGTTTTTTTTTTCAATTTCACTTTTGTAAAATATATACAGTGTATATATATATATATATATATATATATATATATATATATATATATTTATATTTATATATAGATAGATATAGATAGATATAGATAGATAGATAGATAGACAGATAGATACAGTATTTATATATCTATATATATATATATAGATAGACACAGTACATATATATATATATATATATATATATATATATATATATATACTGTTTATTGTTTTAATATTATTATTGTGTGGCAGGCCATTACTTTTCACATAGTGAACTTTAGATTAAATTATTGAGACAATTATTGAAAATCAAATATGAACTATGACACTACATTTTGTTGAAAAAACATGCCCGCCTTGTATGTTGGAAAACCCCAGAATATGTAACAATTCTGTTTTGCCAATGCAGCAAAAAAGGCTGCAATAACTTGAGTGATACAGTATTGCACCACTGCCTCCTATAGGTGATGGAGGAAATGACAGAAGATGAGACTGTGTGTGCAAGAAGATTGTCCTGAATAGGAAAAAGTATATATTTTTTTTGTATACAAGGGATCTATTATTCAGAACCTTTTTAATATCTGCCCTCGCTGGAAGTATGGTGTAAATACTCATCACAATGCATTTATAAGGAATTCCTATGGAACCTTTCTCTTATTTATAAAACATAAAGTAAGAGAGTCAATGTCACCAGATTCCAGGGGCATGATTGCTAACAGACCACTTACCTTTTCTTATGAAGTCAACCTCTCATTAGTTGGACCAGTGAGATGACACTTTCTCGCTGCTCCCTCACTAGCGATTAATATTCTGCAACATTTCTGGCCAATGGAGCAAATCCTTACATTGAAGAGGTTCCCTGGTCTGAGCAATTTTGTTGCCAGCAGCAGAATCATTTAACATTATCTTTACAATGAACATGAAAATAATACAAAGCAGAGAGGGTAACACCTTAGCTGTGATTGGGGCAGGAAGCTAGAGTAAATTTTTAGCATAAAAAGTACCCTAGGAAATTAAAGTGGAACTTAACTGTATCTGAGCACCGCAATGAAAACGCTATTTAATTCAATTTAATATTTGAAGCAAATTCACCCATCCATGTCTTCATTTGAAATGGGCTAAACACCCCCTGGTCCAGTTCATGCCAGAACTCTCATACATCGCAAAACTTTGGACCCAAACCTCGAACCTCATTGAAGTCTATGGGACCTGAATTTTAAAAATTAAAAGTGCCCATTTTGAAGGCTTATATGCAAGTTATTGTCCATAAAAAGTGTATGGGGGCCTGGGTACTGCCCTGGGGGGGGACATGTATCAATGCAAAAAAATGTTTAAAACAAAAAAAATGTTTTTACAGGAGCAGTGATTTTAATGATGCTTAAAGTGAAACAATAAAAATAAAAAATTCCTTTAGTGCCTGTAAAGTGGCACATCTGTACTCTGTATAGAACCTGCTGCAGCAAAACTGACATTTATTAAGAAAAAAATATTACATTTACATTTAATACAATACAATACCATTTCCGGCAATACAAAAACGTTAAATAAACGGTGCGCAGGTCTTTAACCACCTCAGTACAGTGCATTTTCACCCCCTTCCTGACCAAGCCATTTTTCAGCTTTCAGCGCTGTCGCACTTTGAATGACAATTGCGCAGTCATACAACACTGTACCCAAATTAAATTGTTATCATTTTTTCCCCACAAATAGAGCTTTATTTTGGTGGTATTTGATCACCTCTGCGTTTTTTATTTTTTGCGCAATAAACAAAAGAAGAGCGACAAATTAAAAAAAAAAAACAATATTTTTTACTTTTTGCTATACTAAATATCCCCAAAAAAATATATAAAAAAACATTTTTTTCCTCAGTTTAGGCCGAAACGTATTCTTCTACATATTGTCAGTAAAAAAATATCGCAATTAGGGATTATTGATTCGTTTGCGCAAAAGTTATAGCGTTTATAAAATAGGGGATAGTTTTATAGCATTTTTATTAATATTTTTTTTTTTACTAGTAATGGCGGCGATCTGCGATTTTTATTGTGACTGCGACATTATGGCGGACACATCGGACATTTTTGACACATTTTTGGCACCATTGTCACTTATACAGCAATCAATGCTATTTAAATGCATTGATTCCTGTATAAATGACACTGGCAGTGAAGGGGTTAACCACTAGGGGGCGGGGAGGGGTTAATTATGTTCCCTGGGAGTGATTCTTACTGTGGGGGGAGGGAACTCACAAGGGGAGGAGACCGATCGGTGTTTCTCTGTACAGAGAACACACCATTGGCTCTTCTCCTCTGACAGGACCGTTGATCTGTGTGTTTACACACACAGATCCACGGTCCCGCTGTGTTACCGGGCAATCGCGAGCGCCCAACGGACTTCGCGTCCGCTGGGCACGCGCATCGGGTGCGCGCGCTCCCTGGAGTGCACTGAAGGGGAAGACGTCATATGACGCCCTCCCGCGCTGAGAGCTGCGCCGCCGGGCCGTCATTTGACAGCCGGCGGTCGCAAGGTGGTTAACAACCAGCTATTCACTTTGCCCTAATTTGGTAAAGCTTTGAATGACTTAGAATGCACTGCGCAGCGCGTGGTGCATTCTGGGGGTGCTCGGCGGGCGAACATCCCGCTGAGTGCCCCGCAAAATTGGGTGTTTGCAGGACAGGCGATGTTCAGGCCACTCTCTGGGTTTTGTTAGAGACATTCTAATTGTCAGCAGTTCAAGGTGCCTGAGTTTCTTCACCCTTGCTCTCTGTTCCTATTTGAGACTGTGTTTGTTGGATGTTACCACTGCAAATAAAAAGCTTCAAAAATGACTTTTATGGTGTCAGCATCCGAAGTTGTTGGGTACTAACCCTGGGGACCCCTGAACACGGATTAACAAGCCAAACGGAGGTAGCCGGTAATCTCAAAAGTCAAGGGTTATGGCCGCTACAATAGTATACATTGAATGCTGCTAATCATGGAGCATCAACTTGTCTGACACATATTGGAAGAACTTGAATATGTATAATAATAATTCCGCACTGTTACACACGGAAATGTATTCTTCCAGTTGCGAACTCTGCATGTTTCGGGGTAACCCCCTTCTTCAGGAGTTTATTAGGTCCGAAAATTATCCACATAGCCGGCAACAGAATTTTGGGCGTCACAAGGCCAAAAGTTGGCAATCTCCCGGGCGAGTGCGGGAATCAGGAAGAGGGAAGTCACATAAAGAGACTATGGAGTCTTTACTAAGCAGAGCATGTAATTAGGCGGAGAGAGAGTGTTATCCAAGTGGATATTAAAATCAGGTGTAGATGGAAATAGTCCAAGGAACCATCTAAAGCCACATATGAATTTTATCTGAGAGATCTCAAAGCATAATGCCAAGATCACATCATGCGGGCTGAATATACTCAATAGGGGCCTTGTGACACCCAAAACTCTGGTGCCGGCTATGTGGATCATTTTCTGACCTAATATACTCCCGAAGAAGGGGGTTACCCTGAAACATGAAGAGTTTGCAACTGGAAGAATACATTTCCGTGTGTAACAGTGCGGAATTATTATTATACATATTCAAGTTCTTCCAATATGTGTCAGACAAGTTGATGCTCCATGATTAGCAGCATTCAATGTATACTACCTACTATTGAAGGCTTTTTATGATGCATATATTTGTGTTTAATACTGTCATGAACCTTGAAACACTGATGTAGTTATCCTTTGATTCTATTACACAGTGGGGGGTCTTCTGCAATGTCTTAAGGCTAACCCACTCCAGACGTCTCTGTTGTCTGGAAGGAATGCATTGTTCTGTGTCTGACCGTTTGTTTATGTACTTTAATTACCTCCTGGGGCTTCTCTGTGTCATTACACCTTATCAGTCCTCCTATTCAAGCTATCGGACCAATCCCTGCTGACCCTGTTTCAAGTCCTAATTTGCATGGAAGAGGACCTAATTGAAAGCTACAGTCTACTTTACAATTGACCAATTGGAAAGTGGTTGTTGGGGGCGGGGTGTTCAAACTGATGTGTATAAAAGAGTGTTGTTGATCCAATAAAGATATTCCTGTTTGAACTTACATACAGCCTGCCTGGTGTTTGTTCAGAGCCATCACAACTGGATTCGAACAGCACATAGCTGTAGTTTGAATCCCGGAGCATCGCATGACCGAACCATCAGATGTTGCGATCTGTCGGGAGACATAGGAGTGTCGGGAGAGTGGAACCGAGCGAGCAGGGGCTTGTTACATTGGTTGGCAGCGGTGGGATTTGCTCTCCAGTTACTGGGACACTCCAAACCACCACAGTGAATGACCAGCTATGCAGCCTGCAGGAGAGCCACGCTGAAAGACTTACTTGAGAGCCGTGGAGGAACCGGTGGGACAAAGAACAAGGCCACCCTGATCAGTGAGCTAGCCAAGATGGATCAGAGGGATGGTGATGCGGGACCCCGGTCAGTTGAAGACTTGTTTCAGCAACGAGTTCGAGAGCGGTTGGCATTATATGGTGCTAACCCATCAGAGACCGCCATACAGAATGCCATTAGAGACATCCAGCAGCAGGATGAGCGACAAGAGAGAGAACTAGAGCGGCAACATGAGCGGAGAATGGCGGAAATACGGCAATCGGGGACAACACCCAAAGATACAGCGCCTTTCCGTAAGTTGCCCTTTCGGGCATTCAAACTATTTAAGGAAGGAGAGGAGGAAATTGAAGCGTTCCTGCAGGACTTTGAGAGACTATGCCAGATACATGAAGTACTGTCCCAAGATTGGGTCGCCTTACTGGCGAGTAATTTAACTGGCCGAGCGGCGGATGCGTATCGGGCCCTGGAGGACCAGGACGCTAAAGATTATGACCGGGTAAAAGAAGCTCTGCTAGCCCGATTTGCCATTACACCCGAAGCCAGCCGGATTAAGTTTAGAGAATCCCGGAAACAAACCAACATAACATACGTGGAGTGGGCACATCGTCTGCAGCGGAACCTTAAGGGCTGGTTCCAGGGAAGCCACGCTTATACCATAGAGGACATCACCCAGCTAGTACTCTTAGAACAATTCTTTAACCACACCCCTCTGGTAGTACGAGATTGGGTGCGAGATAAGCAACCACGGACTGTACAGCAAGCGGCTACTTTGGCTGATGAATATCTGGACTCTCGAAGGTCAGGTGAAAGCGAGCGCTATCCACTATCTCGGCCAAGTTTACCAGCCTCTAACCCAGCTTCAGTACCTCAGTGGTCTGCCTCTAGACCCCCAGCCCGACCCAACCCTCCTACCGGACCTAAGTGCTATATCTGTAACCAAACCGGTCATCTGCAGCGATATTGCCCTACCCGATCCACGAGGTACCGGGAGAATGCTCATCCATCCAGACCAGCGGTTCATTGCTTCCAGAATGAGCCCAACCATCGAGATGTTCAGGAAGAGTGCGGTGAACTTTTCGAGGCTGATCCCGTCCAAGCTGCTGCCGGAGATAATCGACAGCACCATCGTCAGGCAGTATGGGTTAATGGGCAGCCGGCCCAGGGACTCCGCGATTCCGGGGCTACGATTACCCTCATCCAGCCTCACATGATTCCCCAGTCGGCCCGAACCGGTCATACTGTTGCAGTCAGGGTAGCAGGGGGCAAGGTGCTACGTTTATCCACCGCCCAAGTTCTCTTGGATTGGGGCTCAGGGGAGCGACAAGTGCGAGTGGGATTACTACGTGAGTTACCTGCGGAAGTACTTTTGGGGAACGATTTGGGGCATTTAACTTCCTCATATGCCCCAGAGGCTGCCATGGCTGTGACCACCCGACGTCAGAGCCAACTTCAAGGCAACTCCACTCCTATGGGGACCCAGGTAAGACCAAATCCTCCTACGTTACCCCAACTTGACAACCCTGTGTCCTGGGATTCTCCCTCTGACATTAGACAAGAGACTCAGAGTGACCCAACTTTAGCTGGTTATCGGGACAGGGCGGGCAAGGATCCAGGGGGGTTGGGGGAAGACAGAATAGAGTGGGAGGGGGGGTTTCTTTATCGTTACACTGAGGGAATGGACACCTGGGAATAGTGCTAGATAGGATCCGAGCCGCTGGCCTGACCCTGAAGCCAGACAAATGTAATATCGGGATGTCTGAGGTGCAATATCTGGGACATAGAGTGGGATGTGGGAAGCAGAGGCCAGAACCTGCAAAAATCGAGGCCGTCCTAAACTGGCCGGTTCCCAGAACCAAAACCCAGGTACTTGCATTTTTAGGGACAGCAGGGTACTACAGGAAGTTTGTACCCCACTATAGTGACATTGCCAAACCCCTGACGGACCTGACCAAAAAGACTCTCCCTAGACAGGTCCTGTGGTCCCCGGAGTGCGAGACAGCGTTTCATCAGTTAAAAACCGCCCTAACGCAAGCTCCCATACTGGCGGCACCCGATCCTAACAAACGCTTTGTCATTCATACAGACGCTTCCATGTTCGGACTGGGAGCCGTACTAAGTCAAATTGGCGATGACGGGAAAGAGCACCCGGTGGCGTATCTCAGCCGCAAGTTGTTACCCCGTGAAGTTGGATATGCTGCTGTGGAAAAAGAGTGTCTGGCCTTAGTCTGGGCTTTAAAGAAATTGCAGCCCTACGTGTATGGACGCTCTTTTACCGTCATGACAGACCACAATCCATTGATATGGCTTAACCGGGTGGCGGGAGAGAACGGCCGATTACTAAGGTGGAGCCTGGCTTTGCAACCGTACAATTTCACCATACAATATCGGCCAGGGCCCCAAAACGGGAATGCGGATGGGTTATCTCGACAGACGGACCTGGAGCCTTAAGACTACTTCTCTTTTCCAACATCCTCGAGTTGACCCGTTCAGGGTCCCACTGTGGCTGTTGGACTGTTTCCCAGGAGGGAGAATTGTCATGAACCTTGAAACACTGATGTAGTTATCCTTTGATTCTATTACACAGTGGGGGGTCTTCTGCAATGTCTTAAGGCTAACCCACTCCAGACGTCTCTGTTGTCTGGAAGGAATGCATTGTTCTGTGTCTGACCGTTTGTTTATGTACTTTAATTACCTCCTGGGGCTTCTCTGTGTCATTACACCTTATCAGTCCTCCTATTCAAGCTATCGGACCAATCCCTGCTGACCCTGTTTCAAGTCCTAATTTGCATGGAAGAGGACCTAATTGAAAGCTACAGTCTACTTTACAATTGACCAATTGGAAAGTGGTTGTTGGGGGCGGGGTGTTCAAACTGATGTGTATAAAAGAGTGTTGTTGATCCAATAAAGATATTCCTGTTTGAACTTACATACAGCCTGCCTGGTGTTTGTTCAGAGCCATCACAACTGGATTCGAACAGCACATAGCTGTAGTTTGAATCCCGGAGCATCGCATGACCGAACCATCAGATGTTGCGATCTGTCGGGAGACATAGGAGTGTCGGGAGAGTGGAACCGAGCGAGCAGGGGCTCGTTACAAATACATTTATATATTTTTTGTAAATTGACTGTTGTAAGTTCATATGGTACCACGAAAGTCCATGTTGCCTCCACAACTGTCCAAATTTCTATCTAGTAATAGGACGAAGGTACATTCATTTCTTCATAACAAGTAGCGTTTCCAAATAGTTAATGTTGATTGAGAAAGTTTAGTTCCAAGGAAATTCTCCAATGGGACACAGACCGCAATAAAAAAAAATGACAGTGATCTAACTTTTTCTACTCCAAAATTCAAATGTGTCACTTCAAAAAAAGTCCATGGGGGGACAAGAACAAATCTCTGTGACTGGCAATCAACAAAAAAGTCACATTGCAAAAATCTTCCCATCTGTAGTCAGGTAAGCATACTAAAGGGTTAACTATGACTGAGGGAATAAAAACTGGCAGCACATAAATGCATGTGCTGTATGTTCAGGTTGGCCTCCGCCATTGTCATCGGTAAGCACAGTTTTCTCTCCGCATTCCCTGACTGTATTTATAGATAATGTAACACTGAAATGGCCATATGACATAAGGCAACGAAGCATAAAACTCATATAGCCTATATATTGTTATAGAGGAATCTTCGCTCGGTGACACCTCTGCTCCCCCCCTGTAGTCAGTTTACCTGCCAGCAATTACTCACACCTAAAACTTAAACAACAGATGTCACTGTGCCAACTGAAAATAAATGAATATAAAATGTGCGGCATAAGAGAGGGGAAAGCGTAACAAAACACAGCGCCGATAAAAAGTGAGAAGAGTAAACAAACAGACGTAAAATAAATAGGAAGAAAGATTAAAGATTAACAGAGCAAGACACTGAGCAAATCAAATAAGTGAAAGTCTGCTAAAAGAGAAATATTAACTTTAGCAGGAGAAAATGTAAGTTTTGTATAAAGTTCAAGAGAGTGAATCAATTGCAAATAATAAGTGAGAGCCGAATCAAGACTTATGCCGCGTACACGCGATCGCACATTACAACAACAAAATCCATGTTATTTTTTCCGACAGATGTTGGCTCAAACTTGTCTTGCATACACACGGTCACACAAATGTTGGCCAACAATTTCAAACGTCAAGAACGCGGTAAAGCACAAGACATACGACGAGCCGAGAAAAATGAAGTTCAATAGCCAGTGCGGCTCTTCTGCTTGATTCCGAGCATGCGTGGAACTTTGTGCGTCGGAATTGCGTACACACGATCGGAATTTCCGACAACGGATTTTGTTTTCGGAAAATTTGAGCTCCAGCTCTCAAATTTTGTTTGTCGGAAATTCCGATGGAAAATGTCCGATGGAGCCTACACACGGTCGGAATTTCTGACAACAAGCTCCCATTGAACATTTGTTGTCGGAAATTCCGACCGTGTGTACGCGGCATTAGACTTTTTGGGGTCTCCAGAAACTCATATTACCCCTTCATAAAGTTTCAGCTTGTTGATCAATCTCCAAGCATACAGCAAGGAAAATAATTATTTGATCCCCTGCAGATTTTGTAAGTTTTCCCACTTACAAAGGAATGAAGAGTCTATATTTTTTTTACCATAGGTGTTTTTTCAATGATAGACAGAATATCAACCCAAAATCCAGAAAAAAAACACATGATACAAATGTTATAAATTGAGTTGCAGTTCAGTGAGTAAAATAAGTATTTGATCCTCAAGCAAAACATGACTTACTACTTGGTGGAAAAACCCTTGTTGGCAAGTACAGAGGTAAGATGTTTCTTGTAGTTGGTGACCAGGTTTGCACACATCTCAGGAGGGATTTTGATCCACTCTTCTTTACAGACATTCTCTAAATCCTTAAAGTGGATGTAAACCCGATTCATGAAATTTGAGCTGGGCACAAATATCTGCCGTGTTTTCTTATCTTCCTTCAAAGCACTAAGTCCTGTGGCTTTCTCCTGCTCTGTTCTTCTGTTATCAGCAAGATAACTTCTGACAAGTCCTCCATCACAGGAGATAAAAGCAGCCTGGAATTTGTGTTGGGGATGTTGCTATAAATAGATTAGCAGACAGCTAAACTTTTTTACAAAACAGCTCTGAGAGTCCCTGCCTATGAGGAGAGGGGGTGTGTGCCTTTCCTCCAATCAGCTGTCTTGGCTGTATGCCCAGACTTCAAACTCAGTGCTGAACAGAAAAACTCCTAACACGATGTGAACTTTCTAAGAATATATAAAGCTGAAGACAGCAGATATACATGTACTTGTGAACTGCAACACAATTTATAACATTATCATGTATTTTTTCTGGATTTCTGGTTGATATCCTGTCTCTATCATTTAAAATACACCTATGATAAAAATTATAGACCCTTCATTTCTTTGTAAGTGGGCAAACTTACAAAATCTGCAGGGGATCAAATACCGTATTTATCGGCGTATAACACACACTTTTTTACCCTTAATATCAGGGGAAAATTGTGCGTGCGCGTTATACGCCGATCCCCCGCTGACTGTGAGGGGGAGAGGAGCGAGCGCCGTCGAAATACAACATAGCCGAGTGTACTGTGTACTCAACTAGGCTCGGCTCCGCTCACAGTCACACCCAGTCCCGCCATTGAACCTGTGCTATGTCCATCATAGGAGCCGGGCCAAGGGGTGGGACTGTGAGAGGAGTCGGGCCTAGCCAAGTACAAAGGACATCCGGCTCTGTGTATCTCAGTGACGCTAATTTTAAAAACGAGCAAGGCTGCAATGACACTAAGCAAGGCTGAAATGACACTGAGCAAGGCTGCAATCAGACTGGGCAAGGCTGCAATGACACTGGGCAAGGCTGCAATCAGACTGGGCAAGGCTGCAACGACACTGGGAAAGGCTGCAATGATGGGCAGGGCTGCAGATGGACACTGATCATTCTGCAGTGATGGACAAGGCTGCAGATGGACACTGATAAGGCTGCATTGATGGGCATTTAAATGTAATTTTTTTTCCTTAAAATTCCCTCCTAAACTTGGGGTGTGTGTTATATGCCGGCGCCTGTTTTATACGCCGATAAATACAGTAATTATTTTCCCCACTGTATATTTAAAGAAATCCTTTAATACATTTAACTTTAAATAATAGTACCACAAACAATAATAATATTTTTGTGAGGGATGGGTGAATCTGCCCAGGTTCAATTCATGGAGGGTTTGAAATGAGTGAAACCTATATTTGACAGCAAATCCCACTGAAGTCTAAAGGTAGTGAATCGTGATACTAAATGCTGGCCATTTTCAAAGCTAATAGGCAAGCTATTGTCAAGAAAGGGCTTAGAGAGCTGGGCACTGGCATAGGAGACATTTGTCAAAGTAAAAAAACAAAAAACAAATACCATACAGTGGGTAAAGTGTCCTTTTATTGTAATTTCAAGGATGACATGGAAAAAATTACAATCCTTGCCTGAGAAATGCCTTTAAGCTGTATGTAGTGTTATGGAATGCAATTTTCATGGACAACATTAAATCTAATTCTAGCATCGCATATTTTGGAAGTGTAAATGATTTTTCAACTTTAACATTTATTTTGGATTAAATACAGCAACAGCACTCCACATCAATTAATTTAAACTTGAAAGAAAGGTAATTTTGGCTGTAAAACCTGATTGTTTTATATAAAGTGGTTAAAAGCCTGTATTGACTGGTGAAACTAGCCACCACAACTGATCTAAAAGCCATAGGAAAGTTTACTCTTATAAAGAATAAAGCTAAAGCCCACAACGTCGTATAAATTAGTCAAAGGCACAACAGTTCAGAGACACAATAGTCTTTTTAGGACTACCTTTTGGGTGTCAGCAACAACTGTAGTTACATTGAACTACTTAGCCCCAATATTTTGAGAAGATACATTTTATTTTATTTTACTAGGTCCTTTTTTTGAGGTGTGCAGCATATTTCTGTTGTTGTCATAGCCAAAGCTGTCCTTTCCTTGCAGCGCGTCACTGCATACTTGTGGTGTTGAGTAGTTAGCACCAGAGAAGTGAGATAGATATTTATTTCCCTTATTGCAGTAGCTTTCATTAGATTTAGGCATTCCCCTTTATTTAAAATGTCAGGCAGACCTAACATGAGAGGCAGAAGTTCTGCACATGGGATCTACTAGGGATCAAGCAGGGTCTGCAGGACAGGGGCAGACAGTGGTGGTTGGGCCACACCATCTGGAGGCAGGATATGAGTGGCTGTGATATACAGTCATAGCACATGAAGGAGGTAGTTTAGTGGCTGACAAAGACTTCTTCTTCCTCTTCTCTGTCTTCAACTGCTGCTTAAGCATCCACTTCTTCCTCCTCTTATTCCTCCTCCTCTTCTGTTTATCCTGCCATAACCCCACAAACTGGCAATGAGGAGTTTTTGGAATTACACAATCACTGGCATTTTGCAGGAGGATGATCTTGGTCATGTGTATGCATTTCCCCTTTCGGATATTGAAGGAGAGGAAGATAGCATCATGACCATAGAGTGAGGAGACATTAAAGTTGGAGCAGCAAAAGGCAATGATATACCAGTAGCTGGAACTTACTGCAAAGTAAGGAGTGCTGGTGAATGATGAGTTGGCAGACTGAACATTGGCACCACCAGGAGGATGACCTTGGTACGCATGTCTCCTTTCAGATATTGAGAGAGAGGAAAATAGCATCATGACCATAGAGTTAGGGGACATTGGGGAAGGAGGAGAAAAAGGCAATGATGTTCCAGTAGCTGAAACTTACTGCAAAGTAAAGAGAGGGGGTGAATGATGAGTTGGCCGACTGTACATTGGCACCACTGATTGCAAAGAAGGAAAGAGGGAGAGACAAGTTTGGGGGTCCCATCAAAATCTAAACCAGACACTCATCCAAGCATGCAGCCTGCCTGTCCACTGGCCAGTCTGAACCACATCAGGCCACATGCCTCCAACATGGGGAGGGAACCTTGCCAGTGGGTCCCTCAGGCAAAGTACCTTTTCTCCATGTTGATGAGGACAAACAGCTCTTCCCCACAAGACCTGCCAGTTGTGGAGGTCTGCAGGGGAAAGATTTATCAGAATATGGAAGCCATCTCAGATCCCACAACACCCATATGAATGAGTAAGGGGTAAATAGCACCCCTGGTTACTCATTCACACACAAAAAGATTAAATAGTAAATACCAACACACACTGACCACAGCACACCTTTAGAAAAAAATGTGGGCCCACAACATGTCTTTCTGGAAATTCCAGTTCCCAGCCCCAGAGCTGCATATAAACAAAGGGGCTGGGAGCTGGCTGTCATCACTGACTAAATATGATTATGACTAGTATTTAGTCAATGACTGCATCCGGCATGCCCGCTGGCTTGTTTACAATTAGAAACAAGCCGACAGACAGCAGGATGGTAGTTGATAGGTAGCCAATCAATGCAAACCCAAAATACTATGTTTTTTTGCAATAAAACTCATCTTATGCGGCGTACACGCGGTCGGAATTTCCGATGGAAACAGTCCGATGGGAGCTCTTCAACGGATTTTCTGACCGTGTGTATGCCCATCGGTCTTTTTCTGTCGGAATTTCCGACGGACTTTGGATTGAGAACCTGTTCTCAATTTTTCAGACGGAAAACCTTTCTATCTGATTTTCCGATTGTGTGTATGCAATTCCGACACGTAAAATTCCGACACGTAAAATTCCAAAACGTAAAATTCCGACACGTAAAATTCCGACGCATGCTCGGAAACAATTCAACGCATGATCGGAAGCATTAAACTTCCCTTCTATAGTGCTGTCGAACGTGTTTTATTCCGCTGTGTTACAGACCGTCGGAATTTGGTGTGACCGTGTGTAGGCAAGACAGTTTGAGTGAAATTCCGTCGGAATTCCGACGGGAAAACCATCAGAGCTTTTTCCAACGAGAATTCCGACCGTGTGTACGCGGCATTAGTGTAATTTTTCCAGTAAATATGCATTTTCTAAATAGCTGGGCAAATATCAAGCGACTTATAAAAATTGCATTTACCACTATTTTACTCTCTTGGGTCTCTACTTTCATTAAATATATAATTGTTTGGGGGCTTGCAATCATTTCTAGAAAAAAACAAATGCTGATTTTTAATGTTTGCAAAAATGTTAAATATAATTGCCCCATTAGACAATTGGTTAAAAAAGAATTCCAGGTAAGAAGATTTGTACATGTTTACATTGGGCCAGCTTGGACCATACGTGGGAACACTCTAGAACAGTGGTCTCCAAACTCCAGCCACCAGCACCACTGGAACCATCGGCATCACTCGCAACGTGACACATATCCAGCCACTAGGACAGCAACTTCCTAAAGCATTATAGACTTATACCACTCCCCACTCTATACATGGACTGATTTATGATATTGTCCTTTAGGCTGCATTCACGTTTTCAGGCAGAAAATCGCGCAAATTGCCAGGTTTTTACCGTGTTTCCCATCGTTTTTTACCGCGTTTTGCAGCGATTTTGTACAGCGCAAAAGGTCACCAATGTAAAAAGAAGAAAAACGCCCAAATCTGCCCGATTCGAGCGACAAAAAAGGGTCCGGAACTTATTTGAGCTTCAGGCGTAGGGCTTCAGGCGTTTTGGAGTAGAGATGTGAACCATCTCCATAGAGAATAATGTATTTTTTTCCCTCTAGCGTTTTGTAGCTTCAGGCTTCAGGCGACAAAACGCTCAGGTGTGAATGCAGCCTTAGTGTCATGTCTGTTTGCTTCTTCCCTAACCTAAAAGCACCAGTACTGTGGTTTTAACTGTGACCAAACTGCGGCCCAGGGGCCGGATGCAGCCCTTTGATTTTCTTTTATCTGGCCCTTGGGGCACTATTTTATACACTGACATCAAAGAAGGGCACAGTTCCTCCCAATGACAACAAGGAAGGAGCAAAATTCCTAATGCCGCGTACACACAAGCAGACTTTTTAACGCACTTGGTCCGGCGGACTACCCGACGGACTTTGCAGCGGAGGTCCACCGGACTTTCAAACGAACGGACTTGCCCACACGCGAACACTCCAAAAGTCTGACGGATTTGAATGTGATGACGTACGACCTGACTAGAATAAGGAAGTTTATATCCAGTAGCCAATAGCTGCCCTAGTGTCGGTTTTCGTCCATCGGACTAGCACACAGACGACCGGATTTTTTGACCGGACTCGAGTCCGCCGGAAAGATTTGAAACATGTTTTATTTCTAGGTCCGTCGGACTTTTGAGAAAGAAAAGTCCACTGGAGCCCACACACGATCGAATTCCGGTCCGCCGGACCTAGTCCATCGAAAAGTCTGATCGTGTGTACGCGGCATAACTATGACACCAACGATGGGGCACAATTCCTCCCAATGACACCAACAATGGGACACAATTCCTCCCAATGATACCAACAATGGGACACAATTCCTCCCAATGATACCAATGATGGGGCACAATTCCTCCCAATGATACCAATGATGGATGATTGTTTACTCCCACTGATGCTGGGACATTTTGTACTCCCTTTGACCACAGCCTGGTCCCCCTAAAGTCTGAACTGGCCCTTCATTTAGAAAGTTTGGAGGTCCCTGCTCAAGAAGCTGGAAATCACTGTAATAGATACCGCTACTCCAGTGATCTCCACTTATTTCTGGGTCCTGCGCTAAGTGACTGACCTCTGCATTGTAAACACAAGTAAAATTCAGAGAATGCTTTGCATTTCCTTAATGAATGCAAAGTATTCTCAGATTGGAGAAGGTGGAGAGGTGGAGCGTCAACCTAATGCTCTCCTCCTTGTCCAATCAGAGAATGCTTTGCATTCATTGAGAAAATGTGTGTATATGTGTGTAATAAATGCCATACCTAGAATACCCACTTCCCGACTGGCTCACATACATTTACGGTGTCAGGTTGGCTCCCCTGCGCGAATAGCTCCTTTAAGAGCCATCGCAGGCGCATACATCTACTGCACGGCGGGGGACCCGATGCACGTGGCTGGCAGGCGTGATGTCCGCCGGCCACCTGCGATCGTGGGCACGAGAGCCAGAACGTGATCCCTGTTCTGACAAAAGAGAGACAGATCTGCTGTTCCTTCTGATTAGGAATAGGAATCTGCCTCCTCCTCCAGTCAGTACACTGCCCCCACAGTTAGAAACACACACGAGGGAACACATTTAACCCCTTGATCGCCCCCTAGTGTTAACTCCTTCCCTGCCAGTGACATTTACACAGTAATCAGTGCATTTTTATAGCACTGATCGATGTATAAATGTCAATGGTTTAAAAAAAAATTCAAAAGTGTCCAATCTGTCCGCCGCAATGTCGCAGTCCCACAAAAAATCGCAGATCGCTGCTATTACTAGTAAAAAAAAAAAAAAAAAAAAATGCCATTAATCTATCCCCTATTTTGTAGATGCTATAATTTTTGCGTAAACCAATCAATATAAGCTTATTGCAATTATTTTTTTTTTACCAAAAATATGTAGCAGAATACATATCGGCCCAAACTGATGAATACTTTAGTTTTTTTTAGTTTTTTTGGAAAAGTAAAAAAAGGTATTGTTTTTTCAAAACTGTTGCTTTTTTAGTTTATAGCGCAAAAAATGTAAAATGCAGAGGTGATCAAATACCACCAAAAGAAAGCTCTATTTGCGAGCCAAAAAGGACATCATTTTCGTTTGGGTATAACGTCGCAGGGCCGCGCAGTTGTCAGTTTACCACCTGATTACTTTGCACTTAAACCCCCCTCGTGACCAGACCAATTTTCAGCTTTCGGCGCTGACGCACTTGGAATGACAATTGCGCGGTCATACAACACTGTACCCAAATGAAATTTTTACCATTTTTTTCCCACAAATAGAGCTTTCTTTTGGTGGTATTTAATCACAGCTGGGGTTTTTATTTTTTGCTAAACAAATAAAAAAAGATGGAAAATTAAAAAAAAAAAAAAAATCATGTTTAATAGTTTGTTATAAAATTTTGCAAACAGGTAATTTTTCTGCTTCATTGATATGCACTGATGAGGCGGCACTGGTGGGCACTGATAGGCTGCACTGGTGGGCACTGATAAGCTGCACTGGTGGGCACTGATAGGCTGCACTGGTGGGGACAGATAAGTCGGTACTGATGGGCACAGCAAAGATGGCACTGATGGGCACGGATGGGTGGCACGGATGGGTGGCACCGATGGGTGGCACCGATGGGCACTGATGGATGGCACTGATAGATGGCACTGATGGGCACTGATAGATGGCACTGATAGGTGGCACTGATAGATGGCACTGATGGGCACTGATAGGTGGCACTGATGGGCACTGATGGGCACTGGTAGGGGACACTGATGAGCACTGGTAGGGGACACTGATGAGCACTGGTAGGGGACACTGAATGTGCAGCACTGGCACTGTGGGCACTGACAGATGGCACTGTGGGCACTGACAGATGGCACTGTGGGCACTGACAGATGGCACTGTGGGCACTGACAGGTGGAGCTAGTGGGCACTTTTATTTGGCAAATGTGGGCACCATGGACCCTGGGCATATTGCAGTGAGAGGGACTGATGTCACTGATTATCACATGATCAGCTGTCATTGGCTGACAGCTGATCACGTGGTAAGGGGTCGGGATCGACCCCTTACTCGGATCTGTGATCCAGCGAGTCTCACAGACTCGCGGATCACAGAGCGGGGGTGCGCAGGCAGCTCGTTGCCGGGACGACGTCAATAGATGTCGTCCCGGCACATCAGAGACGCGCTGTAGCCGTCATTCGGCTATGGCGCGGATCTCAGGTGGTTAACCTGCCGTATCGCAAAAAATGGCATGGTCAGGAAGGGGGTAAAACCTTTCAGGACTGAAGTGATTAATGAATGAAAAGTTTTCTCTGATTGGAGGAGGTGGAGAGGTGCAGCGACAACTTAATGCTCTCCTCCTTGTCCAATCAGAGAATGCTTCATTGAATTCATTGAGAAAATGTGTGTGTAATAAATGCCATACCTGGGATTCTTCTTTAATGTCTTACTACTGATGATTGTAACAGGAAAGCATGCAAAGAAATGTTTATATGGCTGTCTGATATAAGATCATTGAACGTTCCATACTGTTTCAATTGTTTCAGTTGTAAGAAGTGCAACTTAGAAAATGAAAAAATGCATTATCATATTGTTATCTCTCTTCATATTAAGTTATTGTTAAGAAGCTCAACGAAGAAAAACCATTTGAGGAGGTAGAAACACACTTTATTCCAGAATGTTTAACTGCACATAAATAGCAGAGGAAGCAGCTTGTCTCCTCATTAACACATTCACGTTTCTCTTAAGATCCAATATGAGTAATTTTTCACTGTCTGCTGCTAATATTTCACTTTATAATCAATCAATCCAATGTTATAATTGCTCTGTCACAGTGATGGAGCGTGTCTTCATAGCACGATATTTTTATGCCTTAATAAGATAAGCTTGATAAATAATTGGTGAATTAAAGGCAGAAATGGGGGAAGGAAAAAACTTACGGAAAAAACTCCACGCGAAGTACACAGTACAGTATAAGCAAAAGGAGAACATTTTGTAATAAAGAAGCTTGAGAAAGTGGGATAAGCCCCCGAAATATGTTGCTTGTATACTGCTTGTATATTGAACATGATTGGGAAGTCTGTGCCACTGTCCCCAGGTTACAAAGTTGGCAGACCTGTGTAAAGCTTTGTGAACTGAGCCTTGTGTGTCATCCTCTAGGCCACAGGTGCCAAACACAAGGCCCGCGGGCCGAATCCGGCCCTCCAGGCCATTTCATGTGGCCCTCGCACCTCTCCTGCAGCTGAAGGAGAGCTCCAGCCCTCCTCTGGTCGTCCTCCATACCCCTACTTTCCCCGGACTTGGCCACACACAATCACACCAAAGTCAGACGGATTTGAACTTTATGGCATACGACCGGACTAGAATAAGGAAGTTCATAGCCAGTAGCCAATAGCTGCCCTAGCGTCGTTTTTTGTCTGTCGGACTAGCATACACACGAACGGATTTCTAAAGTCCGTCAGATTTTTGGACAGCAAAAAAAAAATATTAATAAAAATGCTATAAAACTATACTCTATATTGTAAACGCTATAACTTTTGCGCAAACCAATCAATATACGCTTATTACGATTTATTTTACCAAAAATATGAAGAAGAATACATATCGGCCTAAACTGAGGAAAAAAAATATATTTTTTAAATATTTTTGGGGGATATTTATTATAACAAAAAGTTAAAAATATTGAATTTTTTTCTAAATTGTTGCTATTTTTTTGTTTATAGCGCAACAAATAAAAACCGCAGAGATGATCAAATACCACTAAAAGAAAGCTCTATTTGTGGGGAAAAAACAACGTCAAATTTGTTTGGGTGCAATGTCGCACGACCGCGCAATTGTCAGTTAAAGCGACGCAGTGCCGAATCACAAAAAGTGCTCGGGTCAGGAAGGGGGTAAATCCTTCTGGGGCTGAAGTGGTTAAAGAACACAGAAATAGGAATGCTTCAAATCAACTGTATGCAAACACACTGCCAAAATACATTGCCATGGGCAATACGTATAAAGGATTAAAGTGATTGTAAAGGATCACCTTGTAAATCAACCCATTCAGTTTAAAATAGAAATAAAAGGCAAAACATTTTTGTATAGATATAAAAAACAAACAAAAAAAACAAACATTATAAATACCTTTTTTCAGTTTTTTATAAGTGATCATATTCCCTCTGTTCTCAGCCACATGAGAGCTGGGGGAGTAGAAGCAGCAGCCCACTGATCTTCCCAGTGAATGGCTGTGCAGCGGGGGCGTGTCAGGACAAGTATGATCATTGGAGGAGAGTACGCTGAGTTCCCAGCACAGCTAAAGACCTGACCACAGTGTTCTCTCCTGCTTAGTGTGGTCGGTTTTTAATTGGAAAGCAAAGGGACTAGCAAGAACACCAGAGATTTCACATAAGGGAAGCAATACAAAGAGAACAGAATACTTTCTCATACAAGTACAGCATATGGTGCAGCGGGCACATATCAGGAATATGAAGTGGATCATGTCCAAAATTAAAGTATATGTAAACACTCACCTTGTAAAACAACCCATTCAGTTTAAAGTAGAAATTAAATGCAAAACATTTGTGTATATACTGTACATATTTGAGAGTTTAACCACCTCAGTACAGGGCATTTTCACCCCCTTCCTGCCCAAGCCATTTTTCAGCTTTCAGCGCTGTCACACTTTGAATGACAATTCCGCGGTCATACAACACTGTATCCAAATTAAATTGTTATCATTTTATCCCCACAAATAGAGCTTTCTTTTTTGGCGGTATTTGATCACCTCTGCGGTTTTTATTTTTTGCGCTATAAACAAAAGAATAGGGACAAGTTTAAAAAAAAAACATATATTTTTTACTTTTTACTATACTAAATATCCCCCAAAAATATATAAAAAAACATTTTTTTTCCTCAGTTTAGGCCGATACGTATTCTTCTACATATTTTAAGTAAAAAAAAACGCAATAAGCGTATATTGATTGGTTTGCACAAAAGTTATAGCGTCTACAAAATAGAGGATAGATTTATAGCATTTTTATTATTTTTTTTTTAACTAGTAATGGCAGCGATCTGCGATTTTTATCGTGACTGCGATATTGCGGCGGACATATCAGACACTTTTGACACATTTTTGGGACCATTCACATTTATACAGCGATCCGTGCTATAAAAATGCATTGATTACTGTATAAATGTGACTGGCCAGGAAGGGGTTAACACTAGGGGGCGCTGAAGGGGTTAATATGTTCCCTGGGAGTGATTCTAACTGTAGGGGGAGGGGACTCACAAGGGGAGGGGACCGATCGGTGTTTCTCTGTACTGAGAACACACCATCGGCTCTTCTCCTCTGACAGGACCGTGGATCTGTGTGTTTACACACACAGATCCACGGTCCCGCTGTGTTACTGGGCAATCGCGGGTGCCCGGCGGACATCATGGGCGCTGGGCACGCGCAACTGGTCGGTCTTTTTCGGCGGCGCTCTGTCTTTTTCGGCGGCGCTCTGTCTTTTTCGGCTGCGCTCTGTATTTTTCGGCGGCGCTCGCTCGGTCTGTCTCCGCGGCGGGAAATTTAAACGTGGGCAAGGCTGCAAATGACACTGGGCAAGCTGCAAATGATGGACAAGGCTGCAGATGCACACTGATAAGGCTGTTCCTTTAAGCTAGTGCATTGTTGGTTCACTTACCTTTTCCTTCAATTTCCCTTCTAAATGTTTTTTTTCTTTGTCTGAATTTCTCACTTCCTGTTTCTCCTCAGTAAACTTCACACCATCACCCGAGCGGTGTTTAGTCAGCCAGAACCGCTTACTGAGGAGGAACAGGACGTGAGAAATTCAGACAAAGAAAACAAAGAAAAAAAAAAAACATTTAGAAGGGAAATCGAAGGAAAAGGTAAGTGAACCAACAATGCACTAGCTTTAATGAACCTATTTAGAAAATAAAAAATGAACCTTTACAACCCCTTTAATGAGCCAGATCAACAGAGTGAGTTAGAACCAGGTTTTGTGAAAATGTTCTTTATGGTTGGCAGAAGGCATAGCATCGTCCATTGTACAGATTTCCTGAATTTTGCACAGCCAAACCCTGATAGGGTTGATATCATTTGCCTCAGAAAAAAAGGGATACCTGCCTTTGCTGCATTTAGCATATGGAAGGTGAGAGAACGCTTATATAGTTTGGAAGACCTGGGGGCCAGATTAAGCAGGTATGCCGGTCATGAAGAAGGTAAGTAGGTCAGAACCGAATTGAATGTCAGTTAATTTGTAAATCAGCTCATAGAGCTCTTTTCTTTTTCTCCAGATTCCATGCTTTTCTGACTGATTCAAATGTGCATTTCATGTGAAAAATCTCCGGGCCTAAAGCAGAATTTTAACTGTAAAAAATAAATGAATGAAAAAAAAAATGTTTTTGTTGGAAAAAAGGGTATAAATACCACAGCGCTGACTGCCTGAATAAATACAATACAGTGCAACTGTAGTTCATACAAAATTAAGTGCAAAATTAATCCAAAAAAACAAACAAAAAATATATCAAGCATGTAGCCAGTGAAAGCTTAAAAAACACATGTAAATATGTATAAACTTCTAGTTGGAAGGTTCCTTTCACAGGTGCTGCTGTGCTAGAAATAGTGCAAATCAATATTAAGCATGTGACCAGTGAAAGTCCAAAAAAAACGTGCACATAAACATAAAGCAGTTCTCAGTTGATAAGTCCTTTCCTAAGTTCCTTTCAAAAGTGCTGCTGTGCTAAAAAACATATGATGCTGTAAACAGGTGAATACGCCCCCCCCCCCCCCTTATGTTTGAACTCACTAAATTCAATGGACCCCCAAGCAGTACTGCGTTGTGGGTCAGGTAGACTTATGCGGAGGACCTCCGCTCGGACTTTCCGGCGGGATTGTCCGCCGGACCTAGTCCAGCGGACAAACCGCCAGACTTCCCAGCGGAGGTCCGCCGGACTTTCCGAGCGTGTGGACTTGCCCACACACTCCCGGACTTTTCCGGCGGACAATCCCGCGGGAAAGTCCGCTCGTGTGTACGCCGCATTAGTATGGTGAGCGGGGTGATGAAAACGCCAACTCCTGTGTGCGATCCTTCCTGGGGTGTTTTCAGGCACAAACATATGAAGAAAGAGCCCACATAGTAAAGTACGTCTTGTTTAATTGATTAAAATCAATCTTTACAAAGTTCCAATCATAAAATCAATCTTTACAAGGAGAGAAAACGGATGAAAATCAATTACCGGTACCAGTCCATTAATCAATAGGTTCTCTCACAACTTAACTGCAATTGAACGGGCATCGGACGTGAGGTCACCGCGGTGCCGCAAGCTGCGTCTGACGCTGCGTTTCTCCCTTCCCACAGGGCGTTATCAAAGACAAACAAAACGTTTTTGTTGTAATGTTCATCTTTAATTTGGAAATTACCCCCAAAGGATTTATTTTCTGCCATTAGATATACTCTGTCATCTGGATTGAATAACAATCCATTACCTCTGACCCTAGGCTGTCTTGGACTTTCACTATGCTCAGTACTACTGCATTGAATGGCTCTTGCATATCTTTATTATTGATGAGCAAATCTGCCTGGGTTTGGTTTTACAAATCTTGCTTGAAGTTCACAAACTTTGCATAAAACCCCAATAAAGTCTATAGGAGATAAGCCAATTTGTAAAAAAAATTTAATAACCCATGGAAGATGCAAACCTGAACCCCATTCCTAGTCATTAGTAGCTTCCTATAGCATTCTATGGGACTGTGTCCTGACATCAGGGTGGGGTTCATTCCATACAGAGAAGATCAGTGAATGGGAGGTTACCAATCTCTACATACTGCTTTCCACTGCAGCTGTCCTGAGCTGACAGGCCACTGCTTTCCCATTATGGGTGGCTCTGCATCTGCTTGTATCACTTCTGCTAAATAACAAAAAAAAAGCTCACTGTTAAAATTCAGAACAAGCTAGCAGCTGCATTAGATTAGAATTGTTTAATTTGTTTTTTGTTTTTTTTGTTTTTCGGGTCATTTGTTATGATCGCAATTCATAAATTCGTACATTCGTAAATTCATAAATTTGTACATTCGTACATTTGTAAATTCGTACATTTATAAATTCGTAAATTTGTACATTCGTAAATTCATAAATTCGTACATTCGTAAATTCGAAAATTCTGAAATTTGGAAATTCGAAATTCGAAAATCCGAAAATTCGAAAATCTGAAATAGTAACTAACTATTAAATTAGGTATAGGTATTGTAATTTCCTTTCAAATTTGGCTGTTAGTGAACGTAACGAATACAAATTTATCCATAGTTACGAATTATCCAAAATAACGAATGCCGCATCTAAACAAATGGAACAGAACAAATTATTATTATTATTGTTATTTATTATTATTAATTCATTATGTTCCATTCGTTTTAGATACGGCATTCGTTATTTCGGATAATTTGTAACTTCGGATAAATTTGGATTTGTTATGTTCACTAACAGACAAATTTGAAAGGAATTTACAATACCTATAATTTAATAGTTAGTAATAGTTAAGTTATTATTAGGTAATTATTATTTCAGATTTCCGAATTTCCGACTTTACAAATTTACTAATTTACGAATGTGCAAATGTACGAATCTACGAATTTAAGAATTTACGATTGTATGAATTTACGAATGTAGGAATTTATGAATGTAGGAATTTATGAATGTACGAATGTACAAATTTATGAATTTACGAATGCACGAATTTAGGAATGTACGAATGTACAAATTTAAAAATTTATGAATGTACGAATTTACGAATGTACGAATTTCCAAATTTATGAATATTCAGAAAAATTCTTTAACTACTTGCTTACCGGGCCTATTTTGGCCTATTTTCCTTCATGTAAACATCATCATTTTTTTGCTAGAAAATTACTCAGAACCCCCAAACATTGAGTACGTTTTTTTTAGCAGACACCCTAGGGAATAAAATGGCGGTCATTGCAACTTTTTATCTCACACGGTATTTGCGCAATCATTTTTCAAACGCCTTTTTTTTGGAAAAAGAACGGTTTCATGAATTAAAAAATAACAAAACAGTAAAGTTAGCCCAATTTTTTTATATAATATGAAAGATGATGTTACGCCGAGTAAATAGATACCGAACATGTCAAGCTTTAAAATTGCGCACAACCGTGGAATGGCGCCAAACTTCGGTATTTAATAATCTCCATAGGCGACGCTTTAATATTTTTTACTGGTTACCAGTTTAGAGTTACAGAGGAGGTCTAGTGCTAGAATTGTTGCACGCGCTCTAACGCACGCGGCGATACCTCACATGTGTGGTTTGAGCGGCGTTTACATATGCGGGCGGGACTTGCGTGTGCGTTAGCTTCTGATCGCGAGCTACAGGGGACAGGGGTGTTTTAATATTTTTTTTTTTATTTATTTATTTTTATTTTACTTAATTTTTTTTATTTTTACACTTTTTAAAAAAAAAAAAAATTTTGGATCACTTTTATTCCTATTACAAGGAATGTAAACATCCCTTGTAATAGGAATGTATGTGACAGGTCCTCTTTATGGAGAGATGTGGGGTCAATAAGACCCCACATCTCTCCTCCAGGCTGGAAAGCATGAGATCGGTAAAAAATGTTTTACCGATCTCATGCTGACAGCCGCTATCGCGGCTTTGTTTACTTCCGGGTACCGGGCGTGACGTCATAACGTCGCGCCCGGGCCTCCGACGGTCATAGAGATGACTGGTGACCATCTGGTCACCGGAAATCTCTATGCTCGTCATCCGGCGGCGAGCGATTCTTTCTGCGGGCCCCCGATGGCACGGGAGAGCCCGGAGAAGCACCGGATGGCGGCGGGAGGGGGGGACGTCCCCTCCCGCTGCCTATAAGAACGATCAGGCGGCGGAACCGCCGCTATGATCATTCTTATGGTGCACAGAATCGCCGGCCGGAAAGAATGATATCTGAATGATGCCAATAGCTGCACGCATCATTCAGATATCACCACTCAAAGTCAAGGACGTCATATGACGTGCTTGGTCGGCAAGTGGTTAAACGGGTTTTCGTTAATTCGGATATTTCCAAATTAACGAATTTGTCGAAATTTGTTAAAAAACTAATTTGAAACTAAACAAATTGCACATGTCTAGCTGTCATGGCTGTAAGCTTGTTTTTAGCCTTTGACGGCACTGCCTTATTGGTTATGGCACTGCCATTGTCTCAGCTTGCCAGTGAAAATTTAGATTTTGAAGCTACAGACACGTTTTCTTCCTAAAGTTTTTTCTTAGTTGTGTAAACCATGTGAATGTGAATCTTTACTTTAACTACTGCTGATGATGTGCTAGGTCCATCATCCTAGTAACCTTGGAACTGGTAACTGTTGCAGCACATAGTTCTTTGTACAGCTGCCACAAATCAGCTAAGAAGCACATTTTGCACATTTTTGTGTCTCTTCTATTTGTGTCACATCAGCTTCTGAATCATTTTTGTTAAATGTTAGTTAATAACCGCCCACCATAACCCGTCAAGGCATGGACTCCAATTGGCCTCTAAAGGTATGCAGTGGTATCTGGCACCAAACAGTCAGTAGCAGATCCTTAATTAACAAGAAATCTGCAAGCGCTTAATGGTAATATTCAAAGCTGCATGCAATAGGTGTAGATATACAAACAAACACCCTTAAACATAAAATCCAAAAATTGCAGCGCTTAAAGTATATAAACGCAGGTAAAAATGTCCAAATTAATAAATAATAAAGCAAATAGTAATAAAGTTAATTAATCTGGTGATCCTAGGGATGCATGGGACGATCATTCACCAAAATGATCCACATGTCACCTCCACCTTAGTAGAAATGTAAACTCACCAGACACTGTTGCTGTCTATGAAATGGAACAACTAAATAGTTCATTACAAGAGAAAAATCTCATTCAGGAAATTGATCAGCTCATCACTTGGTATCCGATACCATAAGCCCAGAATGCTTTCTCTCTTTAGGAATCCACAGTGTCATGGGATCAGGCAACTTCAATCAAGCCAAATCACCAACAACAAAAATAAATCTCATAGTGTAATATTTATAATTGATGATAGCATATAAACAATATATAAAAAGTTCCAGAATAGAAACTGTTAAAAAAATATTTAAAAAGTTTAAAAAAATGTTGCCACTGGTGTCACTTACATCTGGTGCCACCAGTCTAGATTAGAGTGGCGGCAGGACCTCAGGCATTTTACTAATAAACTCGACAGCTGTATCCTCAGGAGCAGATCCTTAACGTCCTGTAAGTTGCGAGGTGAGGCCTCCATGGTTCTGACTTGTTTTTCCAGCACATCCCACAGATGCTCAAATGAGAATTTTAAGGCCAAGTCAACACCTCAAACCCGTTGTTGTGTTCCTTAAACTATTCTTGACATTTGGCTGTGGACACGAGTCAGCACGGGGACCATGGCAGGTCTGGGGCTGCGCAGTCTCATACACAACTAGCTGTGATTTTGTATTCCAACACCTTTCTGTGGGGACCAGCATTAACTTTTTCAGCAATCTGAGCTACAGTTGTAATTCTAATGGATCAGAGTAGCTCATGCCAGCCTTCGCTGCCCACATACATAAATGAGCCTTGGCCACCCATGGCACTGTCTCCAAATCACTGGTTTGCCTTCTTTAAACCACTTTGTAGGTCCTGACCACTGCAGACAGTGAATATCCCACAAGAGCTGCAGTTTTGGTGTTACTCTGCCCCATTTATCTAGCCATTTAAATTTGGCCCCTGTCAAAATCGATCAAACCCTTATGCCGCGTACACGCGATTGGAATTATGGTCGGAAAAAGCGCTGATGGTTTTCCGGACAGAATTCCAACAGAATTGCGCTCAAGCTGTCCTGCCTACACACAGTCACACCAAATTCTGACCGTCAAGAACGCGGTGACGTACAACACTACGACGAGCCGAGAAAAAATCAAGATCAATGCTTCCGAGCATGCGTCAATTTTTTTCCGAGCATGCGTAGGAATTTTGCGCTTCGGAATTGCTACAAACGATCGGAATTTCCAATCGAAAGTTTTTTCGTCTGAAAAATTGAGAACATGCTCTCAAATTTTTGCTGGCGGGAATTCGGCCAGCAAAATTCAGATGAAGCCTACACACGGTCGCATTTTCCGATGAAAAGCTCTCATCGGTCATTTGCTGGCCGAAATTCCGATCGTGTGTACGTGGCATTACACTTGCCCATTTTTTCAGTTTTTAACACATCAACTTGTTTACTTGCTGTCTATTATATCCCACCCACTTTCACATGCCATTGTAATGAGTTAATCAATTTTATTCACTTTCCTTGTCCATGGTGATAATGTTATGCCTCGTACACACGCTCGGACTTTCCCGCGGGAATGTCCGCCGGACTTTTGGCGCCAAAAAGTCAGCCGGCGCCCACACACGGGCGGATTGTCCGGCGGACTTCAGTCCGGCGGGCATTCCCGCGGGAAAGTCTGCTCGTGTGTACGAGGCATTAGGCTGATTGGTGTATATATGTATTTCAGAGGAAGATTCCTCAAAATCGATAATCTTGACTCGATAGTCAGCCATTTTCAGGAATTTTTTTTTCAAAATCCCTACTAGGTAGTATTATTGCCCTCATAAATTGTATATAATCTTCCCACATGTCCCAGACACTTGCTGGAAATGTAAAACTCAATCAGGCACAATGTTATATATACTGTATAGTGGACATGCCCAAAGATCACTAAATTCTGGGCATCTGATTTTGACAACAATGATTTTTTGATCTCCTCCAAGGCACAACACTCTCCTCAACACACACATTAGTCTCTGTCTTACCTGGGTCCATAGCCTTCACCAATAAAAAGCCTACTTTTTTCCCACTTAGCTGCTGGTGTAACTTTAACTACAAACTGAAGATCCTAAACCCCTTCAACAATCAAAGAGTGGATAGAGAAGCTGCAATATCTTATTGTCGCGTACACACGAGCGGAATTTACGTCGGAGAGATCTTGGATGTTTTTTCCGACAGAATTCCACTCAAGCTTGGCTTGCATACACACGGTCACACAAAAGTTCGCTGAACTTTGGACCGTCAAGAATGCTGTGACATACAACACTACGACGTGCCGAGAAAATTAAGTTCAATGCTTCTAAGCATGCGTCGAATTGTTTCCGGGCATGCGTAGGAATTCAGTGCGTCAGAATTTCTACAGACGATCGGAATTTCCGATCTGAACTTTTTCCGACCGAAAAATTGAGAACATGTTCTAAATCTTTTGCTGGCTGGAATTCCGCCAGCAAAAGTCAAACACGGTCGCATTTTTGGACCAAAGGCTCTCAACGGACTTTTGCTGGCGGAATTTCCGCTCGTGTGTAAGGGACATATGTGTATGGTGGAACTGATGGCTGGACTATATCGACATTATGCAAACTTCTTAATCTCTTGGAAATCGTGGCTGCTATTCAGAGATGCAGATCATTTTCGTGTACTGTCTCAATATTATGAAGCTATGAACTCTTCCCATATAGATGTGATTACAGATATGTGTGCCCCCCTTGGATCAACACCCCTCCTTCCCACTTCTCCCACCTTTTCCTTTTCATCCCTACCTCTCTTTGCTTTCTCTATTCTCATCTTCTATCTATATCCTTGTATTTATTTTTTCTCAAAAAAGGATGAACTGGCCCCCTTCATACCCCCACTTACTGGATTGCCTTACAGTTATTTGTTATGACAGGATGTGATTTGTACAATCACACCCTCCGGAGATTAGCTATGACCTTCCTCCGTTATAAGATAACTCTGTGTCCTGTCTGTGTGTACTAATATTTCATTATATTTATATTTCATTATATTTCTATATATATATATATATATATATATATATATATATATATATATATATATTTTATACAGTGCCTTGAAAAAGTATTCATGCCCCTTGAAATTATCCACATTTTGTCATGTTACAACCAAAACCGTAAATGTATTTTATTGGGATTTTATGTGATGGACCAACACAAAATGGTACATAATTGTGAAGTGGAAGGAAAATGATAAATGGTTTTCATTTTTTTTTCAAATAAATATGTGTGAAACGTGTGGTGTACATTTGTATTTACCCCCCCCCCCCCCCCCTGAGTCAATACTTTTTAGAACCGCCTTTCACTGCAATTGCAGCTGGAAGTCTTTTTGGGGATGTCTCTACCAGCTTGGCACATCTAGAGAGTGACATTTTTGCCCAGTCAGATTGGATGGAGAGCGTCTGTGAACAGCAATTTTCAAGTCTTGCCACAGATTCTCAATTGGATTTAGGTCTGGACTTTGACTGGGCCATTCTAACACATGAATATGCTTTGATCTAAACCATTCCATTGTAGCTCTGGCTGTATGCTTAGGGTCGTTGTCCTGCTGGAAGGTGAACCTCCGCCCCAGTCTCAAGTCTTTTGCAGACTCTAATGCCGCGTACACACTGTCGGAATTTCCGATGGAAACAGTCCGATGGGAGCTTTTCAACAAATTTTCCGACCGTGTGTATGCCCATCAGTCTTTTTCTGTCGGAATTTCCGACGGACTTTGGATTCAGAACCTGTTCTCAATTTTTCAGACGGAAAACCTTTCTATCGGATTTTCCGATCATGTGTATGCAATTCCGACACGCAAAATTCCGACGCATGCTCGGAAACAATTCGACACATGCTCGGAAGCATTAAACTTCCCTTTTATAGTGCTGTCAAACGTGTTTTATGCCGCTGTGTTGCTGACCGTCGGAATTTGGTGTGACCGTGTGTAGGCAAGACAGTTTGAGCGAAATTCCATCGGAATTCCGACGGGAAAACCATCAGAGCTTTTTCCGACGAGAATTCCGACCGTTTGTACGCGGCATAACAGGTTTTCTTCTAAGATTGCCCTGTGTTTGATTCCATCCATCTTCCCATCAACTCTGACGGGCTTCCCTGTCCCTGCTAAGAAAAAGCATCCTCACAACATGATGCTGTACTATGGGGATGGTGAGTTCAGGGTGATGTGCAGTGTTAGTTTTCCACCATACATAGCGTTTTGCATTTAGGCCAAAAAGTTTAATCTTGGTCTTATCTGACCAGAGAACCTTCTTCCATATGTTTGCTGTGTCCCCCACATGGCTTCTCGCAAAATGCAAAATGCAACTTCTTATGGCTTTCTTTTTGCCACTTTTCCATAAAGGGCAGATTTGTGGAGTGCACGACTAATAGTTGTCCTGTTGACAGATTCTCCTACCTGAGCTGGACGGCCATGTCTTGGTAGGTTTGCAGTTGTGCCCATACTCTTTCCATTTTCGGATGATAGATTGAACAGTGCTCCATGAGATGTTCAAAGCTTGAGAATTTTTTTTTTAACCTAACCCTGCTTTAAACTTCTCCACAACTTTACCACGTGGGACTGAAGAATTGCATTGCAATGCAAAGTTAACTGCACCACAGAGGAAGGGTATTCAAATTGTATTGAATAAGGCCAGGTTCCCACCGCAGCATGGAGCGGCTCACAGCAGGGGTCCGGTGAGTCCCTGTTTACCGGTGCAGGTCCGATTTCAGTCCGAAATTTGGGCTGAATTCAGACCTGAAATGGACCAAAAGACACACCGGACCTCTTCTCACCGGAGCCGCTCTGGAGGTCTGTGAACAAGCTCCATAGAGAGCCGGCCACAATCTCCTGACTTACTGAATTTCAATATAATAAATTATATATACAGTGGTGTGAAAAAGTGTTTACCCCCTTCCTCATTTCCTGTTCCTTTGCATGTTTGTCACACTTAAGTGTTTCGGAACATCAAACCAATTTAAACAATAGTCAAGGACAACACAAGTAAACACAAAATGCAATTTGTAAATGAAGGTGTTTATTATTAAAGGTGAAAAAAAATCCAAACCATCATGGCCCTGTGTGAAAAAGTGATTGCCCCCTAAACCTAATAACTGGTTGGGCCACCCTTAGCAGCAACAACTGCAACCAAGCGTTTGCGATAACGTGCAATGAGGCTTTTACAGCGTCCTGGAGGAATTTTGGCCCACTCATCTTCGCAGAATTGTCCTAATTCAGTTACATTAGAGGGTTTTCGAGCATGAACGGCCTTTTTAAGGTCATACCACAACATCTCAATAGGATTCAGGTCAGGACTTTGGCTAGGCCACTCCAAAGTCTTCATTTTGTTTTTCTTCAGCCATTCGGTGGTGGACTTGCTGGTGTGTTTAGGATCATTGTCCTGCTGCAGAACCCAAGTTCGTTTCAGCTTGAGTACACGAACAGATGGTCGGACATTCTCCTTCAGGATCTCTTGGTAGACAGCAGAATTAGTTCCTTTTATCACGGCAAGTCTTCCAGGTCCTGAAGCAGCAAAACAGCCCCAGACCATCACACTACCACCACCATATTTTACTGTTGGTATAATGTTCTTTTTCTGAAATGCAGTGTTCCTTCTATGCCAGATATACTTGGACACACACCTTCCAAAGAGTTCCACTTTTGTCTCATCGGTCCACAGAATGTTGTCCCAAAAGTCTTGGGGATCATCAAGATGTGTTGTGGAGAAATTGAGACGAGCTTTGATGTTCTTTTTGCTCAGCAGTGGTTTTCTCCTTGGAACTCCTTGGACGTTGTTGTGGGGTCTTTTGTGACCTCTTGGATGAGTCGTCGCTGCGCTCTTGGGGTAATTTTGGGCGGCCGGACACTCCTGGGAAGGTTCACCACTGTTCCATGTCTTCGCCATTTGTGGATAATGGCTCTCACTGTGGTTCGCTGGATTCCCAAAGCTTTGGAAATGGCTTTATAACCCTTTCCAGACTGATAGATCTCAATTACTTTCTTTCTCAATTGTTCCTGAATTTCCTTGGGTCTCGGCATGATGTGTAGCTTTTAAGGATCTTCTGGTGGACCTTACTGTGTCAAGCAGCTCCTATTTAAGTGATGCCTTGATTGTGAACAGGTGTGGCAATAATCAGGCCTGGGTGTGGCTAGAGAAATTGAACTCAGGTGTGGACAACCACAGTTATAGTATGTTTTAACAAGGGGGGCAATCACTTTTTCACACAGGGCCATGATGGTTTGGATTTTTTTTCACCTTTAATAATAAACACCTTCATTTACAAATTGCATTTTGTGTTTACTTGTGTTGTCCTTGACTATTGTTTAAATTGGTTTGATGTTCCGAAACACTTAAGTGTGACAAACATGCAAAGGAACAGGAAATGAGGAAGGGGGCAAACACTTTTTCACACCACTGTATAATTTACACACACAGTATCTCACAAGAGTGAGTACACCCCTCACATTTTTGTAAATATTTTATTTCTTCTTTTATCTTTTCATGTGACAACACTGAAGAAATGACACTTTGCTACAATGTAAAGTAGTGAGTGTACAGCTTGTATAACAGTGTAAATTTGCTGTCCCCTCAAAATAACTCAACACACAGCCATTAAATAAAGAGTAAAAATATTCCCGCGCTAATATGGAGATGGGTGATGGGGATGTGTAGGTGCAGCAAACACCGTGAGGGTCCTCACGAAAAAAATATGTAAAAAATCAATAAGTGATATCGCTAAAAGGAATATTGTACAGGGAACAATAGAACGCATATGCTGTAAATAATATTGATCCCCCTAGGAATAAAACTAATGTGCGACGAAAATCGCATAGAGCCACTGGTCTAATGGATCCACTCAATAACAGTCAGCACAGTGAATGGAGGACTGTAAAAATATGCGCTATAAAGTGACTGTAGTGCATAAATGGCTAAAACGTCAAAGAACAGTAATAAATCAATCAATAAAAAATGGGAATAAAGTGACTGTGCATCAATTGCTGAACATCAAATGAACCAGTGATATAAAATCAAATAACCAATCGATGGAAATAGGAACAGCAAAAAGAAAAGTGAATGGATGGATGGTGCTCAGGGCAACAAAAATAAATAAATAAAATTAACAATTCAATGGTTAAACGGGTTTTCGTTAATTCGGATATTTCCAAATTAACGAATTTGTCGAAATTTGTTAAAAAACTAATTTGAAACTAAACAAATTGCACATGTCTAGCTGTCATGGCTGTAAGCTTGTTTTTAGCCTTTGACGGCACTGCCTTATTGGTTATGGCACTGCCATTGTCTCAGCTTGCCAGTGAAAATTTAGATTTTGAAGCTACAGACACGTTTTCTTCCTAAAGTTTTTTCTTAGTTGTGTAAACCATGTGAATGTGAATCTTTACTTTAACTACTGCTGATGATGTGCTAGGTCCATCATCCTAGTAACCTTGGAACTGGTAACTGTTGCAGCACATAGTTCTTTGTACAGCTGCCACAAATCAGCTAAGAAGCACATTTTGCACATTTTTGTCACTCTTCTATTTGTGTCACATCAGCTTCTGAATCATTTTTGTTAAATGTTAGTTAATAACCGCCCACCATAACCCGTCAAGGCATGGACTCCAATTGGCCTCTAAAGGTATGCAGTGGTATCTGGCACCAAACAGTCAGTAGCAGATCCTTAATTAACAAGAAATCTGCAAGCGCTTAATGGTAATATTCAAAGCTGCATGCAATAGGTGTAGATATACAAACAAACACCCTTAAACAAAAGTCTCAAGTCTTTTTTCATGCCCCTTGAAATTATCCACATTTTGTCATGTTACAACCAAAACCGTAAATGTATTTTATTGGGATTTTATGTGATGGACCAACACAAAATGGTACATAATTGTGAAGTGGAAGGAAAATGATAAATGGTTTTCATTTTTTTTTCAAATAAATATGTGTGAAACGTGTGGTGTACATTTGTATTTACCCCCCCCCCCCCCCTGAGTCAATACTTTTTAGAACCGCCTTTCACTGCAATTGCAGCTGGAAGTCTTTTTGGGGATGTCTCTACCAGCTTTGGCACATCTAGAGAGTGACATTTTTGCCCAGTCAGATTGGATGGAGAGCGTCTGTGAACAGCAATTTTCAAGTCTTGCCACAGATTCTCAATTGGATTTAGGTCTGGACTTTGACTGGGCCATTCTAACACATGAATATGCTTTGATCTAAACCATTCCATTGTAGCTCTGGCTGTATGCTTAGGGTCGTTGTCCTGCTGGAAGGTGAACCTCCGCCCCAGTCTCAAGTCTTTTGCAGACTCTAATGCCGCGTACACACTGTCGGAATTTCCGATGGAAACAGTCCGATGGGAGCTTTTCAACAAATTTTCCGACCGTGTGTATGCCCATCAGTCTTTTTCTGTCGGAATTTCCGACGGACTTTGGATTCAGAACCTGTTCTCAATTTTTCAGACGGAAAACCTTTCTATCGGATTTTCCGATCATGTGTATGCAATTCCGACACGCAAAATTCCGACGCATGCTCGGAAACAATTCGACACATGCTCGGAAGCATTAAACTTCCCTTTTATAGTGCTGTCAAACGTGTTTTATGCCGCTGTGTTGCTGACCGTCGGAATTTGGTGTGACCGTGTGTAGGCAAGACAGTTTGAGCGAAATTCCATCGGAATTCCGACGGGAAAACCATCAGAGCTTTTTCCGACGAGAATTCCGACCGTTTGTACGCGGCATAACAGGTTTTCTTCTAAGATTGCCCTGTGTTTGATTCCATCCATCTTCCCATCAACTCTGACGGGCTTCCCTGTCCCTGCTAAGAAAAAGCATCCTCACAACATGATGCTGTACTATGGGGATAGTATGTTCAGGGTGATGTGCAGTGTTAGTTTTCCACCATACATAGCGTTTTGCATTTAGGCCAAAAAGTTTAATCTTGGTCTTATCTGACCAGAGAACCTTCTTCCATATGTTTGCTGTGTCCTCCACATGGCTTCTCGCAAAATGCAAAATGCAACTTCTTATGGCTTTCTTCTTGCCACTTTTCCATAAAGGGCAGATTTGTGGAGTGCACGACTAATAGTTGTCCTGTTGACAGATTCTCCCACCTGAGCTGGACGGCCATGTCTTGGTAGGTTTGCAGTTGTGCCCATACTCTTTCCATTTTCGGATGATAGATTGAACAGTGCTCCATGAGATGTTCAAAGCTTGAGAATTTTTTTTTTAACCTAACCCTGCTTTAAACTTCTCCACAACTTTACCACGTGGGACTGAAGAATTGCATTGCAATGCAAAGTTAACTGCACCACAGAGGAAGGGTATTCAAATTGTATTGAATAAGACCAGGTTCACACCGCAGCATGGAGCGGCTCACAGCAGGGGTCCGGTGAGTCCCTGTTTACCGTTTCAGGTCCGATTTCAGTCCGAAATTTGGGCTGAATTCAGACCTGAAATGGACCAAAAGACACACCGGACCTCTTCTCACCGGAGCCGCTCTGGAGGTCTGTGAACAAGCTCCATAGAGAGCCGGCCACAATCTCCTGACTTACTGAATTTCAATATAATAAATTATATATACAGTGGTGTGAAAAAGTGTTTACCCCCTTCCTCATTTCCTGTTCCTTTGCATGTTTGTCACACTTAAGTGTTTCGGAACATCAAACCAATTTAAACAATAGTCAAGGACAACACAAGTAAACACAAAATGCAATTTGTAAATGAAGGTGTTTATTATTAAAGGTGAAAAAAAATCCAAACCATCATGGCCCTGTGTGAAAAAGTGATTGCCCCCTAAACCTAATAACTGGTTGGGCCACCCTTAGCAGCAACAACTGCAACCAAGCGTTTGCGATAACGTGCAATGAGGCTTTTACAGCGTCCTGGAGGAATTTTGGCCCACTCATCTTCGCAGAATTGTCCTAATTCAGTTACATTAGAGGGTTTTCGAGCATGAACGGCCTTTTTAAGGTCATACCACAACATCTCAATAGGATTCAGGTCAGGACTTTGGCTAGGCCACTCCAAAGTCTTCATTTTGTTTTTCTTCAGCCATTCGGTGGTGGACTTGCTGGTGTGTTTAGGATCATTGTCCTGCTGCAGAACCCAAGTTCGTTTCAGCTTGAGTACACGAACAGATGGTCGGACATTCTCCTTCAGGATCTCTTGGTAGACAGCAGAATTAGTTCCTTTTATCACGGCAAGTCTTCCAGGTCCTGAAGCAGCAAAACAGCCCCAGACCATCACACTACCACCACCATATTTTACTGTTGGTATAATGTTCTTTTTCTGAAATGCAGTGTTCCTTCTATGCCAGATATACTTGGACACACACCTTCCAAAGAGTTCCACTTTTGTCTCATCGGTCCACAGAATGTTGTCCCAAAAGTCTTGGGGATCATCAAGATGTGTTGTGGAGAAATTGAGACGAGCTTTGATGTTCTTTTTGCTCAGCAGTGGTTTTCTCCTTGGAACTCCTTGGACGTTGTTGTGGGGTCTTTTGTGACCTCTTGGATGAGTCGTCGCTGCGCTCTTGGGGTAATTTTGGGCGGCCGGACACTCCTGGGAAGGTTCACCACTGTTCCATGTCTTCGCCATTTGTGGATAATGGCTCTCACTGTGGTTCGCTGGATTCCCAAAGCTTTGGAAATGGCTTTATAACCCTTTCCAGACTGATAGATCTCAATTACTTTCTTTCTCAATTGTTCCTGAATTTCCTTGGGTCTCGGCATGATGTGTAGCTTTTAAGGATCTTCTGGTGGACCTTACTGTGTCAAGCAGCTCCTATTTAAGTGATGCCTTGATTGTGAACAGGTGTGGCAATAATCAGGCCTGGGTGTGGCTAGAGAAATTGAACTCAGGTGTGGACAACCACAGTTATAGTATGTTTTAACAAGGGGGGCAATCACTTTTTCACACAGGGCCATGATGGTTTGGATTTTTTTTCACCTTTAATAATAAACACCTTCATTTACAAATTGCATTTTGTGTTTACTTGTGTTGTCCTTGACTATTGTTTAAATTGGTTTGATGTTCCGAAACACTTAAGTGTGACAAACATGCAAAGGAACAGGAAATGAGGAAGGGGGCAAACACTTTTTCACACCACTGTATAATTTACACACACAGTATCTCACAAGAGTGAGTACACCCCTCACATTTTTGTAAATATTTTATTTCTTCTTTTATCTTTTCATGTGACAACACTGAAGAAATGACACTTTGCTACAATGTAAAGTAGTGAGTGTACAGCTTGTATAACAGTGTAAATTTGCTGTCCCCTCAAAATAACTCAACACACAGCCATTAAATAAAGAGTAAAAATATTCCCGCGCTAATATGGAGATGGGTGATGGGGATGTGTAGGTGCAGCAAACACCGTGAGGGTCCTCACGAAAAAAATATGTAAAAAATCAATAAGTGATATCGCTAAAAGGAATATTGTACAGGGAACAATAGAACGCATATGCTGTAAATAATATTGATCCCCCTAGGAATAAAACTAATGTGCGACGAAAATCGCATAGAGCCACTGGTCTAATGGATCCACTCAATAACAGTCAGCACAGTGAATGGAGGACTGTAAAAATATGCGCTATAAAGTGACTGTAGTGCATAAATGGCTAAAACGTCAAAGAACAGTAATAAATCAATCAATAAAAAATGGGAATAAAGTGACTGTGCATCAATTGCTGAACATCAAATGAACCAGTGATATAAAATCAAATAACCAATCGATGGAAATAGGAACAGCAAAAAGAAAAGTGAATGGATGGATGGTGCTCAGGGCAACAAAAATAAATAAATAAAATTAACAATTCAATCAATCGATCAGTAACAAGTGTTCATATAAAACATGTGCAAAGCAGTGCAGGGTTGTGTAGTCTGGTCTGGGGATTCCAGTAGTACAAAGGTGCAGGGTGCAGGTCTACAGGTGCTGATTTACTTGTACATGGTGGCACTGTGATTAAAGTGCTGTGCGTTTTTGGTTCTAGGGACACCCGTAGGTGTCCTAACTTCTTACCTTACTGCTGTAAGGTAAGCAGCGTTGGTGGATATCAGGGAGATGGTCACTCAGGGAGAGGGTATTGGGGTCTCCTAAACGCTCTTCCTCTGCGTTTCCGGTGTGAATGGAACCTATATGATGGTTGGAGCTGGATGCTTTCTCTCAGGTTTGGGCCGGGCACCGTTCAGCATACATCAAAACAGGTTGGTGTACAGGGAGAGAGTAAGGGACCTCTATGGTTTAGTATTTTGGTAAACAGCTTAGCTTTATTCAATAAATAAACGGGTACTCACATTTACACAAAAGAACAGTGTATATCACACAAACGAGCGGCGAGCTCGCGACCTATACGTCACATTCTTTTTGCTGTTCCCATTTCCACCGATTGGTTGAATTTTACACACATCAGTCACCTTATTTGATTTTATAACACTGGTTCATTTGATGTTCACCAATTGATGCACAGTCACTTTATTCCCATTTTTTATTGATTGATTTATTACTGTTCTTTGACGTTTTAGCCATTTATGCACTACAGTCACTTTGTAACGCATATTTTTCCGGACCCCGGAAGTCAGATGGTGTCAAGCGTGTGTGGCAGAAACCAGGTGAGGAGTACAAAGACAAGTGTGTCTTGCCTACAGTCAAGCATGGTGGTGGGAGTGTCATGGTCTGGGGCTGCATGAGTGCTGCCAGCACTGGGGAGCTACAGTACATTGAGGGAACCATGAATACCAACATGTACTGTGACATATGAAGCAGAGCATGATCCCCTCCCTTCTGAGACTGGCCCGCAGGGCAGTATTCCAACATGATAACAACCCCAAACACACCTCCAAGACGACCACTGCCTGAGGGTAAAGGTGATGGACTGGCCAACCATGTCTACAGACCTAAACCCTATTGAGGGGTAAAGAAGCTGAGGGTAAAGGTGATGGACTGGCCAAGCATATCTCCAGACCTAAACCCTATTGAGCATCTGTGGGGCATCCTCAAATGGAAGGTGGAGGAGCGCAAGGTCTCTAACATCCACCAGCTCTGTGATGTCATCATAGAAGAGGACTCCAGTGGCAACCTGTGAAGCTCTGGTGAACTCCATGCCCAAGAGGGTTAAGGCAGTGCTGGAAACTAATGGTGGCCACAAAAGATATTGAAACTTTGGGCCCAATTTGGACATTTTCACTTAGGGGTGTACTCACTTTTTTTGCCAGCAGTTTATAAAATATTGACAAAAATGTGAGGGGTGTACTCACTTTTGTGAGATACTGTGTATATATATATATATATATATATATATATATATATATATATATATATATATATATATTTTTATTTATATTTATATATGAAGAGTTATAATAAAAAGGACAGAAACACGGCCAAGAATATATTTTTCATTAGTAAAATTATTGATGTATTTACCAGCTACAACTTTTTTCTGTACAGTTTATTTAAAGTGCAGCAACCAACACGTCTTACAGAGGAAAATACAGTAATTAACACCAATTACACTGCAAACACATTTAGCATAAAATATTTAGAAAACATCATCTGACACTGACCGTTCTGCTGAGTACTGTGACCCCTAATATGGCTACTGGTGGGTTGAAGATGTTTGTAGATTGGTAAAAATACTGTACTGTGTATTACAAAGATTTCCAATGTTTTTGCTGAGAACTGAAAAACCTTACAGAACATATGAAAATGCTGATCTTTTATCTAAGCTTTAACACGTTAACCACTTCAGCTCCAGAAGGTTGTATCCCCTTCAAAACCAGGCCATTGTTTGCTATTTAGCACTGTACTTAACCACTTAAGCCCCGGACCAATTTGCAGCCAAAGGACCAGGCCCTTTTTTGCGATTCGGCACTGCGTCGCTTTAACTGACAATTGCGCGGTCGTGCGACGTGGCTCCCAAACAAAATTGGCGTCCTTTTTTTCCACAAACAGAGCTTTCTTTTGGTGGTATTTGATCGCCCCTGCGGTTTTTATTTTTTGCACTATAAACAAAAATAGAGCGACAATTTTGAAAAAAAATGCAATATTTTTTTACTTTTTGCTATAATATAAATATCCCCAAAAAATATATAAAAATTTTTTTTTTTCCTCAGTTTAGGCCGATACGTATTCTTCTACATATTTTTGGGAAGAAAAATCGCAATTAGCGATTATTGATTGGTTTGGGCAAAAGTTATAGCATTTACAAAATAGGGGATAGTTTTATAGCATTTTTATTAATATTTTTTTTTTACTAGTAATGGTGGCGATCAGCAATTTTTATTGTGACTGCGACATTATGGCGAACACATCTGACATTTTTGGGACCATTGTCATTTATACAGCAATCAATGCTATTTAAATGCATTGATTCCTGTATAAATGACACTGGCAGTGAAAGAGTTAACCACTAGGGGGCGGGGAGGGGCTAAGTGTGACGTGTTGTGTTTTTTACAGTAGGGGGCGTGGCTGTATGTCTGACGTTATTGATCGGCTTTTCTGATGACAGGGAACAGCCGATCAATGACAGGCAGTGTAGGAAGCGCGGGGAGAGGTTTGTTTACACAGACCTCTCCCCGTTCTTCAGCTCTGTGACCCGATCGCGGGACACCAGCGGCGATAGGGTCCGCTGGTCCCGCGGCCATGGTCACGGAGCTCCCGACCGGCACGTGACCCACGGCTGGGCTCTTAAAGGACCACGTACCGGTACGTGGTTTTGCCCAGCCGTGTCATTCTGCCGACGTATATCGGCGTGAGGTGGTCGGGAAGCGGTTAACCGGTAATTGTGCGGTTATGCAACGTTCAAACTAAATGTATATAGTTTTTTTTTTTTCACACTAATAGAGCTTTATTTTGGAGGTAAAGTACTCATCTGCATTATTTTCTGCCCTTGATATTTTTAAGCATATGCACTTGCTGTTGAAAGTACTACTTTGCTTATGAAGTATTTTACAAAAAAAATGTGAGTAAGCTCTTAAAGCTGCAACACTATTGCAATTATCCAATAGAAACGGCTTTTCTTAAAGTGGATGTAAACCTGATTCATAAAAATTCGACCTAAGCACATATATCTGTAGTGTTTATTTATCTCTCTCCAAAGCCCTAAGTCCGGTGTCTTTATGCTGCTCCGTTCTTCTGTTATCAGCATGATACCTTCTAACAAGCTCTCCAACAACTGAGATAAAACCAACCTGAAATTTGATTAGCAGAGAGCTGGTCTATTCACAGCACAGCTCTGCACATTCCTTCCTTCTTCTGCCTATGTGGAGATGGGGTGTTTGCCTTTCCTCCAATCAGCTGTCACACAGTGTATGCCAAGACTTCACTCCCAGTGTTGAACAGGAAGAAGAAATTCTAACATGATGTTCACTTTCTAAAGAATATAGCAAGCTGAAGACAGAAGATATTCACGTAAAACTTGTGTTGGGAGATTTGTTTCATCCCTGTGTATCATCCGAGGCTGTCCACTTCACTGGCTATACCTGTATGTGAGGGTTTACATTGACTTTAATCACATCCCAGTACACAAGTAGGCACAGATGCAGCTGGAGACCTCACAATTTCTGCTTTCCACTGGCTTTGCTCAGATCAGCCTAAACAGGAGATGGAAAATCCCTATACATTGCTGTTTTTAGAGTTTACTGAAACATACAACAGAGCTACAGGGATGTATATTTATGCTTGGCTTTTCAGCCAAATGCCATGGAAATATTTTTAAAATTTTTTTTGGAGGGCCCACAAAAAAAAAAAAATTAAAAGTCAGCAGCTACAAATACTGCAGCTGCTGACTTTTAATAATCGGACACTTACCTGTCCCGGGGTCCAGCGATACCCCCCCTCGTCCCCCTCTCCGCTCGAGGCGCCGATATTCTTAATGAGGGCACCCGGCTGTGGCTTCACAGCCGGGCACCCACTGCGCATGCGCAAGCGGCGCCGTGCGCCGTGATTCGACGCTCACTCATCTGGGACACATGACAGGTCCCAGATGACTGTGCGGCGCCTAGGGGAAGTGACGTCATTGCCCGGGCAATGAAGGTGGCAGACTACGAGGGACCCCCTAGCAACAGGCATTTAGAGGTGAGTAATAAAAAAAAAATTTCCAATTATTTTTTTTTTATTTTTTTTATGATTTTTAAGGCAAATTTTTTTTTTTGGTGGCAACACCACTTTAAAGTAGAACTGTGGTCAGACTTTGACAACCAAATATGTTGTCTTTATATATCCTTAACAAGCATTTAGAAAAAGTATTTTCTAAATAAAACGCCCCCACTGACCTATACAGTTTTAGGCTTTGTGGAGAGATTTATCCTCAAAATGTAAAAAAGAAGCAGTCAAATTGTACAATTCAAGTCCCAGCACTTGGCTATCCTGTTAGAAAAGTTTTAAATGTTTATTGTGTGACTATTTGGAAAACAATAATCCTGAGACTGATTTTTAATCCCACTTGCGAGCACTTTGTATTAACTTGTTATATCGTTTGCTTTAACTAACTCCACAGTAAAGTTTCAGGATGATTTAAGCGTAACCATATATGGTAGCATAAGATTGTACAGGAAACACAGGCATTTAGCAAAATAAAGTACCATGTAGTACCAGGCGATCCTGCCAATAGAAAAATAGGGGCTGGGTTATGAAGGAATTAGGACGAGAGAGATACATTCCTTTGTGTGATTTCTAACAGCATTTTTGGCCTGTAGAGATCAACCTAATGTGTACACATTGGAAATAAATTGTCTTCTTCTCAATACATCTGGAGTTTGACTGATCACAAGAGAAGAATAACAATCCCCACGTTAGAAAGTAAAAGGCAGGATGGCTGCCAAGTAACTGCAGGAGGTAGTTGAGAATGAATTGCTCCACAGTGTCGACAGCTATAGCTATCATTGAAGGCTTGTTTTTGACTTGTTCAAAGCCAGACCACAGTTCTAATTAGAGCCTACACCTACTCTAATTTTCTAAGGCTCAGTGATAAACCATGTGCACTCTGCCTTTATACATTTTAGCTGAATCCCTTCAGAGGTACAAGTCAAAAATGTTATAGTTTATATATTGAAAAACTTTGTAAAAACAAATTTTTAAAACATATTATAGATTTCTACTAGACAGGAATTCTTTAAATACAGACACCAGTGTCTCGTTTACTAAGTCCGGCCTCGAGAACATTCCTTGTAGTATTGGATATCAAAGCTCTTAAATGGGCCCAAACAAGGAATTAATTGCTGTCTCAAATAGCTGCAAGATAACAGCTGGGTTATGCTTAAGAATTCTATACGATAAAAGAAACTGTTCTGTGATAAAGCGTTCTTATAAAAATGAATTTCCTTTTGTACAATTGAAAATTGCTCTGTGAATAGTAAAATAAAGTCTCTGATTTTTTTTTTTTTTTGAGAAGCAAATAAAAAAATTGTCCTAATTATTGTGTTAACTTTTTTTTAGACTAGCAGAGAAAAAAAGCTTGAAAAAAAAGCTGCACCTCCTGTACATATACGTCGGCACTTTGAAGAGGGATATCTCGGTAACGGCAGCAGCTGCTGCCACATCTGAGATATCCATCTTTACAGGAGGCAGTTCTGTTTAGGATAATGGTGGTTCGCCGCGAGATCACTGTTATCGGCGGCGGGAGAGGTGCCACCCCCCTCCCGCCGCTCTCCCACGCCTTCCGCCGCTTACCGGAGCCGTCAGTAGCGGCAGAGGCGATCGGGTCCTGCACACTACTGGGTATGGAGACGAGTGAGGCTAAGATGGCCCCCACTCATCTCTATACCATAGGAGGGCGGAAGCGACGTCAAAATGTCACTTCCGCCCATACCTCTTAAAGGAACATTTTTTTCAATGTCATTTTTTCAAATGACATTTTTTTTTATTTTTTATTGCATTTAAGTCCAAATATGAGATCTGAGGACTTTTTGACCCCAGCTCTCATATTTAAGAGGTCCTGTCATGCTTTTTTCTATTACAAGGGATGTTTACATTCCTTGTAATAGGAATAAAAGTGATCCATTTTTTTTTTTTAAAACAGTGTAAAAATAAATAAAATCAAGTAAAATAAATAAGAAAAACATTTTTTTTTTAAAAAACAGCCCGTCCCAACAAGCTTGTGCGCAGAAGCGAACGCATATGTGAGTAGCACCCGCATATGAAAACGCTAGTCAAACCACACATATGAGGTATCGCCACGATCGGTAGAGCCAGAACAATAATTCTATCCATAGACCTCTTCTGTAACTCAAAAGATGCAACCTGTAGAATTTTTTAAATGTCGCTTATGGAGATTTTTGAGGGTAAAAGTTTGACGCCATTCCACGAGCGGGTGCAATTTTGAAGCATGGCATGTTGGGTATCAATTTACTCGGCGTAACATTATCTTTCACACTATAAAAAAAATTGGGCTAATTTTACTGTTGTCTTATTTTTTTATTAAAAAAAGTGATTTTTTTTCCAAAAAAATTGCGCTTGTAAGAACGCTGTGCAAATACAGTGTGAAAAAAAAGTATTGCAATGACTGCCATTTTATTCTCTAGGGTGTTAGAAAAAAACAATATATAATGTTTGGGGGTTCTAAGTAATTTTCTAGCAAAAAAAAATGTTTTAAACATGTAAACGCTGAGTCTGAAAAACAGGCTGGGTCCTTAAGTGGTTAAGAAAAGTCAAATTGAGATAAACAAGTAAAGAATTTTGGAATATGATAGCAGTTTTTTGTCTATCTCCTATGTTAATTTAGCTTTTAAATCTTGTTGATGTTCTGCAACGTATATCAGGCATGACAAATTCAAAGGAAACAGAGGACAAAATCTTAAAAGGGGCTATATTTTGTCTTCTGTGGACCACAATATATTTCTCAAGGGCTGGACCTACTTAGTCCCAAAAAACCTTGATACATCAAACTTTTGGTAAAAATTGCAAGCTATTATGTTTAATTAAAAAGAAAGGGGTTATCACACACACTTACTGAAGTATTTTACTGCAAAATAATGTAAGGACATGTAACTTTTCGAAGGCAGACTTGCCTTTAAACCACTGAGGGTCTCAGAGAAAGATGCAACCCACAGAACACCAGTTTGACAGGCCTATGCTTTATAACAGGGATATGCAATTAGCGGACCTCCAGCTGTTGCAAAACTACAAGTCCCATTATGCCTCTACCTCTGGGTGTCATGCTTGTGGCTGTCAGAGTTTTTCTATGCCTCATGGGAGTTGTAGTTCTGCAACAGCTGGAGGTCCGCTAATTGCACATCCCTGCTATATAATAATAGCTTAATTCAGTGAGGCTTCTGTTAAGACTGGATGAGCATTGCTGTGGTGCACATCACCTTTGCAAGCCATCTTTTAAGCATACTATTTGGAGCCACCTTTCGAGTATGCTTTATATGTATGAATGCATGAGCTGGTATTCTGGTGTTCCCATGAACTTCAGTGCTGGATCATCTGGTCTTAGCAATAAGGTAGTTTCCCTATGTTTAAAAATGCCATATTCAAGCATAGTTGGCTATGATTACTTTAATCAATAACCAGAGCCGAGGATAAAAAACTAATTGTGGAGCAAAGACCTCGTCAGGAACAAAACCAAGGTCAGGGCAGGCAGGATACCAGGGCAGGCAAGCAGCCTGATGCAGGGACACAAGCAAGTTGGATGTAGGAGTGAGCATGTTCAGGGAGGTCTACAGGATTTAGACATACCAAGAGAAAGAATAAAATTAGTCAAAGACAGAGCCAAACGTTCAGGCACAGGAACTTGGAAATAGAGGGTAGTCATGAACACAGAGGACAGGACTGTTCAGAACAGTAACAAGAAACAAGAAAATGATAACAGGATCACATGGAAGCACACACGGGACAGCAATCTGAACTGTTTGAATATGGTGTCCTTTGAGGAGAGTATGGACTGATCAGCAGGAGTGCAATTGTGCAGAAAAAAGAAGAAAACTTCAGGAGCAACTAGAGAAGCAGTAATAGGCAGACAGGAGCAACATGTTGACACTAGGACACAAGAAGGACAGGAGGAACAACAAAGGAGCAACAGAGAGACACCAGGGCCCAAGGAGGACAGGAGGAGCAACCGGGAGGATAAGCAAAACTGAAGCATCAACGGGAGAACACAGGGAGCAGAGATCACCAATAGTTAGGTACTAAACAATTGACTGCACCACAGATGGGGAAGTAAGCTGCAGTGGAGTGCCTAACCAGGAGAACCCTCTGCAGGTGGGTTCTTAAGATGCAGTAAACCCAGAAGTACTTAGTTCTGATTGGGTAGGGATGAGAGAACCTGGCCAGGTTCAGTTTGAGATGGGTTTGCTGAACTGAGTGGGAAGTCTGAGTACTTATACTTAGCACATAAATAAAAAAAAAATTGATATTTCTTTCTGGCATTTTCAAGGCTAATAGGCAAGATATTGTTAAAAGAGCTATGGGGGACATGTACCAATGTTACCGGTCAGTGGGGAGAGGATTTTCCTAGGGCAACATTTAAAGTACAGAAAAAAGACCCATAGGTGAGAACATCCAAGCCACACATGTGAAAGGAATCAGGTAGAGAAACACTGGAGCAAGGGAGAGTGGAATGGCTATAAACTATCCACCTTTAGGAAGATTCACCCTCAAGTACTGAAGACTGCATTAAAGACCTTTCCACTTTGTCCTGATGACAACTTTATCCAAAATAAATGTGTACTGTGAAGGAGCAAATTCTTGCGAGGTTTGGGATTACCAGTGGCTAGGAGGCAAGCAGGCCAAAAGGCAGGGTCCAAGACATTTGATGCCAAGTTCCTACCTCCCTCCCTTTGGTCGTGGATTGCATCTGACGGTTGCATTTGACGCTTTGAAAGTCTGATGTTGTCATAAGGATTGGATTGAAGTTTAATCGTTCCATTGGGTTGATTACAACCGAAAAAGCTTTTTTGACCTGGGTGGCTTAAGCCCCTCCAGGTCAAAACCATCTGGTAAGCCTCTTACCTTCATCATGGTGGTGGTATCACTTTTCCGTTAATCAGTTCAGACTATACATGTGCAATTCTTTAGTTACAAATTCGTTTTCCGTTCAAATTCGTTATATTCGTTCATTCGTTATCGTACGAATGAACGAATGGTTTACTTAAAATTCGAACGAATAACGAACTATCGAAACGAACGAATATGAAAAACAACGAAAATACAAAATAATTAAATTAGAAACAACGAAACTACGAAAATACCGAACAAAGATTCAAAAATTCGTACATTCGTAACTTTTTTTTTTTTTGTTTGTTGATTCGTAATTTTCCATGTCTCTTACAATGGCGCTGCTTAATGTTCTTCGAATGGATTGAACGAAAAAATTCGTACATTCGTAACTTTTTTTTTTGTTTGTTGATTCGTAATTTTCCATGTCCCTTACAATGGCGCTGCTTAACGTGCTTCAAATGGATTGAACGAAAAAAATTCGTACATTCGTAACTTTTTTTTTTTTTGTTGATTCGTAATTTTCCGTGTCTCTTACAATGTAATAGCATACACATTACATAAAATTATGAATTTTGCTCCTTTTACGAATCTACGAAAACAATGTTACGGAAGTACGAATAAATCAATCTTACAAAAGTACGAATGTAACTAAATCTACGAAAATACGAATGCGTCCGAATACAAAATATAACGAAAATACGAATTTCGAATAAACGAAAATTAGACTAACGGAAAAACGAATCAACGAAAAAATAACTCTTACGAAAATACGAACGAGTCCGAATACGAACACCGACGACTTACGAAAATACGAACGAGTCCGAATACGAACACGGATGACTTACGAAATTAAGAATCGTTACGAATCAACGGAAATGAACAGAAACAAAACGAAACTAAACTAATTTTTTATTGTGCACATGTCTAGTTCAGACAAGTGACATCAGTGTTTTGGATTTATACATTTTCGGACTAGATTTGGACTATTGTTTGTACACATTTGGAATTTTTTATGAATTCAGCACTTTATTGTCAATAATTAGTGAATGTTACAATTTTTCTTTGTGTGACATCAGTATAAGTTTTCTCAAAGTTATATTATTCGTTTAGGACACAATCACAGATTTATGGTGTATTGATTTGTTACCTATTTTTTTACTCAGCACCACACTTTTTGTTTTTCAACATTTAAAGTACACAATCATTTAAATAAAATACTTGAGGGGATTCCTTCAACCTGTGCATCCCGTTACAATGTAGTATAATTTAGTCAGGTCAGTACACATGCCTTTCAAAAGTACTCACTTTTGTTGCCAGCGGTTTAGACATTAATGGCTGTGTGTTGAGTTATTTTGAGGGGACAGAAAATGTACACTGTTATACAAGCTGTACACTCATTACGTTACATTGTAGAAAAGTATAATTTCTTTAGTGTTGTCACATATAAAGATATAATAAAATATTTACAAATGTGAAGGTTATACTCACTTTTGTGAGATACTGTAAATATATACACAGTGCCTTGAAAAAGTATTCATACCCCTTGACATTTTCCACATTTTGTCATGTTACAACCAAAAACGTAAATGTATTTTATTGGGATTTTATGCGATAGACCAACACAAAGTGGCACTTAATTGTGAAGTGGAAGGAAAATGATAAATGGTTTTCAAACTGTTTTACAAATGAATATGTGAAAAGTGTGGCGTGCATTTGTATTCAGCTCCCTTGACTCTGATACCTCTAACTAAAATTTAGTGGAATTAATTACCTTCAGAAGTCACCTAGTTAGTAAACAGAGTCCACCTGTGTGTAATTGATTCTCAATATAATTACAGCTGTTCTGTGAAGCCCTCAGAGGTTTGTTAGAGAACCTTAATGAACAAACAGCATTATGAAGGCCAAGGAACACACCAGACAGGTCAGGGATGAAGTTGTTGAGAAGTTTAAAGCAGGGTTAGGTTATAAGAAAAATATCCCAAGCTTTGAACATCTCATGGAGCTCTGTTCAATCCATCATCTGAAAATGCAAAGAGTATGGCACAACTGCAAACCTACCACGACATGGCCGTCCACCTAAACCGACATGCCGGGCAAGGAGAGCATTAATCGGAGAAGCAGCCAAGATGCCCATGGTAACTCTGGAGGAGCTGCAGAGATCCACAGCTCAGGTGGGAGAATCTGTCCACAGGACAACTATTAGTCGTGCTCTCCACTGGCCTTTATGGAAGAGTGGCAAGAAGAAAGTCATTGTTGAAAGAAAGCCATAAGAAATCCCGTTTGCAGTTTGCGAGAATGTGGGGGACACAGCAAACATCTGAGGCTTGCTATTGGGGACACTCAGCAGAGGGGAGGAGCCAGGGCTGCTGGCAAGGGACCCAAAAAGAAGAGGATTGGGGCTGTTCTATGCAAAACAATTGCAGAGTAGGAGAGCATAACTTGTTTGTTATTTCTATTTTTTTAAAAGTACAGCCTTTAGAATCACTTTAAAAGTTCCCTTGTATTTTGGACAGGCAGTATGTCCAGAAAGTTGGTTGATATATGTATATGTGTGGGATGTGGTGTGAGGATCCTATCAGGATAGGGTTGCCACCTTGTATTCAAGTCAAACCTGAACACTTTAGCGGCGCACACCAAATTATTTTTATAGTATAAACTATACATATATTTTGTGATTAAATAACATTTCTAATCATATAAAGTTAATCACAAAAGTCCCCCTTTACACCAGAGTCCACAGAGTTCCCCTTTTATATCTGAATCCACAGAGTTCCCCTTTACATATGAATCTGCAAAGTTCCCCCTTTATATCGGAACTCGCAGGGTTCCCTTACACTGTAAGGGGGGACTCTGCAGACTCTGATGTAAGGGAGAACTCTGGGGACTCTAACAAAGGGGATGTTCTGGAAACCCTGATTTAACACTGAGAGCTCTGATGGACAGGGGGGACTCTGATGTAAGGGGGAACACTGCAGCCTCTGGTGTAAAGGGAAACTCTTTATGTGAGGGGTGCTCAGAGAACCCTGATTTACCTTAGTGTACTCACTCAGAGGCAGGAGAGAGAAGGGGGAGGGGGGAGACTCCAGTCACAGAGAGGGATGGATGGCGAGCTCACTCTCCCCTTGGCAGTCAGCACCTCTCATCCAGATGTATCTGAGGCTGCTGGACTTCAAATTTCCAGCCCCCACTTTCCTTTTCTGAGGCACAGTGCTGGGGATTGGAGTGTGGGCAGACACAGAGGGGTAGGAGGAAGAGGAGCAGATAGAACCCTTTCCCCTCTCCCATCAGTGTGGAGGGTGGGGGGGAATTGTTAGTATTGTTAGTGCTGTCTTTGGGCAGTGTGGAAGAGAGTCTAACAGACACTCTCAGCTTGGACACCTGCAGCCAGTAACCCTGCTGGAAAGCCAAAGTCCGGTCTGAATAATGTGTCCGGGTCTCAGGCGGTCTGAAACCTGGACACAGGATTCAAAACCTGAACTGTCCGGGTGAATCCCAGACAGATGGCAACCCTATAAGGGGCAGATCCAGGTTGGGGCAATGAGGCAATTTCTCCCCCTGAGAAAATAATGAGCGGGTGAGTTGGCAGGTGACTGAGCAGGCCGGTGGGTGAGCGAGCAGACGGGCAGGCTGGTGAGCAGGTAGGTGAGTGAGCAATCATGCCGGCGGGCGGTTAGGCGGGCGTGTGACTGAGCAAGCAGGCAGGGGTTGTCAGGAAGCCGCTACCCATCTGAATATATGACTGAAGGGACATTGTGTTGCGGCCATCTTGGTACTCCCGCACTCGTCCACAGTACGCCTAGTGTTATAAGTCGGCAAGCGGACATCTTTATACACCCACCGGAGTCTTGTTTTCACAGGTATTTTTAAAAGTAAACTTAACTTATATTTCCCTAAATAAGCTGAGTTTACTGTTAAAAATAACTGTGAAAAGCAAGACCCCGGTGGGTGTATAAAGATGTCCGCTTGCCGACTTCTAACTCTAGGCTTACTGCAGACAAGTGGGGGTGTACCAAGATGGCCACAATGCAACATCACTTTGTGACAATCCGCATCTTGTGGCAGACAACATTGGCAAGTGACAATCCACATCCGGTGGCAGGGGATGTGGCAAGGGACATGGAAAGTAACAATCTGAATTTGGTGGCAGCCAACGGTGGCAAGTGACGCGCTCAGGGCTCCCACTGATTCTGCATTATGGTGAGTTATTATTTCATTTTATATTACAATGTAATAATATAAATAATGCGTTTCAAACATCCTGACACCATATCAACCATGGCGCTGTGATGATTGAAGCGCTAACACCAGCCATTGCCCCAACAAATTGCCCACAAAATTTTCTGGCAGTGCCCCTCCCGAGACTAGGCTCTGGATCCGCCCATGAAACCCTATATCAGGATGAATAAACAAACAGGGAAAAGAACCCGCTCCAGGTGTCTGGGTCACAAAAAATCGTCTCCTCCTCAAATAATGGTGCTGGCTCAGTATGCAAAGTAGCATATACAGTGGTGTTAAAAAGTGTTTGCCCCCTTCCTCATTTCCTGTTCCTTTGCATGTTTGTCACACTTAAGTGTTTCGGAACATCAAACCAATTTAAACAATAGTCAAGGACAACACAAGTAAACACAAATGCAATTTGTAAATGAAGGTGTTTATTATTAAAGGTGAAAAAAAATCCAAACCATCATGGCCCTGTGTGAAAAAGTGATTGCCCCCTAAACCTAATAACTGGTTGGGCCACCCTTAGCAGCAACAACTGCAACCAAGCGTTTGCGATAACGTGCAATGAGGCTTTTACAGCGTCCTGGAGGAATTTTGGCCCACTCATCTTTGCAGAATTGTCCTAATTCAGTTACATTAGAGGGTTTTCGAGCATGAACGGCCTTTTTAAGGTTATACCACAACATCTCAATAGGATTCAGGTCAGGACTTTGGCTAGGCCACTCCAAAGTCTTCATTTTGTTTTTCTTCAGCCATTCGGTGGTGGACTTGCTGGTGTGTTTAGGATCATTGTCCTGCTGCAGAACCCAAGTTCGTTTCAGCTTGAGTACACGAACAGATGGTCGGACATTCTCCTTCAGGATCTCTTGGTAGACAGCAGAATTCATAGTTCCTTTTATCACGGCAAGTCTTCCAGGTCCTGAAGCAGCAAAACAGCCCCAGACCATCACACTACCACCACCATATTTTACTGTTGGTATAATGTTCTTTTTCTGAAATGCAGTGTTCCTTCTACGCCAGATATACTTGGACACACACCTTCCAAAGAGTTCCACTTTTGTCTCATCGGTCCACAGAATGTTGTCCCAAAAGTCTTGGGGATCATCAAGATGTGTTGTGGAGAAATTGAGACGAGCTTTGATGTTCTTTTTGCTCAGCAGTGGTTTTCTCCTTGGAACTCATTTTTGCCCAGTCTTTTCCTGATGGTGGAGGCATGAACGCTGACCTTAACTGAGGCAAGTGAGGCCTGCAGTTCCTTGGACGTTGTTGTGGGGTCTTTTGTGACCTCTTGGATGAGTCGTCGCTGCGCTCTTGGGGTAATTTTGGGCGGCCGGCCACTCCTGGGAAGGTTCACCACTGTTCCATGTCTTCGCCATTTGTGGATAATGGCTCTCACTGTGGTTCGCTGGATTCCCAAAGCTTTGGAAATGGCTTTATAACCCTTTCCAGACTGATAGATCTCAATTACTTTCTTTCTCAATTGTTCCTGAATTTCTTTGGGTCTCGGCATGATGTGTAGCTTTTAAGGATCTTCTGGTGGACCTTACTGTGTCAAGTAGCTCCTATTTAAGTGATGCCTTGATTGTGAACAGGTGTGGCAATAATCAGGCCTGGGTGTGGCTAGAGAAATTGAACTCAGGTGTGGACAACCACAGTTATAGTATGTTTTAACAAGGGGGGCAATCACTTTTTCACACAGGGCCATGATGGTTTGGATTTTTTTTCACCTTTAATAATAAACACCTTCATTTACAAATTGCATTTTGTGTTTACTTGTGTTGTCCTTGACTATTGTTTAAATTGGTTTGATGTTCCGAAACACTTAAGTGTGACAAACATGCAAAGGAACAGGAAATGAGGAAGGGGGCAAACACTTTTTCACACCACTGTAGAAAATAATTCAATCTGGATGGCTGCACTCCAACAATGATTTCTTTATTGGTTAAAAACCATACAGCAAAAGCTCAGAGCTGTGGATTTCATCTTTTGCTGTATGGTTTTTAACCAATAAAGAAATCGTTGTTGGAGTGCGGCCATCTGGATTGTATTCTTTTCTATATCCTATATCAGGATGGTAGAGCTTTCTTTGTGTTAATCTGTAAAACTCAAGTCAAAAGTGCAATATATAATGATTTTTTTTATTTGCAAAATAACGCTTTGAAATAAATAATAAAAAAGATGATAATCTCTGTACCGTATATACTCGAGTATAAGCCGACCCGAATATAAGCTTATTAAGCTTAAACTTATTGAGTATAAGCTTAGGGTGAGAAATGCGCAGCTACTGCAAGTGGAAAAAAGGGTCAACAATGCCCGTTTGCAGCCTCACTGTGCCCATTTGCAGCCATAGGTCCTCCAAACTTCAAACTCGGTAGTTACGGGTTCCTAGATGCCCCCTAGCTGCCGCCAAATGGTCCCGAAATGACATTGCTGCAGATGGACACAGTTGACCGACTTTGGGGCCCCGTATCTCGTGGCCACTTGGTGCTAGGAACCCCATATTCAGAGTGCAAACTCAGAGGAACTAGCACTACTACATATCCAAGCTGGGGTTCCTAGCACCAAGTGGCCCCGAGGGCCCCAAAGTCAGTTCGGAAAATGTCAAGCACTTTTCTGCAGCAAAGAATGACATTTTCCGAACCGACTTTGGGGCCCCGTATCTCGGGGCCACTTGGTGCTAGGAACCCCAGCGAGTATAAGCCGAGGGGGGCATTTTCAGCACAAAAAAGCTGAAAAACTCGGCTTATACTCGAGTATGTACGGTAATTTGTAAAGAGACTGTCACTTTATCTATTTAGGGGAAAGTTCTCTTGTAAGAATAACTCTTGGAGACTAAGGTCTCTGGAGACCCCAACCAGGGGCGGACTGACAACTCATGGGGCCCCCGGGCAATAGGAGATTATGGGGCCCCCAGGCAATCAGAGATTATGGGGCCACACAGTATACACACACACAGTATACAATCACGCAGTATACACATACATGTACACACAGTATACACAGACATGTTTCTATTGGCTGAGAAGGTACTGGAGCGGTGGGGCAGCTATAATCTCTGGATTTTTAGACCAAAAGGATGTCGGTAAGGGACATTTCAGAAACAGATGTAAAAAAAACACAGATTTTTACATACTGTCCCTGGTTTTACTGAGGCTGGCAACCCTGATGGGGCCCCCTAGTGGCCTGGGGCCCTCAGGAAGTGCCCGAGTGGCCGAATGGTCAGTCCGCCCCTGACCCCAACACAACATCCTCGAAGGAGGTCACATTCTCCCCCACATTTTCAGCACAGCTTATTGTGATTCAGTGCAGATTATCACACTTCTGTAAGGTTATTTGTAGGTGGGAACAACTGGGATTCATTACCCCAAGAAGCAATGGCCTTAATAATGTGGGTGATATAAGTTCTGAACTCACACAGTTGATAATAGCCTGTATTTGTAACCCTAAAATAGTAACTTTAGTTGGTCTGTGCATGGCTGTAACATCCACAGACAATCTACACCTCATAATAAATTACTTTCAGACCAAACTGAATCCTTGCAGTTCATACTTTATAGTGCAAGTAGCAGTATTCACAACACTCCATAAATTAGATTGAGTTCCATGCAGAAGACAACCCACAGCTGTAAATTCAATTGTGGCTAATATAGTTTTTTGTTTCGTCTAAAGAATTAGTTATGATAGAACTGTCTCAATGAGATGAGATTTTGAGAAGGGAAATTGAAAGTCAGGGTGATGCTGATATTAGTCCATAAATTATATCTTTTGTTTCTATTGTACATTTTCCAACAGTAAGAATCTCATTCATGATTCAAAAAATACAGTGATAGCATGTAGTGATAGTCTGTGGATGTGTTTGTATGGGTGTGCGCTATTCTTCATTTTCTTAAACTGACTTTATTTTAATAACCTTATTTTTTTTTTTTAAGGCCATCTCTGGGCCAGCCATTCAAAATCTCAATTAAAGTGATTGTAATGCTGCGTACACACGGCCGAAATTTCTGACCGTGTGTATGCCCATCGGTCTTTTCCTGTTGGCATTTCCGACGGACTTTAGATTGAGAGCCTGTTCTTAATTTTTCCGATCGGAAATTCTGATCGTGTGTATGCAATTCCCGACACGCAAAGTTCTGACGCAATGCTCGGAAACAATTTGATGCATGCTCGGAAGCATTAAACTTCCCAAACAAAATGACCACCGAGGCACACAGTTAACCCTTTGATCGCCCCTGATGTTAACCCCTTCCCAGCCAGTGTCATTAGTACAGTGACTGTGCATATTTTTTTAGCACTGATCACTGTAATAGTGTCACTGGTCCCCAAAAACTGTCAAAAGTGTCAGTTAGTGTCCAAATTGCCCACCGCTGTATCGCAGTCCCGCAGTCCCGCAGTCGCTGATCACTGACTTTACAAGTAAAAATAAAATGTTATGCCTTTGATCTGTAGATGAAGAAAACAGAAAGATACAAAAATAAACAATGTTTCTTTTTATCTTTCTGTTTCAGTGGCTGAGCAATGTTGTTGATAAACATAAACGAATTCCAGAACTTTATTTACACTTCAGCTATCAAAGGGGAACCCCACTGACAGCTAAATGAGTCATTGCTTGTTAAGGACACGGTGGCCCAACTCCTTAACAACTGATAATTGCCTTTTTTTTATACATTTCAGCTGTCAGTAGGGGAATCCCGCTGATAGCCAAAAGAACCGAGCCTGAAAGTATCGGTTTCAGGTATCGGAGCATTTGCACAGGTATCGGTGCAACCCTATTTTTTTGCCTTCCTCTGGATCAGCTGTGGGTTTTGTATATGGAGGTTCTCTATTTATTACATTTTTCTATTGATTAAACTAGATAGATTTGTGTCTTTTTTCAACCCGACTATGTAACTAATACCCCTACCAGTCTCTAGCTAATCACTGTAGTCATTAAAAAAAAAAAAAATCAACAGGTTGGCTGTGCACCCAGACTGCAGCATCGAATCACAGATCTGCACTCTCAGAAATGGTGCCCGTGAGAAACACTTGATGGTAGACTCATTTAAAGCGGTATTATACCAAAAACAAAATTGTAATGTATTTCAGCTTACCGTATATACTTGAGTATAAGCCGACCCGAGTATAAGCCGAGGCACCTAATTTTACCACAAACAACTGGGAAAACGTATTGACTCGAGTATAAGCCTAGGGTGAGAAATGCGCAGCTACTGTAAGTGGAAAAGAGGGTCAACAATGCCCATTTGCAGCCTCACTGTGCCTATTTGCAGCCATAGGTCCCCCAAACTTCAAACTTAGTAGTTAAGGGTTCCTAGATGCCCCCTAGCTGCAGCCAAAATTTGGGGTCTCTGGACATTGCTGCAGATGGACACAGTTGACCTACTTTGGGGCCCTGTATCTCAGGGTCACTTGGAACCCCATCTTTGGATATGTTGTAGTGCTGGTTCCACTGGGTTTAAATACCAAATTTGGGGGTTCCTAGCACCAAGTGTCACGAGATACGGGGCCCCAAAGTCGGGGCGGAAAATGTCAAGCGCTTTTCTGCAGCAGAGAATTACATTTTCCGAACCGACTTTGGGGCCCCATATCTCAGGGCCACTTAGTGCTAGGAACCCCATCTTTGGATATGTTGTAGTGCGAGTTCCACTGGGTTGCTAGCACAAAGTGGCCCAGAGATACGGGGCCCCAAAAGCGGGTCGGAAAATGTAATTTTCTGCTGCAGAAAAGTGTGTGACTCGAGTATAAGCCGAGGGGGGCATTTCAAAAAAATGTGCTGAAAAACTCGGCTTATACTCGAGTATATACGGTACTAATCCTTATATGTAGTGGCTGCATTTGTTTTCTTATTTAGGCTTTTTCCATCTGCTTTCACCGGGTTATTCTGGTCAGTAACACACCTCCTGTATTAGAGTGCCCCCACTCTGGAAGAAGGCGCACAGGGGGCACCTTTGAACAGCAGCATTGTCAGTCTGGGGGAGAGGAGTGTTAGATGTACTAGCAAATTTAGATACAGTAACAAACTGAAGCCAAACTCCAGCAGTTACAGCAACAGTCTTTTTCTTTTTAGAGTTAAAGGTTTCACATAAATGAATAAAAGCTGATAATTTTAAGCACCCTTTCAGTGGTAAATAGTTTGTCTCAACAGTTTAGCTGCTAGATCTGCAGGATAACTTGTTCTGTTGAAAAACGTACTGGCCGTTTACCAGGTGAAAATAGAAAAGGAAAATAATGCAGAATTGGTGAATTACATAATAAGTGATTTCTTTTGGGTTTAATACTGCTTAAAAAAAACTGCACCCTTTTTTAAAATAAAAGCGCATTGCTGTAAAAGTAAGGGATGATTGAGATGGATGAAGTTTGGTTTAATTTTCCCCAGAGATTTTCCCCTGATAGGATGAAAAAAATCTACCATTTGATTAGAGAAAAACAATAAAAAATATTTTTTATAACTCTTAAATTAAAGATACCAAAATGTTTTAAGTATAAGGCTGGCCACACATTATGCAATTTTCTTGTACAATTTTCTTTTATATTTACCAAAACCATATAATAGGAGGACAAACCTAAACCATTTCAATTTGTATGCAATCGGGCAGGTCCTTGCACCACATAGTGGAAGGTAAATCTAAAGAAAATTTAACAAGAAGATTGTATGGTCTATGGCCAGCTTAACCGCTTCCCGACCGCCTCACGCACATATACTGTGGCAGAATGGCACGTACAGGCAGATTAACATACCTGTAGGTTGCCCTTTAAGAGGCGGCATGTGCGTCCGCCGGGAGCTCCGTGAGTGGGATCGCGGGTCCCGCGGACTCGATGACTGCGGGGATACCCGCGATTGTCTCACGGTGAGGAAAAACGGGGAGATGCTAATGTAAACAAGCATCTCCACGTTCTGCCTAGTGACACTAATGCCGCGTACACACGTGCGGACTTTTGCCGGCGGACCTAGTCCAGCGGACAATCCCGCGGGACTTTCCAGCTAGGTCCGCTGGACTTTCCGAGCGTGTGGACTTGCCCACACACGCACGGACTTCTCCAGCGGATAATCCGCCGGCCAAAAGTCCGCGGGACTTTTGAAAATGAACGGACTTGCCCACACACGGAGCAGTCCGTTCATTTCGAACGTAACTTCAGGTTACGTAGCTAGCGTAGGCAGTAAATGCCGCCGAGCTAGCTCCGCAAGCTGGCATGGATTTAAAGGGAATCCCCACGCCGAAAAAACGGCGTGGGGGTTCCCCCCAAATCCATGTCAGACCCTCATCCGAGCACGCAGCCTGGCAGGCCAGGAAAGGGGTGGGGACGAACGAGCGCCCCCCCCTCCTGAGCCGTACCAGGCCGCGTGCCCTCAACATGGGGGGTGCCCTGGGGAAAGGGGGGCCGTGCGGCCCCCCCACCCCAAAGCACCTTGTCCCCATGTTGATGAGGACAAGGGCCTCTTCCCGACAACCCTGGCCGTTGGTTGTCGGGGTCTGCGGGCGGGGGCTTATCGGAATCTGGGAGCCCCCTTAAATAAGGGGGCCCCCAGATACCGGCCCCCCACCCTATGTGAATGAGTATGGGGTACGATGTACCCCTACCCATTCACCTAAGGTGTAAAATGTAAAGTACAAAAACACACACACTTTTGAAAAAATATTTTATTGCACTGCTCCGGGGGTCTTCTTCCGTCTTGGGGGTCTTCTCGCCGGACTCCCCCGCTCTCTTCTGCTCTTTTACCTAGCTCTTTCACGAGCGGGGGGAGTCCGGCTACCTTCTTCGTCGTCGTCGCCGCCGTCTGGGGGTCTCGATCCGCCTTCGGGGGTCTTCCGGGGGTCTCTTCTGTTCTTGCAGCGGTCGTCGTCTTCCGCGCCGCTGGCGCCTTCTTCTTCTTCTTGTCCTTCTTGTTCTTCTTCTTCTTCCGATGTTGACCCGACGCTCTCTCTGCCCGGAATGCCTGTGCCGCTCTGCGCTCGGACTTATATAGGGACATGGGGGACAGGGTCACATGTTCATGTCACATGGTGACCCCGTCCCCTTGCGATGTCACAGTCCCAGCATCCTCCGGGACTGTGACAACACAAGGGGGCGGGGTCACCATGTGACATGTGCATGTGACCCTGTCCCCCATGTCCCTATATAAGTCCGAGCGCAGAGCGGCACAGGCATTCCGGGCAGAGAGAGCGTCGGGTCAACATCGGAAGAAGAAGAAGAACAAGAAGGACAAGAAGAAGAAGAAGGCGCCAGCGGCGCGGAAGACGACGACCGCCGCAAGAACAGAAGAGACCCCCGGAAGACCCCCGAAGGCGGATCGAGACCCCCAGACGGCGGCGACGACGACGAAGAAGGTAGCCGGACTCCCCCCGCTCGTGAAAGAGCTAGGTAAAAGAGCAGAAGAGAGCGGGGGAGTCCGGCGAGAAGACCCCCAAGACGGAAGAAGACCCCCGGAGCAGTGCAATAAAATATTTTTTCAAAAGTGTGTGTGTTTTTGTACTTTACATTTTACACCTTAGGTGAATGGGTAGGGGTACATCGTACCCCATACTCATTCACATAGGGTGGGGGGCCGGTATCTGGGGGCCCCCTTATTAAAGGGGGCTCCCAGATTCCGATAAGCCCCCGCCCGCAGACCCCGACAACCAACGGCCAGGGTTGTCGGGAAGAGGCCCTTGTCCTCATCAACATGGGGACAAGGTGCTTTGGGGTGGGGGGGCCGCACGGCCCCCCTTTCCCCAGGGCACCCCCCATGTTGAGGGCACGCGGCCTGGTACGGCTCAGGAGGGGGGGGCGCTCGTTCGTCCCCACCCCTTTCCTGGCCTGCCAGGCTGCGTGCTCGGATGAGGGTCTGACATGGATTTGGGGGGAACCCCCACGCCGTTTTTTCGGCGTGGGGATTCCCTTTAAATCCATGCCAGGTCACGGAGCTAGCGCGGCGGCAGTAACTGCCTACGCTAGCTACGTAACCTGAAGTCACGTGCTAAATGAACGGACTTGCCGATGAGCGGCAAGTCCGTTCATTTCAAAAGTCCCGCGGACTTGCCCACTAACGGCGGGATTGTCCGCTGGACTGCCAAGTCCAGCGGATAATTTTAAAACAAAACTTAAAACTTTGGCGCCAAAAAGTCCGCCGGACTTTGGCGCCAAAAAGTCCGCCGGACTTTGGCGCCAAAAAGTCCGCCGGCGCCCACACACGAGGGGATTATCCGCTGGACTTCAGTCCAGAGGATAATCCCGCGGGATTGTCCCTTCGTGTGTACGCGGCATAACACTGATCACCGCTCCCTGTGATCGTGAGCGGTGATCAGTGATGTGTCACACACAGCCCCCCCCCCACAGTTAGAATCACTCCCTAGGACACACTTAACCCCTACCGTGCCCCTAGTGGTTAACCCCTACACTGCCAGTGACATTTTTACAGTAATCAATGCAATTTTTTAGCATTGATCGCTGTATTAATGCCACTGGTCCCAAAAATGTGTGAAAATTGTCCGATGTGTCCACCATAATGTCGCAGTCATGATAAAAATCGCTGATCGCCGCCACTACTAGTAAAAAAAAAAAGACTAATAAAAATGCCATAAACCTATCCTCTATTTTGTAGACTATAACTTTTGCGCAAAGCAATCATTAAATGCTTATTGCGATTTTTTTTTAACCAAAATGATGTAGAAGAATACGTATCGGCCTAACTGAGGAAAAAAAAAGTTTTTATATATTTTTGGGGGATATTTATTATAGCAAAAAGTAAAAAATATTGCATTTTTTTTCAAAATTGTCGCTCTTTTTTTATTTATAGTGCAAAAAATAAAAACCACAGAGGTGATCAAATAACACCAAAAGAAAGCTCTATTTGTTGGAAAAAAAGGACGTCAATTTTGTTTGGGAGCCACGTTGCACGACCGCGCAATTGTTAGTTAGGCTGGTTTCACACCGGAGCAGTGCGGGCGGCGGCGGTAAAGCAGCGCTATATTTAGCGCTGCTTTACCATCGTTTTAGCCGCGGTATGCGGCCGCTAGCGGGGTGGTTTTAACCCCCGCTAGCGGCCGAAAAAGGGTTAAAACCCCCCCGCAAAGCACCGCTGCAGCGGCGCTTTGCCGGCGGTATTACCGCAGTATCCCATTGATTTCAATGGGTAGGAGCGGTATAGCTCCTTCACCGCTCCAAAGATGCAGCTAGCAGGGCTTTTTTTACCGTCCTGCTAGCGCACCGCTCCAGTGTGAAAGCCCTCAGGGCTTTCACACTGGAGACACAGAAGCAGCTGTTTCGGGTCGGTTTGCAGGCACTATTTTTAGCGCAATAGCGCCTGCAAACCGCCCCAGTGTGAAAGCAGCCTTAAAGCGATGCAGTGCCGAATCACAAAAAGTGCTCTGGTCTTTGGCCAGCCACATGGTCTGGGGCTTAAGTGGTTAAGAAGCAACTTATTTTTTAAACATACCCTCATCTCTTTCAGTGTATCTTCCTTAATATAACATTTCTTCATCACGGTTGTCACGGAATATCTCCAGCTTTATTTGTTCTTTTTGTCTCCCACAATATTATAAGAACATTTTGTGAGACCTGTTTCTGTTGACTAGACAATTGAATTTGGAGAAATGTATGGCTCCTCATCTTCCCAACCACATCCCCAATCCCTATAATTCACACAAATGAATTCAGAAAATGCAAATAATTCATAAAAATTAGCACATCTATTTCCTGCTAATTGCAGGCAGTTAAAAGATAATGTGACTGATTTAAGCTCTACGAAATCTTATCTTTTGTTCCAGAAATATGGGAAGATTCCAAACAAGTTTTAATCTGCCCGACGGGTATAAGGTGACATCGTAAACACTGGACTGCAAGGTAGATGACAGTTTAGAAAAAAACAGACTTTCTACACTGGGTTTTAAATTTACCTTGGGAATTTATAATATATGTATTTATCATTATGCTTTTTGCAATTCTTTTTTTCTTTTTAGTTAGGTAATATTAAATCTGAATATTTCATATTTTAATTAGCTCCAGGCAAGATCAACAGATGTCTCTTGATTCCCTTTATCTCATTTATTATGCTTGTTCTGTAAAATACACAAAAGGAGATTAAGTTGCACAGACATCTGGATGACTAAGAGGAAGGACATACCCCACTTCTCTCGTCTAGCAAAAACTGGATTACCTGGCTTTATCCAATGCTTACAGGGTGCCAACAAGTTTTTGGAATACCGTAAATAGAAATTTGAAAGAGTATTTGGGGATTTTTAGGGTGCACAATTATAACAAAATCAAATAAAAAAGTAGAAATGTATTAGAACATTGTTAAAAACAACCATCCAAAGTGTTGTATTGTAAGTATTGATATTAAAGTACTATTACAGGTGCAAACTAATTTCATCTCTACATGTTTCGCCTGGATAATTGGCTTCTTCAGGAGAATGTATTGATATCAGGCACAGTGAGCACTAAAAATAAAAAGAATGATAAGGACAAATTCTATGCTTCTTATATTTGAAGAGCATGGCTAATTTGGAGTCTAGAGGAAGGGCTTGTAGCTGATGGATTCATTCAAGCCTGGATGGACAGTGGCCGCCAGGGAATGAATCCATCTTGTCTCCCGCTGAAGGAGAGTCTTATCAATGTCACTTCCTATGTCATGAGTCGGTCGGTGTTCAAGTGCAAAAAATTAAATTTTAGACACCTGGAACGAATGATAGAGTCTCATGTGACGACTGATGACATACAAATAGCTTTTTAACATACAGCTAACTAATATGACCAATTGTGGTCTTGGTGCTATGCATTCTACCAACTCATGATTGTTTCCAATTTGTACATTTTTGTAATATACTTATGATGTTTTGTGACTGTTTATTATCCTATCCGTCTAAAAAATATTTTTATTTTTAGTGCTCACTGTGCCTGATATCAATAAATTCTCCTGAAAAAGCCAATTATCCTGGCGAAACATGTAGAGATTAAATCAGTTTTCACCTGTAATAGTACTGTAATATCAATACTTACCCTTTGGATGTTTGTTTTTAACAATGTTCTAATAAATTTCTACTTTTATTAATGATTTTGTTATAATTGTGCACCCTAAAAATCCAAAAATACTCTTTCAAATTTATATTTATCTATCAAGGGATGTGGTGAAGTATTTTCACTAGATGATAAGCAAAATATCCTTTCTCCTTAAGCTTTTGGAATACATTTATCTTTATAATAATAAAAAAAAATCTATCAAAATGACTCAATGGGGTTGATTTACAAAAGGCAAATAGATTGTGCACTTTGCAGGCGCAGTTGCTCCAGAGCTTAGTAAATGAGGGAAAGCTCTGCTGACTTCCATCATCCAATCATGTGCAAGCAAAAATGCTGTTTTTTAATTCCCTTGCATGTGATTGGGTATTATTTGCAAAGTGAAACGCTTCATTTACTAAGCTCTGGAACAAATGCCCTTGCAGAGTGCACAGTCTATTTGCCTTTAGTAAATCAACCACACCAAGTATGCTCGATACATACTGTACATATTATCATGTTAGCCATCGATTAAAGTGTATGCATAGTAAAACGTGTATTATGCTTAGCTAGAGTAGGAAAAGGTTACAATGTTGGTAATAAAGTGTTTGCTGTGTTCACATTGGGGAGATTTCCTGTCACTTTCTATCCCAGAGACAGGAAAACAACCCGTATACCTCAGTTGGAGAGATTTAAAGGTACAGGTAGGATACCACCTAACCCCAGGCTTTTACAGAATAAGTGTAGACTATATGGTGGGTGGTGAGACACTTTTTATTTGAGATGTTTCTTAGAGATAGATGTTAATGCTTTATCATCAGTTGGCCCACTTGTGGAGCAGGGGCCATTTGTCTTTTGACCCCGACCTTGGCCAAAACCCTAACCCTGGCACTGACCTAGATCAATCTTAGATATAGGTATTTTTTTGTATTTTTTTATTTTATCTTTTTATTATTAAGAAAAATTTACACACACTTTCTTTTTTTTTTTTCTCTCTGCAAGGAGAGAGAGATACTAAGTATTTCTCGCCTCCGTTCACAGAGGAAGAAAACACGGGGGCAAGCTTCACAGTGACTGATCAGAGGCTATCACAGCAATCAGGTGACCTGGAATCGTGAGTTCCGGGTCCAGATTGATAGTACAGGGCCCGACACTGCACTAACGGAGATACTCAAATATGCGGCCCCACAGAAAAAAGTCCGGTCAAGTGGGGCCGCATAATTGCGTATGGTCTGCGCAAAGAGATTAATATTATTATACCACAATCCCAAAACTCTTTTACACACCCAGGCTATAGGTCACAAAGATGCCCTGTTAAAATGGACGTTTCCACTCCAAACCCAAGAACCTCACAGCTCTGCATGCACCACCATAAACATGTTTAATTATTATCCAAACACAAAAGTACTTCATGTTTTTAAGGCATTGGTGATGTAGCCCTGGCCTCATATCCACCCTCTAGGAAGGCTACATTACCAGTGCCTTCCAGGGAGATTGTGGGGTTGATTTACTAAAACTGGAGTGTGCACAATCTGGTGCAGCTGTGCATTGTAGCCAATCAGCATTTAACTTCAGCTTGTTCAATTAAGCCTTGACAAAAAAAATAGAAGCTGATTGGTTTCTATGCAGAGCTGCACCAGATTTTTCACTCTCCAGTCTTAGTAAATCAACCACCTTGTGTGTTAGATATTGCATGATCTCGGCAAAAATAACTTTTTTTTTTTTTTAAAGATAATGTATAATTTTTTTTATGTTGCCATGGCTTTAACAAAGTGAGTGTTGGGTCCAGTGTTGGTCATCTTACTTTAAAAAAGTAATTAGTTAAGTTACAAATTACTTCTCCCAAAAAGTAATTGAGTTAGTAACTCAGTTACTACATTAGAAAAGTAATTAGTTACGCAGCAAATTTTAAATATTCTATACGTGTAACTAAGGGGCGGGTCTAGTATTACTGTAAGCAAGGGGCGCATTTATTATTATTGTTATATATCGTGTAACCAAGGGGCTGCTCTATTATTACTCTAACCAAGGGGCAGATCTGTTATAGCGTGTAAGCAAGGGGTGGGTCTATTATTATTATATCGTGTAAGGGGCGGTTGGCTACAGAAGAGGGCGAATGTTAAATTAATGGGCAAAGCTCGATATATAACAATAATAATAAATGCGCCCCTTGGTTACAGTAATACTAGACCCGCCCCTTAGTTACACGATAGACGCCCCTTGCAGAGTAGCACGAGCATCAGGAGCGTGCGGCATCGCCTCGTACAATTACATGTTAACTGCGCCTGTGCGGTGTAGAGTTCACTCAGAGCTGTTTAGGTTCGGCAATTTTCGGAAGCTCCTTAGTCCTTCGTACTGCGCAAGCCCTGCGCCTGAGCAGTACAGGGGGTCCTTATCCGGGGGGGGAACTTTTTCGGCAGGACACCGGAATTACACTACTGCCATCCAGTGGTGGTAGATGTAATTGGGGTAACTAAGCCAAAGTAATGGGAACTGAGTTACCATGAGGTGAAAAGTAATCAAATGATGGTGTGCTCTATCGCTATCTCTATGGGTGTCTACTGTGAACGATATCATGCAGATGGAGGAAATATTGGGGCTTGACAATGACACTTTTGACAAATTTAAGGTTTTATGGTACATGTGGATCCACTTTTCTTCCTCTGACATCCTCGCAGATATGCTCTCAACTTCAGCAAGTACGTCATCCCCCCTCTTATGCCCCATACACACGGTCGGAAATACAGACGGAAAAAGTCAGATCAGATTATGTTTGTGGGCTCTAGCGGAAATTCCGACGGAAAAAGTTTGAGAGCGGGACATACATTTTCCGACAACAAAATCCGATCAGACTTTTTCCGATCGTGTGTATAGAATTCCGACGCACAAAGTGCCTCGCATGCTCAGAATAAATTTGGGGACGCAAGCTTGTGGCTACTGGCCCGTTTATAGCTCCATCGTACGTATTCTACGTCACCGACTTCAGAACGATCGGATTTTCCGACAACTTTGTGCGACCATGTGTATGCAAGACAAGTTTTGGCCAAAATCCCCTGGAAAAAATCAGATGGATTTTGTGGTTGGAATGTCCGACCGTGTGTACAAGGCATAACGTTTAGGTTTACCTTCATGCATGTTTGATGCGTTGTATTTCTGCCACCTCTTTTACCAATTTTTCCCGTGCCACACAGTAACTCAGGTGATACCTCTCTGAACCAAACGGACCTTCTAGGTCCTATACCTTTTGATCCTCATCCCAGTTTTCTTCCATTCTCCTTTCTCCCTCTCTCCTTTTTCTTTCTCTCTCCTTCCTTTCTTTTTTTTTCCTTTCCCTGCCTGTTTTTCCTTTGTGCAATTGTTGTTTACTTCATAATGTGCCAGGCTATACTTGGACTATCCCCGATTGTGGATTAGTTGATGGTCTTTTTGAGGTTTCTAGCTATGTAGGTATCCGCCATATTGTTTTTCATACTTACTTCTATTATTAGTTGGATTAGACGTTTCAATTCATCCTGGCTCCTCATGTGCGACACAACTCCCAGTCTGGAATGTTTTTTTTTTTTGTTTATTGATTTGTACATGTCATGCTTTGGGCGATAGCCATTTTTGCTGACTTATTGTACTTTTACTGTTGTGTCCTGTTCTTTTCTTTGAAAATTGAAATAACAAAAACATTTTCCCCTCTAAAATTATGGTGTGGATTTCAGTGAAGGGGTGCAAAGAAGCAATCGGATACATGAAAAATAAAAAAGAGGAGGCAGGTAATTATAATAATTAATTTTATAATACACATTTGATTAATGATGCCCGTTTCAAAGAAGAAGGAGGAGGGAAAGTCTGCTTAAAAACAGATTTATCTTTTAATAGATTAATCTGTGCAATCCATGCTGATTCTAGATTGGAATAGTTAATTTTTTTCCCTTACTAATGGTTTGAATAGTACAAGAGTAGAAGAAGAAACTGTTGTAGGTCATAAAGACACAAGGAGAACAGTTTGTAGCACAAAGCTATTCCCATCAACATTAAAGTTACTGGTCACATTCTGTGCCTCCATATGAATATACAAAACAAGCCATTGATTTTCTCCATTCCGTTTTTCCTTAAATGACCACCGCCGATTGGGCGTCCTTCAGAGTCAAAACAATTGTAATTTCATCTTTCATGCTTGCAGTAGGAATTGCTAATCTGGTAAACAGACTCTGCTTTGGAACTCTTTGAATTTATTTTTAGTTCAAGGTCTTGTGTAAGTAGTGTGTGAATTTGTGCGCCTTTTTTAATAAGCCTTTTCCTTCACGCTATCGTGTAGGAGCTGGTCCTTTAACATTTTAAGCAGATTAAGTTTAATAACACAGTATATATAATTTAATTTGGGCTTCGGAAGAACTATGTCTGGTGGGTAATTAGAGTACTTGCTATTTCCTTCATGGATTTATTGCTAGCTGCAGATAATGTGCTAAATATAGACAAATAAATAGATTTTAAATTCATAGATTTTACACAGATAAGCAGATGGAAAAAAAATATTTAGGAAAGTGTAATTTCACTCTTATTATCTATTTCATAAAATCATTCCAAATTAATTCCCAGTGTTAATTTAAATTCAGAAATACGCTGAAATAGAAAACCAGTAAGGTAGAGGAAGGGTGAGAAGGGAGGGGGAGGATGCAGAAAGGAGAGAAAAGAAGGAGATAGATGGGCAAAGAAAGGAGCGGAAGGTAGAGAGAAAAAGGAAAGGGAAGTCAACAAAAGGGATGGGAAGGAAGGGGAAGGAAAGGAGAAAATGGAAATCAACAGAACAGTAGAAAGGGAAGGGCACTAAAGAAGAAAGGGAAAGAGGAGCAAACAGAGGAGCAGATAGGAAGGGGCAGTAAAGGATAAAAGGCAAGTGAACAGAAGAGAAGAGAAGGGAAGGGACAGTAAAGAAGAAAAGAGAAGGGAAGTGGACAGAAGAGAAGGAAGGGAAGGGGTAATAAAAAAGAAAATGGAAGGGGAAGTGAAGAGAGGGGAAGGAAGGGAAGGGGCAGTAAAGAAGAAAAGAAAAGGGGAGAGAAGAGAGTGGAAAGAAGGGAAGGGGCAGTAAAGAAGAAAAGAAAAGAGAATTAAAGAGAGGGGACGGAAGGGAAGGGGCAGTAAAGAAGAGATGAAAGGGGGAGTGAAGAGAGGGGAAAGAAGGGAATGGACAGTAAAAAAGAAAAGGGAAGGGGAGTGAACAGAGGAGCAGATAGGGAAGGGGCAAAAAAGTAGAAAAGGGAAGGGAAGTGGAAAGAAGAGAAGGAGGGGGAATTGAAGAGAGGGGAAGGAAGGGAAGGGGCAGTAAAGAAGACAGTAATGGGGGGTGAACAGAGGGGATGGAAGGAAAGGGGCAATAATAAAGAAAAGGGAAGTGAAGAGTGGGGAAGGAAGGGAAGGGGCAGTAAAGAAGAAAAGAAAAGGGAAGTGAACAGAGGAGAAGATAGGGAAGGGGCAATAAAGAAGGAATGGAAAATGAACAGAGGGGAAGGAAGGGGCAGTAAAGAAGAAAAGTAAATGGAAGTGAAGAGAAGGGAAGGAAGGGAAAGGGCAGTAAAGAAGAAAAGAAAAGGGAAGTGAACAGAGGGGAAGAAAGGAAAGGGGCAGTAAAGAAGAAAAGAAAGGGAAAGTGAACATAGGAGAAGATTGGGAAGGGACAAAAAAAATAAAAAGGAAGTTAACAAAGGAAAACGACGCTAATGAAGCTGAGATTGGCAACGGATGTTATGGTCAGAAACATAGCCCTTACTGTTGGGACCCGAGAGGTTCAAATTAAGTTAAAAGTGATGGTACTTAAATGCGACACCGCATTAGGATTGAACTCAAGGGGTTCTCCACCTCCCCCTCCCCCCTCTCCCTACCCTTTCTCTATCCCCTCTTACTTTTCTTTCCTCCTCTGGGCCTCTGCCCGTTATGACACTATCTATGGTGATCCCCCGTACCTGCGCCTAATTTTGGGGCAGGACGTGGAGGACCCATGAATAAACAGGACAAATATATCAGTATGCATAGTTTTATTAACATGGATAACGTAGCACGTGTACATTAAACAGTGAGCAAATTTTTCAGACTAGAACTGAATGTGTAAAATTGTACGATATCTCTTGTGATTGTATTAATGTTGAACAAATGTTGTTAAGACGAGTTATTTTGCTTAATAAAAATCTTTTATTGGAAAAAAAAACAAAGGAAAACGAAGGAAAGGGACAGTAAAGAAAGAAAGGGGAAGGAAGGGAAGGGGCAGTAAAGAAGAAAGGGGAAGGAAGGGAAGGGCAGTAAAGAAGAAAGGGGAAGGGAAGCAAACAGAGGAGAAGGTAAGGGAGGGGCAGTACAGAAGAAAAGAGAAGGGAAATGAACAGATGAGAAGGAAGGGAAGGAGCAATAAAAAAGAAAAGTGAAGGGACAGGAAAAGAGAAGGAAAAATAATTAGACATACAAATAGAGAAAATTTTAGAAGAGGGACAGGAAACAAGATAAAGGAAGGAAAGTGAATAGATGGAAAAGGGAAAGAAGGGGCAATAATAGAGAGATAAAGAGGTGAAAAGAGGGGAAGGGAGCAAAGGGAGGGAAGAGATGGGAGAAGAACAAGGAAAGAGTCAAGAAAGACCATCACCACTAGGACCAAGGCCAAGAGTCTCGGAGTCATTTTTGACTCAGAAATGTCAATGGATGCCCAAATAGGAGCAGTAGTTAGTGGATCTCACCATCTGCTCCGCCTGCTACGCAGACTCATCCCCTTCATTCCAAAGGAGGACAAAGCAGTGGTAGTTGGAACAGTCATCAATTCTCGACTGGACTACGCTAACTCCCTTTACATAGGATTACCCCAATATCAACTTGCGCGCTTACAACTTATCCAAAACACGGCGGCAAGACTGATAACAGGGAAAAAACCCTGGGAATCCATCTCCCCATCCCTGAGGAACCTGCATTGGCTAAACGTAAGGAATCGGGTCGCATTCAAGACCCTCTGCCTCACCCACAAATGCACACATGGAAACGCTCCACAATACCTTTGCGAGAAAATAAAACACTACACACCGAATCGCAGTCTTCGATCGGCTAATCAAAATCTGCTCCTCATTCCTAAATCCCGCTACAAATCAAAGGGGGAACGGAGATTCGCTGTCCAGGGACCACGGCTATGGAACGCTCTACCAACCGACATCCGCATGGAAGAAAACCATCTGGCCTTCAGGAAGAAACTCAAGACCTACCTCTTCTAGAAGCTTGATAACCAATTGCCAATACAGCGCCTTGAGGCGATTCAGTTCGCATTGTAGCGCTATACAAGTTATTCATTCATTCATTCATTCAAAGACAAGATAAGGGAAGTGGAAAGAAGTAAAGGGGAAGAAGGCAGGAGGGGCCAGGAAAATAAATAAAATTAACTGAAGAATGGAAGAAAGGACGAGAGAAAGGAAAGTAGGTGAACATAAGGGAAAGGCGAGAAAAGAAGAAAGTGGAAGTGAACTAAATATATAGAAAGGGACAGAAAATAAAAAAGGCAGATGAAAAGAAAGGACAGGTGATGAGATGGGAAGGGAAAGGGGGGTAATGAGACAGAGAAGGAGAAAAGGGCAGGGAAGTAAACAAATGTAAAGGAAGGAAAGGGCCAGGAAAATAGAGAATGGAAAGGAATTTGACATAAGAGCAGAGAAAATGTTAAAAAAGGGACAGGAAGCAAGTTAAAGGAAGAAAAGTGAACAGATGGAAAGGAAAAAGGGAAATAAGGGGAAGTAATAAAGAGAGAGAAGTGAAAAGAGGGGAATGGAGAAAAGAACATATGGGACAGGAAAGAAGAGAAGTGAACAAAAGTGAAGGGGGCAAATAGAGGGAAGAGACAGGAAAAGAGAAAAGGGAAGGTGAGTGAACAGAACAGATGTGAGAAAAAGGAAGAAAAAGGCAAGAAAGTAGAAAAGAGAAGGGAACAAAACATAAGTGAACGGAAGGGGCAGGAAAAGAAAAAAAAAAAGACAAGAATTGAAAAAGAGAAGGGTCAGGAAAGGAGAGAAAGGAAGGGAACTGAACAGAAGGGGAAGGAAGGGACAGAATAGAACATAGAGGAAGTGAATTGAATACATGAAAATGGAAATAAAAGAAAGAAGGGAAAAGCAAGGCAGAGAAGGAGATAGAACAAGTGAATATATGTAAAGGGAGAAAAGGGCTCATATTCTATTTGCTAGAATATTCATTTATTCTAGTCACTGGAATAAATTTACATGCGCATGTGTGTGTTTAGGCACATCTAGACACAGTTACGTACATACGGGTCTTTGGACATAAGTTTGAGGCTTTTTTTGCTGTAAAGTACACCTGTAAATTACACAATTTACTAAAACTGGTGCACACAAAATCTGGTGCAGCTGTGCATAGTATTAGCTTCTAGTTTTTAACCCTTGTTCACACTGAACACGGCTTTGAAATCGTGCAAGTTCATCTGAACTCACACGATTTCAAAGCTGCATTTCAGTCCGACCTCGGGAGCGACTTGAAAGACACAGATGTCTATTAAAAATTGTCCCATAGTTGCCAAAAGTAGTGCAGGTACTACTTTTGGAAATCGGTATGGCGCCACAAAGTCGGCCTTGCACAGATTGGGAAGCTCCTATTGCCGACAATAGGCTCCGATTTGACATGCCATTTGACCTGTCAAATGGCATGTCAAATTGCACTGATGTGAACGAGGGGGTAATTGGCAAAGCTTAATTGAACAAGCTGAAGTTTGAAGCTTATTGGTTACTATGCACAGCTGTACCAGATTGTGTGTGCACCAGTGTTAGTAAATCTACCCCAAATGGGAATATGCACATTAGATAACCTAGAGCTGCTTTTAGAGGTGTAAATAATTACCAGACGTCTGTAGTACCAGCATTTTTTTTTCTGGCCCTGTGCATGAGGTCTAAGAATGCTTGGACGGCAGCTGTGAAACTCTGTGTAAAAATAAACTTTACCTTTTCAGGTTTGCCCAGCTACAGTCACATTATCCCTCCTTTTCTGATTGGCTGGAATTATTATTTTTATGTTGCAGTTCAGCCATGAGAAAAAAATATATTATGTTTCTTTTAAAAGAGATATTAAAAATGTTCATAGGTACATTGACAAAAAAAAATGTACATTTTATATGTTGTTTTTCTTCCCTCCTTGAGTCCTTAGTGTTCCCCCTAGACACGTGGCTAGTTTGCCTGTATGATAAATACAACTCTCTATAGAGCTCTTTAGATCCTGGTTATAAAGTAAGTGATGTTTCATTATACTGAATATTTTTTGGATAGTGGAAGATCATGCTATTATCCCTAATGTTCCTTGTGAGAGCTCATCCTTCATATCTTAGTGGCCTCGCCAATCTATTTAGTGAAAATGTCATTTGAGCCCATAAATAACAAATGGATACTGACAAGTGTGAAAACCTGGAAATAAAACGCTCCATCCTGAATGAGGATAGAAAAAAAATGTCTGATTTAATGACACCGCCACACTGGGCGCAGCTTAAGCGTGGACAAGTTCCATTAAACCGGTGGCCCAAAAGCTCCATAATTACTTTTTCAGTAGATGGTAAATCAGTTAAGACAGGGGTAGTCCTTGAGTAATTTGTCTTTGCAGAATGTTTGCAAAAGTGGAAAAGTGGAATGTCTCAGCTGGCATTGCATCAGTTTTACAGAAAACCGCAACATTGGCATGCAATCAAAATTTCATGGGACCTATTTCAGCACCGTATTTAAAGCAGACCTTGCACTAAAAAGCGAGTTTCACTTATTACATCAGGGCTTCCCACCCACATTTGATATTGACCTATTAAAGTGGAAAAAAAGGTGTGCAGCACCTTACAGTTTGTTTCCTTTAAAAAAAGTAGTTACAGTCCGAATAAAAAAGCCAGTCCCCTGTCAGCATGCTGTAGAGTAGGGCCCTTGCTCTCAGTGATTTACAGATAAAGCCACCAGACCGCAGATTTTTTTCTCTTTTTTATATCTGCTTGACCGTCAGCTTTAAAGGAGAACCCCAGGCAGATACAAAAGACACACATTTATACAGCTCTGTCATTTTTAACCGGTTCTGTCCTGCCCTATGCATAACTCCCAACTGTCCCTGATTTCGAGGGATTGTTCCTGATTTGGAGCAATGTCCCTCTGTCCCTCTTTTCTCCTCATTTGTCCCTCATTTTGGTCTGATCTATATAGATGTATATAAAATGCACTTTTTATCTATCAAAAAGTGTTTTCCAGCGCTAAACCCTGACGCTAAACCCTGACGTCCTCCAAACTTTAAATCTGATTTCTAAATTGCTGGATTTGTAAATTCCAAAAGCCAATATAAAGGAATAATAGTGGTTAAAAAAAAGCACTTGTGGGTTTAACCAAACTTGCTTTTTGTATCATTCTCCTTTAAGGGGGCGTGGCATGGGGTGTGTCCTATGCCTGCATACTTTTGCTGACAGGTGTCCCTCATTCCCATTTCAAAAATTTGGGAGGTATGCCTATAGCATAATGACGCTGGCAGGGACCTCTCTATGACGTCCTCCCAGGAAACGGCCCCTCGCGCGCGGCCACGCAGCGATGCAATCTATTACCGGCTGCGTCTACCTGACACAGCCGATCACTGATCACCATGTGAACACTGTAACCAATCACAGCAGGTCACGTGACAGTTGTAAACAATGGATGGCTTCCTTTCAAGCTATTCATTATATACAATTGTGTTTCTAGCAGTGATTAGTTAGTCTGATCACATGGTACAGACTGGGAAAATCACAGCCCATCTGTACCATGTGATTAGCTATGACCAATCACAGCTAATCACAACAAAACCAACTGAATTATTATATGCCAATAGCATCACTTCTCCTCTCAGCCAATCGGGTCTCAGGACTGCTTCCTGAGCTGGAATTGGTCGGGAGGAGAATCAGGAAGGCAATAACGAATATTAATTCACTATTATCACACAACTGGGTGGGCTCGGGGTTCCGTGCTCTGCGTCCAGAGTCCACCCTTTTTTAAAGCCAATTAGAGCCTTAGGCTCTAATCTCGTGCTTCTAAAAAAAAAAAAACATTGGCATCCATGCGTCTGGCACCCTGCATGTAAATTAGGGGCCGGGCGCATGGATTAGGAGGGGTGGCGCCCCTGCGCCCTGTATGGACAAGCCGCCGCTGGTGAAAAGTACCCCCCCCTCCCACCTATCCTGCCTAACCTATAAAAATAACATAGAAACCTAAGCTTCCAGCTTATTGTCAAAGCTTGATTGAACAAGCTAAAGTTAGAAGCTGATTGGCTACCATGCACAGCTGTACCAGATTCAGAGTGCTGCAGTTTTAGTAAATCTCCCCCTGTATACTTACCAATTATCAATGTGCTTCCAGTCCAGTCACGTGATCCTGCAGCTATGTATAAGGGAGCGCTCAACAAGAGCTGGGAATTCTGGAGGCAGTGGCGTTGTCACCCATAGGCTTCTATAGTCCAGCCATTGTCAGCGCTCCCTCCTCTCTCCTGCAGCAACCGCTCACTGCCACAGGAGAGCCGGAGCTGCAGGATCACATGACCACACCGGAGCGGATTAAAACAGATTGTTTTTTATACGGGTCAGACAGGATAGGATGGTGGAGGCAGAAGGAACATTTTTAAGAATAGTTATAGTTAGGATTTTTATAGTAATAATTATAGTTATAGTTAGGATTTTTTTTACACTTTAATACATCATTAACCACTTCCCGACCGCCCCATGTATATATACATCAACAGAATGGCACGTACAGGCAGAATCACGTACCTGTACGTGACATTCTTCAGGCGGTTGGGGGGTCCGATCGGACCCCCCTCCGCCGGCGGGGACGGTCGGGATGGCTTCAGAAGCGATGCGGGACGAGGGGACGGCCAGTCGTTTCTGGCCACCCCCTCGCGATCGCTCCTGGCCAATGAAAAGCTTCCCCTTCCTGTCTATTGTATAGACAGGAAGGCGGAAGTGATGTCACGCTCGGTGCGCCGGTCTATGTGACCGGGGACGCCGAGCTGTGAACGTGTAAAGGTTAGTGCACAACAGTACACTGACACCAGTACAGATAGGCACATATTCCACCCCCCTGTCACCCCCTGATCACCCCCCAGATCACCCCCTGCCCCCCCAGTCACAGTGTCACTAATTGCAGTGATCATTTATTTACTGATCACTGCATTTAGTGTCAGTGTGACTGTAATAACTGTCAGGGCAGTTAGTTTTAGGTCCAAGGTAGCCCCCTACCCCCCCCTAATAAAGGTTTAACCCCCTGATTGCCCCTAGTTAACCCCTTCACCCCCTTTTGCCAGTGTCACTAAGCGATCGGTTTTCTGATCGCTGCATTAGTGTCGCTAGGTAACCATTTTTTTTTTTTTTAACCGCCATGTTTATATAGGTTCATAAATAGGTTTATAGGTCAGGTACCCCCATATTACAACCTAAATAAAGGTTTTAACCCCCTGATTGCCCCTAGAGTTAATCCTTTCACCAGTGATCACTGTATAAATGTCACTGGTGACGCTGGTTAGCCAGTTAGTTATTTCGTTATTTAGGTTCCCCGTCAGGTTTTTATATAGCGTCAGGTACCCCCATATATTACCTAATAAAGGTTTTAACCCCCTGATTGCCCCTAGTTAACCCTTTCACCCCCTTTTGCCAGTGTCACTAAGCGATCGTTTTTCTGATCGCTGCATTAGTGTCGCTAGGTAACCAGTTTTTTTTTGTATTACTGTTACGGGTGACGCTGGTTAGTTAGCTTGTTTTTTATACTGTCAGGGCACCCGCCATTTATTACCCAATAACGGTTTAACCCCCTGATCGCCCGGCGGGTGATATCAATTAGGTTTTAGGGTCAAATAAGGTCTGCGTCGCCCCAGGTTAGTGCCAGTACCGCAAACACCCACGCGCAAAGCATACACCTCCCTTAGTGGCACAGTATCTGAACAGATCAATATCTGATCTGATCAGATCTATACTAGCGTCCCAGCAGTTTAGGGTTCCAAAAAAAAACGCATTGTTAGCGGGATCAGCCCAGATACCTGCTAGCACCTGCGTTTTCCCCCTCCGCCCAGCCCACCCAAGTGCAGTATCGATCGATCACTGTCACTTACAAAACACTAAGCACACATAACTGCAGCGTTCGCAGAGTCAGGCCTGATCCCTGCGATCGCTAACATTTTTTTTTTGTGGTAGCGTTTTGATTCAGTCGCTTCAGTCAGGAGCTTTTTTACCTGTGAATCTCAAAAAAATAAAAAAAATAAAAATAGTTGTCGTTTTATTGTTCTCTCTCTCACTCTATTCTCTCTCTATTGTTGCTCTTTTTTTACTCCATTCTATTCTGCAATGTTTTATTATGTTTTATCATGCTTGCTTTTCAGGTATGTAATTTTGTTTACTGTGTTTTAGTGTTAAGCATTTTTTTGTTTTCAGGTGCGCCATTCAGTTGCAACGCGGATTTATTTATCTTGACAGCAACAGCGTTTGCTCCCACGATACATAAAGCCGCGACTCCAACGCTGTAGGAGGTGATTTCACCACCACAGTTAAAAAAAAGAGCATATATGCCGAAGCATGGGGGCAGCAGGGGGCGGGGAGGAGCGATTGGCTCCTAATGCCACGTACATACGGTCGAAATTCCGAACGTGTGTACACAGCATAACTTTTGCGGGAGGATGCCCCCATGCATCGGCATATATAAATGGTGCATGTATGCCCATCATTAGAAGTGGGTGGATGAAGGGAGGTATTCTAATGGTGGGCATACCCACCAATCAATCTCTTTTTTTCGTTCAGCCAAGAGGCTGCATGAAAAAAAAAAGATTACAATATATGTCCAGTATGTTGCTGGACTTTGAATGGTTATACCAGAATGATGCCTGCAGGTTTAGGTATCATCTTGGTATCATTCTTTTCAGCCAGTGATCGGCTTTCATGTAAAAGCAATTCTAGCGGGTAATTAGCCTCTAGACTGCTTTTACAAGCAGTGGGAGGGAATGTCCCCCCTCCCGGATATAAACCGCGCCATTGGGAAATTGGGAAAGCATTTTATCACACCAATCTTGGTGTGGTCAGATGCTTTGAGGGCAGAGGAAAGATCTAGGGTCAAATAGACCCCAATTTTTTCAAAAAAAGAGTACCTGTCACTGCCTATTGCTATCATAGGGGATATTTACATTCCCTGAGATAACAATAAAAATCATAACAAAGAAAAAAAATGGAAGGAACAGTTTAAAAATAAAATAAAAAAGCTAAATAAATAAAAAAAAAACAAAAAAAAAAAAAAAAAAGCACCCCTGCCCCCCCTTCTCTTGCGCAAAGGCGTACACAAGCGTTGGTCTGGCGTCATATGTAAACAGCAATTGCACCATGCATGTGAGGTATCACCGCGAAGGTCAGATCGAGGGCAGTAATTTTAGCAGTAGACCTCCTCCGTGAATCTAATGTGGTATCATGTAAAGGCTTTTAAAGGCTTTTAAAAATGTATGTAGTTTGTCGCCACTGCGTGTTTGTGCGCAATTTTAAATCATGTCGTGTTTGGTATCCATGTACTCGGCCTAAGATCATATTTTTTATTTCATCAAAAATTTGAGCAATATAGTGTGTTTTAGTGCATTAAAATAAAAAAAAGTGTATTTTTTCCACAAAAAATGCGTTTGAAAAATCGCTGCGCAAATACTGTGTGGAAAAAAAAAATGCAACACCCACCATTTTAATCTGTAGGGCCTTTGCTTTAACAATATATATAGTGTTTGGGGGTTCAACGTAATTTTCTTGCAAAAAAAAAATATGTTTTCATGTAAACAAGTGGTTAGAAGAGTGGGTGACGTGTGACATAGGCTTCTAAATGTTGTGCATAAAATGCCAGGACAGTTCAAACCCCCCCCCAAATGACCCCATTTTGGAAAGTAGACACCCCAAGCTATTTGATGAGAGCAATGTTGAGCCCATTAAATATTTTTTTTTTTTTTGTCCCAAGAGAATATATATATATATATATATATATTTTTTTTACAAAAAGTTGTCACTAAATGATATATTGCTCAAACATGTCATGGGCATATGTGGAAATACACCCCAAAATACATTCTGTTGCTTCTCCTGAGTGCGGGGATACCACATGTGTGGGACTTTTTGGGAGCCTAGCCACGTACGGAACCCCAAAAACCAATCACCGCCTTCAGGCTTTCTAAGGGTGTAATTTTTTTATTTCACTTCTCACTGCCAATCACAGTTTCGGAGGCCATGGAATGCCCAGATGGCATAAAACCCCCCAAAATGACCCCATTTTGGAAAGTAGACACCCCAAGCTATTTGCTGAGAGGTATGGTGAGTATTTTGCAGATCTCGCTTTTTGTCACAAAGTTTTGAAAATTGAAAAAAAGAAAAAAAAATGTTTTTTTCTTTACTTTCTTCATTTTCAAAAACAAATGAGAGCTGTAAAATACTCACCATGCCTCTCAGCAAATAGCTTGGGGTGTCTACTTTCCAAAATGGGGTCATTTGGGGGGGTTTTGTGCTATTTTGGCATTTTATGGCCTTCGAAACGGTGATAGGTAGTGAGGAGTGAAATCAAAAATTTGCACCCTTAGAAATCCTGAAGGCGGTGCTTGGGTTTCGGGGCCCCGTACGCGGCTAGGCTCCCAAAAAGTCCCACACATGTGGTATCCCCATACTCAGGAGAAGCAGCAAAATGTATTTTGGGGTGCAATTCCACATATAACTATGGCATGTGTGAGCAATATATCATTTAGTGACAACTTTTTGAAAAAAAAGAAAATCTTTTTTATTTTTGTCTTTATTCAATCACTTGGGACTAAAAAAAAAAATATTCAATGGGCTCAACATGCCTCTCAGCAAATAGCTTGGGGTGTCTACTTTCCAAAATGGGGTCATTTGGGGGGGTTTTGTACTTCCCTGCCATTTTAGCACCTCAAGAAATGAGATAGGCAGTCATAAATTAAAAGCGGTGTAAATTCCAGAAAATGTACTCTAGTTTGTAGACGCTATAACTTTTGCGCAAACCAATAAATATACGCTTATTGGCATTTTTTTTACTAATGACATGTGGCTGAATACATTTTGGCCCAAATGTTTGACTAAAATTGAGTTTATTGGATTTTTCTTATAACAAAAAGTAGAAAATATCTTTTTTTTTCAAAATTTGCGGTCTTTTTCCGTTTATAGCGCAAAAAATAAAAATCACAGAGGCAATCAAATACCATCAAAAGAAAGCTCTATTTGTGGGAAGAAAAGGACGCAAATTTCGTTTGGTTACAACATTGCATGACCGCGCAATTACCAGTTAAAGCAGTGCAGTGCGAAATTGAAAAAAGACCTCTGGTCCTTTGGCTGCCAAATGGTCCGGGGCTGAAGTGGTTAACTGCTTGCCGACCAGCCGCCGTTATACAGGTTTGCTCCCCTGTGCGAATCGCCAGAGGTGCACGGTGGCCCAATTAAGGGCTATAGGGGGCGTGCGCATGCCCGTGGCATGATGCCGAAACCAATGCGCATGGCCGGCGGCCGCGATGTCCGCTGGCGACCCGCGATCGCTCCTCAGAAAGCCAGAATCGGTGGGTTAAGTCATTGTCCCCGTTCTGTCAGGGAAATAGAGAGATCTGCTGTTCCTAGTGATTAGGAACAGCGATCTCTCTGTACTCCCAGTCAGTCCCCTCCCCCCACAGTTAGAATCACCTCCCTAGGACACACTTAACCTAACATGGTCTGGTCAGGAGGTGGGTAAATCCTTCTGGGGCTGAAGTGGTTAATGTGATATTAAAACCTGAAATTTGTACGCATTTTGAGCAGCTGATTTAATATTTACTGAATATGCAGCTTCTTTATCTTTTACTCCTTGCCTATGTTCCACTTTAAGCTGGTGCCAAGACTTCTGCTCTAAGTTTCCTGTTTCAGGGTGGCTCCTGTCTCCTGCAGCAGTCACCCTTACATGCAGGAACTGGAGTTGTGTTTCCCTACACTGTGTGCATCAACAGAAACACATAGCCCCATAGCCTAAGATAGCAAAGCATCCTCCTCCTCCCCCCTCCCTTCTCAAAGCTAACAGACTGGTTTGAGATTGCACTGTCTGCTGTTAAATATTTCCTGTGAAAACCAGAAGCTCAGGGAAGCAGCACTAAGCAGTAGTCAGCAGCATTGGAAGTTTTAAGCTGCAAGTGCTGGAGTAAGAATTTTAACAAATAGTTTACTGGGGAATGTTTATTTTATTGTGTTAAATACTGTATGTTAAAGTGTTACTAATCCATGTCTTTATGGACTTTGCTTTGTGCACAGGTCCAAATCTCTTAAGGCGTCAGCATACCAAGAAATTTTGGGCAATTTCATGCTCCCAACTTTGTGGGAACAGTTTGGGGATGGCCCCTTCCTGTTCCAACAGGACTGCACACCAGTGCACAAAGCACTCAAGGTGCATAAAGACATGAATAAGCGAGTTTGGGATGGAGGAACTTGGCTGGCCTGCGCAGAGTCCTGACCTCAACCGGTTTGAACACCTTTTGGGATTGATTAGAACGGAGACTGCGAGCCAGGCCTTCTCTTCCAACATCAGTGCCTGACCTCACAAATGGGCTTCTAGAAGAATGGTCAAACATTCCCATAGACACACTCCTAAACCTTGTGGACAGCCTTCCCAGAAGAGTTGAAGCTGTTATAGCTGCAAAGGGTGGGCCAACTCAATATTGAACCCTACGGACTAATGCCCCGTACACACGGTCGGAAAATCCGACCACAAAATCCATCGGATTTTTTCCGACGGATTTAGTCCGACACTGGTGTTGCATACACACGGTCGGACAAAGTTGTCGGAAAATCCGATCATTCTGAACGTGGTGACGTTAGTTGCCTACGACGGGACTACGTAGAGGCTAGTAGCCAATAGCTTTGGTCTTGTAATGTGATCTGAGCGTGCGTGGCACTTTGTCCGTCGGAATTCGCTACACACGATCGGAATTGGTGTGATCGGACTTTGTTGTCGGAAAATTTTTAGAGCAGGAGATACAACTTTGTCCGTCAGACAATCCGATGGAAAATGTCCGATAGAGCCTACACACGGTCGGAAGACAACATTGTCCGATAGGACAGAATCCATCGGAAAATCCGACCGTGTGTATGGGGCTTAAGACTGGGATGCCATTAAAGCGGTTGTATAGTTAAAAAATTAACTTTTACCTACAGGCAGCGGCGTTGCTAGGTCTACAAAAGATCTGGGGCTAGAGCCCATAGCAGCATAGTAAAGAAAGTCATACGCTTGGGCAGGCATACATATGTATATACAGTAATCTACGTGTTTGTGTATATATCCCCAGAGAGCCCCCCACTTACATCAGGGTCCCCAGAGAGCCCCTCTTACATCAGGGTCCCCAAAGAGCCCCCCACTTACATCAGGGTCCCCAGAGAACCCCCCACTTGCATCAGGGTCCCCAGAGAGCCCCTCTTACATCAGGGTCCCCAAAGAGCCCCCCACTTACATCAGGGTCCCCAGAGAACCCCTCACTTGCATCAGGGTCCCCAGAGAGCCCCCCTCTTGCATCAGGATCCCCAAAGAGCCCCCCACTTGCATCAGGATCCCCAGAGAGCCTCCCCTCTTGCATCAGGGTCCCCAGAGAGCCTCCCCTCTTGCATCAGGATCCCCAAAGAGCCCCCCACTTGCATCAGGATCCCCAGAGAGCCTCCCCTCTTGCATCAGGGTCCCCAGAGAGCCTCCCCTCTTGCATCAGGATCCCCAGAGAGCCTCCCCTCTTGCATCAGGATCCCCAGAGAGCCTCCCCTCTTGCATCAGGGTCCTCAGAGAGCCTCTGACAGCCACATATCACTGGATAGAGAGGGGGCTCAGGTGAGTATTGGGGGGGGCTGGGGGAGGGGTGCTGCATACAGAAGGTTTTTTTCTATAGAATTCATGAGGATAAAAAACCTTCTGCCTTTACAACCACTTTAACTGCTAAGTTACCGATCCAGTCCTGTCTCCAGTCCTGCCTCCTTGACATTTCTGCCTAATGTCCTAGAAACACTAAAAAGGACACCTTACCGACCATCCCAACTTGCTAATAGTCATTTCTCTAATCGCACTTCCTTTGACGCATATGTAGCGAACACATGCCAATGTCTCTGACAGGGCGCCGTGATGAAACGCGAACCATGGCACAAATTTTAATTACATCCCCATCTAACACAGAAAACGGTGACATTTTTTTTTTTTTTTTTTTTTTCTGTCATCTTTGAAATGGTAACAAAATGAAAATAAAAAAAATCCTTGAAATATGAGCATGAATGTAATGAAATCAATAAATGTCAACAAGAAAAAGTAATCACAACTCTGGAGACTTGCTGACCTTTCCGCAAATTCCATATTTAATGCACTGGCATGAGATACAAGCATGACAGCCTGAAACAAGACGCGATTATTAAAAATAAGGGGAGACGTTACAAATATGTATCATTTCATGCTAATGCCAGTTCTCTTACTGAGATGTTATCAAAATCAATAGGTACTTGTTGGGGACTTCTCAGAACACTTATCTAATGAATTCAATTGTTACTGGTTGCAGGGGCATAACTGGAAATCACAGGGGCATAACTGGAAATCACAGGGGCATAACTGAAAATCACAGGGGCATAAATGGAAATCACAGGGGCATAACTGGAAATCACAGGGGCATAACTGGAAATCCCAGAGACATAACTGGAAATCACAGGGGCATAACTGGAAATCACAGAGATATAACTGGAAATCACAGGGGCATAACTGGAAATCACAGGGGCATAACTGGAAATCACAGGGGCATAACTGGAAATCACAGGGGCATAAATGGAAATCACAGGGGCATAAATGGAAATCACAGGGGCATAACTGGAAATCACAGGGGCATAACTGGAAATCACAGGGGCATAAATGGAAATCACAGGGGCATAACTGGAAATCACAGGGGCATAACTGGAAATCACAGGGGCATAAATGGAAATCACAGGGGCATAACTGGAAATCACAGGGGCATAACTGGAAATCACAGGGGCATAAATGGAAATCACAGGGGCATAACTGGAAATCACAGGGGCATAAATGGAAATCACAGGGGCATAACTGGAAATCACAGGGGCATAACTGGAAATCACAGAGATATAACTGGAAATCACAGGGGCATAAATGGAAATCACAGGGGCATAAATGGAAATCACAGGGGCATAACTGGAAATCACAGGGGCATAACTGGAAATCACAGGGGCATAAATGGAAATCACAGGGGCATAAATGAAAATCACAGGGGCATAACTGGAAATCACAGGGTCATAACTGGAAATCACAGGGGCATAAATGGAAATCACAGGGGCATAACTGGAAATCAGAGACATAACTGGAAATCACAGGGGCATAACTGGAAATCACAGGGATATAACTTGAAATCACAGAGATATAACTGGAAATCACAGGGGCATAAATGGAAATCACAGGGGCATAACTGGAAATCACAGGGGCATAAATGGAAATCACAGGGGCATAACTGGAAATCACAGGGGCATAACTGGAAATCACAGAGATATAACTGGAAATCACAGGGGCATAAATGGAAATCACAGGGGCATAAATGGAAATCACAGGGGCATAACTGGAAATCACAGGGGCATAAATGGAAATCACAGGGGCATAACTGGAAATCACAGGGGCATAACTGGAAATCACAGGGGCATAAATGGAAATCACAGGGGCATAACTGGAAATCACAGGGGCATAACTGGAAATCAGGGACATAACTGGAAATCCCAGAGACATAACTGGAAATCGCATGGGTATAACTGGAAATCACTGGGGCATAACTGGAAATCACAGGGGCATAACTGGAAATCACAGGGGCATAAATGGAAATCACAGGGGCATAAATGGAAATCACAGGGGCATAACTGGAAATCACAGGGGCATAACTGGAAATCACAGGGGCATAACTGGAAATCACAGGGGCATAACTGGAAATCACAGGGGCATAACTGGAAATCAGAGACATAACTGGAAATCCCAGAGACATAACTGGAAATCACAGGGGCATAAATGGAAATCACAGGGGCATAACTGGAAATCACAGGGGCATAACTGGAAATCAGAGACATAACTGGAAATCCCAGAGACATAACTGGAAATCACAGGGGCATAACTGGAAATCACAGGGATATAACTTGAAATCACAGAGATATAACTGGAAATCACAGGGGCATAAATGGAAATCACAGGGGCATAACTGGAAATCACAGGGGCATAAATGGAAATCACAGGGGCATAACTGGAAATCACAGGGGCATAAATGGAAATCACAGGGGCATAACTGGAAATCACAGGGGCATAACTGGAAATCACAGGGGCATAAATGGAAATCACAGGGGCATAACTGGAAATCACAGGGGCATAACTGGAAATCAGGGACATAACTGGAAATCCCAGAGACATAACTGGAAATCGCATGGGTATAACTGGAAATCACTGGGGCATAACTGGAAATCACAGGGGCATAACTGGAAATCACAGAGACATAACTGGAAATCACAGGGGCATAAATGGAAATCACAGGGGCATAACTGGAAATCACAGGGGCATAACTGGAAATCACAGGGGCATAACTGGAAATCACAGGGGCATAACTGGAAATCACAGGGATATAACTGGAAATCACAGGGGCATAAATGGAAATCACAGGGGCATAAATGGAAATCACAGGGGCATAAATGGAAATCACAGGGGCATAACTGGAAATCAGAGACATAACCGGAAATCACAGGGGCATAAATGGAAATCACAGGGGCATAAATGGAAATCACAGGGGCATAACTGGAAATCACAGGGGCATAACTGGAAATCACAGGGGCATAAATGGAAATCACAGGGGCATAACTGGAAATCACAGGGGCATAACTGGAAATCACAGAGACATAACTGGAAATCACAGGGGCATAACTGCAAATCGCAGGGGCATGACTGGAAATCCCAGAGGCATAACTGGAAATCGCATGGGTATAACTGGAAATCACTGGGACATAACTGGAAATCACAGGGGCATAACTGGAAATCACAGAGACATAACTGGAAATCACAGGGGCATAACTGCAAATCGCAGGGGCATGACTGGAAATCCCAGAGGCATAACTGGAAATCACAGGGGCATAACTGGAAATCCCAGAAGCATAACTGGAAATCACAGGGGCATAACTGGAAATCGCATGGGTATAACTGGAAATCACGGGGACATAACTGGAAATCACAGGGGCATAACTGGAAATCACAGAGACATAACTGGAAATCACAAGGGCATAACTGGAAATCGCAGGGGTATAACTGGAAATCACTGGGACATAACTGGAAATCACAGGGGCATAACTGGAAATCACAGAGATATAACTGGAAATCACAGGGGCATAACTGCAAATCACAGAGACATAACTGGAAATCACAAGGGCATAACTGCAAATCGCAGGGGCATGACTGGAAATCCCAGAGGCATAACTGGAAATCACAGGGGCATAACTGGAAATCACAGGGGCATAACTGGAAATCCCAGGGGCATAACTAGAAATCCCAGAGACATAACTGAAAATCACAGGGGTATAACTAGAAGTCGCAGGGACATAACTGGAAATCACAAGGGGCATAACTGCAAATCGCAGGGACATAACTGGAAATCACAGAGACATAACTGGAAATTGCAGGGGCATAACTGCAAATCGCAGGGGCATAACTGCAAATCTCGAGAGCATAGTCGATGGGGCACAATTCATCCCAATGTCACCATCGATGGGCCACAATTTCTCCCAATGACACCAACAATGGAGCCCAATGACACCAACGATGGGTCACAATTCCTCCTAATGACACCAAAGATGAGGCATTGTTTTTTCCCACTGATGTCGGGACCTTTTCTGCTCCCAATGACCACAGACCAGACCCCCTACAGTCTGAAGGACAGTAAACTGGCCCTTTGTTTAGAAAGATTGGAGACCACAATATCAGCAGATGGTCATATTATTCCCCTTACCCATCCTTTGTGAGCCTCCCTTCACATGTTACCATCTTAACTAAAGCAAAAACCTTATTAACTGTTGTCAAAACATATAACTTGCAGTGCAATATCTCCTTCAGCCTGGGTTCACACTGAACTTGCAGTTTCAGTTGAACTTGCACGATTTCAACCTGGCAGGGCAGTCCACCTTCAGCTGCAATTTGACAGACATCTGTAAGGGTCTATACAAATCGCCCCCCGAAAGTCGAAAAAAGTAGTTCAGGAACTAGATCAGGAACTACTTTTGGGAATCTGTGCAGCGCCGCAAAGTCAGCACTGCACCGATTCAGACAGTACCATTGCAGGCAATAGCAGACGATTTGGCATGCGATTTGCCATGTCAAATCACATGCCAAAACGCTCCAATGTGAACCTAGGCTGAAACGTATTCATTGATGAATTTCCACAACCTGAACATAAAAAAGGAAAGTTACTGGAGTGAATCCTCTCATGTATGAGAATTTTCCTTTCTTAGTGAAACATTCCTACACCTTGAACATGAATATCCAAGTAAAAAACTTTACTTATGGGTTAAAAGGTTGTTTTCTGAGAAAAATATTTTTTGCACTCTGAATATGAATAAAATTACTCAGCTGTGTGACTTCCATCTTGAGCAATAGAGATGGACCTTTCATATAGTTGTAGCAAGGTCCTGGGTCCCCTTTGGTCTAATGAGAACCTCCAGAGTTAGGGATAGCTGACATCCTTCTGTGTAGAGTGGGTTACAAGGCATAGTGGGTGTAATGCAAGGTAGATTCATGGGCGCCAGACACTTCTTGAATGCAAAGAGATTTATTTTCTCTTGAACAGAACTATGGGAAAGAGGGTTTAGGGCCAGGACACCCTTAAGTAGTTGCAATGGTAATTAGCAGACTCCGAAACTTCTATAGGTAGACAGCCATGCAGGGAAAGGCACTCAGCTGGACACCACATCTGCATGTGTAGGAGCGCTGTCTCCTATGGCAACAGTCTTATAACAGTTTCTAACACAATTGCAAGGATAATGGACTTGGGGTTCCCTGAGCCCGGGACTTTAAAGGTGCCATAATTGAAAAGAATAGATAGATATTAAATATCCATAAAAGTAGTTTTATTAAACAAATTGATAGTAACAGTAAAACACATGTATTTCCATACAGTCTGGAATGTAGTCCAGCATTGAAATTAACATGTATAGTTTAAAACAGTGAACTGACAGTTTCACTATAATACCACTTCATTCAACATGTTTCGCTCCTCTGAGCTTCTTCAGGAATTTGGGTACAAAAATGTGATACACTGAAAGCAAATAGAAAACAATAAGACTTCACAGTAAATATATACAGATACTGTGTGTACTCCACAGCAATGTATCAATATAGATGGATGCATAATGCATACACAGATATAGTATATCAATATTTAGTTTACATATCAAATACAATATATGTCCATATGATCTCTTACAGTTCACGATAGTTTCTAACCCAAGTTGGAACAAACTCCTTTACTACCTCTACAATCACTTCTTGTAGATCTTCACTCTACTGAACTCGCAGTCTCTCTCACTAGACTTGCTGATCTCCTGCCGCTGGATCTCCTGAGCTCTTCCAACCTTCTCACTGAGTATCTTCCTCCAGCGTCACCCCCGCTTCCCTGCTGGGTCACTAGTTGGGACTCACAGATACTCCTCAAGCTTCACCCCACTGGCCGGCTCCGTCCCTGGCTTGGCACACACGGCAGCTCTGCAAGCGCCACCTCCGCTGGCTGGGTCCCTGGCTTGACACCTGCTGAAGTCTCCCAATTCTTCACCGTCCCCGGTTGGTGAGAATACTGCTCCAGGACTTACATCAGTTACTCACTGTGGTTCCTGGTAATAAGGTGGTTGGTTCCTTAGTGGCAACAGCTTCCCCTTTACCTCGGACCATGACAGGTTCTCCGGCTGGCAGAGCCGTTACTTATGGTTGGACTGCAAGCCGCAGTCCCAACCCTACGCTGCTCTCTCTTGCTTCTGGATAGGCCCTCAGACAACCTAGCAGCCAGATGTCCCTGGGATAGGCCTCAGGCTCTGGCCTAGCAGCCCAGGGCAGCACAACACACGTTCACCCAGACGGCTGTCCAGGTGGCACAGAACCCTGATCACCTGACCCCACCCAAATAAATATGCTCTCCCAGCAGGCCAAGGGACCCAAGAAGATCTTTGCCCATTGGCTGAGATACCCTATCCATTCCTAATCTATCCTTGCAATGCCCTTGTTTAATCTAATGTCACCGGATACCCGGCCATCTAGTGACAGAAGAGAGAAGTGCAGCAACTCCAGAATTAGGGTGGAATCAATTGATATCCTATCAATTGGCCAAGGCAACTATGCCTGGCAGGTAAATTTACTAGCAACCCTGCCTAACCATCAGGGTGCAACATAGTATTCAGTATCTCCACTTCATCTGTTGGTAACAGAATGTTAAACTGAGGAATGTAGGTTGACCTTTAATATAGTGTTCAATAGCTCTCCTGATATTGTTGTCAGGTAGGTACGTTGATGATATTTGTCTGTCAGTAATTCTCATTCAGTGCCTGACTGATGTGAGGTTCTCTATGTTGAAGGTCAGCAAAGACAGCACTCAAAATATGGGACTGTCAAAAGTTTAAAAAGCATGATTTTTGATGAAGGCATTAAACATTTATAAGCCAAATAATTGTATGTAGATCATATTAGCAGAGTTAATTTTCTGGAAAAAACCTCAAACACAATGGCAATCCCATCAGTCTCAGCTTACAATAGGTAAGATTATTTTTTCATACTGAACTGGTTTTCCAACTTTGTTGATCTACCATTTATAATTCAGACTCTTCTTATCTAGTGATATGAATGTCTGCTAAGTCTCAAAGTTTTTTTTTTTTCCACTATATACCAATAGAAACAAAGGTATGCTTTGAATAGTTTTTGCATTCAAAGTTTATGACCGGGTCTTCTCTTACCCAGTAATGTTAATGGTGTCCGGCTCTCCATCATGACATCCTTGTAGAGATTCTTGTGTTCTTCTAAATACTCCCATCCCTCCATGAAGAAATAGATTGTGACCTCCTGACATTTTATAGGAACCTAACACCCAATTATACAATAACCAACCAGAAACACGTTGTTACTAGATTATGTCCCATGATTCCTAGCATAGCTCACCTCTTCCGTCAGCAGCTCAGTGATCTTCTTGGTGACTTCTAGTATCTTCATAATTTTCTTGAAGGGAGGCATAGTAATGGGTCTCTGTCTACTGTTTCTGTTACTCTCAAGAAATGTCTTCATAATTACAGCATAGACCTATGTAATACAATACATATAACAATATAGGAAGCTATCTGGTTCTAGCCTACCCCTATGAATATGAACAATCTTGAAGTTTGTAAACTTACTTTGTGTAGATCCCCACACATTTACTTTCTTAAATTCATAGGTATTCACTATGCCCTGTGAGTAGGCACTGCTGTGTCACTCATTTCACAGAGCCTGCCTTCTGAACTACAGAGGTTTTGAGAGGAGGAGTTTCAGGAGGCTACAGGAATCTCTGCTTGCAGGCAGCAAGGTACCATGGGATATGTAGTCCTTAAACATTGAAAGTTATGCTCCATGCACACAGAATTTTCAAAAAGGTCTTTCTGGGTGTCAGATTGCTGGAAGGAAACACTGCTTTAAAGCGGAGCTCCACCCGCACAAAAAATATTAAAAGTCAGCAGCTACAAATACTGCAGCTGCTGACTTTTAATAAATGGACACTTACCTGTTCCTGGTTCCAGCGGTGTAGGCAGAATGTGACGAGAGACCGATCGTCTCTCGCTGCCCCGCCGCCATCCTCTGTCAGGGAATCAGGAAGTGAAGCCGCAACGTCTTCACTGCCCGATTCCCTACTGCGCATGCGCGCCTCCATTGGTCCCCGCTGTGTCCTGGGAACTGTGTTTCCCAAGACACAACGGGGCATCCCCGAATAGGGGAGGGGCAGCCCCGGATAATTCGTCATGGAAGTGGGTGCAGATACCTGTATACAGGTATCTGCAGCCCCCTCCCCCCTGAAAGGTGCCAATTGTGGCACCGGAGGGGGGGAGGAATCCGATAAGCGGAAGTTCCACTTTAGGGTGGAACTCCGCTTTAAAAACGTGCTTTTAACAGCATTTTGTAAACAAAATAAAATGCAAAAAAAAAAAAACGCTGAACGGTGATAAAAGCGCATTTATGACAGTTTTTGTGGTCAGAAGAATTGCTCTTGAACGCGATTTTAGGGCGTTCAGACAACATCCCATTTACTCCCCTGCCGATAACCTTCAAAAAAACGTCCATTTGTGCATGGACACATAGGATAACATAATGGGGAGTTTAAAGCGGAGTTTCACCCATCCCATCATAATGCATTAATAACACTAATTTCCTAGTTGATACGAATTCAATTTTTTTAAAATACTTACTGCCCTGTTTCCCCGAAAATAAGACCTATCGTGATTGTCGGTGATGGCTGCAATATAAGCCCTACCCCCAAATAAGCCCTACCCTCTTTCCTCGAAAATAAGCCCTACCCTGAAAATAAGACCTACAAGGTTAACTAGGGCTTATTTGGGGGGTAGGGCTTATATTGCAGCCATCACCGACAATCACGCTAGGTCTTATTTTCGGGGAAACAGGGTATTTATCTTCTGGCTGTTGCCATGATGATTGTGGGCATGTGAAGCCCAATCGCAAACCTCCTCCTGGATTTGCGATGGAGACCTTTCGATCTCACGCATGTGTGATGCTCCGCCAGCCATAGCATCGATTGTTTAGAAAGTTGCCATAACAACGGGCAGCGACGGAGGAAGGTCCTGCACCATTATTATGGCAACTTAGAAATGATCCGCCTTAAATTGCGTCGTTTCCTGTCGGGAAATAACACAATTTTTGCTCACAGTACTGCCCACTGACTCCTGGGAAATGATGGCTCACATTTCCCAGGAGCACAGGCGAGGGCCGAAGTAATGAGGAGCACTGCGGGACCAGGAAGTGGCAGATTAGGAGCCACTACATAGCAACAGGGCGTTTCTGGTAAGTAAAAAAAAAAAAAATTCCCCCAAATGTTTTTTTACTACTAGTAAAGGACTGTGAATATGCAAAAATGTTTTTCAGGGTGGAACTCCGCTTTAAGGGCTGTTAAAAAAAATGCCCAAACTCACAAAAAAATGTGTTTATCAGCTTCAGTGTGCATGAGGTCTTTAGAGCAGAGGGGATTAGGGTTGCCACCTGTTCGGGATTCACCAGGACAGTTCGGGTTTGGAATCATGTGTCCAGGTTTCAGACTGTCTGAAACCCGGACACATTATTCAGACTGGACTGTCTCCCCCCTTCTCTATCCTGCCTCTAAGTGAGTATGCTAAGGTATACATCAGAGCTCCCCCTTACATCAGAGTCCTCTTTGTACACTAGAGCATCCCTTATGTTAGAGTCCCCAGAGTTCTCCCTTACATTAGAGTCTGCAGAGCCCCCATTACAATGAAAGGGAACTCTGCAAGTTCAAATATAAAAGGGGAACTCTGTGGACTATGATATAAAAGGGGAACTCTGTGGACTATGATATAAAGGGGGAACTCTGTGGACTATGATATAAAGGGGGAACTCTGTGGACTATGATATAAAGGGGAACTCTGTGGACTATGATGTAAAGGGGGAACTCTGTGGACTATGATGCAAAGAGGGAACTCTGTGGACTATGATGTAAAGGGGGAACTCTGTGGACTATGATGTAAAGGGGGAACTCTGTGGACTATGATGTAAAGGGGAACTCTGTGGACTGTCATGTAAAGGGGAACTCTGTGGACACTGATGTAAAGGGGGACTCTTGTGATTAACTTCATATGATTAGAAATGTTATTTAATAGCAACATCTATGTATAGTTTGTCTATGCATACTATGAAAAAAAATTGCTGTGCGACGCTGAAGTGTTCAGGTTTGACTTGAAGAAAAGGTGGCAACCCTAGAGGGGATGCTGAATATAAAGTATGCAGGAAATCCATAAAGTTGTGGAAACAGACAGTCAGCAGACAGGCAGAACTCACATTAAGGGGATTTTCTTTTTTATTGGATTGTCAACTATAATATCCCTTTCATGACTAAGCCTATTTCTGACATTTGGTGTTTACAAGTTAAAATCCGTATTTTTTGCTAAAAAATTACTTAGAACCCCCAAACATTATATATATATATATATATATATATATATATATATATATATATATATATATATATATATTTTTTTTTTTTTAGCAGAGAATCTAGAGAAAAAAAATGGCGATTGTTGCAATATTTTATGTCACATGGTATTTGTGCAGTGGTGTTTTAAACGTAACTTTTTTGGAAAAAGACACTTTCATGAATTTTAAAAAAAAGTAAACAGTAAACTTAGCCCAATTTTCATTCAGGAGCCTGTAACAAAGCCGTTTCCGGCTTAATTCCAGTCTGTCTCTAGGCGCCGGAAGTGGCGCATCTCAGGTCGGAACTCCCGGTGGGACGGGAGGCCCGGTAAGAGAGGCGGGAGGGGGGGATGTCCCCACCCGCTCCTCTGGGATAACAGCTGAGCAGCATTTAGCCGTATCGGTTGTTATACCTGGAAAGCCGATCGCCAGGTCTAAAAATGGTACCGGGATGATAGCTGCAGGCATCATCCCGGTATAACCCCCGAAAGCCGAGTACGAACATCTGCATACGCTTGGCGGGAAGGGGTTAACTATTGTTTGTATTGTTGTTATAATGCTAATAATTTAAGATGAAAGTGCATGCTGTGACCATAGATTTCCTTTCATTTAGTATACTGCTTAGACACAACTAACATTTCTAGATTGCCTGTATAACATAGCAAATGTTTGCGTTTTAAATTCAGGTCCAGCTTATGGCCGTCTGTGAAAAAATATTTGTAAAAATATTTTATCTGTAGCCAGTGGCAATGTTCATCTCACATCCAAACGTGACACTCAGTATAACGTTTATGTGGTAGTAGCCTGACAAATAGTAGGAAGCTGTTTATATGTTACATAGCTCTCCATAGAGTGCTGACAACCTGCCCCGGCCTTGTCACGCACAACCGTTCTACTATAATTAGTAAAGATAGCATTGGTAAAAATAAGCTCATCCAAGCCCACTGCGCAGATCTGTCATGTTATAGTGATGGGCATACAAACAAGCTGTCCTGAGTTTTTTTATTTTTACATTTCTGAACTTTTTTCTGTAGAATAATACATTTGGGTCTAGCGTTCCTGGCAGGAAACAAACAATATATTACCAAAAGTATTGTGACGCCTGCCTTTACACGCACATGAACTTTAATGGCATCCCAGTCTTAATCCGTAGGGTTCATTATTGAGTTGGCCCACCCTTTGCAGCTATAACAGCTTCAACTCTTCTGGGAAGGCTGTCCACAAGGTTTAGGAGTGTGTCTATGTTTGACCATTCTTCCAGAAGCGCATTTGTGAGATCAGGCACTGACGTTGGACAAGAAGGCCTGGCTCGCAGTTTAACAAATTTTATATTCGTAAATTCGAATATTCGAAGATTCATTAATTCGAAAATTTGAAAATTAGAAATTAGAAAATCCAAAAACCCCAAAATTTGAAAACCTGAAATAATAACTAACTAATTAAAACGTAACTATTACTAACTATTAAATTATAGGTATTGGAATTTCCTTTAAAATGTGTCTGTTAGTGAACATATTTATCCGAAGTTACAAATGATCCGAAATAATGAATACCGTATCTAAACGAATGAAATGTAACTAATAATAATAAATAACAATAATAATAATAAAAACATTTTATTATTATTTATTATTAATTTGTTTCGCTCCATTTGTTTAGATTCGGCATTCGTTATTTGGGATAATTGGTAACTTGTATTCTTTACGTTCACTAAAAGCCAAATTTGAAAGGAAATTCCAATACCTATAATTTAATAGTTACCGTAGTTATTATTAGTTAGTTAGTTATTATTTAACATTTTTGTATTTTCTTTCTTTTTTTCGGATTTTCGTATTTTAAAATTCACAGATTTTCACATTTACGAATTTTCAAATGTACAAATTTTCACAAAGCCTCACATGTTGCACACCCCTTGCCTCTGTCTCCTGACTGCCTAGGTCTCCCTGCGCCTGGCTGGGCGCGAGATGGCCATTCCACACCTGCCGCCCACCCCTTCCAGCTGACTCCTGCCTATCCACATCTCCCTGCGCCTGGCTGGGCGGGAGATGGTCAATCTGCACCGGCCACCCGCCCCTTGCCGCTGACTTCCGCACATCCACAACTCCCTGCGCCTGGCTGGGCGGGAGATTCATTCAGGCTGCCTGCCACCATAGCCCAGCCTCAGTCTGCTGCACGGCCTCGTCTCCCTGCACCCGGCAGGGCAGGAGATTCCCACTCCATTCCCAGGATGTCAACTGCATCTGCCATGGGTCCTCTGTCTGGAAGCTACTGTTGCTCTTGTTGCTGCTCGGCTGGTGCCATCGGCCACCCGAGTTCATCGGGGTCGGTGGTCGGACCTCCGCTCCTGGACTTCTCCTTCCATCATCACTCTCCTGCCTCGCCAGGTGCCACCATTCCTCTCGGAGATGGACGTCGCGGGCCTCTGCCAGCCCCTCCCACGAACGATCCTGCACCAAACGTTCAGCCTGGATCTGCTGCTGGTCGCTCTTCTTCAGCTCCGCCTCCGCACATCAGTGAGTATGACTGTGATTTAATTTGGCGTAGGTCCAGTGACGCTGCCGTATCGGGCCTGCCAGATGAACGCATAGTTACGGTTGTAAAATCGGTCCTGTCCCGCATGGGGGTATCGGGTCCAGTGGTTAGTTCGGTCTTCTTTGCGGGTGGCGCTTTGTGGGCGGTTTCGCCGACTGGCACGCACCTGTTGGAGGAGGTCAAGGACAAGATCTGATGCCACAAATTTATTGATTTTCTCGCGCTACTCCCTCCCGACAGGGAGACGATAGACAAATCTCGTCGTGTTGACGTTGCGACGCAGGGCGACAAATCAAAACAGCTTCCTCGGACGTTCGGAAACTGGCTGCAAGGGTTCTGTGCTTACGCTGTAGTGCTTGTTGAGCGGTTCCCGAAGTTGACCACATCTTTCTTTTGCTACTTAGATCTTATTTGGGGTGCCTATAAGGTTCATGGGGGTCAGTGTTTGTTTCACTACGACGCCCAGTTTCGCCAAAAAATGGCATCACGTAAGGAGTTTCGTTTTGATTGCCAAGACAGTAGCCTGTGGTTATTACTCATGTGCCCCCACAGGCCTTTGTCCTTTCAGTCCCCGGCCGGTTCTCTCTCCGGAGCATCGGATGCCCCCAAAAAAGGTCTATGCTGTCTGTTCAACGAGAGCCACTGCAAGTGGTACACCACGTGCCGTTTTAAGCACAAGCGGTTTCTTTGCAGGGGTGCTCACCCCACCAGCCGGTGTTTCCGGAAGGAAAAACACTTTCCAGGCCGGGAGCCAAGCCTGACTTTTCTAAACCGGAGAACCCCAGTGAATGTCTTAGAGATGCTTCCCTGGCTAGAACGGTACCCCCTTCATAGGGAGGCCTTGATCTTGAGGGACGGTTTGGACTGTGGTTTTTGGATACCCCTCACTCCTTCCGACGTGCCTACCATGGCATCTAATCTAAAATCCTCAGTTCAATTTGAGTCTGTCGTGGCCGAGAAGCTTCAGAAGGAGCTGGATTTGGAGTGTATGGCAGGCCCGTTTGATCTTCCCCCTTTCCATAACTTGAGGGTCCCCCCCCCCCCCCTGGTGTGGTCCCAAAAAAGGCGGAAGTCAAATTCAGCCTTATCCACCATCAATCCTATCCTTCTGGCTCCTCAGTTAATGATGGCAGTGATAAGGTGGAATCCAGGGTCCACTACGCCTTTTCTGACAAGTCGCTTTACTTGATTAAGGCTGCTGGTCAGTCGGATTTGCTGGCTAAGACGGACATTGAGTCTGCCTTCCGCCTTCTCCCGGGTCCACCCGGAATGCTTACATCTCCTGGGCAGCTACTTTTTTGACATGTGCCTTCCCATGGGCTGTGCAATTTCATGTTATTTCTTTGAGCTCTTCAGTATCTACCTTGAATGGGTAGTTGTCCAGGCGGCTGGTTTCCATTACTTAGATGACTTCCTCTTCATAGGCCCAGCTGACAGTGGTTGGTGTCAGTGGCTCCTTTCTGTTTTTCAGGACACCTGCAACCGGTTTGCCATTCCGTTGTCAGCTGACAAGACTGAGGGCCCCATGACTGTTTTAGCCTTTTTGGGCATAGATTTAGACACAGTGACAATGTTTTTTTTTCAGCTGCCCAGTGACAAGTTGGCCAGGCTCCTCTCCCTGGTCCACTTGGCAAAAGGGGCCAAAAAACTGCAGTTAAAACAGCTTCAGTCCTTGCTGGGTCATTTGGTCTTTACCTGTAGAGTCATCCACATGGGGAGGGCTTTCTGCAGATGCTTGGCGTGGGCCATGAAGGGGGTGGCTGCCCCCCACCATTATGTCCGTATCACCAAGCCCATGCGGGACGACTTGAGGATATGGCTATCCTTTCTCGAGACCTACAATTGGCTGCTGGAGGAGGTACCGAACCCACAGCTGGAGCTATACACTGATGCGGCAGGCTCCTGTGGTTTCGGTGCCTTTTTCCAAGGGGAGTGGTCTGCTGAGTGTTGAATTTTGAAATTGCGTGCTCACAGTACAACTGTGACTGGCACTGGTTTAAAGTGTTCACATGTTATGTGTTGGAATTTAAATAAAGCTGTGGCCTTGCCCTTTCCAAACTAATGGTTGTAAGTGTGTTTATTTAAATGGGGTGAGGGGGCAAGGGTGAGGGTTCTATCCATTTATGTTACATTTGATTTGTACCTTGGTCAATTGCACCTCAGCAGTCATGAAGGCCTCTTGGGGGCAGGCAATGGTGGCAAGTGACATGCTGCATCTGGTGGCAGGTGATGGCGGAAAGTGACACACTGCATCTGGTGGCAGGTGATGGAGGCAAGTTAAACATTGCATCTGGTGACAGGGGATGGTGGCAAGTGACACACTACATCTGGTGGCAGGCAATGGTGCCAAGTGACAAGATGCATCTGGTAGCAGACTACAATGGCAAGGAACAAGCTGTATCTGGTGGCAGGTGATGGTGGCAAGTGACAAGATGCATCTGGTAGCAGGCAGCGATGGAAAGGAACAAGCTGTATCTGGTAGCAGGCGATGGTGGCAAGTGACAAGCTGTATCTGGTGACAGGCAATAGTGGCAAGTGACAAGCTGCATTTCGTGGAAGGTGACTGTGGCAAGTGACACACTCAGGGCTCCCAATGATTCTGCATTATGATATGTTGAACTATTTCATTTTATATTACAATGTAGTAATAGAAATGCGCTTCAATTATCCTGACACCATATCAACCATGGTGTCGTGATGACTGAAGAGCTAACACCAGCCATTGCTCCAACAAATTACCAGTGGCCACGGCCCCGCCATCATGAAGATCAGCAACCTCCTTCCCCCACCCCCCACCCACCCCTGTTCCTTGGCAAAGTTTTCTTCCCCGGTGCTAAACAGTTGGGGACCGCTGCATTAACCCATGTAAAGATTGACAGGAGATGCAAGCAAGTAAGTCAGGTGTCCCAGCCCTCTTTAGTAAATGTAACATAGTTTTGTTTCTTTGAGCGTCTACAAGCTCAAAATTAGTTTTATATAATTGTTATTTATTAATATAAAATATATGCTTGACAAACAAAACCTTAAATACAGTTTGAATTTATGATACTTTGTTTTCAAACCATGCTAAGCTTTTAGAGTCATTTCACAGTATGTGTAATGTGATCTCTCTGCTATTTAAATCTGTTTCAAAACAGCAGCTGTTAACATTACCTCCAGAAACCTGCAGGCCGCAAATAGAAAAGATGTAAGATTTCTAGCAAAATAAAATAAAAAATAAGGTAAAATAGGTAGAAATATTTCTCTTTTATTTCAAGAAATAAATAAATAATATATAAAAGGAACAATGGCAGCCACTTTGATCTGTTTGAAACTATTAAAAAAAGGAAAAGTGCACATAGGAAGAGGAAAAATACAAAATAATACAAACATTCCCTAACACTTTTAAGCTAGCCAGGAAAAATAAAACCTCAACAAAATGGTTTAGGGTACTTTCTCATTTGTGAATGCATCCTGAGTGCGATTAGCTGTGAGAACCCAAGTGGGGGTTCCCATGATTAGCTGGGAGTAAGCAGCCCTGTTGAAAGCAATGGGCAACGGGAGGTTGCCGGTTCTTGTAGTTAATCATGCCCACACATGTGTAGTCTCATAAATGCACCCTTAACTACTTAGGTTAAAAACAGGCTTGTAGGCAGGTACAGTTTTTTTTCTCCACGGTAGGTGGAACTTTTCCACAAAGGCACTGTTGCTGGAGAGGTCGTCAGGAGGAGCAAGGTTCCTGTATAGTTTCCTGGGTAACTGGGGAAGCTATCCTATTGCATGCTACCATAATGTGTCAGGTAGACTTGGGGACTGTCGGCACTGGGGAGCTACAGTTCATTGTGGGAACCATGAATGCCAACATGTAATGTGACATACTGAAGCAGAGCATGATCCCTTCCCTTCGGAGACTGGGCCACAGGGCAGTATTTCAACATGATAACGACCCCAAACACACCTCCAAGATGACCACTGCCTTGCTAAAGAAGCTGAGGGTAAAGGTGATGGACTGGCCAAGCATGTCTCCAGAACTAAACCCTATTGGGTATCTGTGGAGCATCCTCAAATGGAAGGTGGAGGAGCGCAAGGTCTCTAACATCCACCAGCTCCGTGATGTTGTCATGGAGGAGTGGAAGAGGACTCCAGTGGCAACCTGTGCAGCTCTGGTCAACTCCATGCCCAAGAGGGTTAAGGCAGTGCTGGAAAATAATGGTGGACCACACAAAATATTGACACTTTAGGCCCAATTTGGACATTTTCACTGGGTGTACTCACTTTTGTTGCCAGCGGTTTAGACAATAATGGCTGCGTGTTGAGTTATTTTGAGGGGACATCAAATTTACACTGTTATACAAGCTGTACACTCACTACTTTACATTGTAGCAAAGTGTAATTTCTTCAGTGTTGTCACATGAAAAGATATAATAAAATATTTACAGAAATGTGAGGGGTGTACTCACTTTTGTGAGATACTGTATATTCCTTTATAGCTATGTCTCTCTACAGGCTGAAATGTGTCAAAGGGACTGTCCCTAGTATATGCTTATTGTGGAATAAAGCTAATTTAGATGGACTAGTTATCTTGCGCCAGCTTTTTTCTCATGATATTTGCTGATACTGAGATCTTTTGTTTAAAAATCCTTTTATTTTCAAAACACCACAATATTAAACAATTTTGAATGGCACTGAAAAAAGCATGTTTTTATTAAACCTCGTTTTGAATATTTGTTCTGAATTTATTTCCTAATATAGATCCAGAAGATTGCCTATCTTCCATTACATAAAAATCGTGAAAAAAATAAGGAAAAAAAAAAACAAAAACAGCAAGCAAAGCAATTTGAATTCAAGAATGCTTGTAACAAGTTTGCATAATTCATATTTTACATGAGACAGAGCAGGGAACAGATTAGTCAAGTGATATATATCAAATAACGGCAAACGCTTGTATCACTTTTTCTCATTTGCATTTAACTCCATAGACCTGGTTGAAAGTTGTTTGCCGGCTAAGGTATTAATCTTAATGTAGCATTAGTCAATGAAAATGACTTTATCATAGGGCATTAGTCAGAAGAGAAGAGGAGAGCACTGTATGTTACAGAAGGAGCCTAAAAAGCAGCAATGCAAATCTGACATTTAAATGTGCATAAATCATGGCGGTCCCCTGATTGGTATGCTGGGAAAATAAAAGAGCATTTCACTTTGAGGATCATATTTTATAAACAAAGTCATGTTTCTTTTTTTTTTTTTTGTACCAGAAGCTGTGAGGTACAGATGTAGATTAATACCTGTGTCATTTGGAAAACTTTTAAAATAATTTTGTTCGCATGTCAGCACTTCTTGAAATGTAGAGGGAAAATGGCATAACATTTGTAAGTTGTGGTTATCTATAAAAAAAAAAAAAGAAACTGGAGAGGAGAAAGAGCAAAGTTTCTAATGGCAACTAATTGAATTTAAAGGACACCTAGTAGATACTACGTAGATACTAAAATCGAATATAAGATTTATCATGGTGATGTTCAGTGGTGTAACTAGAACCTTCAGGGCCCCGGTGCAAGAAACCATGAAGGGCCCCCCTGAACCCCAGCCGAGGCCCTTCCCTCCGAGTCCGGTGGTGGAACTCCAGGGCTCGGTCACAGGTACGACTTTTGTGAGCCCTGTAGTTCCACCACTGGTATCAGCAGTTTTTTTTAATTATTTTTAAAAAAATTTTAGGAGTCCCGTTGGGGGACTTTGGTGAGATATCAGAGGTCTAAACAGACCTATGATGTTACACCTTTGAGACAAAGAGGAAGAAGGGAAAGGGAAATTGGGTCCCTGTCCTCTGGGGAGAAGTGGGCCCTGTCCCCAGGAGAGATTGGGTCCTAGTCCTTAGGGGAGATGGGGTCCCTGTCCCCATGTAAGTAGGAGTCCCTGTCCATAAGGGAAATGGGGTGCCTGTCCTCTGGGGAGAAGTGGGCCCTGTCCCCAGAGGAGATGGGTCCTTGTCCCCAAGGGAAATGGGGTCCCTGTCCTTTAGGGAGAACTGGGCCCTATCCCCAGGGGAGATGGGGTCCCTGTCCTTAGGGGACATATCTCCCAGAAAGACCTGTCAACATCTGTGTATGGCGGGGAGGAGGGGGGGGGGTGCTGGCAGACAAGCCTGCGTTGTCCTTTGGGGAGCCGGCTCTCATAGGGCTGCACTGCATCTGTGTGCTTAAAGTTTGTTTGCCCGGGAGAAGCATGCAGTGCAGTGTGAGCCGGACTCAGGGGGTGGGACTCTGGCTGGGGAGGACAGACACCGGACTGGACAGCACTGCATGGAGCAGGAGAGGGGGACCGGCAGAGGACACAGGTTGTGTGGGGAATGCACAACTAAAGAGCAGCCAGTGCGGTAGTTGAGCATGGAGCTCTGCTAGTCACCCCTCACCTGGGCCCCTTGCAGGACAGGGCCCCGTTGCGCTTGCGACTGCTGCACCCCCTATAGTTACGCCCCTGGTGATGTTATTTCAAAAGTTGCAAATTTCATTTGCAAAGTTAATTAAAGCTCCACTCCAGGCAACTAAAAAATGTCCCCCTGTAGTGAGGCTGCGCTCGCATTGCAAGGGTTAATTGCTTGTTTTGTTTAGGGGAGAGGAGAAGAAGTTTACTTACCTGATCCTCCGCTGCTCCAAGCTGCTTCCCAGACAGATGGCACACCCCCATGCTCCAGAGGTGGACTGTCTCTTGGTGTCACTAGGTCGAATGCAAAACTATGGATGCTGCTTGGTCTTGATGACGTCAGGGTCCTAGAATGCTAGAGCATGGGGTTAGGGTGGCTGCAGGAACGGATCTAGACTGTAGGATTGAGTAAGTACATTTTATTGTCCCTAGGGCAGAACAAGCAATTTACCTTTGCAGTGTGGGTGCAGCCCCAATGCAAGGAATAATTTTATAGTTGCCCTGAGTTGGGCTTTAAAGGATAACCTGCCATAAAAGTTCTTGTTCTAGGGCAAGGGTCCTCAAACGGTGGCCCGAGGGCCAGATGTGGCCCCTTGCTAGCCTTTATCTGGCCCTTGGGGCACTATTCCTCCCATTGACACCAGCAACGGGGCACTATTTATTCCACTGATAATAACGATGGGATACTATTCCTCCTACTAATACAAATGATGGGGCACTACTCCTCCTATTGACCACCAAACCTGAGGCCATAATTATTCTCACTGATGCTGGGCCGGGATATTTTCTACCTGCCTGGCCACAATCCGCCCCCCTAAATCTTAAAGACAGTAGACTGGTCCTTTGTTTGAAAAGTTTGGAGAACTGCAAAGCAAAGCAGGAACATGGATCTTTGTCTTTCCACGGTGCAACCATCCCCCATACAGTTATAAAGCACCTCCTAGGGACAAATTAAACAGTTTGAGCCGCCTGATGTTTTCCCTGCCAGTGTAATTAGTGCAGTGACCAGTGGCGGCCCGTCCATAGGGGGCGCCCGGGCGTCGCCCCCCCCCCCCCCTCCTTGCAGTTAAAAAAAAACAAAAAACAAAAAAAAGTTCAAAAAAAAAAAAAACATTATTTAAACATGTCCCTTTATGTGCACTGTATCCTGGCGCCGGGCACAGTGCAGTATGCACCGCTCTATCACCAATAGATGGATTCATGCATTGCATGAATCTATCTATTGTCACCGCTGCCGCCCCCTATTCAGGTGTCCGGCCCCTGATCGGGCGCCGGGCATCTGAATTACAGTGGGGGGGGGGGTGTTTCTGGAAGCGCCCCTATTAGAGCTGTAAGCTCTAATAGGGGACCTTATTAGAGCGGTGTGCTCTAATAGGCTTCCAGAAGTGTAAACAGCGGGCGCAATGCTTTGCGTTCGCTGCTTACACAGTATTGTGTTAGAGAAGCGAATACATCGCTTCCCTAACACAGACCCGCCTCTCAGCCAATCAGGTTGCCAGGTCTTTTACCTGTAACCTGATTGGCTGAAGTCACAGGCGCTGTGATTGGACGCTAGGCGTCCAATCATAGCAGAAGACAGGAGGAGCGCGGGAGAAGAAGACCTCGGACGATAGCAGAAGACAGGAGGAGCCTGGGAGAAGAAGACCTCGGACGATGAGACACCGCTCGCCGCCTGACGCCGTCACCAGCTGCACATCGAGACAAGGTAAGTGCAGAGGGCAGGCAGGGGGCACAGTGGCAGCACTTGGAGGGGCACTCTGGCAGCACTTGAAGGGGCACTCTGGCAGCACTTGAAGGGGCACTCTGGCAGCACTTGGAGGGGCACTCTGGCAGCACTTGAAGGGGCACTCTGGCAGCACTTGAAGGGGCACTCTGGCAGCACTTGAGGGGCACAATGGCAGCACTTGAGGGGCACAATGGCAGCACTTGAGGGGCACAATGGCAGCACTTGAAGGGGCACAATGGCAGCACTTGAAGGGGCACTCTGGCAGCACTTGAAGGGGCACTCTGGCAGCACTTGAAGGGGCACTCTGGCAGCACTTGGAGGGGCACTCTGGCAGCACTTGAAGGGGCACTCTGGCAGCACTTGAAGGGGCACTCTGGCAGCACTTGAAGGGGCACTCTGGCAGCACTTGGAGGGGCACTCTGGCAGCACTTGAAGGGGCACTCTGGCAGCACTTGAAGGGGCACTCTGGCAGCACTTGGAGGGGCACAATGGCAGCACTTGAGGTGCACAATGGCAGCACTTGAGGGGCACAATGGCAGCACTTGAGGGGCACAATGGCAGCACTTGAGGGGCACAGTGGCAGCACTTGAGGGGCACAGTGGCAGCACTTGAGGGGCACAGTGGCAGCACTTGAGGGGCACAGTGGCAGCGTTTGATGGACACAGTGGCAGCGTTTGATGGGCACAGTGGCAGAATTTGATGGGCACAGTGGCAGCGTTTGATGGGCACAGTGGCAGCATTTAATGGGCACAGTGGCAGTGTTTGATGGCACTGTGAGGCTGTTTGTTTGCGCCCCCCAAAAAATTTTGAGCACCAGCCGCCACTGGCAGTGACAGTGCATATTTGTTAGCACTGATCACTGTATTGGTGTCACTGGTCCCCAAGCAGTCCTGCTATAAGTCTCTGATCGCCGCCACTACTAGTAAAGAAAAAAGATAAATATAAATTCCGTAAAACTATCCCATAGTTTGTAGACACTATAACTTTCGTGCAAAATAATCAATATATGCTTATTGGGATTTTTTACCAAAAAAATGTAGCAGAATACTTATTGGCCTAAACCGATGAAGACATTTTTTTTCCATTTTCTTATTGGATATGTTTTTGATATCAGAAAGTAAGAAATAAAAACCGCAGAGGTGATCAAATATCACCAAAAGAAAGCTCTATTTGTGGGAAAAAAATGACATCAATTTTATTTGGGTACAGCGTTGCACGTCCGCGCAATTGTCAGTTAAATTAATGCAGTGCCGTATCGCAAAAAATGGCCTGGTCATTAAGGGGGTAAAACCTTCCGGACCTGAAGTGGTTAACGTTAAAATAAACATGGTTCTTTAAAAGTAAAAAATTTGAGTTCTATTATTTTCATATGATATTTTTATTCAAATGCGCTAGTTGCTTGACAGCTGTTAAAGGAGTTGTAAAGTCTCATGGTTTTCCTTAAAGTGGATGTAAACCCTCACATATACCCAGTGAAGTGAACAGCCTCAGATGATACACAGAGATGAAACAAATCTCCCTACATAAGTTTTACATGTATATCTGCTGTCTTCAGCTTTATATACTGTTTAGAATGTTCTCATGATGTTACAGATGTTCTCTTCCTGTTCAGCACTGAGTGTGAAGTCTGGGCACACAGCCAAGACAGCTGATTGGAGGAAAGGCACACGCCCCCTCTCCTCATAGGCAGAGCCTCTCAGAGCTGTTTTGTGAATAGTTTAGCTGTCTGCTAATCTATTTATAGCAACATCCCCAACACAAATTCCAGGCTGCTTTTATCTCCTGTGATGGAGGACTTGTCAGAAGTTATCATGTTGATAACAGAAGAACAGAGCAGGAGAAAGCCACAGGACTTAGTGCTTTGGAGAGAGATAAGTAAACACTACAGATATATGTGCCCCAGCTCAAATTTCATGAATCGAGTTTACATCCACTTTAATGCATTCTATGCATTAAGGTGAAAAACCTTCTGTGCTGCAGCTGCCCCCCAGAACCCCCCTTTTCTTACCTGAACCCGATCGTTCCAGCGACGAGCACGAGCCCAGCAGCTCGAGCTGCTGTCTCCGGTCCTCATTGGATAGATTGACAGCAGCAGGAGGCATTGGCTCCCGCTGCTGTCAATAGAATCCAGTGACACGGGAGATGGTGCCGGGGCCGAGTCCTGCTGTCTGTGTCAATGGACGCAGCAGCAGGACTCAGAAGTATGCCCGCACGAGCAAGAGGTGTCCGCAGGTAGGGTTAAGGGGGGGCAAGTGCCCCCCCTGGAATCAGAGATCGGATCAGGAGTGAACAGTCTCTTGGGTCAAGTCCGCAGTCTCTGACAGTCTCTTCGGCCATGTCCGCAGTCTCTGACAGTCTCTTGGGTCATGTCCGCAGTCTCTGACCACCTGTACTACTTCTGTAGTCTATGACCGTGATAATGTGATAATGACATTTTCGAAAATGGTCAGAGCATGGGTGACCTTAAAATGACCCCCCCCCCCCCCTGAAAAAAGTTCTGCGGACGCCCATGCGCACAGGGTGCCCTCATAAAAAGTGGGTTTCCATGGGGGCACTTGATGAAGAGGAAGAGCGCCGCCGGGGCACCTCAGAAGAGGAGGATCGGGACGCTCTGTGCAAAACCCTGGCACAGAGGAGGTAAGTATAACATGTTTGTTATTTTATTTTTTTTAATCAACCTTCAATCACTTTAACGGCACTACTAGTGCCATTATATGCAGTGTTAAATAGCAAAAAAATTATTTGGAGGGGGAACCATGTTTAACTACACCAGGTGACACCAAACCTAGTGATGTCACTGCTATGACACAAGGAATCTGGAGCTGTTGGATCATGTGACTGGGATGGAATAAACATAGGTGAATATACAGGACATTTTCTATACAGATTATGCAGGCTAGGTCTTGTTAGAGTTTTTTTTTTTTCCACTTTAAAGAGGAACTGCAGTCTGCTCACATAATTTGTAATAAAAACATCTTTGCCATTCTGAAGCTTCCCTTCAACCACTTTGCATATTATTTTATATATACTGTGATTCTGCACTTGCCAAATATGCTGCAGAAATCTCTCTCCACTGAGTCTGGCTGCAGCCATTTTAACTGTGGGCAGCTGAAGCTGCTGCCTGTTCACTTCCTGGATTTACACAGACACAAAGAGGCACACCTCCAGCTCTGCAGCTCTCATTGGCCCTCTTATGACTCACCCCCCCTCTCTTTCTGGCAAACTCTCACAAGAGTGAGAGAGAGAGCTGTGCATGATGTCATAAGCCTAGGCTAATGACCAGACAAGAAACAGGAAGTGGGCTGTATAAGGTATTTACTGGCAGAAAAAAAATGGTTTACTATCCAAAGTTAAAACAACGAGGGCAGAAGATTTAATAGATGGAAAGTTGAAAAATAAATGTTTTACCAAAGTCATGTAGCAGAATACATTTTGGCTTAAATTTATGACAAAATTTGATTTTATTGTATTTGTTTAAAACAGAAAGTAGAAAATATTTTTTTATTTTTTTTTAATTTCCGCTCTTTTTTCGCTTATATCGCAAAAAATAAAAAACTGATTTGTGAATATATACCACCAAAAGAAACCTCTATTTGTGTAAACAAAATTATAAAAATGTAATTTGGGTACAGTGTTGCAAGACCGCGCAATTCTTATTGAAAGTGCGAGAGCGCTGAAAGCTAAAAAATTGGCCTGGGAAGGAAGGGGGCGAAAGTGCTCAGTATTGATGTGGTTAAAGAAAGGTAAAATTGATTGCTGTTTGCTGTCTCTACCCTCAGTTCTTGCTTGGTTTCCTTTCTTCAGGCTACTTTCACACTGCAGCGCCCGGCCGTTAGCGCTAAAGTGCCGCTCGTTTTTGTGGCACTTTAGCGACACTTTTCGTTAAAATCGCCCATGTTGCGGTGCTTTCGAAACGCTTTTCAGACGCTTTGGAAGCGCTGCCCATTCATTTCAATAGGCAGGGCTGTGCCACCTATCAGTGCCACCTATCAGTGTAGTGTTTACTTATCTCTCTCCAAAGCTCTAAGCCCTGTGGCTTTCTCCTGCTCTGTTCTTCTGTTATCACCATGATAACATCTGCCCCAAAGATGCTGCTTGCAGGACTTTTCAGAACGTCCCGCAAGCGCACCGCCCCATTGTGAAAAGACACACTGAAATTAATGGGAGGCGGTTTTCAGGCGTTATTTAGAGGCTATTTCTAGCGCTAAAATGCTTGAAAACTGCCTCAGTGTGAAACCGGCCTTCGTTTTTAAGAATCAGTCCGATTACACAACAAAAATTCTGCTGTCCGCGTAGAATATTTTAAAAAATGAGTGCGAAATTCATTGCTGAGAAATAGCTGTGCCAAATGTAGCCGATGCACATGATAACGTCCCGCAAATCCGCTATCTGAAAAAAACTCAAGGATTTTCAGATTTACGTGGAAGCGGTATCTGTCAGTACTCTCTTTTAGTACGGAATTGCTCTTTTTTACAGTTATATTATAAAGCAGCGCGAGTCACATTTGCAGACAATTTTCCTTGTTGTAGTGTTTGGAGATGCTGGCCTTTCAAAATTTCACTGCACAAATATTCCTACACGTTGACAAGTATACCCAGATTAAGTGCAGAAATCTGTTTGCTGAAATTTCATTTATTTTAGCGAGATGCTTTACATTGATCGCAGCTCCTGGACCAGATGGTTTAACAAGAGAATTACATAAAATATTTTGGCATGTTGTCAAAACACTGCCTTTTAAAAAATGGCTTGAAAAATCTGGAGGGTCGCCAATGATTTCAAAAATAAATAATTAGAAAACAGGAGATGCACATTTACATAGAGGAATAAGAACGGCTATCATTTGATCGCTGTTCATTGTTGCGTCTTATAGTTTTATTTAAGCCAGAGGTTCTCAAATGGGGGTATGTTAAAGAAGAATTCCAGGTATGGTTATTTTATACGTTGGTTATATTAGATCAATGTAGCTATATACTGTATATTGTAGCAGGGTGACCTCGTGCTATTGTGTAAAATGGTGTTTTTTGCCAGGTTTTGTCGGAAGCAGCCACACTAATTGCTCAGAGATAGATCTCAGAGCCCCGTCCTCCTGAGGGAGGTCAGTGTGTGTGAAGGGAGCTGTGTGCATTAACCTCTTCCCACCCGCACTATAACCGCAAGGGGGCTACAATGTGGGCCTAAATTGCCAGCAGGGCGTCCATCTCTGTCCTCCCATGCATGTGCTGCCTGGGCGCTCCCTGTGGGGCACAGGCAGCGTGTCCTGTGATCAGAAAAAAAAGTCAATTACCGGCTTGTGTACATTGGTCCCACACACACACCGACCAGTGCATATCAGTACTGCTAAGCAGTGCCCACCAGTACCACCTAAAAGTGCCACCTATCAATGCCCACTAGTGCCACCTATCAGTGCCCATCAGTGCTGCCAATCAGTGCCTATCAATGCCTCATCATCTGTCTGGGCTGCCTATCAGTGACACCTACCAGTGCCTATTAATGCCCATCAGTGCCACATATCAGTGCCCAGTGCCACCCATCAGTGCAGCCTCATCTGTGCCTTCGCATCACCTATCTGGGCTGCCTATCAGTATCACCTACCAGTGCCTTTTAATACCCATCAGTGCCACCTATCAGTGCCCATCAGTGCCACCCATCAGTGCAGCCTCATCTGTGCCTCCACATCACCTATCTGGGCTGCCTATCAGTATCACCTACCAGTGCCTATTAGTGCCCATCAGTGCCACCTATCAGTGCCACCCATCAGTGCGGCCTCATCTGTGCCTCCGGATCAGTGCCCACCAGTGCCACTTCATCAGTGACCATCAGTGCCAGCTATCAGTGACCATCAGTGCCACCTATCAGTGCCCATCAGTGCCACTTTATCCGTGCCTATCAGTGCAGCCCATCAGTGCAGCGTATCAGTGCCCATCAATGCAGCCTCATCAGCGCACATCAATGAAGGAGAAAAATTACCTCTTTCAAAATGTTGTACCAAAATTCAAAAATTTGGGGTTTTTTTTTGTTTGCTTAGCAAAAAAAAAAAACACGAGTGATTGAATACCACCAAAAGAAAGCTCTATTTGTGTAAAAAAAAATTAAAATAAAAATAATTTTATTTGGGTACAGTGTAGTATGACCATGCAATTGTCATTCAAAATGCGACAGCGCTGAAAGCTGAAAATTGGCCTGGGCAGGAAGGTGGTTTATGTGCCCGGTGGGCAAGTGGTTAATGGTGTCTGGGTTGGGAAAGAGGAAGGCCCAAGCCTGAAAAGAATTCCATGTGGGATGGGAGCAGCAAGGAAGCTGTAGGGAAAGTCCATGATGGACGAGGCCTGAGAGAAACAGTTAGGAACCTGTAAGGAAGACGCAGAGCTGAGGTGCAGCATCTGTGCATAAACACTACGACATGTTTCATGGTCAAGTGGACCAAAGGTACTAAAGTTCAGGAGAACCTGAAGATGTAGAAGGAGCAGTAAAGCTGCCACAAGAGAGCCAGAAGGCTAAATGTTATGTTTTGCAGTAATGGTGAGAACCCCCGGCGCGGAAATGCATACCTATGTGAATTTTGCTGTTCCTCTAAATAAAAGTGGGCAGGAAAGCCCTGAAAACGATATCTGGTGTGGTGTAAACGCATGGTTTTGACGCTACCATTTATCTAAGAAATACTATATCAGCTACATGTGATACTGAGATTTATGTCTAGTGTTCATGGATTGGTTTATACAAGTGCAATTGGGGCTGGACTGGCAATGTGTAGGTCCCTTTCTCCTCTCCTCCCCCATTCATTCAGCAATGGGTCAGACTCAACAATTGAGTTGAATCAATTAACACGAGTCTTAGTGCTCATATTTTGTACTTTTTGATACAATAACTACTTTTGGGAGTTCTATTCTCAATGAGGATGTAACTACTTTTCTTGTATATGCCCTTTTTTAGTTAGTTGGCAAACACAGGCATTTAAACTGTGGCAAATTATATGCATTTTAATATATGTTTTGGTATTGAGAGAAGATACCCCCGACACGTCACAATGGATATACAGTATATTGCCAAAAGTATTAAGACGCTTGCCTTTACACGCACATGAACTTTAATGGCATCCCAGTCTTAGTCCGTAGGGTTCAATATTGAGTTGGCCCACCCTTTACAGCTATAACAGCTTCAACTCTTCTGGGAAGGCTGTCCACAAGGTTTAGAAGTGTGTCTATGGGAATGTTTGGCCATTCTTCCAAAAGCGCATTTGTGAGGTCAGGCACTGATGTTGGACGAAACTGCCTGGCTCGCAGTCTCCATTCTAATTCATCCCAAAGGTGTTCTATTAGGTTGAGGTCAGGACCCTGTGTAGACCAGTCAAGTTCCTCTACCCCAAACTCGCACATCCATGTCTTTATGGACCTTATTTTGTGCACTGGTGTGCAGTCATGTTGGAACAGGAAGGGGACGTCCCCAAACTGTTCCCACAAAGTTGGGAGCATAAAATTGTCCAAAATGTCTTGGTATGCTGACACCTAAAGAGTTTCCTTCACTGGAACTAAGATGCCAAGCCCAACCCCTGAAAAACAACCCCCACACCAAAATCCCCCCTCCACCAAATGATTTGGACCAGTGCACAAAGCAAGGCCCATAAAGACATAGATGAATGAGTTTGGGGTGGAGGAACCTGACTGGCCTGCAGAGTCCTGACCTCAACCACATTGAACACCTTGGGGATGAATGGTCAAACATTCCCATAGACACACTTCCTAAACCTTGTGGACAGCCTTCGCAGAAGAGTTGAAGCTGTTATAGCTTCAAAGGTAGGGCCAACTCAATATTGAACCCTACGGACTAATGCCTTGAACACGTGGTCGGAATTTCTGACGGAAAAAGTCAGATCGGATTATGTTGACGGAAAATCTGATCGTGTGTGGGCTCTATCGGGCTTTTTATGTGGGAGTTTCCGATGAAAAAATTTGAGAGCAGGATCTAAAATTTTTCGACAACAAAATCCGATCGCACTTTTTCCGATCGTGTGTCGAAAATTCAGACACACAAATTTGGAGATGAAAGCTATTGGTTACTGGCCTCTACGTAGTCCCATTGTAAGTTTTGTACGTCACCTCGTTCCGAATGATCGGATTTTCCGACAATTTTGTGCAATCGTGTGTATGCAAGACAAGTTTCGGCCAAAATCTGTCGGAAAAAATTTGATGGATTTTGTGGTCGGAATGTCCAACCACGTGTACAAGGCATAAGACTGGGATGCCAATAAAGTTATTGTGCATGTAAAGGCAGGCGTCCCAATACTTTTGATATAGTGTTAATGGCACCGCTACTCCAGTGATCTCCACTTGCTTTCGGGTTCTGTGCCAAGTGACAGGAGTACAGCCGCTTGTCACTGCGCTATTCAGAGAATACTTTGCATGTTCTCAATTAATGCAAAGCATTTTGCGATTGGACAAGCTGGAGAACATGATTTCACCTGTCTAGCCCATCCAATCGGGGAAAGTTTTGTATTCATTCAGAAAATGTAAAGCATTCTCTGAATGGTGCCCATGCCGAGTGGCCTACCTCCTGTGTTCACGATGCCGAGGCAGCTGCTCAACACATAACCCGGAAGCTTTTATCTATGACATAATCATCAGGCCTGCCTGGACAAGAAAGTGTTTGAGAAGCAGTGCTGAATCAGAGAGCCAGCGCTGGAGAGGAGGTACATATTGCAGCCAGAGCTGCATTTGTTATTTTTAATTTTAATAAATTGTATTATTTAATTGTCTTTTTTTTTTCTTTATTAAATAATTAAATAATAATAAAAAAACAATCAATACAAACTGTGCTGTGCTTGTATACAATGTAAAATGTAAATGGCCATACATGACATGTGCAGACCATTTGTTATGGTTGCAGCTCTGCTGGCCATTGAAGATCAATACTCTATGGGAAAACTGGAGCTACAATCATGTATGGGTCGCTTAGAAGGCAAGCTGCTTTTATTAATTTCAAAGATGCTGGCCTACTAATTAAAAAAAAAAAAAAAAAGGGGTTGTAAAGGTTTTTTTTTTTTTCTAAATAGGTTCCTTTAACCACTTGCCTACCAGGCACGAACACCCCCTTCCTGACCAAGCCATTTTTCAGCTTTCAGCGCTGTCGCAATTTGAATGACAATTGCGCGGTCATGCAACGATGTACCCAAATACAATTCTTATCATTTTTTCCCCACAAATAGAGCTGTCTTTTGGTGGTATTTGATCACCTCTGCGGTTTTTATTTCTTGCGCTATAAACAAAAGAAGAGGAACAAGTTTAAAAAAATGCAATATTTGTAACTTTTTACTATAATAAATATCCAATTTTTAAATTTTTTAAACAAATTTTTTCCTCAGTTTAGACCAATACGTGTTCTTCTACATATTTTTTGTAAAAAAAAAATCACAATAAGCGTATATTGATTGGTTTGCGCAAAAGTTATAGCGTTTACAAAATAGGGGATAGATTTATAGCATTTTTATTATTATTTTTTTTTTTTACTAGTAATTGCGGCGATCTGCGATTTTTATCGTGACTGCGACATTGCGGCGGACATACCGGACACTTTTGACACATTTTTGGGACCATTCACATTTATACAGCGATCCGTGCTATAAAAATGCATTGATTACTGTATAAATGTGACTGGCAGGGAAGGGGTTAACACTAGGGGGCGCTGAAGGGGTTAATATGTTCCCTATGGGAGTGATTCTAACTGTGGGGGGAGGGGACTGACTGGGGGAGGGGACCGATCCATGTCCCTATGTACAAGGGACACACCATCGGTCTCCGTATGCATTACGTCCATATGCAGGACTTCATCAGCGGAACCTGATGAAGTCCTGCAAATGGACGTAATGCATACGGACGAAAGTGACATCACCCGCAGCCCGATCTGTGCACTTTGCTATACGCTGTACCCTCCTAGCACCGGGATATAGGTGCCCTCTTTGTAAGTTTTTATATTCCCATCTCTTTTTTTCAATAAACTGTTTATAAGCAGAGAACACTATGGTTTTTTTAAATTTTTCATTCACATGATTGATGGCGATATGGGATTGAGCTTTTCCGTGAGGACTGACTGACATCCATCCGGCATATCTGCCAAGTGTGACGTATTTCTCCAGTGGATCGTTATCATTTAACCCCTGGTGGGAAGGCTTTAGTGACCCTTTATGATCTAAGGGTCCACTTGGTGAGGTGAGTGGCCATTTCATCTGTGGTGGAGGTTTTCTTTCACGTTGTCACCTGCATATGTATGCCTCCGTCATCACCTTAGAAAGACACCATTGGACTGTTTATGGACATATTTTTAAAATTTTTCAATTGTTTTTTATTTATATGTATTTAGCGCTGCACCTTTTTTATATATGTTTCTACAGAGGGATTTTTGAAGGTTGACCCTTGGTGTTCAGCTGCTTCTAATAATTTTACATAATATTTGATATACCATTGCGCTGATTTATTTTATTATTATAAGCAGTAGAAAACTGACAGACATTTTATACTTTTAGCACTCTATTAAAAATATTTATTGGTGCAGGTGATGATCATTGGGAACCACATCCGAATATAAATCACATACTATAAAACATCCTTTAACCGGATGAGGGTTTTTTTTAGGTGCCAAAAACACGTCACACATATTATTCCATAAAATACGTTGAAATCTTTATTAAATCACACATATGCAAAATATTGAAATTAAGAACTTAGTAGTCGTCTTTCTACCCCTTCCCCCCCAAAAAAACATGTACATAAAAATGCTTTTAACCGCTTGCAGACCAGTCGGCGCAGTTTTACTGTGGCAGAATGGCAAGGCTGTGCGAATCGCCATCATGTTACGGTGCTTCCTTTTGTGGCCACTAGGGGCGTGATGTGAGTGCCCGGCGGGCGCGATGAACGCCAGGCTCCCGCGATCGCTCATGACACGGCGAGAACCGGGATCTCTGTGTGTAAACACAGAGATCCCGGTTCTCTGAGGGGAGGAGAGACTGATCGTGTGTTCATACAAAGTATGAACACTGATCTATCTCTTTCCCTAGCAAGTCCCATCCCCCCTTCATTTAGAACACGTAGCAGGTAACACAGTTAACCCCTTGATCGCCCCTAGTGTTAACCCCTTCACTGCCACTGTCATTTACACAGGAATCAGTGCATTTTTTATAGCACTGATCGCTGTATAAATGCCAATGGTCCCAAAAATGTGTCAAAATTGTCCAATGTGTCCGCCATAATGTCGCAGTCATGATAAAAATTGCAGATCGCCGCCATTACTAGTAAAAAAAAAATTATTAATAAAAAATGCCATAAAACTATCCCCTATTTTGTAAACGCTATAACTTTTGTGCAAACCAATCAATAATCGCTTATTGTGATTTTTTTTTACCAAAAATATGTAGAAGAATACTTATCGGCCTAAACTGAGGAAAAAAAATGTTTTTATTTATTTTTGGGGGATATTTATTATAGCAAAAAGTTAAAAATAATGTGTTTTTTTCAAAATTGTTGCTCTTTTTTTGTTTATAGCGAAAAAAAATAAAAACCGCAGAGGTGATCAAATACCACCAAAAGAAAGCTCTATTTGTGCGGAAAAAAGGACATCAATTTTGTTTGGGAGCCACGTTAAACGACCGCACAATTGTCAGTTGAAGTGACGCAGTGCCGAATCGCAAAAAGTTGTCTGGTCTTATGCCAGCAAAATGGTCCGGTCTGAAAGTGGTTAAGAAATACCAAGATGTCCTCTCTCCAGCCCCAGCCTAGACAGTATGAGAACAGCAGTAGACTAATGAGGTCATCCTCCTGCTCACTACCTCTCTTATTAGCATTTTCCTTACCAGCACATTTTCATGCTACAAACCTGATTTGCTCTCAGTCCTGTGATGTCCTCCCCATCCTGATCTGAGCTCTGCTGTATAGAGGATTGCAAGAGGCTGATACCAGGTCAAATTCATGTACTGTAGTTAAACTGGTTACATAAAAAGTATATTTAATGATTTATTAAAAAACAGAGCTGCATTAATTTTTGACTTTTATATCTGCCAGGAGTTCAGCTTGAATCAACCAATAGGATTTCATTATTTAGCTTTAATAAGCTGTGATTAAATTAATTACTCAGTGGAAAGTAATGCTGTTTCAAATTACAATACTTCCTACGGGGTAATTGACCTAATTAGAGCGCGTGTGAGTCACCCGGGATGCCTCGCACTCATTAAACACTAAGGAGAACGGTAATGGTTTTAGGTCAATTTTTTTTTTTTTTTTAAGTTTCTTTTTTGTTATTTTTTTAAACTTATGTTTTGTATCTGCTTTTTTTCTCACTGATTTGACTTATATAATTGTATGTGTAAAAATTGAGCTTGAGCTATTGATATCCCACAGACCTTTTACAACAGGAGGTAAAAAGAAAGTGGAAGACACGTGAAGGGCTGAGAGTGACACCTACTGTCTGAAAATTTGAATTAAAAAAATTGAATATTTCCATTAATATTTCACTTTTATATGAATATATGAATATTTCACTTTTATTTAGTGCTTGTATAGCAAAATCTTTATTTTCTAGTTTTGGTTAGGATAAGAAAGGGTTAGAACCCATGTCCATTTTTTAAATTGCTACTGTGTCATGGCTAGCTAGATGAACAGTCTCTGTATGTGACCATTGTCATCAAGACAGAAAATGAGGGGAGATCTTAATTCTTAAGCCTCGTACACACAATAGAATTGTTGGCCAACAAAACTGTGGAATTTTGTCTGAAGGGCGTTGGCCCAAACTTGTCTTGCATACACATGGCCACACAATTGTTGGCCAACAAATATGAACGTAGTGACGTACCAGACGTACTACGTGTTTTTTCAGCTCTTTAGCGCCACCCTTTGGGCTCCTTCTGCTAATTTTGTGTTAGTAGAAGTTTGGTGAGTGTTGATTCGCGCTTTTCATTTCGTGCTTTTCATATCACGCTGTCCAGTTCGTTTCTGAGCGGCCGTTCGTCAACCGGACATGTTGCGGAATCGGAGGAGATAACATGTTTTTTTTTTTTTATTGGCCTTGAAATTATTGCTTTGACATAATTTTTTTGGTTGACTAATGATTTGATTTGGTATATTTTCTATATTTTTGGATGCATAGAATGCACTTTTTGGTTAAGTTCTATTGGCAGATAACATGTCTAATTGTATTTGTTTTCTTTTTTTAATGCACAATAAAAAAAATTGTGTAGAATAATACTTGGCTATGTGTTTTACTTCAAATGACAGTTTGGGAGTAGGCAGTTACATTTTAAAAAATACAATAAATACAATAAAATTGACAAGGGACACCAATATAGTTGTATCTTTGATCTTAAAAACTACGGGATAATGGTGTTGTGGTAACTTGCACAAATTAAAAAAAAAAAAAGCATAATAATAATATTCTTGCTATCACTAGAAAAAAAAAGCCTTTGAAACTTTGTTGCAATAACTCTAAGCCCCCGTACAGATGTTCGGACATTCCGATCACCAAAATTTCCGACGGATTTTGTCCGAAACTGGTGTTGCACACACACGGTCGGACAAAGTTGTCAGAAAATCTGATAATTCCGAACGTGGTGACGTACAAAACGTACGACGGGACTACGTACAGGGCAGTAGCCAATAGCTTTCATCTCCAAATTTCTTCTGAGCATGCGTGGCACTTTGTGCGTCGGAATTATCTACACACGATCGGAAAAAGTCTGATCGCATCTTGTTGTCGGAAAATTTTAGATCCTGCTCTCAAATTTTTTCAGACGGAAAAAGTCTGCTAGAGCCCACACATGATCTGATTTTCCGACAACATAATCCGATCGGACTTTTTCCATCGGAATATCTGACCGTGTGTACGGGGGATATTAGTATCACCAGCAAAGCAGCTTCATTATTATCCCATTAAAGAAGAAGAGAATTGTGCGCTGAATTTCAAGATTTCAGAAGATTTCAGAATTTGCCACGTCACGAGTGTTAATTCTCCATTACGAATGCTAGTTTACAAGACCGAGCGCTTTTGATGCGTGTTTGTACTTTGGACTTTTGTCCGACGGACTTGTGTACACACTCTCGGAAAATCCGACAACACACATTTGTTGGCAGAAGACATGCTAGCCATGGCGGAAAGTCCGACAACAATTGTCCGATGGAGTATACACACGGTCGGCTTTTCCACCAACAGCCTGACAGCGAACATTTCCCATCGGAAAATCCGATCGTGTATACGGGGCTCTAGAGTTTACCAGAATACGGGGTTGGGGCATATTCTTCCAGTTGGGACAATTGGAAATGGAATGCCAGTGCACATTGGCAATAGATGTATGTTGCAGTAAAGTGCAATGCACTAACATGAGTTGCGTTGTGGTTCACTGCCAGAAAAGTTTCAGGTACTTTTCAGGGATGTTAAGTTGCTTTACCAACCAATTAATTTTGACTGGGCTTCCCAACACAGCGCACATTAACTCGCCAATAAAACGTGCATGCATTAACACAATGCACCCCAAAGGCAAAGTGCGAACTTAGCATAGAGGGACCCAGGTGCCAAAAAATAAACATACAGATATTTTTTTTTCAGTAAATTCATTATTTTACATTTATAAAAAAAATACAGAAAGAAACACATTCAAATAAGAAAATACACACAGTATAGGCACATAGCAGACCATGAGCCTCAAACTGCGCAATAGATTTTTCGACATACAATCACCGGCCACTTTATTAGGTACACCTTGCTAGTACCGGTTTGGACCCCCTTTTGCCTTCAGAACTGCCTTAGTTCTTCGTGGCATACATTCAACAAGGTGTTGGAACCATTCCTCATAAATTTTCGTCCATAGTGACATGACAGCATCACACAGTTGCTGCACATCCATGATGCAAATCTCCCATTCCACCACATCTCAAAGGTGCTCTATTGGATTGAGATCTGGTGAGTGTGGAGGACATTGGAGTACAGTGACCTCATTGTCCAGTGGTGAGATGATTGGAGCTTTGTGACATGGTGCATTATCCTGCTGGAAGGAGCCATCAGAAGATGGGGACACTGTAGTCATAAAGGGATGGACATGGTCAGCAACAATACTCAGGTAGGCTGTGGCGTTTAAATGATGCTCAATTAGTACTAAGGGGCCCAAAGTGTGCCAAGAAAATATTCCTCCACACCATTGCACCACCACCAGGCTGAACCATTGATATAAGGCAGGATGGATCCATGCTTTCATGTTGTTTACGCCAAATTCTGACCCGACCATCTGAATGTTGCAGGTAAAAACGAGACTCATCAGACCAGGCAATGTTTTTTCCAATCTTATTGTCCAATTTTGGTGAGCCTGTGTGAATTGTAGCCTTTAGCTTCCTGTTCTTAGCTGACAGGAGTGACACCCAGTGTGGTCTTCTGCTTATGTAGCCCATCTGCTTCAAGGTTCAATGTGTTGTGCATTCAGAGATGGTATTCTGCATACCATGGTTGTAACGAGTGGTTATTTGAGTTACTGTTGCCTTTCTATCATCTCAAACCCGTCTGCCCATTCTCCTCTGACCTCTGGCATCTACAAGGCATTTTCGGCCAAACAACTGCCACTTACTGAACATTTTCTCTTTTCTGGACCATTCTCTGTAAGCCCTGGAGATGGTTGTGCCTGAAAATCCCAGTAGATCAGCAGTTTTTGAAAACCATCTGGCACCAACAACCATGCCACTTTCAAAGTCACATAAATCCCATTTCTTCCCCATTCTGCTCAGTTTGAACTTCAGCAAGTTGTCTTTACCATGTCTAGATGCCTAAATGCACTGAGTTTCTGCCATGTGATTGGCTGATTAGCAATTTGTGTTACCAAACAATTGAACAGGTTAATAAATAAATTGGCCAGTGAGTATAAGTGGATTACAAAAATTCATCAAGACATAGCCCCCGTACACACGGTCGGAAATTCCGACGGAAAATGTCCGATCGGACCACCGTGTGTGGGCTCCATCTGACTTTTTACGTCTGAATTTCCGACTGAAAAAATTTGAGATCCTGCTCTCAAATTTTCCAACAACAAAATCCGATCAGACTTTTTCCGATCGTGTGTAGAGAATTCCGACGGACAAAGTGCCACGCATGCTCAGATCAAATTACGAGACCAAAGCTATTGGCTACTAGCCTCTACGTAGTTCCTTAGTACGCAATGAACGTCACCACGTTCAGAATGATCGGATTATCCAACAACTTTGTCTGACGGATTTTGTGGTTGAAATTTCCGATCGTGTGTACAGGGGCTAACAGTATGTGGGTCAGATTATTCAGTTTGGAGGTCATTGCAGTGCTTCAGGAACAATTTACCAGTGTTGGGTAGCAGTACATTTATTCTGTTGAAAGAAATATGAAGTCACCACTGATATGACCCCAAACAAGCAACTGCAGGAGAAGGTATGTTAAACAAACCACAAAGGCTCTGAAAGTAAATCGAAAGGTCCCTGGTATACGAAAAAAAAAAAATATACAGATAGTGTTAACTCCACTCTACCCACTAAAAAGAAAAGTTTTCACAAAAAATTAAAAGTTGAGCTAACTCCAAATATTCAGGCCACCCTTTCAGACCCCCCCATCCCAGTAATGCCCTGTACTGCCACTGTGGAGGTCCATACACTGTACACCACAATACACAGCCCCTAAATGGGCATCCATCAAAATGCTTGTAATGGCAAGAGCTCACTGGTCGGAGCTTTCACATGACAGTGCTGACCAATAAGAAGCACTTCTTTCTTCTTACCTTACCGGAAGAAGAAGCCTTGGATGCGCTTCTCATTGGTCAGCATAGACATGTGGCTGTGCTAACCAATGAGCGCTTACCATTATGAGCATTATGATGGATACTCACTCTGGGCCTGTGTATTACATAGTTACATGCATACCTCCCAACTGTCCCTGATTTCGAGGGACTGTCCCTGATTTGGAGAAATGTCCCTCTGTCCCTCATTCCTCCTCATTTGTCCCTCATTTTGCTCTGATCTATATAGATGTATATAAAATGCACTTTTTATCTATCAAAAAGGGTTTTCCAGCGCTAAACCTTTCATCCAATTTCTAAATTGCTACATTTGTACATTTTAAAAGCCAATATAAAGGAATAGTAGTGGTAAAAAAAAAAAACACTTGTGGATTTAATTAACCTTTTTTTGGAGTTAATTCTCCTTTAAGGGGTGTGGCAGGGGGCGTGCCCTATGCCTACATATATTTGCTGGTAGGTGTCCCTCATTCCCATCTCAAAATGTTGGGAGGTATGTACATGGTAGGTGAGGTCTAAAAAAAGTCACAAGTCCATCAAGTCCAACCTATGTGTGTGACTATATGTCAGTATTACATTGTATATCCCTGTATGTTGCGGTCGTTCAGGTGCTTATCTAAGAGTTTTTTGAAACGATCGATGCTCCCCGCTGAGACCACCGCCTGTGGAAGGGAATTCCACATCCTTGCCGCTCTTACAGTAAAGAACCCTACTACGTAGTTTAAGGTTAAACCTCTTTTCTTCTAATTTTAATGAGTGGCCACGAGTCTTGTTAAACTCCCTTCCGCGAAAGGTTTATCCCTATTGTGGGGTCACCAGTACGATATTTATAAATTGAAATCATATACCCTCTCAAGCGTCTCTTCTCCAGAGAGAACAAGTTCAGTTCTTGCAACCTTTCCTCATAACTAATTATGGTGTACGGTGTACAAACCGCTACTCCAGCACCGGTGAACCTATGCACAGTGGGGTCTGGAAGGATGGCCACGATATTTGGAGTTAGTTCATGTATTCATGAGTTTATGAAAAGGTGAAAATACCCTTTAACTAAGAAAACAAAGAAAAATATGTTTTTTCCATTTTTTATTGTCCTGAGCATAGTAAGTAGATAAAATATGTACAAAACTATAATACGTTCCTCGAAAATGTTCTTTATTTGCACAGACAGAAAATACCGGACTGGTTAGCACCCTTGTCTTTGGATGTGACGAAGAAGACTGACCCTAAAACAGGCTAACCTTTACTTTTCAGCTGACGTATCATTTAAGTAATCATTTAGCAAAAAGCCCATGACAAGTAATTTGCTTTGATATATAAAATATAGGCCACACAAAGTGCAGAATCTTTTAAGGCGCTTTGTCGGAGAAGAACATATTATACTCTAATGTGGCAAAATAAAGCACATTTTACTTAAACGTTTCAACCTCCCTTGCCAACTCGATGGCATTAGACCCAATTTACTTCACGCTGAGGGCCGCGGTAATCTATAGGTTTTTTTCCGCCGCCTTTGTTTCCACAAACTCGATTTGTTCTTCAGCCCGAAACATACATTAACAGTAATATTTCATAAATCTGCAATGCAGAAGATTAAAGTTATCTTTAATTCACAAATGCTGCAATCAGGCTGGTTGTGCCTACGCTGCAGTGTTCTGAGACTTTAGCAAGACAATGCCGAGCTTACAATGATTGCTTTAACTGGAATTTTATCTTTCTAAACAGAACAAGTTTAAGGAAGAAAGAAAATAAAACCAACACACTGGCTTATGAGCTACAAAAGCTGGCGATTGACTAAGCTGTATTAAAGCACAGCAAATAATGCGTGCCGCTTTGAACTAGAAAAGTTGCAAGTTTTATTCTTCAGGAAGTTCATTCTTGTCTCCAATTAAAAAAAAAAATTTGAAGTTCAATTTAAGTGGACTTTTTGTGACCCAAAAGTCGAAAACAGGCATTCCACTAGTAAAGAAGAAGTCTCACCAAGTATTTCAGTTGTTCATTCTCCAGGAGACAGAGAGCATGTTGCACTTTGCCCTATTTTTCTAGGATGCGTTGTTGCTAACATAACGTGGCTGACAGCGCTGCCCCTACCTTTGTGCAACCACGCTTCTAACAAGGAAACAAATGTTTAATCAGTTGTGATTGACATCTTAGGAACTCTTCCCTGAGACAAGTGATGTCACAAAGTATGTAGGGGGAGGAGGTGCATCAGTTCCCCTGCTCCACCCATTCAGTCCTTTTGTTGGGTGCTAGTATGAAGTTGGCCAGGCCGTACAGCCTCAGTGGTTGCTAGGACAGAGATGTCTGAGACACACATTGTCATTGGTTGCTAGGGCAAAGATGGGCAGGCGCATCGTCATTGGTTGCTAGGATGCAGGCAGCCAAGCCACACAGCATCATGCGCTTTCATGGTGCAGGAGGCCTGGCTTCTTGCATTATAACAACCAATGGCACTGGCACAGGAGCCTGCATTCTAGCAATCAGTGACACTATGTGGCTTAGCCTCCTGTGTCCTAGTAGTCGACATTGCTTTGCAGTATGGCCACCTGCATCCTAGCAACCAATAAAAAAACATGGGATGTAATGGGGAACTTGGTGTAGGCCTTCTAGTTGAAACTAGGCACGCTCACTGAACAGGGGACAGTGTCAATTGAGCTCAACGTTAGTAATAACAACAAATTGGGCTTCTATCAGGGGAGAAGCAAAGAAGCTGAAGAGCAAAGAATAAAGAGAGATTCTCATCACATTTCAATACTGTTTCATTGGAAAGGCTAATACAGTATTTAGACATGAATGAATGGACCTGTAATTATTTTTTTTAATGCTCACGAGAGTTCCATTATGTGCAGAGTCAGACAAAAGCATTCTATGACCACTATTTAAAGCCAATATCTGGGCATCTGTTAAAGAGTGCAATCTTTTTTAATTTGGCTAAGCATTCCTTAGAAATAGGAATTGTATTGTAAATACTGCTATAGTTACCCAATATTTCCTTGTATTGGCTTCATGTAGCCATCTGTCTAGTACAGGGGTTCTTAAGTCCTGTGCTCAGGACCCACTAACAGGCCATGTTTGCAAGATAACTGAAATACATCACAGGTGATATAATTTGCTGCTCAGTGATTGCAGTATTCTAGTCTGCATGGTAATGCTTAAAATCTGGCCTGTTAGTGGGTCCTGAGGACAGGAGTTGAGAACCACTGGTCTAGTAGGACTTAAAGGAGGAGGTAGAGTGGCATTTTGAGCTTCCAGTGTATTGCACAGTGTTGGCTGGCTATGGGCTTGCTGTTGAAAAGGTTCAGCAAGCCAAATGGAGTGGAGACTGTTCCATAAGAAGCTATGGTTGGATTTGTGTTCAAGCTGTTTTGTCTAATGACAAAGAAGAAAAGTGAGATCTGGCTGTACTGTTTTGCAAAGAGGTCAAGTGTGGACAAGGGTACTTTCAGCCCCTTTCCTATACTTTTATATTAGATCACTCTGTCCTTTTAATGGCCAGCAGTGTCACGCTTGCTGTGCCATTTACTGTCTATGGCTCCTCAAATGCAGCGGATTGGACATCCTTATCTGTGGTGATGTATAAATAGGAAGAAGTGACGGGTTATATCACATGACCCCTGATGACGTCAGACATTGCTGACAAAACACGTCAGCTCTGGTGATATATACCACGTCACTCCCGCCACCCTTTTGGAATGCAGGTGGAGCGCAAACGGCATCCCTGCCATAATCTAACACGAAATTTTATCTCCTATCTATGTAAGTACAGCCTGTATTTTCTTAATACATTTTATTGATGGTACTGCACTATGAGGAGCTTATGTTCTTGTCTTTCCGATAAATATGCTATTTCCATTTGATGACTTGTGAAATTTTCTGAGCTGTTGGTCTCTGGATATCCATAGGCATTGCTGTTTTTGACTACCTGTAATAGGTGTCAACCCCGTCTGGTGAGTAGGACATCTACCTAGTGGTTGGTGGAAGCAAATGCACTGGAGGAATTAGTACTTCACAACTTTATCGTCATTTTTTGATACTCTAAGAGGATTTATGAGCACTTCGTGTGGGTTTTAATTCAACCTTTGGTGGTGGTTTATTGGACTTTTTTCATTATTTACTCACTTGTTACTTTATGTATTTTAGCATGGTATGAAAACACAGTTGTTTTTCTTTAATGAACTGAAATTGTCAGTCATAGCGTGAATGGGGTCCTACTCCTCTATTCCAACATACATTTATTATGTGGTGGATTACGTGGACACAGGTACACTTTAACTCAATCATCAAATGCATGCAACAACCAAACCTTCTAAATAACTTCCAACTAGTAATTCAATTTTTTTCCAGGTCTTCTAAATGGGGTACATTTTATGAAAACAAGGCTTTTACCATAAAATATGTAATTAGTTGGACAGTTCCAGGTGGTAATAAGTAGATCGGGCATGGATTTAGGCTTTTTTGCTTGGAGGGAACTAAATAATATAGCATGCTTGCAATTTTGAGTTCATAAACTCTAATAAAACTAAGGTGATGTTATTTCAGACAACATTGAAAAACTTTACACTTTGATCATCAAAGTTGTCTCTGATTTGACTTGCATCAGAACATCAACAAAGTTATTCTGGCACTGGAGCTGAAACCACATAAACACAGCGCAGAGCTGGGAAGAGGACATCAGGTGGCTTTAGATCTACATAGCTGTTCAGCTGCTTATGCACCAGGATTATACAAGCCTGGAACATTTTTATATGTAATAAATACATTACGACAATAAACAGATAGATAGATAGATAGATAGATAGATAGATAGATAGATAGATCTGCAGTTATTGCACTTAGCATTATATTTATAAAGGAGATGGGAGGGAAGAAGGACACTGTCTTTGTTTTCTTATTAGGGCTGCCACCTGTCTGAGATTCCCCCCGACAGTCCGGCTTGTAAATCATGTGTCCGGTTTTCAGTCCGCCTGAAAACCGAACACATTATTCAGACCAGACAGTGGCCCAGTAAGATAGCTGGAGAGAGGATTAGGTGTTCTCCTCCCTCCAGCCTGCAGGGGCAATAGAGAGAGCTGGCACTGAGATTGAGAGCTCAGCTCAGTCTCAGCGTGGCGCTGCTAAGGAATGAAGACAGACTGTCCTTCGTCTCTCCCCTTGTCATGTGACTTAGCACATGATTGGAGAGAGGAAGGAAGAGCGTGTGATCTGTGAGTGCAAGAGGGAAGGGAGGAGGACGACTCTGATGTAGGGGGGCACTCTGATTAGGACACCTGATGTAAGAGGGCACTCTAATGGGGGCACCCGATGTAAAGAGGAACTCTGATGGGAACACCAGATGTAAGGAGGCACTGTACCGGGGACACCAGATATAAGGATGCACCCTGATGGGGACACCAGGTGCAAGGAGGCACTCTGATGGAGACACCTGATGTAAGGAGGCACTCTGATGTGGACACCAGATGTAGGGGGGCACTCTGATGGAGACACCTGATGTAAGGAGGCACTCTGATGTGGACACCAGATGTAAGGAGGCACTCTGATGTGGACACCAGATGTAAGGGGGCACTCTGTTGAGGATATCAGATGTAAGGGGGCACTCTGATGGAGACACCTGATGTAAGGAGGCACTCTTGTGAGGACACCAAATGTAAGAAGGAACTGTGATGGGGACACCATATGTAAGATGGTTTTATTTTATTTTACTTGAAATATGAATGTGATTAGCCTACTTTTATGTTTTAATAGAACAATTTGGACCTCAGCTGGAAGAAAATTTTAGTGACCGGACCTCCTTGAATTTGAATTCATTATCCCTGCCCTAAGTAGATATGTGTGCATTGCAAGAATGTGTACAAAATTGCGTGTAATCCTGCAGTGCACAAAAACACACAGTTCTTTTGCAGGTGTGCAGTGGAGGTTTTTCACCTTAACGCATTCTATGTATTAAGATGAAAAACCTTCTTTGCTGCAGCTCCCCCCAGACCCCCACTTTACTTACCTGAGCCCGATCTGTTCCAGCGATGACCATAAGCCCAGCGGCTCCAGCCAATGTCTCTCTCATCATTGGACAGAATGATAGCCCCGCTGCTGTCAATCAAATCCAGTGACACTGGATCGGGGCCTGTCTGTGTCAATGGACAGTGTCAATCATTAGGGATGAGCCGAACAATTGGGCCTTTGGCGGTGGTGGTGGACGGTGTTGCCACAAGACTGCAACCCGGCCCTCACAGATACTGTACTTGGAGCACAGCAGTCACTCGTGTTGCGAAGCATTTTTTTAAAAAATTGTAAGTACCCCGCCCCTGTTAAACAGGGCTGAAAAATTGTGCCTTAGGCACTGGTGCTGGTGCCACAACACTGCAACACGGCCCTCACAGAGACTGTACTTGGAGCACAGCAGTCACACGTGTTGCGAAGCATTTTTTTAAAAAATTGTGCCTTAGGCACTGGTGCTGGTGCCACAACACTGCAACACGGCCCTCACAGAGACTGTACTTGGAGCACAGCGTCACACGTGTTGCGAAGCATTTTTTAAAAAATTGTAAGTACCCGCCCCTGTTAAACAGGGGCTGAAAAATTGTGCCTTAGGCACTGGTGCTGGTGCCACAACACTGCAACACGGCCCTCACAGAGACTGTACTTGGAGCACAGCAGTCACACGTGTTGCGAAGCATTTTTTTAAAAATTGTAAGTACACGCCCCTGTTAAACAGGGGCTGAAAAATTGTGCCTTAGGCACTGGTGTGGTGGCATGGATCATTGAGGAGGAGGAAGAGGATAGTCAGTGAACATAAGAGGACAGTCACTCAGCATCAGCATAGGCAGTCTTGAAGGGATGTGACATTAAAAATTATTCATTTTGATGAATGTCAGTCGATCAACCGAGGCGGTGGACAGGCGCACCCTATGATCAGTCACAAATCCTCCAGCAGCACTGAATGTGCGTTCGGAAAGAACGCTGGAGGCAGGACAGGCCAGTAGCTCAATTGCATACTGTGCAAGCTCTGGCCAGTGATCCATCCTCAGGACCCCAGTAAGCCAGAGGATTTTCGGTGGGAAAGGTGTCCAAGTCTGACCTTGCCCCAAGGTATTCCTGCACCATGTATATCAGACGCTGGCGATGGTTGCTGGAACCGATCATACCTTGGGGCTGCGGACTAAAAAATTGTCTGAATGCATCGGTCAGACGTCCACCTTCCCCACCGCTCCTTCTGCCACTGACCGAAGCCTCAGCAACTCGTCGCCCAGGACCAGGAGTTTGTAGCCTCCCAGTTTCTGGGAACGCGTTGCACAGACCTTTCTGCAAGGCCTCCCTGAGATGTCTCATCCTCTGCTCCCTCTGCGACGGCAAGATAAGGTCCGCAACCTTACCCTTGTACCGCGGATCAAGGAGAGTGGCCAGCCAGTAATGGTCCCTCTCCTTGATCCGAAGAACACGAGGATCCTTCCGCAGCTTTGCAGGATCAGGGAGGCCATGCAGCGTAGGTTAGCTGAGGCATTCGGTCCGGAGTCTTCTGGGTCACTGAGGATGACATGATCGCCAGCCACCTCCTCCCAGCCACGTACAAGTCCACTGGTTTGTTGGGACTGTACATCATCCCTAAAAGACTGCTGCTGCTGATGCTGAGTGCCAGGCTCCACCTCCATGCTCACACAATCCTCCTCCTCCTCCTCCTCCTCCTCATCCTCTTCCTGTGTGATGGGTGGGACAGAAGGAACACTGTCCGGATAAAGGGGGCCTTGAGAGGCAAGGAAGTCCTCCTCTTCCTGCCTCTGTTCTGCCTCAAGTGCCCTGTCCATTTCCCACGCAGCGTATGCTCCAACAGGTGGACAAGAGGGACAGTGTCACTGATGCATGCACTGTCACTGCTCACCATCCTCGTGGCCTCCTCAAATGGTGAGAGGACAGTGCATGCATCCCTGATCATGCTCCACTGACGTGGGGAAAAAAAAACAAGCTCCCCTGACCTGTCCTGGTGCCGTAGTCGCAAAGGTACTCATTGATGGCCTCTGCTGCGTGTGCAGTCGCTGCAGCATGGCCAACGTTGAGTTCCACCTGGTGGGCATGTCACATATTAGGCGGTTCTTGGGCAGGTTCAGCTCCTTTTGCAGCTCAGTCAGCCGAGCACTGGCATTATAAGATCGGCGGAAATGCACACAGACTTTCCTGGCCTGCCTCAGGACATCCTGTAAGCCTGGGAACCTGCCCAAGAACCGCTGCACCACCAGGTTGAGGACGTGAGCCATGCAGGGCACATGGGTGAGCTGCCCCTGTCGCAGGGCGGAGAGGAGGTTGGTGCATTGTCAGAAACGACCATTCCTGGCTTAAGCTGACGTGGCGTCAACCACCTCTCGGCCTGCCCCTGCAGAGCTGCCAGAACCTCTGGCCCAGTGTGGCTCCTGTCCCCCAAACACACCACGCAAGCACGGCATGGCATCTTTTTGCCTGCGTACTTGCGTAGCCCCTTGTACGCCTACGGAGCACCGCTGGTTCCAAGGACAGAGCACTGGAGGAAGAAGAAGAGGAGGGGGTGGAGGAGAGAGGTGTGTCACAACCAGTAGCAGTAGTCGCGTTTTGGAGGCGTGGTGGCGGAACAACCTCCAACACTACTGCACCTTGTCCTGCATCCCTCCCAGCTGCCAATAGAGTGACCCAATGGGCCGTGAAAGAAAGGTACCGTCCCTGTCCATGCCTGCTGGACCATGAGTCAGCGGTAATATGCACCTTACCGCTGACCGCCCTGTCCAGCGAGGCATGGACATTGCCCCTCCACATGCCGGTAGAGAGACGGAATCGCCTTCCGCGAGAAAAAGTGGCGTTTGGGAACCTGCCACTGAGGAACCGCACATTGAACAAACTCACGGAAGGGGGCCGAGTCTACCAACTGAAAAGGCAGCAGTTGAAGTGCTAGCAATTTAGCCAGGCTAGCATTCAACCGCTGGGCATGTGGATGGCTGGGAGTGTACTTCTTTCTACGGTCCAGCAGCTGGGGCAGGGAAATTTGCCTGCTGCAATCGGACGTCGGTGTACTGCAAGTACTTGGTTGTGACACACCTAATTCTACACCTTCAGTCCTCTCAGAGCAGCTTTCAGAGAGGACTGAAGGTGTAGTGGGGATGGAGATCCCAGCTGAGGAGGAGCAAGGAGAGGTCCGCTTAGTTCTTTGGTGTGGGTCTTTTATGTGTGCCTGCCAACGAGCTGCATGGCAGGTCGCCATATGTCTGGTCATGCTTGTGGTGCCCAAGCGGCTGATGTTTTGGCCACGCGAGATACGCTTGAGACAAATATTGCAAATAGCAGTGGTGCGATCTGCTGCACTCGTCTCAAAAAAGGCCCACACCAAAGAACTTTTCTGATAACGTGCAGAGGCAGCGCCCTGCACAGGCGGAGCTCTGTGGTGTTGTACAGTTGCTGTGCTGGCCTCTACCTGGCCTCCAGGGGGCATCCTGCCTCGTTGGACATGTGACGCCGCATCCTCCTCCTCCTCGTCCTCCTCCTCATCCTCTCTCCCTTCAGGCACCCACGTGGAGTCAGTGACCTCATCATCCCCTCCCTCTTCACCACTAGAGCAAACCTGGCAGTAAGCTGCAGCTGGTGGAACAGTACTGCCAGATTCCTCAAGCTGGGTATCATCATCCGAGCCTTCGAATCGTTGGGCATCCTCCTGAGCATGTACCCAACACTGTGCTCAAAGAGTTCGGGGGACTCCTCAGGAGGACATGGTGGGTCTAGGGAAGGGGTGCTGATGATGCTCTGTCAGTACCCTGAGCCTGGGTGAGAGAGGATGAGGAGGATGAGGAGGGCTTGGTCATCCATTCTACCAAGCCTTCAGCATGATGCGGCTCCACATGTCCAGCTGCCGAAAACAAAGACGCGCGTGTCCCATGGCCACGTGCTGATGACGATGCACGACCACGTCCACGTCCACGGCCACGTCCACTAGAAACAGAGCCTGCCTGCCCTGTGTTCTTGGCTCTGCACGCTCTGCCTCCCCTTGGTGGTCTTCCAGCCATTGTAGTCGGTAGTCCTGTGGGTGCTGCTGAGAAGAATATATAGGAGCTCTGTGTGATGCCACTAACACACTAAAGTCCTGTGGGTGCTGCTGAGAAGAAAATATAGGAGCTCTGTGTGATGCCACTAACACACTAGAAGTCCTATGGGTGCTTCTGCAAAGAAAATAGAGGAGCTCTGTGTGATGCCACTAACACACTAGAAGTCCTGTGGTGCTTATGCAAAGAAAATAGAGGAGCTCTGTGTGATGCCACTAACACACTAGAAGTCCTGTGGGTGCTTCTGCAAAGAAAATAGAGGAGCTCTGTGTGATGCCACTAACACACTAGAAGTCCTGTGGGTGCTTATGCAAAGAAAATAGAGGAGCTCTGTGTGATGCCACTAACACACTAGAAGTCCTGTGGGTGCTTCTGCAAAGAAAATAGAGGAGCTCTGTGTGATGCCACTAACACACTAGAAGTCCTGTGGGTGCTTATGCAAAGAAAATAGAGGAGCTCTGTGTGATGCCACTAACACACTAGAAGTCCTGTGGGTGCTTCTGCAAAGAAAATAGAGGAGCTCTGTGTGATGCCACTAACACACTAGAAGTCCTATGGGTGCTTCTGCAAAGAAAATAGAGGAGCTCTGTGTGATGCCACTAACACACTAGAAGTCCTGTGGGTGCTTATGCAAAGAAAATAGAGGAGCTCTGTGTGATGCCACTAACACACTAGAAGTCCTGTGGGTGCTTCTGCAAAGAAAATAGAGGAGCTCTGTGTGATGCCACTAACACACTAGAAGTCCTGTGGGTGCTTATGCAAAGAAAATATAGGAGCTCTGTGTGATGCCACTAACACACTAGAAGTCCTGTGGTGCTTCTGCAAAGAAAATAGAGGAGCTCTGTGTGATGCCACTAACACACTAGAAGTCCTGTGGGTGCTTATGCAAAGAAAATAGAGAGCTCTGTGTGATGCCACTAACACACTAGAAGTCCTGTGGGTGCTTCTGCAAAGAAATAGAGGAGCTCTGTGTGATGCCACTAACACACTAGAAGTCCTGTGGGTGCTTCTGCAAAGAAAATAGAGGAGCTCTGTGTGATGCCACTAACACACTAGAAGTCCTGTGGGTGCTTCTGCAAAGAAAATAGAGGAGCTCTGTGTGATGCCACTAACACACTAGAAGTCCTGTGGGTGCTTATGCAAAGAAAATAGAGGAGCTCTGTGTGATGCCACTAACACACTAGAAGTCCTGTGGGTGCTTCTGCAAAGAAAATAGAGGAGCTCTGTGTGATGCCACTAACACACTAGAAGTCCTATGGGTGCTTCTGCAAAGAAAATAGAGGAGCTCTGTGTGATGCCACTAACACACTAGAAGTCCTGTGGGTGCTTATGCAAAGAAAATAGAGGAGCTCTGTGTGATGCCACTAACACACTAGAAGTCCTGTGGGTGCTTCTGCAAAGAAAATAGAGGAGCTCTGTGTGATGCCACTAACACACTAGAAGTCCTGTGGGTGCTTATGCAAAGAAAATAGAGGAGCTCTGTGTGATGCCACTAACACACTAGAAGTCCTGTGGGTGCTTCTGCAAAGAAAATAGAGGAGCTCTGTGTGATGCCACTAACACACTAGAAGTCCTGTGGGTGCTTATGCAAAGAAAATAGAGGAGCTCTGTGTGATGCCACTAACACACTAGAAGTCCTGTGGGTGCTTCTGCAAAGAAAATAGAGGAGCTCTGTGTGATGCCACTAACACACTAGAAGTCCTGTGGGTGCTTATGCAAAGAAAATAGAGGAGCTCTGTGTGATGCCACTAACACACTAGAAGTCCTGTGGGTGCTTCTGCAAAGAAAATAGAGGAGCTCTGTGTGATGCCACTAACACACTAGAAGTCCTGTGGGTGCTTATGCAAAGAAAATAGAGGAGCTCTGTGTGATGCCACTAACACACTAGAAGTCCTGTGGGTGCTTCTGCAAAGAAAATAGAGGAGCTCTGTGTGATGCCACTAACACACTAGAAGTCCTGTGGGTGCTGCTGAGAAGAAAATAGAGGAGCTCTGTGCGATGGGACTAACACACTTCAAGTCCTATAGGTGCTTCTGAGAAGAAAATGTAGGTCTGTGTGTAATGGGACTAACACACTTCAAGTCCTATAGGTGCTTCTGGGAAGAAAATGTAGGTCTGTGTGTAATGGGACTAACACACTTCAAGTCCTATAGGTGCTTCTGGGAACAAAATATATGATCTCTGTGTGATGGGACTAACACACTTCAAGTCCTATAGGTGCTTCTGGGAACAAAATATATGATCTCTGTGTGATGGGACTAACACACTTCAAGTCCTATAGGTGCTTCTGGGAAGAAAATGTAGGTCTGTGTGTAATGGGACTAACACACTTCAAGTCCTATAGGTGCTTCTGGGAAGGAAATAAAGGTCTGTGTGATGGACTAACACACTTCAAGTCCTATAGGTGCTTCTGGGAACAAAATATATGATCTCTGTGTGATGGGACTAACACACTTCAAGTCCTATAGGTGCTTCTGGGAAGAAAATGTAGGTCTGTGTGTAATGGGACTAACACACTTCAAGTCCTATAGGTGCTTCTGGGAAGGAAATAAAGGTCTGTGTGATGGACTAACACACTTCAAGTCCTATAGGTGCTTCTGGAAGAAAATGTAGGTCTGTGTGTAATGGGACTAACACACTTCAAGTCCTATAGGTGCTTCTGGGAACAAAATATATGATCTCTGTGTGATGGGACTAACACACTTCAAGTCCTATAGGTGCTTCTGGGAAGAAAATGTAGGTCTGTGTGTAATGGGACTAACACACTTCAAGTCCTATAGGTGCTTCTGGGAACAAAATATATGATCTCTGTGTGATGGGACTAACACACTTCAAGTCCTATAGGTGCTTCTGGGAAGAAAATGTAGGTCTGTGTGTAATGGGACTAACACACTTCAAGTCCATAGGTGCTTCTGGGAACAAAATATATAGGTCTGTGTGATGGGACTAACACACTTCAAGTCCTATAGGAACAAAATATATGATCTCTGTGTTGGGACTAACACACTCAAGTCCTATAGGTGCTTCTGGGAAGGAAATAAAGGTCTGTGTGATGACTAACACACTTCAAGTCCTATAGGTGCTTTCTGGGAAGAAAATGTAGGTCTGTGTGTAATGGGACTAACACACTTCAAGTCCTATAGGTGCTTCTGGGAACAAAATATATGATCTGTGTGATGGGACTAACACACTTCAAGTCATAGGTGCTTCTGGGAAGAAAATAGGTCTGTGGAATGGGACTAACACCCTTCAAGTCCTATAGGTGCTTCTGGGAAACAAAATATATGATCTCTGTGTGATGTCCTATAGGTGCTTCTGGGAAGAAAATGTAGGTCTGTGTGTAATGGGACTAACACACTTCAAGTCCAGGTGCTTCTGGGAACAAAATAAACGATCTCTGTGTGATGGGACTAACACACTTCAAGTCCTATAGGTGCTTCTGTGTGTGTAATGGGACTAACACACATCAAAGTCCTATAGGTGCTTCTGGGAAGAAAATGTAGGTCTGTGTGATGGACTAACACACTTCAAGGTGCTTCTGGGAACAAAATATTTCTCTGTGTGATGGGACTAACACACTTCAAGTCCTATAGGTGCTTCTGGGAAGAAAATGTAGGTCTGTGTGTAATGGGACTAACACACTATATGTATTAAGATGAAAAACCTTCTTTGCTAGGTGCTTCTGGGAACAAAATTATATGATCTCTGTGTGATGGGACTAACACACTTCAAGTCCTATAGGTGCTTCTGGGAATAAAATGTAGGTCTGTGTGTAATGGGACTAACACACTTCAAGTCCTATAGGTGCTTCTGGGAAGAAAATGTAGGTCTGTGTGTTGGGACTAACACACGTCAAGTCCTATAGGTGCTTCTGGGAACAAAATATATGATCTGTGTGATGGGACTAACACACTTCAAGTCCTATAGGTGCTTCAGGTCTGTGTGATGGGACTATACACACTTCAAGTCCTATAGGTGCTTCTGGGAACAAAATATAGGAGCTCTGCCTGCCTAACACACTACAAGTCCTATAGGTGCTTCCTGGTCTAACACACTTCAAGTCCTAAGGTGCTTCTGGGAACAAAATAAATCTCTGTGTGATGGGACTAACACACTGTGTGTAATGGGACTAACACACTTCAAGTCCTATAGGTGCTTCTGGGAACAAAATATATGTCCTATAGGTGCTTCTGGGAACAAAATATAGGAGCTCTGCCTGCCTGCCACGAACACACTACAAGTCCTGTGTGATGGGACTAACACACTTCAAGTCCTATATCAAAATATAGGAGCTCTGCCTGCCTGCCACTAACACACTACAAGTCCTATAGGTGCTTCTGGAACAAAATATAGGAGCTCTGCCTGCCTGCCACGAACACACTACTAGTCCTATAGGTGCTTCTGGTAACAAAATATAGGAGTGCCTGCCTGCCACGAACACACTACAAGCCCCTCTTTCTTAATCAATCTGTCAATCTGTGTGATGGGACTAACACACTTCAAAGGGGGGGGGGGGGGTGGGGGCGTGTACTACAGCCCCTGAGCTGTAATTGCTACAGGCGTCCTGCCTGTAGACACTGGCCAAGCATGCGGGTCAGTGCATGCTTGGCCATCATCAGCCAGCAATGCACTGTCTGTGTCAATGGACAAAATATAGGAGCTCTGCCTCGAGCACCGGGCCCATCCCTATCAATCATTACAAAACCTTATAGTTCCATCTGGCTTTGGGGCCAACACTATGGGACTCGACCAGTCACAGTGGGACTCCTCTATCACACCTAACTCTAAAGCCCCATACACACGCGCGGATTATCCGAGGACCAGGTCCGTTGGATCATGTCCGTCGTACTTTGTCCAATGTTGGTTTTGCGTACGCACGGTCGGACAAAGTTGTCGGAAAATCCGATCATTCTGAACGTGGTGACGTTTGTTGCGTACGACGGGACTACGTAGAGGCTAGTAGCCAATAGCTTTGGTCTTGTAATGTGATCTGAGCATGCGTAGCACTTTGTCCGTCGGAATTCGCTACACACGATCGGATTTGGTGTGATCGGACTTTGTTGTCAAAAAATCTATCCAGCAGGAGATAGGACTTTGTCCGTCGGACAATCCGATGGAAACTGTCCGATGGTGCATACAGACGGTCGGAATTTCCGACAACATTGTCTGATAGGACAGAATCCATCGGAAAATCCGACCGTGTGTATGGGGCTTAACATGTTCTTTATTTCATTTGCAACTGCTTCCCATCTAGCCTTGGGTATTCTATAGGGCTTTACATTTAAGTGGACACCTGGTTCCGTAATTATGTTATGCTGTATAACTGTGGTTAGCCCAGCCAGGTGAGAGAAAAGTCTCTATTCTTACTCACAAATGCTTTAATGTCCTTCTGTTGGGCCACTGACAACGTTTCAGTTATGGGTACCTCTGGTGTTCTTTTTGGAGGTTGGCACTTCCAGTAAAGTCTCCCTGTCCTTCCAAGGTTTCAAGAGATTAACGTGATGTATTTGCTCTGGTTTCCTTCACCCAGGCAGGTAAACTTTGTACTCTTTTACTCTTTGTAAACTCCCCCACTCTTTCTATAATTTCAAATGGACCTTGCCACTTTGCTAGGAATTTATTCTCAAGTGTGGGGACTAGTACCAGCACTCTATTCCCAGGGTTGAAGTTCCAGGTCTTGCCCCCCCCCCCCCTGATTTTAAGCCCTTCTCTGGGCCTACTGGGCATGCTCCATATGTTCCCATACAAGTGGCATAACAGCTGTGATTCTATCTTGCATCAGTGAGATATGCTTAATGACACTTCTATAAGGTATGGTCTCTCCCTCCCACGTTTCTTTTACAACATCTAGCAATCCCCTGGGATGTCTACCAAACAGTAGTTCAAAATGGGAATAACTTGTAGATGCCTGATGTACCTCTCGTATAGCAAACATGAGGTACGGCAGCAAAAAATCCCAATTTCTCCCATCTTTGTTCATCACCTTTTTTAACTTGTAACTTTTCAGCGTTTTGTTAAATCTCTCCACAAGACCATCAGTTTGGGGGTGGTAGGCAGAGGTACGGAGATCGAGATTTTGAACAACTTACACAATTCTTTTGTGACTCTGGACATAAATAGTGTGCCTTGATCCTTTAATATTTCATTAGGAATAAGGACTACTAAATACCTGGACAAGCTCTTTGGCAATAGCCTTAGCTGAGGTTTTTACGCAAGGGAATCTCTTCAGCATATCGTGTGGCATACTCCAGTATTACCAGTATTACCAGTGTGCTGATGGCCCCTGGGTAGATTTCAGTACTGGTCCGACAGATCAATGCCAATTCTTTCAAAAGGCACTTCAATTACTGGTAACAGTACCAACAGATTGTGAAAATGGGGCGATGGTGCAGAATATACTTTGACTTATGTATGTTGCCAGTGACCTGGTGGATGATTTTCTGTTGGATTGCAGTGGCCTGGAGATTTGCCTCCTTCTGCACTGTAGTGGCCTCTGAACTGGCGATTGGCTTCCTGCTGCTGGCGATTGGTTTCCTGCTGGGTTGCAGCAGGGCTCTTAACACATCCTCCATCTTTCCACTTGTTCAGGAAAATGCCCGCATTCTCCACCATATGTGAAATGGGGATCACCTATCCTGGGAAAAAGTTAGTCCATCAGGTCTTTTTTTTAAAAGCTAACGCTGTAGCCAGTTTTATTTAAAAGGTTGCATGAAAAATCAAACAAACAAAACAGAAAATAAATCTTTGCCATCCAGGCACTAACTAAACATATCAGGATCTCCTAACTCACAGGTGAAGGGCTTCTTCCAGTCACCCACAACACAAAGATAATGCAAACCTTTTCTTTCTCTCACAAAGCAAACTTCACATCAGTAGCTCTCTCATGTATGGCTTCCTGAGTCCCGGGCCAAGAGCAATCTCCTGCTCCAGTCTTGCTTTACACTTCCAGACCGCTGCACGCCGATATACATCCTAACTTTGAAGAGGGATATCTTTGTTATGGCAGCAGCTAGCTGCCATAACCCTGGTATCCTCTTCTTCAGCGGGCGGTCCATTTTCCGAAAATAGTGGTCTCTGCTGCAGATTCACCGCAAGATCACTTTTATCAGTGGCGGGAGAGGGATTGGATCCTTCTCCTTCCTGGGTATGGAGATAAGTGAGGGGAAGATGGTCCCAACCCATCTGCATACCATAGCTCTTAAAGGGAATTTTTTTTTCTTTTCTTCAAATGGGTACATTTTTTTTATTGCATTTTAGTGTAAATATGAGATCTGAGGTCTTTTTGGCCCCAGATTTCATATTAAGAGGTCCTGTCATGCTTTTTTTCTATTACAAGGGATGTTTACATTCCTTGTAATAGGAATAAAAGTGACACCATTTTTTTTTTTTTTTTTTTTTTTTTTAAAGAACAGTGTAAAAATAAAAAGGTAAAAAAAATAAGAAAAATTTTTTTTAACGCGTCCCGTCCCGCCGAACTTGCGCGCAGAAGTGAACGCATACGGGAGTAGCGCCCACATATGAAAACGGTGTTCAAACCACACACATAAGTTATCGCTGCGATCGGTAGAGCCAGAGCAATAATTCTAGCCCTAGACTTTCTCTGTAATTCAAAACATGCAACCTGTAGAATTTTGTAAACGTCACCTATGGAGATTTTTAAGGGTAAAAGTTTGTTGCCACTCCACGAAATGCTGGTCCATCCCTTCCTCTGGAGCTGCCACCATACCTCGGGGATGTCACTGGCTGCTACATCTGTATAGATCTGGCCATGTTCCAGATACGGCAACGATTAATCAGGTAAAAGGTTTAACGGAACACAACAATACCTGTATTCTGGAACACTGAGAATTAGTTCACAAAATAACAGCAGCTGAGAGAAAAAGGCAACTTTAATGTGTTTTATTATAACAATAACACGAAGCACAACATGTATTTATAATTATACAGTAGCCAATGAATAATTACTTGGTCTACTTCACCTTCTTGTAGCTATTTGTGAATGCAAGATTAGCTGTAATACGCAGAGACAAAGAAGTTTGATGAAGCACAAAACATATTAAGGAAGAAAAAAAAGATGTTGCATAATTTGTTTTCTAATCCTTGTGAAGTAGAAGCTTACATGACACAACGGCAAGGCTTTTAATTATAATACATCAATGGTGTTCTTTAAAATACGTGATGGGGGGGGCAACTCTGAGTCATATTCTTTCTGTCATGTACAAGGAATATTGAGGTTATGACTTTGTGTAGAAGGACTGGAGACAAATCAGCTATATATATATATATTAAGATTTAAATTTAAAAAAATCATAAGGGAGTCTTCTTATGAGAGAAATACGTGGTTTGGTTGTCATTGTCATTCTAAACAATAGGCCAGTTCACTGTGCTTTAGACCTTACATGGGGCTGGATTGTTGTCAGTGGTAATGCCATAGTGCCCCTGATCAGTGGAAGTAAACAATGCCCAAAATAGTTTAAAAGAAAAACAAAAAAAACAATGCCCCTGAGTTATTGAGCAATGAGAGATAAAAAAAAAAATTCTAATGCCTTTTCTTAGTAGGAGGAGTAATAATGCTCTATTGTTGGTGTCAGTGGAGAGAATAATGCCCCATCATTGGTATCCTTGGCCGAAATTATGAACCATTTTTGGCATTAGTGGGAGAAATAGTGCCCCATCATGGGTGTCAGTAGAAGAAATACTGAACCTTTGTTGGCTTTAGTGGCATTAATAGTGCCCCTTTGTTGGTATCTCTGGCAGGAATAGTACAATTGATTGTATAAGTAGAAGGAATAATACTCCATTGTTGGTGTCAGCGAAAGGAGTAATGCCCTATTGTTGGTGTCAGTGGAAGGAATAATGCCCCATTGCTGTCATCAATGGAAGGAATAATGCACCATTGTTGTCATCAATGGAAGGAATAATGCACCATTGTTGGTGTCAGTGGAAGGAATAATGACTCATTGTTGGAGTCAATGGAAGGAATAATGTCCCATTGTTTGGAGTCAGTAGAAGGAATAATGCCCCATCGTTGATTTCAGTGGAAGGAATTATGCCCCATTATTGGTGTCAGAGGAAAGAATAGTGCCCCATGTGACAGACCCCACTGGGACAGAGGCTTTTGGAGGGAACTAGGGACAAGCCTCCTACCCACTGATTATGGCCCATGGAGAGAGCAGATAATTCTCTAATGATGAACAACAATGTGATGAATGCTGAGCAAGGCTTGGATTACTTCTTTGAATAAGGACAATAAAACTTTCCTTCTGGAGTGGATGGAAAGGTGTAATATTAATCTTGTACAGGTTAATGGTCAGAGGGAATATGGCGGCCCTCCTGCAAACTGGGTTGGAGAGGCTCCTTCACTTGGGACAGAAATATTTATCAACGATATTCCTTAAGAGATCTATTAAGATAATGTATTTAACCTTTTCCGACTGCTGGAACATTGTATAAGTTTTGTCTCTGTTGCTGGACAGTCTAGAATCCATGAATAATTAAAGCGTTGTCTAGGTGTGAATTGCCATTGATAATTGAGTCAATTAAGTCACCTATTGTTTCTGTCTGTTGGCTAAATTGGCTAACTCTTGGAGGTTCTTACATAATGGGATTAGCCTTGTGTGAACTCTACCTCATTATCTAACCATTGTGTGATGATTTTGGTAATATTTGGTTTTATTGCTCATGTGGAAACTGACCTATTTCTGAAGTGTATAAAAACCTGTATTTCTGTGTAATAAAGAGTTCCAGTTTGAATCTAAGCTAGTGTCACCTAGTCAACAGATGGGGCTTGTTTGGTAAACTTGGAGGATCAGTATGTCAAAGATTGCAACAATAACCCTGAAGTTAGCTTCTAACAGCTTACAACCACCTGCTGTATGTTTACACTAGATAGCTGGCTATCTCCAAAGATCTACTTTCACAAAAAAGCAGCCTCTGTTGTTGATTTTGAAAATTGATTTCTCCACAATGCTTATGGCTACAGAGGTAAATTAGGTATTGGAGTTGGTTTAGTAAAAATGAAGAGTGCAAAATCTGGTGCATCTGTGCATGGTAGCCAATCAGCTTCCACTAAAGTTTTGACTAAAAAAACCTGGACGCTTATTGGTTTCTATGCAGAGATGCACCAGATTTTGCACTATCCAGTTTTAGTAAATGAACCCCATTGCTTTACAGTGAACTACTTGTTCAGAATATGTAAATACTTTAGCGTGAATAATCTGAGCACAGATCAATTTCAGGTTTACAAAAAACAAACATACTGTATAAACTCAGCTAGATGGCTGCAGCATCAATCCGATGCTGCAGCTATCCACCACTGGCTCTACACCAATAACTGAGCGATCAAAGACTGCTTAGAGGTCACCCTCTCCAGGTGTAAGCATAGTATATATTCTAAATTGTCTTCACTGTTTTTTATCTACAACTTTAATGCAGCAACATCACATGGGGAAGGGGGAAGGTTGGCCAGTAATTTATAAGTGGGCTTTTTGTATACAGTGCCTTAAAAAAATATTCATACCCCTTGAAATGTTCCACATTTTGTCATGTTACAACCAAAAAGGTAAATGTATTTCATTGGGATGCAACACAAAGTGGCACATAATTGTGAAGTGGAAGGAAAATGATAAAAGGTTTTCAAAATTTTTTACAAATAAAGATGTGAAACGTGCATTTGTATTCAGCCCCCTTTACTCTGATACCCATAACTAAAATCTAGTGGAACCAATTGCCTTCAGAAGTCACCTAATTAGTAAATAGAGTCCATCTGTGTGTAATTTAACCTCAGTATAAATACAGCTGTTCTATGAAGCCCTCAGAGGTTTGTTAGAGATCCTTAGTGAACAAACAGCATTATGAAGGCCAAGGAACACACCAGATAGGTCAGGCATGAAGTTGTGGAAAAATTTAAAGCAGGGTTAGGTTATAAAAAAATATCCCAAACTTTGAACATCTCACGGAGCACTGTTCAATCCATCATCTGAAAATGTAAACTGTATGGCACAACTGCAAATCTACCAAGACATGGCCGTCCACTTAAACTGACAGGCCGGGCAAGGAGAGCAAAGCCATTGTTGAAAGAAAGCCATAAGAAGTTCAGTTTACCGTTGGCAATAAGTCATGTGGGGGGGGGGGGGAGGGGGCAGCAAGCATGTGGAAGTGGAAGAAGGTACTCTGGTCAGATGAGACCAAAATTGAACTTTTTGGCCTAAAAGCCAAACACTATGTGTGGCGGAAAACAAACACTACACACCCTGAACACACCATTTTACTGGGAAACATGGTGGTGGCAACATTATGTTGTGGAGATGCTTTTCTTCAGCAGGGTCAGGGAAGCTGGTCAGAGTTGATGGGAAGATGGATGGAGCCAAATACAGGACAGTCTTTGAATAAAACCTGTTAGAGTCTGCTAAAGACTTGAGACTGGGGCAAAGATTGACCTTCCAGCAGAAAAAGACCCTAAACACACAGCCAGAGCTACAATGGAATGGTTTAGATCAAAGCATATTCATGTGTTAGAATGGCCCAGTCAAAGTCCAGACCTAAATCCAATTGAGAATTTGTGGCAAGACTTGAAAAATTGCTGTTCACAGACGCTCTCCATTCAATCTGACAGAGATTTTTACAAAGAAGAATGGGCAAAATCTCAGATGTCACTCTCTAGATGTACAAAGCTGGTAGAGACATCCCCAAAATGACTTGCAGTTGCAATTGCAGTGAAAGGTGGTTCTACAAAGTATTGACTCGGGGGGGCTGAATACAAATGCATGCCACACTTTTCACATACCGTATTTATCAGCGCATGCACACGCACTGTTCCCCCTTTAAAATAGGGGGCAAATTGTGTGTGCGTATTATACGCCCATATGGGGCTGCCTCGGAGGGGAAGGAGGGAATGAGTGCAGCCGAAATAGACAGAGCCAGATCTCCTGTGTACTCGGCTCGGCTCACAGTCATGCTCAGTCCAGCCTCCTGGACAGCTACTAGCATTGACGTCCCAGCTTTGGCCTGGTGTTATGTCCATCATAGGAGACGTGCCAAGGGGCAGGACTGGGCGTGACTGCGAGCCGAGCCATGTACCCAGGAGATCCAGCTCTGTCTATTCCGGCAATGGCACAAATTAGGCTGCAATGATGGGCAAGGCTGCAGATGGGCACTGATCAGGCTGCAATGATGGGCAAGGCTACAGATGGGCACTGATAAGGCTGCAATGATGGGCAAGACTGCAGATGGACACTGATCAGGCTGCAATGATGGGCAAGGCTGCAGATGGGCACTGATTAGGCTGCAAGGATGGGCAAGGCTGCAGATGGGCACTGGTCAGACTGCAATGATGGATAATGGTGAGGCTGCAGATGGGCACTAATCAGGCTTCATTGATGGGCAATGGTGAGGCTGCAGATGGGAACTGATCAGGCTTCATTGATGGGCAATGGCAAGGCTGCAGATGGGCATTAATAAGGCTGCATTGATGGACACTGACCCTTATTTTGCTTCAAAATTTTTTATTTAAAATGTAAGTTTTCTCCTGAAACTTCCCCCTTCTAAAATTAAGATGCGTGTTATACGCCAATAAATACAGTATTTATTCGTTAAAAAAAAATTGAAAACCATTTATCATTTTCCTTCCACTTCACAATTATGCGCCATTCTGTGTTGATCTATCACATAAAATCCCAATAAAATATGTTTAGGTTTTTGGTTGTAATATGACAAAATGTGGAAAATGTCAAGGGGCATGAATACATTTTCAAGGCACTGTAGGTGCAAGCTCTGCTTTGATAAATCAAACAAAGTCATGTAACCTAAACAGTAATATCAGTTTTAGATGGAGCTGACCTGTAACCCTTCTGTCCTCACAGAACATATTTGTCTATTTTGTAGCCAGCCTGTCTCTTAAAAAAACAGCCAAAAAATGTAGTACAATATAGAACTGTGGCTTCAACACATCAACTGCTTTGCATGTCAGTAAAGAATTTTTTTTCTTTTTTTTTTTAATGCAAAATATAATTACAACCTGTTAGAACGATCAGGCTGAGTAATGTATTCATTTATTCAACAAGCTAAGCGTATTTTTTTTTTTTACCAGACCTCACATCCCAATCACAGTGAAGTTTAATTTCCAGTGTCACTCAAAGTGATAAAAGCATAATAAATGTGACAGCTTGACACGAGTGAGTGACGAGTGTTCAGCAGAGGACTGATGACAGCGTGACCAGGATTCCTCTCCATTCCAGAAGCTGTTTTTCATTTATTCTTATTTTTTTTTTTGCAGGATTGACAATTGTACTGATTACACCTGTGAATTGCATTTATTTAATTAGCAGAGAATTTAAAGAACACACCGCCTAAAATAAAGTACCGTATTTATCGGTGTATAACACGCGCCGGCGTATAACATGCACTTTAACTTTAAGAGTGAAGTTTCAGAAAAAAAAACTTTACACAGCCCTCCTGCATAGTACACGGACCCCTGTACAAAACAAACAGCCCCTGCACAAAACAAACAGCCCCTGCATAATGCAAACAGCCCGTGCACAAAACAAACAGCCCCTGCACAATGCAAACAGCCCGTGCACAATGCAAACAGCCCGTGCACAATACAAACAGACCATGCACAATACAAACAGCCCCCTTTCATTATAAAGCCCCCCCCCCCGCACTCCGAGCGCTGGGACAGCGCTGCGGGCATACTGTAGAGTTGACAGAACTTCACACTGTCAGCCCCTTTTCCTGTGTCACTCACATACCTCCATTAACCGCTTCAGCACCGGGCCATTTTTTACCCTTCCTTACCAGAGCACTTTTTGCGATTCGGCACTGCGTCGCTTTAACTAACAATTGCGCTGTCGTGCGACGTAACACACAAACAAAATTGACGTCCTTTTTTTCCTACAAATAGAGCTTTCTTTTGGTGGTATTTGATCACCTCTGCGTTTTTTATTTTTTGCGCTATAAACAAAAGAAGAGCGACAATTTTGAAAAAAACACAATATTTTTTACTTTTTGCTATAATAAATATCCCATTTTTTAAAAAAAAAAAAAAAAACAATTTTTTTACTCAGTTTAGGCCGATACGTATTCTTCTACATATTTTTGGTAAAAAAAATCGCAATAAGCGTATATTGATCGGTTTGCGCAAAAGTTATAGCGTCTACAAAATAGGGGATAGATTTATTGAATTTTTTTTTTACTAGTAATGGCTGCGATCTGCGATTTTTTTTTCGTGACTGCGACATTGCGGCGGACACTTCGGACACTTTTGACACATTTTTGGAACCATTCACATTTACACAGCGATCGTTGCTATAAAATTGCATTGATTACTATGTAAATGTGACTGGCAGGGAAGGGGTTAACACTAGGGGCGCTGTAGGGGTTAATGTGTGTCCCTATAGGAGTGATTCTAAATGTGGGGGGAGGGGACTCAAGGGGAGAAGACCGATCATGTGTTCCTCCGTACTGGGATCACATGATCGATCTCCTCTCCACTGACAGGACGTGGAGCTGTGTGTTTACACACACAGCTCCACGGTCCCGCCCGGTCCCGTTGTTTTAACGGGCAATCGCGGGTGCCCGTCGGACATCGCGGCCGCCGGGCACTCGCACCGGGTCCCGAGCGATGCCGCGGCCGGGAATCCGAGGACGTCATATGACGCCCACCCAGGATGGGAGATCCACCTTGTGGGCGTCATATGACGTCGGGCGGTATTGAAGTGGTTAATGCCGCTGAGCCGCTCTCCCTCTAATATGCTTACAACTGTTTGTTTGGTTTTTTTCTAAAAAAACATCGGCCCCAGAGATCCTTAGTGTGATCCTTTATTTAGGTATGTGTTTTCACATACAAATATATCATCCGTTTTTTCCAGCTTTTTATTCCCCTTTTTTCCTTTATTCCTGTTAGCCTCTTCCTTTTTTCACACTAATAACACTATGTCTGTCAGCTACGCTTCTCTCCCTTCTTTTTTTTTCTGCTAGTTCCGCCCCCCCCCTCCCCTTTTCCTTTATAAGCTTGTTCGTTTCTAGGCCTGGTTTATGTCCTAATGTTGAGAAAGGAGTGCGACTCGTCACTACATCCGAGTGCGCATGCTCACGAAACGTGCCCATCTTTGATGACGTCATCCCCCTGAGCTCGTCGCTTCCCTGCTATCCAAGCCTCGTTTTGAGGCCACCTTCTGGAGCCGGCCCTTACCATCCACAGGAAGTGCTTCTATGGAACTGCATGGACAAAGCTGACAGTTATACATCGCTGGGGAGCCGCCACTGAGAGACATATACCATGCTGTTTACTATCTTCACAAATGTGAGTGCATTGATATTGCTGTAATAAAATTTCCTTTTACCAAAACTACTACACCCAGAGGCGCTTTTTCTCCACTTGTTTTTTGGTTACAGTCCCTGAACATGGTTTCTGTTCTACCCTGAAGGCTGCCCTGTGCTGTAATGTGGATAAAGTCTCTCATATACTCCTGGACTGACTTCCTTTTATAGACCATAACCTGATTTATATTGGTTGTTTCATGAACTTTATGTACACCTTTGTGCATACTGCTTTGAATTATTGTTTTTATTTATTTATTTATATAGGCTTCCCATGATACAGGGAGATACCTATTGATAACCAAGGATTCTTGCGCCTACATTTGTTATTTTTGCTCTCCCTCGTGGACCCGGTTATGTGACTGCTCTCCCCTCCTTCATTGACAGTCACGTGACCGCTCTCCTCCTCCAATCAAAAGTTACACACGAGGAGGAGGCGGAGCAGGAGGAGACGAGCAGCCACAGCGAGCTTAGATTGCATTGGGTTACGTAGGGGGAGCGGTGTGTCACAGAGGGCTGGCAATGCAGTGGTATTTTATGACCTTTACTGGCAGCGCTTTTCCACGGCCAGGAGAGGCGGAGGGGCGGCCGGCCTAACACCCTCCCAATAGGTGGCACCCGGGGAGGACCGCCCGATCCCCGCCCCCTGTTGTAAAAATACAGATATCGGCGTATAACACGCAGGCGCGATTTCCCCTCTATTTTCAGCGTAAAAATGTGCGTGTTATACGCCGATAAATACGGTAGATACAAACTCTGACTGTATGGCATTTCATTTATAAATAAGTGAAGTTTTCCCATTTTTTTTGTGGTAAAATTAGGTGCCCCGGCTTATATTCGGGTTGGCTTATACTCGAGTATATACGGTATATCATAAAGAATTGTCTATTAAAAAAAATCTCAGTGCTGCTGATTTTATGTAGCCTCTTCCTGTCCATATGCACTCCAGTGATGACTGCATGCCATTTATGAGAGTCGGTTTCCTTATGAGGGTACAATGCCCAGGTTCCTGGAGACTATTCCTCCAGCCCCAGGTCTGTACCAAGGCACAGACCTTAGATTATGGAGCTGGAGGAACTATTCAATGGCCTACGAGTGTAATGATATCACTGCATTTGTGCTCCACTGAAAAATATGAGTCCATCTACTGGGGTTGCAGATGGGACTTGTAGTATTAACATATCCTTGTAAATGGATCTGTAAATGAATGACGCAGGGGGCAGAATTCAGGTGAAGTGCTTACTCCCATAGGAGCCGCTGGAAATTTGGCCAGATTCTTCCCCAGTGGATTCCACGCAGCCAGGCACACAATCTCAGCCACACTTTTCCTCAATAACCAGTCTAGGGGTGTTGTTTTTGGAGAACTTGGATAGGTGTGAGGAAATTGAGGAGGATACTACAAAAACAGAAACTATGTACAGGTTGAGGACAGTGAAATTCTTTCCGTAAACAGGGCCTTCTTTAATATTGATTGGACCCTGGGCAAAAGATTTCTTGCCCCCCCCCCCCCCCCCCCATGCAATTTTACTCTCCACCTGCTCTGAGACATACTGTACAATAAATAGAAGCTAGACTTAAAACCAGTTTACTGTATCAGATCAGGCAGCAATTGCGATTGTTACAGCATATCATTACTGCTTACTGACTGGTTGCTAGAGGTTACAGAACACATTATGGCTCACTGATTAGTTGCTAGAAGTTACAGCAAATGATTTCTGCTTGTTAATTGGTTGCTAGAGATTACTGTACAGTAATACTACTCACTGATTGGTTGCTAGAGGTTACAGCACATCATCTCCTCACTGCAGGGGAGCATGATATACATATGAGTGCTGCCTTTATTTACATATCGATGCCGCCGGCCGCAGCTATTTACTAAGTAATGCTGCCGCTATTTACATATGAATTCCAGTTATTCACATGTAAACACAGGGTCTGCAGGTGAGTCATCTGTACACAACAATAGGGCAAAGCTGGGCAGAATTAGTAGCAGCACTTCACACTGAGATATAAGAACACAGCACAAGACTAAAACTTCAAGGGAATTTAAACTGGGATAGTTGGCAAGTATGAGGTAGCTGCTTTGGTCCCCACAACAATGACAGGGCCAGGGCAGCTGCCCCTTTTGCCCTGCCTTAAGGACAGCCCTGTCCGTAAAGCTGAAGCAGAAGTCCTTGCATATAGCAACTGGTTGGAGTAGAAACAGTTAAATGCAGAGCCGAAGCAGGCTTTTTTCCTTAGAGCACCAAGAGCAGAGTCCCTTCACAAAGAACTAGATAGATCGAGCTCCTTTGTACAGTAGTAGAAACAGTTAAAGCGAACAAGCTTCTCTCTTTAGAGCAATAAGAGCAGAGTGCCTTCACAAAGAATTAGATAAGCTAAGCTCTTTGGAACACCAGCCGATGTCCCCTTTAGATGAACACACAGCTGACTCTCTAGCACAAGAGGTGTGGCAGCACCTAAGATCTCTCAGCAGTCTGTACTCACAAAAATGTCCACGGAAAGCGGGTTGCCTCCTTCCAAGCAACACGTTTCTCCAGTGATACCAGACGAGATCTTTAGCAGACAGCCCCTCAGTCAGCTTTCTGTAGCTTCAACATCCAGGCCCTCAGATCACCCACCTGAGGCCTCATGAACAGCAAGCACATGGGAGCACTGCCCTGGAGGGTAGCAGTCCTCCAGGCTGGACTGATCCTCTGCAGGAAAAGTCCCAGAGCTAAGTGTCCCAGAGAATACAGTGTCTTGAAAAAGTATTCGTACCCCTTTAAATTTTCCACATTTCATCATGTTAGAACCAAAAATGTAAATGTATTATATTGGGATTTTATGTAGATAGATAGTGATAGACCAACACAAAGTGGCACATAATTGTGAAGTGGAAAGAAAATGGTAAATGGTTTTCAATTTTTTTTACAAATAAATATCTGAAAAGTGTGACGTGCATTTGTATTCACCCCCCTTTACTCTGATACGCCTAACTAAAATCTAGTGGAACCAATTGCCTTCAGAAGTCACCTAATTAGTAAATAGAGTCCACCTGTGTGTAATTTAAGCTCAGTATAAATACAGCTGTTCTGTGAAGCCCTCTGAGGTTTGTTAGAGAACCTTAGTGAACAAACAGCATCATAAAGGCCAAAGAACACAACAGACAGGTCAGGGATAAAGTTGTGGAGAAGTTTAAAGCAGGGTTAGGTTCTAAAAAAATTCCCAAGGTTTGAACTTCTCACAGAGCGCTGTTCAATCCATCATCTGAAAATGGAAAGAGTATGGAACAACTGCAAACCTACTGAGACATGACTGTCCACCAAAACTGACAAGCTGGGCAGGGAGAGTATTAATCAGAGAAGCAGCCAAGAGGCCCATAGTAACTCTGGAAGAGCTGCAGAGGTCCACAGCTCAGGTGGGAGAATCTGTCCACAGGACAACTATTAGTCGTGCACTCCACAAATCTGGCTTTTATGGAAGAGTGGCAATAAGAAACCCATTGTTGAAAGAGAGCCATAAGAAGTCTCGTTTGCAGTTTGCGAGAAGCCATTTGGGTGACACAGCAAACATGTGGAAGAAGGTGCTCTGGTCAGTTTAGACCAAAATTTTACTTTTTGGCCTAAAAGCAAAACGCCATGTGTGGCAGAAAACTAACACTGCGCATCACCCTGAACACACCATCCCCACTGTGAAACATGGTGGTGGCAGCATTATGTTATGGGGATGCTTTTCTTCAGCAGGGACAGTGAAGCTGTCAGAGTTGATGGGAAGATGGATGGAGTCAAATACTAGGCAATCTTAGAAAAAAACCTGTTAGCTTCTGCAAAAGACTTGAGACTGGGGTGAAGGTTCACCTTCCAGCAGAACAACGACCCTAAACATACAGCCAGAGCTACAATGGAATGGTTTAGATCAAAGCATATTTATGTGTTATAATGGCCCGGTCAAAGTCCAGACCGAAATCCGATTGAGAATCTTGGGCAAGACTTGAAAATTGCTGTTCACAGACGCTCTCCATCCAATCTGACAGAGCGTGAGCTATTTTGCAAAGAAGAATGGGCAACAATTTCACTCTCTAGATGTGCAAAGCTGGTAGAGACATCTCCAAAAAGACTTGCAGCTGTAATTGACTCAGGGGGGCTGAATACAAATGCACTCCACACTTTTCAGACATTTATTTGTAAAAAAAAATTTTGAAAACCATTTATCATTTTCTTTCCACTTCACAATTATGTGCCACTTTGTGTTGGTCTATCACATAAAATACATTTACGTTTTTGGTTATAACATGACAAAATGTGGAAAATTTCAAGGGGTGTGAATACTTTTTCAAGGCACTGTATATACAGACTTCCAACAGCCTTCAGGGCCCTGTTCCCTGAGATTGGCTAGGCCTGTATAAATATACTGCCATCTGCATAGCTCCACACCTATGTTCCAGAGAATTCTCACAGCTCTCTGGAAAGTAGAGGGAGCTATCAGACTGGCAACTCTGAACTGACCTAATTAATCAGCTGCACTGGATACAGTGAGCAGAGCTAAAGCCGGTCATGCATGGGTCAAATTCCTAAAAGGATTTTCAAATTTGAGTGTAACATGAAACATGTCATGAAAGGTGGAATTAAGCTTTAAGAAGTCCTCATATCAGTTGGAGGAACAAATAGTGAGGTTCCTCAGCATTGGCCAGTCTGAGCTCTGACCCTCCCCTTCTACAAAGATTATGTGGCTGAATGCATAGAAATTGACCAGTGTTCAATTATCTTTTATGACTTTGGGTTTGGAAATCTTCTCTGACTTTAAGGTGGGAAGGGCAATGGGTAGTAGAGGGTTACCATTGCAGGATACATCTTGGCTTATTTCCTGACTATCCCTTGTTGTCCCGGTCTGCTGAAATGTGATTCCAGTGTGATCCTTGTTGGTGCTCCAGAGAACCTGCTTTCCTGCCGTAGGGTCCACTACCTTAGCGGTGCCAACATGGTGCATCTGTCACCTGGCTTCAGATGTCCTGACACAGGGCACTAATGAGTAGACATGTGCATTAGTTTTCGTCCGAATGCATTTTCGTCTGAATTTCGGGTATTTTCGTTATCGTTTTAACAAACAATAACGAACGTGCAGAATCCGAAAACCGAAAGATCCGACATAAACAAATGCTTAATTTTCGTTTTCATTGCAACAGTTCGATATAGATAGGAGATTCGACATGACGCTGACAATAGTGATCTGTGTCCATCGAACCTGTGGTCGAATGTGCCTAACCTTAGCTCTATTAGTCCAAGATTATTCTAAATAGAGAGAAAATATTCGACATTATAGAGACAATAGCAAAAAAGGTTGAATGTGCCTAACCTAACTCTATTAATCCAAGATTATTCGACATAGAGAGAAAAGATTTGACATAAGGAGTTCGAAGAAGCAGTCACTGCGAGCGGACATTTATGGTCAAATGCTCCGCCCATAGGCTATAGAAGAATTCTAATGTTGGTTGACTAGTAATAATATTTAATAAATAGAATTATTACTAGGGTCATACAACATTAGAATTCTACTATAGCTTGTAAGCGGAACATTCGACCGGAAATGTACGATTGCGGCGTCGTACAGTTTAGCTGCTCCGCCGAATCTTCTTAGAACATTCGACAGACACCATAAGCCTTCAATGACAGATTCAAAGTTAATTATTTCGGATTTTCGGACGAATGCATTTTTTAACGAAACAAAATAAATAAAAAAGAATTTCGGGAGTAACTAAATAAATGTATTTTTCGGATGAAAACGAAATTCCGAAACAAAATATTTCAGTGTGCACATGTCTACTAATGAGGAAAGCTGCGGGGCCTGCATTGCTTTAGTTTTTATTGGAAATATCTCACCAAAAATGACATTTGTGTTGCAGGGGATGCCTGAAATCTGACTTGTATCTTAGGCAGACTTCTGGGAAAATTGGTGAGTCAATCACACAAGCAGGAAATTATGTTTCTGGGGAGTGGTCAGCACACACTGTGTGTACAGAACAACTCCATGTAGCCATATTGCATTGCATTTATAGAAAATTACAGTGGCTGCAGATTGAAAAGGAAAGGTCATTTTTAATAACATTCAATTACAATATGACTTGTGTCGCAATTGTACACGCTATATTATTTTTCTTTATTTGTTATAATTTTTCCCCACGAAAGTGGAGTCACCCTTTATGTTTCACCCCCATATTATTCATTCCAAAATAGTCAACAAGTTGCTCTGTTTTGATCGCTTCCTACCTCCTTCCTTTCTGTGCAATCGGTCCTGTATTGATTAAAGTGGATGTAAACCCGAAAATATATATATTTTTTTTGTCTGGCACAATATAGAGTATGGGATTTCAGATCAGCTGTGCCCAGTCTTGCCACAAAGAGTTAATCCAACTCTGAGCAATCCTCATCTCTTTTTTCAGTGAAATAAAACAGATAAACTGTGAAAACTTTGTCCGTTCTTCCCCCTTGCTGTGATTGACAGGTGATTTACATATCTCGTGCACTAGCCTAAGACATGCATTATTTTTTAATTCCCACCCCCACTCCTTTCTTCAGCAGCTCTGCAAGGATTGGCTGTTCCACACCTCAGCATGATTTGGCATGCTGAAGTCATGTGGGGACTTTTCTGGGTTTTGACTGAATGTTAGTGATCATAGCAGAAGTTCAGTGTAAGAAATACACAGGAGAAAAATGCATGTTGATAAGGGGAGTGTAGAGGTGGGCGGGGAGCCTACTGACATCATGACTCCACCCACTGAGCCCTGGAAAACAGACCCACCCACAAAATCTGCAGTTTTCCGGGTCTCATAGCAGACAGAGGAGACATTTGACAGATAAGTATACATGCAGGAGGCATGCATATCCTTCTAGATAACCAATATTGCAGTAGTTAAGAAAGGATGAGAGTGGGTTTACATCCACTTTAATGACATCATTGGCGAATGCGCATTTAGTCCCATTTTTCCGACAAGCTCTTTGTGCCAGAAAAATTGTGTTTATGTGCCGGGGCTATATCATTCCCTTTGCCTGGTGTCAACCCCAACATCCCACGAGAGCTTTAACCCCATGTGACTCTCTACATACAGGGGTTGATTAGGCAGCAAGCGCAACAGATTAGATTGGCGGAACGTGGTTGTCATGGCAGCCCCGTAACGAAAACGAGACTTTGACCGATGAGTACTACGCAGAAGAAGCTTTTACAAGCAATGTTTATTCATGTAAGAGGCGCTATGTATGCTTTAACATGACTTTAACATATGCTTTAATCAGCTATTATTAAGCACTACATTGAAGTGTGAAACGCGTTGGCTCCTGTCTGTTCCTGCTGTGGCTTGTATTTTTGTTCACAAGAATTTTTGAATAAAAGGCAAAAAAACTTTTTTTGAGTGCGGCTGTCCAAATCTTCTTCCTGTTTTTGATTGCATTGCCGACCCCTGGGCTTCCAAGCCGGATGAGAAGGTTTTCCACTGTCGCTTGACCTACCTGGAGCAGTGATATCTCTCTCTCTGCTTTAACATGGCGGCGCAACGATCCACAATAACTATTTACTTTGAATTACCGTATTTATCGGCGTATAACACGCACCGGCGTATAACACGCACCCCAAGTTTAGGAGGGAATTTTAAGGAAAAAAAGTTTTAGGAGAGAAGTTTAGGGAAAAAAAAAAAACTTACATTTAAGTGTCATTTGCAGCTTGCCCAGCGTCTTTCTGCAGCCTGCCCAGCGTCATGTGCAGCCTTGCCCAGCGTCCTTTGCAGCCTTGCCCAGCGTCTTTCTGCAGCCTGCCCAGCGTCATGTGCAGCCTTGCCCAGCGTCCTTTGCAGCCTTGCCCAGCGTCATTTGCAGCCTTGCCCAGCGTCATTTGCAGCCTTGCCCAGTGTCATTTGTAGCTTGCCCAGTGTCATTTGTAGCTTGCCCAGTGTCATTTGCAGCTTGCCCAGTGTCATTTGCAGCTTGCCAGCGTCATTTGTAGTTTGCCCAGTGTCATTTGCAGCATTGCCAGCGTCATTTGCCTTGCCCACGTTTAAATTTCCCGCCGCCGAGAGGTCTGCGCATGCGCCGCCGAAAAAGACCGAACCGCCACCGAAAAAGGCCGAAGCGCCGCCGCTCGGAGTCCCGCCTCCCTGCTGTTTCGGGAGCGAGCGCAGGGAGGCGGGACTACGAGCGGAGCTGAACAGTTGGCTCAATATTTTTCGGCGGCGCTTCGACCTTTTTCGGCGCTGCTCGCTTTTTTGGTCATTTTTTTGGGGGGTATCGGCTTATAACACACACCCACGACATTCCCCCGATTTTAAGGGGGGAAAAGTGCGTATTATACGCCGATAAATACGGTATATGAAATTTAGGAACAAAGTATCGGAGTTTACTACCGCTTTAAAAGAAAAAAACATTTTGTCTGGAGTTACACTTAAATAAAGGTGTCACCTTTATATGTTCATGTTCCAGCTTGTCATCCATATCACTTTCTTGGCCACATACCTTAGCCCCGCATTTTGTGTAATCAGTCCCATAAGCCTCTCCTCCATCTTGTCCTACTTTTTTTTTTTTTGCCGATAGGCTTTCTGTGTGCTCCAGACATTTGAATTTAAATCACAAGAAACTCCACAGGCACGTTCACTTTTTAAACTTTCTTACATAGGCTTTAAACTCACATTAAGCAGATTTATCGATTTTAGAACTCCTTTTCTTCTGTCATTAAAAGGACATATTTTTAAAATGCTGTTTGACGATCAGCTTGTATATGTCTCCTGTAGGAGAAATGTAGCCTCTGAACTATTTTTTCCCTGAAATCCATTTGATATCTAAACTAAAACTCACTTAAAAGTGTGTATATCTGAGAAAATGTCAGAGTCAGCCACTATAAATCTCCAAAATGGGTTCTTTACTGCTTTTAAAATTCTAAATGGCATATTGGCACAACACGGAAGATTTTTTTGGCCTATTATACAAACTAGCAGTGCTTGGGAAAGGAAAGGTAAACAGGACGTTATTATTACATAGAAGGAGAAGATTTCAGAACAAAGTTAACAAGAGGTGAGACGGACAAAATCGTAATAATGTGCCTTTAGGGAGGATCATTCGTTTTTAGCACTGGAGTTTCAGATGGCAACCAGGGGGGCTGTAAAATCAGGTGGCTGAGCAATGGTTTTACCACCCTTTGGCCACCCAAACAGAACTAATATTTATTGCCAATATTTATTATTTATCTATTACAGGTACTTATAGAGCGTTGACAATTTTTGCAGCGCTTTACATAACATAACGTATTTATCGGTGTATAACACGCACTTTTTTCCCCTTAAAATCAGGGGAAAATCGTGGGTGCGTGTTATACGCCGATCCCCACCGATCCCCCGCCGATCCCCTGCTGATCTCCGCTAGCTGTGAGCGGAGCGATCGCCGGCGAGCTACACATAGCGAGTGTACTCGGCTCTTTTCGGCTCTTCTCTGCCCTGCTCACAGTCCCGCCCAGTCCCACCATTGGACCTGTGTTATGTCCATCATAGGGCGGGACTGGGCGTGACTGTGAATGGAGCCGAGAAGAGCCGACAAGAGCTGAGTACATGTGTATCTCGGCTCCGCCCAGTCCCTGCTATCTTGGCGGCGTTCGCTCTGCTCCCGTGTCCTGTCGGATACTGTCCTTGACAGCGCCAATTTTAACCGCTTCAGCACCGCCCGCCGTCATATGATGCCCACAAGGTGGATCTACCATCCTGGGTGGGCGTCATATGACGTCCTCGGATTCCCGGCCGCCTGGGGGGCGCGCGCACGCGCGCCCGCGGCATCGCTCGGGACCCGGTGCGAGTGCCCGGCGGCCGCGATGTCCGCCGGGCACCCGCGATTGCCCGTTAAAACAACGGGACCGGGCGGGACCGTGGAGCTGTGTGTGTAAACACACAGCTCCACGTCCTGTCAGCGGGGAGGAGACCGATCATGTGGTCCCAGTACGGAGGAACACATGATCGGTCTCCTCCCCTTAAGTCCCCTCCCCCTACAGTTAGAATCACGTCGATTAGGGAACACATTAACCCCTCCAGCGCCCTCTAGTGTTAGCCCCTTCCCTGCCAGTCACATTTACACAGTAATCATTGCAATTTTATAACAACAATCGCTGTGTAAATGGTAATGGTTCCAAAAATGTGTCAAAAGTGTCCGAAGTGTCCGCCGCAATGTCGCAGTCACGAAAAAAAAATCGCAGATCCCCGCCATTACTAGTAAAAAAAAAAAAAAAATTCAATAAATCTATCCCCTATTTTGTAGACGCTATAACTTTTGCGCAAACCGATCAATATATGCTTATTGCGATTTTTTTTTTTACCAAAAATATGTAGAAGAATACGTATCGGCCTAAACTGAGGAAAAAAATAGTTTTTAAAAAAAAAAATGGGATATTTATTATAGCAAAAAGTAAAAAATATTGTGTTTTTTTTCAAAATTGTCGCTCTTCTTTTGTTTATAGCGCAAAAAATAAAAACCGCAGGGGCGATCAAATACCACCAAAAGAAAGCTCTATTTGTGGGAAAAAAAGGACGTCAATTTTGTTTGGGTGTAACGTCGCACGACCGTGCAATTGTTAGTTAAAGCGACGCAGTGCCGAATCGCAAAAAGTGCTCTGGTAAGGAAGGGTGTTTAAAAGCCCTGTATTGAAGTGGTTAAATGGCGATGACACTGAGGGCAAAGGCTGCAAAAGGCTGCACTGGGGAAAGGCTGCACTGGGACAAGGCTGCACTGGGACAAGGCTGCACTGGCACAAGGCTGCACTGGGACAAGGCTGCACTGGCACAAGGCTGCACTGGGACAAGGCTGCACTGGCACAAGGCTGCACTGGCAAGGCTGCACTGGGACAAGGCTGCACTGGGGCACAAGGCTGCACTGGCACAAGGCTGCACTGGCAAGGCTGCACTGGGACAAGGCTGCACTGGCAAGGCACTGACAAGGCTGCAATGGACACTGATAAGGCTGCATTGATGGGCATTTAAATGTAAGTTTTTTTTTCTCCTTAAACCTCCATCCTAAAAGTTTTTTTCCTTAAAATTCCCTCCTAAACTTGGGGTGAGTGTTATACGCCGATAAATATGGTATATACAGGGGGGGTTATTTACTAAAGACAAATCAACTTTGCATTACAAGTGCAAAGTGCACTTGAAATTGCACTAAAAGGGGACTTGGAAGTGCAGTCGCTGTAAATCCGAGGGGGACATGCAAGGAAAATAAAAAACTTCAGAGAAACGAGTAAATTGCCTATTCCACGCTTCAGCAATTGTGATTTTACAAGCTAGCAAGTCAAAGCAGAGCAGGAATTTAGCGATGTTAGGAGGCTTATAAGGCAGGAGGACCAGCCAGGGGTCTTTGGTAAGCTGAACACCAAGTAATGTACATAGTAGCGAAAAGACCCTAGACCAAAAGCGGCCCAGCATTGGACAGGTCCACCAAATATGCAGAACATCTCCAGCGGTTTGACATCCTCAAAAAGCTAAGCCCTGTGTGTCCAGTGATCATGTGAGCTAATCTGGCAGGGACCATATACCACCTGGTCATCATTTTATAAGCCGATTTCAGTGTAGTAATGTTAATTGTACAGAAAGTAGTAGAGGACCAAATGACCTGCCTATCAAGGAGGGATTTATAGCCATTCAAGTCTTCCTCCCATCTAGCATCAGAGTTGGTGAAGGTGGCTGTTTTTTTATATAATTTTAATACCGGCAATTATAATGACCTTGTATGCTTTCAATCATCAGGTTTTGGTCGGGCTCTATTTCTATATTTCTATAATTTTAAGTACCCGTTTTTCCTAATTCCTCCAATCTCTGTTCTAATTCGCATTTTTCCGTCACTAATTGGTTCAATCTGACTACGCGCTTGTGCATCTGCATTTTCAATCATCAGGTTTTGGTCAGAAATGTCTCTAATTTTTAAAAACATGCACATCAAATTTGCTAATCTCTGTTTCCTGCCTTTTTTTTGAATTCTTTTTAAATGCTATGGCATCATTATGATTATTGCATTGTTCCAATAGGTTGATGAACTGGTATGTTAAAGGACCCTGAGATATACTGTCTAATTGAATAGACGCATGTTTCTTAAGAAACTCTTCAAGGATCTCCATTGATATGCTAAGCAAGCCCTCTATACTGGAGCTGTAAAACCTGTTTTGGTTACACTGAAATACAGATAAAAAGATAGGCTATTCAAAGGTTTCGCTTGCAAGCTAACTTGTAGTCCCACAACAGCCTACAACAAACAAAAACTACCCCTTGCTACCTGTAGTTCTACAGCCTACACAAGGCACATCCTAAGACACAAGGCAGACTCTTAATCAATGCCTTCCTGTTAGTTTGCAGGCCACATTGAACTTCTATTGGATCAGAGAGTTATGTCACTCTCACGTGAGTAGAAATAATAAAAATGACAAAAAAAAAAAAAATGACAACAAAAAAAAAACAAAAATAAAACTTCCAAAAATAAACTAACAATATCTCAAAGATGTATGGTAATTCCTGTCAATTCCTAACAAGGGTGATCAGCCCTTTACTCACCAGCCCTCTTGACCAGCTACAAGTATTCTAACACTTTGCATTAGCAATACAACATTTTAACATATATATACATATCTCGGATAATAAAAAAAAAAAAAAAAAAAAAAAGGTCTCACCAGATTTGTCGCGCGTCCGCTATCCGATGAAATATTTCACAAAATTTTTATGATCATCCAAGCGTGGTTTCAGAATTCGCGAGCCAGCGCCAATCTTGTCCACACGAGAGACGATTTTCAGTTCTGGGTGTCTTTGATTACCAGGACTCAAAACAAAAATACATTAGTTTGTGGATTCTGTGTAAAAATACATTCTACTGTTAATATCACAATAATACGTGGTTAGCTATGAAGCCAAACACACGGCTACGAATAATCAAATATTATTTATTTATATCTATGTATTAATTTGTCAATATCAACAAAGCTTACAATCAAATCATATAATATAAGAATATCAAAGATACCTATCACAGGGCCCTCCTTGTAGTCTCGAAAGATGGCCGCCAGACCATGAGGTGACGAGAGACATCCTCTCATGACCCCATTCCCAGCCAAACAGGAAGAGGAGCTCTCTGCGAATTCCTTTTACCAAGCTCACTCATTCAAGCTCCCCCCCTTGCCAATCCTAGCTGCCCCAATCATTGCTCCCAATAATCAGGAATTTTAATACCGGCAATTATAATGACCTTGTATGCTTTCAATCATCAGGTTTTGGTCGGGCTCTATTTCTATATTTCTATGGTTTCAGCTACTGTTGGGTGTAAAAAGTGAAAAGACCTTACCAGCCTAGTGCAGTATCTAAGACACTAATATTTGATAAAAAAAAGATTAAAATACTTCCAAAAGTGTTAAAATTTAAAATTAAATACCAGAGTTTCTTATCAATTCCATGACCAATGGACAAGACCTCATCAGCACACAATGACAAGTGATAAGTTCAATCAGGCTGCCAGGTTTTAAGGGGCAAACCCTCTTCCTCAGAGCTACTTTTGGGTGCAACTGAGGAAAGCCTTGCTATGTAGGAGCCGCCACACCAGAACTATTAACTTGTTTGAAGTTTTACTTCATCTGACTAAACATACAAGTCTAAAAGTTCCCAGCACCTCTCTAAATTTGTTGTTCTGTAGAACAATTTCCTCCCACTGCTAGCCCAATACTGCCACATCAGGCAGGTCATACATTATGCAAATTTCTTTCCTTCAACCATGGGTTAAAGGAAAGAAAATTGCTTGATTCCCCCATCAATGCAGTCAGTGTTGATGGGGGAATCTCTCCCACAGAGCTATTGTGTTATGCCAGTGGGGAGCATGGGGAGCCATCTCCACCAGCAGAATACAATGATCACTGCTGGCTGATATATATATATCTGGGAGGGCATCTTTTGACATCCTCCCAGAACCGTGCCCCCCGTGCACCCATTGCAGAGATCACAGATCAGGGTGATCAGCTGTATCCAATCACAGCTGATCACGATGTAAACACACTTGATTGTTATCAGCATTCCTTTTCTCACGTTGTCACAGCGTGGGGAGAGAGCGGGGTAACTGACAAGTGTGAAAGGGGACATCTACACTTATAATCAGGGCACTGATCATTTAAGTCCTGATTATCAGTGCAGCCCTAACAGTGCCAATCAGTGCCGCCAATCAGTGCCCATCAGTGATGCCAATCTTTGCCCATCAATGCCACCTATTAGTACCCTTCAGTGCTTGTATATCAGTGCCCTTCAGTGCTGCCTATCAGTGCCACCTGTCAGTGCCCATCAGTGCCTCCTCATAAGTGCCCACCAGTAGCTCCTCATCAGCACCCATCAGTGCCTACCAGTGCTGCTTATCAGTGCCCCTCAGTGCCATCTCATCAGTGCCGTCTATCAGTGCCCATCAGTGATGCCTATTAGTGCCCATCAGTGCTGCCTCATCAGCCCACATCAGTGAAGGAGGAAAATGACCTGTTTGCTAAATTGTATAACAGATTTTTCTCAAAATGTTTGGTCTTTTTTCGTTTATATAATAAAAAATAAAATACCCAGTAGTGATTAAATACCACCAAAAGAAAGCTTGATATATGTGAAAAAAATGATAAAATATCATATGGGTACAGTGCTGCATGACCATCGTCATTCAAATTACGACAGCGCTGAAACTTGTCCTGGGCAGGAAGGGGGTAAAAGTGCTCAGTAGGCAAGTGGTTAAAGGAAACAAACTGCATTGCACACCTTTTGTTTTGATGTCCCTGGAATGCATTTAGCTGATGTAAATTGAAAGTTAAACAGGACTTAAAAACATACATACATGCAGCATACATGCTTAGGGATTTTGTCATACCTCAGCATTTAGTGGATCTCCCAGATGTATCGGTTAGGGATGAGCCAAACACCCCCCTGTTCGGTTCGCACCAGAACCTGCGAACAGACCTAAAGCTCGTGTGAACTTTAGAACCCTATTAAAGTCTATGGGACTCGAACGTTCAAAATCAAAAGTGCTAATTTTAAAGGCTTATATGCAAGTTATTGTCATAAAAAGTGTTTGGGGACCTGGGTCCTGCCCCAGGGGACATGTATCAATGCAAATTTTTGTATTTTTAAAAACTGAAGTTTTTTCAGGAGCAGTGATTTTAATAATGCTTAATGTGAAACAATAAAAGTGTAATATTCCTTTACATTTCGTACCTGGGGGGTGTGTATAGTATGCCTGTGAAGGGGCGCATGTTTCCCGTGCTTAGAACTGTCCCTGCACAAAGTGTCATTTTTGCAGGAAAAAAAGCTATTTAAAATCACTCGCGGCTAAAGAATTGCCGGCTCCCGTAACACAGAGAACAGTCATTCATTGAAAGTCATTGATGAAAAAAAAGTTATTAATAAAAAAAATAAAAATAAAGCGTCGGGGTTCCCCCAAATTAATTTACCAGGCCCTTCAGGTCTGCTATGGATATTAAGGGGAACCCCGCTTCAAATTTAAAAAAAAAAAAAATGAAGTGGGGGTCCCCCTAAATATCCATACCAGACCCTTCAGGTCTGGGATGGATTTTAAGGGGAACCCCGGCCAAAAAAAAAATGGCGTGGGGTCCCCCTCAAAATCCATACCAGACCCTTTTATCCGAGCACGCAACCTGGTGGGCCGCAGGAAAACGAGAGCGCCCCCCTCCTGAATCGTACCAGGTCACATGCCCTCAACATTGGGAGGGTGCTTTGGGGGTCTGCGACCCCCCTCTGACGTCATGGGGAAAGCCATAGGGAAGTCCCCATGACGTCCCTGTGCGTCAGAGGGGGGCGGGGTCACCAAGTGGCCCCGCCCTTCGTTATAAAAGAGCTGTCAGACGCAGCGAAGCCTCACACAGTGGGAGACTCCCATTGCGAGGAGAGGCCCAACACAGAAGAAGAGACGTCGACGCCGTGGAAGAAGATGCCGGACGAGAAGACCAGAGCAAGAAGAAGCATGGAAGAAGAAGATGAAGATGAAGAAACCGAAGGATGAAGAAAGGAAGAAGGAAGACCAGAAGAAAGAAGATGAAAGAAGATTTTAATAAAGGAATTGTCAAAGACCGTCTCCTGTCATTTAGAAAATTTTTGACACTTTTTTGGTGAAGTGGTAGGGGTACTTTTGTACCCCCTTACTATTTCACACAGGGGGGGGCTGGGATCTGGGGGTCCCCTTGTTAAAGGGGGCTTTCAGATTCCGATAAGCCCCCCGCCCGCAGACTCCCCACAACCAATGGCCAGGGTTGTGGGGAAGAGGCCCTTGTCCCCATCAACATGGGGACATGGTGCTTTGAGGGTCACAGACCCCCAAAGCACCCTCCCAATGTTGAGGGCATGTGGCCTGGTACGGTTCAGGAGGGGGGCGCTCTCGTTCCTGCGGCCTGCCAGGTTGCGTGCTTGGATAAGGGTCTGGTATGGATTTTGAGGGGGACCCTGGCCAAAAAAAAAAAATGGCGTGGGGTCCCCCTCAAAATCCATACCAGACCCTTTTATCCGAGCACGCAACCTAGTGGGCCGCAGGAAAACGAGAGCGCCCCCCCTCCTGAACCGTACCAGGTCACATGCCCTCAACATTGGGAGGGTGCTTTGGGGGTCTGCGACCCCCCTCTGACGTCATGGGGAAAGCCATAGGGAAGTCCCCATGACGTCCCTGTGCGTCAGAGGGGGGCGGGGACACCAAGTGGTCACAGACCCCCAAAGCACCCTCCCAATGTTGAGGGCATGTGACCTGGTACGGTTCAGGAGGGGGGGCGCTCTCGTTCCTGTGGCCTGCCAGGTTGCGTGCTTGGATAAGGGTCTGGTATGGATTTTGAGGGGGACCCCACGCCATCCCAGACCTGAAGGGTCTGGTATGGATATTTAGGGGGACCCCCACCTCATTTTTTTTTATTTGAAGCAGGGTTCCCCTTTAATATCCATAGCAGACCTGAAGGGCCTGGTAATTGAATTTGGGGGAACCCCCACGCTTTTTTTTTTATCAATGACTTTTTTTTTATCAATGACTTTCAATGAATGACTGTTCTCTGTGTTACGGGAGCTGGCAATTCATTAGCCGTGAGTGATTTTAAATAGCTTTTTTTCCTGGAAAAATGACACTTTGTGCAGGGACAGTTCTAAGCACGGGAAACATGCGCCCCTTCACAGGCATACTATACACACCCCCCAGGTACGAAATTTAAAGGAATATTACACTTTTATTGTTTCACTTTAAGCATTATTAAAATCACTGCTCCTGAAAAAATGGCCGTTTTTAAAAACATTTTTTGCATTGATACATGACCCCTGGGGCAGGACCCAGGTCCCCAAACACTTTTTATGACAATAACTTGCATATAGGCTTTTAAAATTAGCACTTGAGATTTCTCCCATAGACTTTTACAGGGTGCTCGCGGCTTTTCGAATTTGCCGCGAACACCCCAAATTGTTCGCTGTTCGCTGAACAGGCAATGTTCGAGTCAAACTCGAAGCTCATCCCTAATAATAATATATATAAATATTCCACCCGAAGTGGTGTGCTAATTGCTAAAGGCACATAATAGTCATTACTGGGAAAGCCATAGGATGATCTCCTCTATAAATTCTCTCTGTCTGTAGTTAGCAGGTACAAAGAATCTGCGTTCATCTTAAAGTGGATGTAAACCCCAAAAAAAATCTACTCCAGCCCTGAGAAATCCTCTTTTATTGTTCAGTTAAAAATATCTTGACAAAGATTTTGTCAAAAATGCCCCCTTGCTGTGAGTGACAGGTGATTTACATATCTCATGCACTAGCCTGAGACAGGCACATCCTGTGTAATTATAAAAAGTGAGAATTCACCCCTCCCCCACATAACAATGATGGAAAGGAATGTTATCTGTGATCAGGTGACCTCAGACACACACACTGCACTATACCAAACATCAGATCACTGGATGTTCTACTCTGCCCAACTCTGACTACATACATCTCCCTTATATTCTTCTTCTGTTCACTCGAGAATACATTTTCTTTCACTCTGGTCTGTGCCTGTCTCAGGCTAGTGCATGAGATATGTAAATCACCTGTCACTCACAGCAAGGGGGCGTTTTTGACAAAGTTTTCAGCATTTTGTCAAGATATTTCTAACTGAACAATAAAAGAGGATTTCTCAGGGCTGGAGTAAATCTGTGTGGCAAGACTGGGCTCAAATGAAAGGAAATCTTATTATTACATTAAAAAAAAAAAATATGTATATTTTTTGGGTTTACATCCACTTTAATGTCTAAACCGCTGGCAACAAAAGTGAGTACACCACTAAGTGAAAATGTCCAAATTGGGCCCAAAGTGTCAATATTTTGTGTGGCCACCATTATTTTCCAGCACTGCCTTAACCCTCTTGGGAATGGAGTTCACCAGAGCTTCACAGGTTGCCACTGGAGTCCTCTTCCACTCCTCCATGACGACATCACAGAGCTGGTGGATGTTAGAGACCTTGCGCTCCTCCACCTTCTGTTTGAGGATGCCCCACAGATGCTCAATAGGGTTTTGGTCCAGAGACATGCTTGCCCAGTCCATTACCTTTACCCTCAGCTTCTTTAGCAAGGCAGTGGTCATTTTGGAGGTGTGTTTGGGGTCGTTATGTTGGAATACTGCCCTGCGGCCCAGTCTCCGAAGGGAGGGGATCATGCTCTGCTTCAGTATGTCACAGTACATGTTGGCATTCATGGTTCCCTCAATGAACTGTAGCTCACCAGTGCTGGCAGCACTCATGCAGCCCCAGACCATGACACTCCCACCACCATGCTTGACTGTAGGGAAGACACATTTATCTTTGTACTCCTCACCTGGTTGCCGCCACACACGCTTGACACCATCTGAACCAAATAAGTTTATCTTGGTCTCATCAGACCACAGGACATGGTTCCAGTAATCCTTGTCCTTAGTCTGCTTGTCTTTAGCAAACTGTTTACAGGCTTTCTTGTGCATAATCTTTAGAAGAGGCTTCCTTCTGGGACGACAGCCATGCAGACCAATTTGATGCAGTGTGCTGCGTATGGTCTGAGCACTGACAGGCTGACCCCCCACCCCTTCAACCTCTGCAGCAATGCTGGCAGCACTCATACGTCTATTTCCCAAAGACAACCTCTGGATAGGACACTGAGCCCGTGCACAATCTTGCAATGGACTGGGTGAGATTTCTCCAGCTCGCAAAGTTGGGAGCCTGAAATTTGTCCAAAATTTCTTGGTATGCTGACGCCTTAAGACAGGGGTGCCCAACCTTTTGAGGAGCGAGGGCCACTTTAGCGACTTGGTAACCGGTCGCGGGCCACAATGACCGTAGCGGGCGGATGGCAGGTCTGTGTCCGCATATGTAGAGCAGACACAGATGCAGCCCGCTCTACCCTAAGGGCCCTCTGATCTGCCCAAACAGAAGGGGACAAATCCCCTTCTGTATTTTTAAGCAGATCGGATTGCAGATAGGCGGGTGTAAGCAGACACAAGTCCGTTTACATCTGCCGCTCTATAGAGGTGAATGGAGGGTCCGATTGGGTCCGCCTGAAAAACAGACCGGCAGACCCCATCGGACCGATCGTGTGAAAGGGGACTGAGGCCCCTTTCACACTGAAGCACAGCGGTTTACCTGCATCTCAACTGACCTTGATCTTCACTTCTTCCTTAGGATTCCTGCAGCTGGTTGCTGCTGTCCCCCAGGTGGTTATATCTGGTGGCTGCTGCTGGCTGTCCTCCAGGGCTGGTACTGCTGTTGGGTACTGCCTGCTGGTACCGCTGGCAGATACCACTGGCTGGTACTGCTGGCTGTGCTGGTGGGTACTGGTGCTGCTGGTGGGTACTGGTGCTGCTGGTGGGTACTGGTGCTGCTGACTGGTAATGGTACTGCTGGCTGGTACTGCTGGTGGGTACTGGTACTGCTGGCTGATACCGCTGTTGAGTACTGCCTGCTGCTAATGCTGGCAGATACCGCTGGCTGGTACTGCTGGTTGGTACTGGTACTGCTGGCGTGTGCTGGTGGGTACTGGTGCTGCTGGCTGGTAATGGTGCTGCTGGCTGGTAATGGTACTGCTGGCTGGTAATGGTACTGCTGGCTGGTAATGGTACTGCTGGCTGGTACTGCTGGTGGGTACTGGTACTGCTGGCTGGTACCGCTGTTGAGTACTGCCTGCTGCTAATGCTGGCAGATACCGCTGGCTGGTAATGGTACTGCTGGCTGGTACTGCTGGTGGGTACTGGTACTGCTGGCTGGTACCGCTGTTGAGTACTGCCTGCTGCTAATGCTGGCAGATACCGCTGGCTGGTACTGGTACTGCTGGCGTGTGCTGGTGGGTACTGGTGCTGCTGGTGGGTACTGGTACTTCTGGCGGGTACTGGTGGCTGGTACTGGTGGCGGGTACTGGTACTGCTGGCGGGTACTGGTACCTGGTACTGCTGGCGGGTACTGGTACCTGGTACTGCTGGCGGGTACTGGTACTGGTGGTCAGTACTGGTGGGTACTGGTACTGTTGGTGGGTACTGGTACTGCTGGTGGGTACTGGTGGCGGGTACTGGTGGTGGGTACTGGTACTGGTGGCGGGTACTGCTGGCTGGTACTGGTACTGCTGGCTGGTATACTGGTGGCGGGTACTGGTACTGCTGGTGGGTACTGCTGGTGGGTACTGGTGGCGGGTACTGGTACTGCTGGCGGGCACTGGTGACTGGTACTGGTGGCTTGTACTGCTGGTGGGTACTGGTACTGGTGGCGGTTACTGCTGGCTGGTACTGGTACTGCTGGCTGGTACTGATACTGCTGGCGGGTACTGATACTGCTGGCGGGTACTGATACTGCTGGCGGGTACTGATACTGCTGGTGGGTACTGGTACTGCTGGTGGGTACTGGTACTGCTGGCGGGTACTGCTGGTGGGTACTGATACTGCTGGTGGGTACTGGTACTGGTACTGCTGGCGGGTACTGGTACTGGTACTGGTAGCTGGTACTTCTGGCGGGTACTGGTACCTGGTACTGCTGGTGGGTACTGGTACCTGGTACTGCTGGTGGGTACTGGTACCTGGTACTGCTGGCTCTGGCACTGCTGGCTGTTGTCTTTGATCTCATTCTCAGGAAGCATCATGCGGCTGCAGTAGACAGCAGAGCCGATGCTTCCTGTCACAGGCGGAGTACATTTGATATCACTCCGCCTGTGAAGGAGCCGGCGCTATACAGGAAGCATCGGCTCTGCTTCCTTTAGCGGCGGCTCCGTTGTTCGCGCTGATGCTCGGAGATGGCGGGTCGGGGACCCGCGATCAGGGCTTGCCGACCCGCCATCTCGGAGCAAGACGTGGCGGGCCACCTCGGATGGCGCCGCGGGCCACATGTGGCCCGCGGGCCACCGGTTGGGCACCCATGCCTTAAGAGATCCCTTCACTGGAACTAAGGGGCCAAGCCCAACCCCTGAAAAAAAAACCCACACCATAATCCTTCCTCCACCTAATGATTTGGACCAGTGCACAAAGAAATCGGCAGTGATCTGTGACCTTCGGACACAGCTAAATGCAGATCAGGGAGAAGAGCCAATCACAGCTGATCACAGATGTAAGCAGGATTTGCCAGTTATCAGCAATTCTCCCCTCACACGAACAACATGTGAGGAGAGGAGAGCCGAAAACCAGCAAATCCACACAGGGGGATATCACTGACAATCAGGACAAAGGATATTAGTGCAGCCCCAAAAGTGCCAACCAGTGCTGTCAATCAGTGCCACTTATCATTGCCGCCTATCAGTGCCAATAAATGCTGCATATCAGTGCCCATAAATGTCGCATATCAGTGCCCATAAATATTGCATATAAGTGCCCATAAATGCTACATGTCAGTGCCCATAATTGCTGCGTATCAGTGCCCATAAATGCCACGTATCAGTGCCCATAAATGCCACGTATCAGTGCCCATAAATGCTGCATATCAGTGCCCATAAATGTTGCATAATAGTGCCCATAAATGCTGCATATCAGTGCCCATAAATGCTGCATATCAGTGCCCATAATTGCTGCGTATCAGTGCCCATAAATGCCACGTATCAGTGCCCATAAATGCCACGTATCAGTGCCCATAAATGCTGCATATCAGTGCCCATAAATGTTGCATAATAGTGCCCATAAATGTTGCATATCAGTGCCCATAAATGCTGCATATCAGTGCCCATAAATGCTACATATTAGTGCCCATACATGCTGCATATCAGTGCCCTTAAATCTTGCATATCAGTGCCCATAAATGCCGCATATCAGTGCCCATAAATGCCGCATATCAGTGCCCATAAATGCCGCATATCCGTGCAGCCTCATCAGTGTCCATCAGTTAAGGAGAAAAATTACTTTTTTACAAAGTTATATAACAAAAAAGTATTTTTTTAAATTTTCAGTCTTTTAGTTTGTTTAGCAAGAAGTATAAAACCCAGCGGTGATTAAATACCACCAAAAGTAAGCTCTATCCGTCTCAAGAAAATGCTACAAATGTCCTTTGTGTACAGTGTTGCATGACTGCGCAATTGTCATTCAAAATGTAAGAGCGCTGAAAGCTGAAAATTGGCCTGGGCAGGGAAGGGGTGAAAGTGCCCAGTAGGCAGGTGGTTAAAGTAAGACTATAGGCAAAACTTTTTTTTAATTATTTTGGATAGAGCAAGGGAGGGTTATAACCCCTGTATGCTGTATTTTTGCCATCTTTGGGCAGATTTCCCTTCACTTCCTGTCCCATAGCCAAACAGGAAGTGAAAAAAAATCCCTGCAAATGAAGGGAATTCCTTGGGGACCCCTCAGGTCACAAGAACTAGTGCCCCCTTTAGAAGATTCTTACTTTTTTGGGGGACAATCAAAAACTTGGGACAGAACAGGACAAATAAACAGGATGAATATCCCTAACAGGGGCACAGACAGCAATAAAAACTGACAGGGGTTCTAATCCCTCTCCACTCCATCCAAAACTTAAAAAAAAGGTTTGCCTTTACTTATACTTTAAGTGGACTCAGTAAGGCTCCATTCACACTTGGCGTTTTGGGATCTCAGGCAGAATTGCTGCGATTCTGCCGTCGATCTCCAAACATACTAGAATCGCAAAACGCAGGTCCAGGTGCTATTATTTTAAATGGCGCCTAGAGCACTTTTTTGCCGGATCCTTTTTGGGAGACAGGCTTCACGCAATGTGCTTTACTGCGATTGCCGAGCCATAGATTGTGTGACAATCGTGGCAAAACCGCTCTGTGTTTTAGGTTCCATTGAAAATAATGGCGCCTGAACCTGCATTTTGTGATTGTAGTGCATTTCGAGAGCAAAATCACAGCGATTCTGCCCCGAGATCCTGAAACGCTGAGTGTGAATGGAGAGCCTTTCTGAGTCCTCTTAAGCTTTTGATAATGATTGCAAGTACTGGTGAAGGGGGTGTGGGGGTTGGTTCCCAGAACGTGTTGGACAGTTAATGAGATCATATGATAAATCATTAAAGCAATTTGGACTCGTTCCACCATGTGTTGTGTTCTTATGCTGTGAACCCCATTCTGGGAAACCACTCACAAACAGGAGCCCCGATATTTCCTGTGACAACCCATCTTGGGTTACAAAATTTTTGACTAATAAGGAAGATTTATTATAGATCAGTTTTATTAGAGATACGAGCAGATCTGTCAATAGCTTGTCATAAACACAGAGTAAGGTGGTCACTACTATCAATGGCCACCAATGTAAGGGGTACCCTTCCCAATGACCACCAATGTAAGGGGTATCCTTCCCAATGACCACCAATGTAAGGGTTACCCTTCCCAATGACCACCAATGTAAGGGGTAGCCTTCCCGATGACCACAAATGTAAGGGGTATCCTTCCCAATGACCACCATTGTAAGTGGTATCCTTCCCAATGACCACCAATGTAAGGGGTATCCTTCCCAATGACCACCATTGTAAGGGGTACCCTTCCCAAAGACCACCAATGTAAGGGGTATCCTTCCCAATGACCACCAATGTAAGGGGTATCCTTCCCAATGACCACCAATGTAAGGGGTATCCTTCCCAATGACCACCATTGTAAGTTGTATCCTTCCCAATGACCACCAATGTAAGGGGTATCCTTCCCAATGAACACCATTGTATGTGGTATCCTTCCCAATGACCACCATTGTAAGTGGTATCCTTCCCAATGACCACCAATGTAAGGGGTATTCTTCCCAATGACCACCAATGTAAGGGGTATCCTTCCCAATGACCACCATTGTAAGTTGTATCCTTCCCAATGACCACCAATGACCCCTGATGAATGAAATTTCAGAAGGGGTTCCCAAAGACTTGAAAATTATTACCCCTGGGGTAAAAAGGTTGAGTAAGGTTAGTATATTGTTCAGCCTTGGCATATGAAATTGGCGAGGACAGGCAGTTGCACGGGGGCCCCAGAATGCACACCATACCTATGTATATGTGTAAGCAGCTTTCTTGCCAGTTCTCGCCAAGCTGGCCATACCCTCCCAGGGCAGAGACTTCACTAAAAGGGGTGCTAATCAGTGGCGGCCCATCCATATGGGGCGCCGGCCCCCTAAACCGTGCCCCCGGCCCCTGTTGCCCCCCCCCCCCCCCCTCCAAAATGGAGCACCAGCCGCCACTGATGCTAACCCCTACTTACACATGTACCTGCAAACAACATCATTGTCAAAAGTATTGGGACACCTGTCTTTACACACACATGAACTTTAATGGCATCCCAGTCTTAGTCTGTAGGGTTCAATATTGGGTTGGCCCGCCCTTTGCAGCTATAACAGCTTCAACTCTTCTGGGAAGGCCGTCCACAAGGTTTAGGAGTGTGTCTATATGAATGTTTGACCATTCTTCCAGAAGCCCATTTGTGTGATCAGGCACCAGGGTCGGTACTAGGGGTGAACGGGATGGGCAGCTGCCCTGGGCGGAATGATTTAGTTGGAGGAGGAGGGCGCTGTCTGCCGGGTGTAACCACGCCCAGCACAGAATGTTCTGCCGAGTGTCGAATCTAACAGAGTAGGCAGAGAGCGGCTTTTGTTCCTGCGTGTATTCTAGATCAGCCCTCAAAATTTTCACTCGCCTGCTCGCATATTGCGAGTGAAAATTAGCTTGGGACGAGTGGAGAGGGGGCGCTGAGACACTTGAGTGACAGTGTCCAACTGCCTGAACGATAGGAGTGACGCTGCCGTCACTCCCAGGGCCGGGACAAGGGGTGGGCAGGAGGGGCGGCTGCCCCTGGCGCAATGGTTTATTGCAGAGTTGGGGGGGGGCACCATGACCCTAACCCTTAGGGAAAGAGGGACACAGTTTGTCATCTTTGCCCTGGGCGCTGGGTGACCTTGTCCCGTCACTGGTCACTCCTATCATGCCGAGCAACACACAGTGCAGGCTCTGATGGCTACTGGAGAGAGGATTTTGCTGGCCCCTCCCTCCAGCTCCGAGACTGGCAGTTTCAGGCTCTGGTTGCTTGTTGTGTGGGCGGAATGGGGATGAAGCAATCTTCTGAGATCCCGCCCACCTGCCTGAATCGTCCACCTGCTGACCCGCCCACTCGCCTGTCCATCTGTCTGAAGAGCCCGCCTTCTCACCCGCCTACCTGCCTGCCTGCACTCCTGAAAGAGGGAGATGTGAAGTAATCAGGAGCGAGTGTGTGCTGAGGTAAGCTCCGCTAACTAATTGTTTCCTTGTTCTGGCTCCCTGTCCAGCACCAGAGCGTTAGGGCAATGGGACTGGAAATGGCTGAAATTGAGGAAGGGCTTAGCATTGCTATGTCCACCAATGCAGGTGAGGGGGAGGTCAGTGGTAGTGAAAGTTAACCACCTCACAAGCATTGGTCTTTATGGCAGTGAATGTTAATCTCCTCAACCCTCACCCCACCTTGCATCAGTCCTCATGGCAGTGAAATTTTAACCCACCACGCCTTCTGCATTTGTGGTAATGTCAGTGAAAGTTAACCCCCTCCCCCCACATTGGGGGTCATGGGAGGGGTTACATTTCAATGCCACTAACCACCAATGTAGGAGAGGGGGATATTAACAGCTTCAGCCCCGGAAGATTTTACCCCCTTCCTGACCAGAGCACTTTTTGCGATTCAGCACTGCGTCGCTTTATCTGACAATTGCGCAGTCGTGCCATGTGGCTCACAAACAAAATTGACGTCCCACAAATAGAGCTTTCTTTTGGTGGTATTTGATTACCTCTGCGGTTTTTTTTTTTTGCGCTATAAACAAAAAAAGAGCGACCTTCAAGAAACAAAAACTGAATATTTTTTACTTTTTGCTATAATAAATACCCCCCAAAAATATATAAAAAAAAAGTTTTTTTTCCTCAGTTTTGGCCGAAACGTATTCTTCTACATATTTTGGGTAAATCACAATAAGCGTTTATTGATTGGTTTGCGCAAAAGTTATAGCGTCTACAAAATAGGGGATAGTTTTATGGCATTTTTATTTATTTTATTTTATTTTTTTACTAGTAATGGCGGCGATCTTCCATTTTTTTTTTTATATCGGGACTGCGACATTATGGCGGACACATTTTTGGGACCATTGGCATTAATATAACAATTAGTGCTATAAAAATTCATTGATTACTGTAAAAATGTCACTGGCAGGGAAGGGGTAAACACTAGGGGGCAATCAAGGGGTTAATTGTGTTCCCTGTTTGTGTTTCTAACTGAAGGGGGGAGGGGACTGTGTAGGGGAAGAGAGAGATCGCTGTTCATACTCTGTATGAACAGATGATCTGTCACGTCTCCCCTCAGAGAACCGGAAACTGTGTTTACACACACAGATCCCGATTCTCCGCGTGTCAGCGGCGATCGCGACCACCGAGCATTCGCATCGGCTCGGTGGGGCATGCAGCTGGCTTGTGCCCCTAGTGGCCACAGGGCGAAGCAACGTAACATAACGTCGCTTCGCCCAGCCATGCAAGTCTGCCGCAGTACAACTGCGGCGGCTGGTCGGCAAGTGGTAAGACACCTGTGCTAGCGGTTATTAATGAGTCCAATGACTTCAATGCTGGGAGTTACTAATGCGTCTTCTGATACCAGTGTTGGGGGTTATTATGGCATCTGGCACCAGTGCTGGGGTTTTTAATGCATCCGCTGACATCAATGCTAAGGTATTACCACAGCCTCAGATACCTGTTTTGGAGGTTATTGTAACGTCCACTGACACCAATGATGGGGGTTATAATTACGTTGTAATTTAATTCGAGTTTAGGGGGGGGGCAGGGTAGGGGTTGGGTGGGGTAACTGGTGGCGAGTAACTCTTAAGGCCTGGCTAGTAGCTTAGGACTTGAAATTTTGAGCCCTGTTCTAGATCATAGCACTACAGCCGCCCCCTGCCTGCACAGTGCACTGTACTAGTCCCTGAGTGACAGTAGAGTGGAGGGGGCGGGGCACATGAGGTTGGGAAAGCATATCAATGCTTTTCTATGATTCCAGCTACATACAGCTTTTCCTGCTCCTCTGGTTGCCTAGACAGCGGCTTCTCCTTCCCCTCTCCATTCATTTCTATCACTCCTACTTTCAGAGTGTCCCGATGTCTGTGTGACATCACCAGCTCCGCCCCCTAGCCTCTTCTTTTTTTTTTTCCTCCCTGCTCTGGACAATGTGGAGGTGACTCCTCCTCTGTGTTGTGACCCCTCCCCTCCTCGGGTCCCCTCCTCTCCAGTCCTATAAGTGAGTGGTGTCTCTCTCCTATCTCTCTGTGCTGCTGAGGAGGCCCCGCCTACTCAGCTAACAGGTAACCTTCTTTCAGGCAGGATATGACAGTTCTAGCTGTGAAGACAACTGTTCTTTCTGATTCTGTTTTCATTAACCACTTCAATACCGGTCCTATTCTGTCACTTCTCTCCTTCATGTGAAAATCATAATTTTTTTGCTAGAAAATTACTCAGAACCCCCAAACATTATATATGTTTTTTTTTTAGCAGACTCCCTAGGTAATAAAATGGTGGCCATTGCAACTTTTTATCTCGCACGGTATTTGCGCAATAATTTTTCAAACGCCTTTTTTTTTTTTGGAAAAAAAAAAACGGTTTTGTGAATTAAAAAATAAGAAAACAGTAAAGTTATCCCAATTTTTTTATATAATGTGAAAGATGATGTTACGCCGAGTAAATAGATACCTTTAAAGTGTCACACTTTAAAATTGCGCACAATCATGGAATGGGGCCAAACTTCGGTACTTAAAAACCGGGACTCTATAGGCGACGCTTTAAATTTGTTTTACAGGTTACCAGTTTAGAGTTACAGAGGAGTTCTAGTACTAGAATTGTTGCACGTTGTCTGGTTTGAGCGGCGTTTATATATGTGGGCGGGACTTACGTGTGCGTTCACGTCTGAGCGCGAGCTACCGGGGACAGGGGCGTTTTAAATTTTTTTCTTTTATTAATTATTTTTTTTATTTTACTTAATTTTTTTTATTTTTACCCTTTTTTTTAACCTTTTTTTTTTGATCACTTTTATTTCTATTACAAGGAATGTAAACATCCCTTGTAATAGGAATCTATGTGACAGGTCCTCTTTATGGAGAGATGTGGGGTCAATAAGACCCCACAGCTCTCCTCCAGGCTGGAAAGCATGAGAGCGGTAAAAAAAAAAAATTCACCGATCTCATGCTGACAGCCGCGATCGCGACTTTGTTTACTTCCGGTTATGACGTCTCGCCCGGGCCTCCGACGGTCATAGAGATGACTGGTGACCATCCGGTTACCCGAAATCTCTATGCTCGTCATCCAGCGGCAGGCAATTCTTTCTCCGGGCCCCCGATGGCACGGGAGAGCCCGGAGAAGCACCGGATGGCGGCGGGAGGCAGGGGATGTCCCCTCCCGTTGTCTATAAGAACGATCAAATCGAATTGCCGCTATGATCGTTCTTATGGTGCACAGAATCGCCGGCTGAAAACAAGAATATCTGAATAATGTCTGTAGCTGCAGGAATCATTCAGATATTCCCATTGAAAGTCAAAGACGCCATATGACGTCCTTGGGCGGGAAGTGGTTAAGGACCTTTTAAGATGAGGTGCAGACATGTGGCTCTCATGCAGGGCTGTCATTTATCAGCATGTGGATGCATGAGCATTGTGTGCATCCCTGTGCCAGCGCCCCATTCATTTCTATTGGGACATGCACACAGCCTCTGTATTCTAATATGACATGCAGGTTTGGGTCCCAATAGAAATGAATAGAACACTGGCAGAGGGGTGCACACGATGCACAAGAGAGCCCTGCATAGGACACACGTGTCTGAATGGGCCTAAACAACTCCTGTACATGGAGGCTTAGTGATTTCCCAGCTCCCCAGGCATCAGAAACAGACAGGGGTTTTACACAGGAGCTACTAAGTCTGGACAAGGATGGAAATGCAGCTGGTTCACCAACGACTGGATGAACTTCAATCCATTAGACATGGGAACCGTCAAAAAATTTGTTTTGTTTCGTTCCGTTTCGTATTAAAAAAAAATCGTAATTCGTATACGAAATTCCGTTCTGATTCGTACGAAATTCGTATTTCGTACAAATTATTTTTTTTTTTAAATTTAAACGTTTCTGTTAATTTGGATCGGAAATTCGTTTACGAAATTTTGTATTTCGTAAACGAAATTTTGCATTTGTACAGAATTCTTCTGCATATTAACACCAGTCATGTTTCTGATACTTTCTGTTAATTTAAAACGGAAATTCGTTTACGAAATTTAGTATTTCGTACATGAAATTTCGTATTTCGTACAGAATTCTTATGCATAAACACCAGTCACGTTTCTGTTCATTTGGATCCTAAATTCGTAACGAAATTTCGTATTTCGTACGGAATTCGTGTGCATAAAAATTCGTATTTCGGATTTGTATGAATGTACGAATTTAGAAAAATTCTTACGAATCGCACATGTCTACAATCCATCTATGGCCATTCCTGCTAAAGAGAAGTCCATCTAATTTGATCTTCTCTCAAACCAGCTTGTTGGAAATGTTTCCTTTGATCTGCAGCGCTAATCAATGTATTCTGACCACTATCACAATGTAATGTCTCAGTGGAGACGATTCCTCCATCCACCTCACTTTTGTTGATGAGGGGAACTAACTGATCAAAAAAACTGATCCATCTATGGCCAGCTTACCATTCACTTGACATGTGAAGGACCTAACCACAGTCGCTTAAGCTACCCGTTAAACCTAATATCCAACCCTCCAAATCCCCTCACAAATGACATGACAAGATCTTGGAGTAAATGGCCTTGACGGCCTTTTATTAACAATTACTTTCAATTAAACAAATAACATTTTAAATAACTCTTAAACCAACTTTTATTTCCTATTGGGGTCTTCGAGGGTAACACAAACCACTGGTCACTGCGACAAAACTTCTTTCAACTTTTTTGGCCTCCAGTCGCAAGCCCCCAGACCCGGAGACGGTACTCGATTTCGCAGTGACCTACCTTTTTACCCCCTTCCGGGTCAACCCCTCGTTGACCGGAAGGTACCTGATAACCCCCATCCACAGATGGGTACCAACCATGTTAACCCCATACTACAAGATGGGTACCAACCATGTTAACCCCATACTACAAGATGGGTACCAACCATGTTAACCCCATACTACAAGATGGGTACCAACCATGTTAACCCCATACTACAAGATGGGTACCAACCATGTTAACCCCATACTACAAGATGGGTACCAACCATGTTAACCCCATACCACCTATGGGTACCAACCATGTTAACCCCCATACCACAGATGGGTACCAACCATGTTACCCCCATACCACAGATGGGTACCAACCATGTTACCCCCATACCACAGATGGGTACCAACCATGTTAACCCCATACCACAGATGGGTAACAACCATGTTATATATGCATATAACATCCATATTCTCCTCCTCCAAAGACCCAACCCCTGCCACGGGCTGTCCTTACCGCCCCCCATTATAATTAACCATACTCGGGAGGGTGGGTGGGAATCTTCTCCACCGTCGCTCCCTAATGATGTCACTCCCCTCCTTGCTCCTAGCTTTCTAACCCAAGCGCCTCCCCTGCTCCAGCCACTCCCCTTTTCTTAAAGGGGACAAATCTTTATTTTCCAATATGATGACTGTGCTGTCCCCACCTGTCATGTAGTCCCTGCGCTAATCCTTTTCTCTCCTTCTGCTCCGGGACTCTCTATACGATCTGATATAATATCTGATATATATCTGATATAATATATTTTGGATCTACCGTCAACTATGTAGTACAAGGGCCTGCCTGATTGGATACTACTAATTGGATAATGAATTGTTTAGGTTTGTCCTCATTTTACAAAGTTTTGGTCAATTGAAGGGAGTTTGTGCAGAAATTGTACAATCAGATTGTAAAGCGTTTGCTCACCTTTACTGTTCATGTGTATGATTACTAAGAATTTTCCCTGACACGTTGTCTAAAGCTGGGTACACACTATTATTTTTTTTGTTCAGCCTGCTGGAAGAAAAACGAATAGATCCCTGCATGCACACAAACAAGGTGGATTCAGAAACCCCCCTCCCCCCTCTGTGCTATTGTACTGTGACAGCAGGACTCCTCCACTGATCAGAATACAATGATCAGCGCTGCAGCCCGCAGATCGAAGGAGGATTTCCAGCAGGACCATTTGACAGAAGCCAAGGTCAGCTTCAGCTAGTTCTTGAGCTCCATTTACAGTCTTCAGAAATCAACCTTGGGCAGCCATTATTGCTATTACTCCTTATTGGCTGTAAACCAAGCCACCATCAAAGCAATCTAATTGGCTCTGTGTGTATGTGTGTAATACTGGTGTACTCCGCAACCATTACATATGTTTTGGTGCACTACACATGCTTCAACTAGCTCCGCCCCCTGCTCAGGAGGGGGGGGGGGGCACATTTTGGCATCTTCGCCCTGAGCACTGAATTACCTTGTCCCACCACTGTCAGGCACTGATGTTGGAGCGAAGGCCTGGCTTGCAGTGTCCACTCTAATTCATCCTAAAGGTGTTCAACCAGGTTGAGGTCAGGATTCTGTCTCTGTGCAGGCCAGTCAAGTTTCCTCCACCCCAAACTTGCTCATCCATGTCTTTATGGACTTCTCCACCAAATGATTTGGACCAGTGCACAAAAGCAAGGTACTGTACATAAAGACATGGAAGAGCGAGTTTGGAGTGGAGGAACTTGATTGGCCTGACCTTCAACATGATAGAATACCTTTGGGATGAATTAGAGCGGAGACTGCCGGCCTAAGACTGGGATGCTGTTAAAGTTCATGTGCCTGTGAAAAGGCAGGTGTCCCAATACTTTTGACAATATAGTGTATCTGCTGCCATAGCATGACTAATATACAGAGACTAGACTTTTGGTGTTAATGTAGGGTTGCCATTTTTTCTTCAAGCCAAACCCGAACACTTTAGGGGTGCACAGCAAATTTATTTCTAGTATACACTATAGGATTGTAACAGACCTGAGATTCAAAACCTGGATTGTCCAGGTGAATTTCAGACAGTTGGCAACCCTATGTTAACAGTGTTTCCCCTCACCATCCCATGGCCTAATGCCGCGTACACACGGTCGGAATTCTCATCGGAAAAAACTCTGACGGTTTTTCCAACGGAATTCCGCTCAAACTGTCTTGCCTACACACGATCACACCTAATTCCAACGGTCTGTTAAGCCCCATACACACGGTCGGATTTTCCGATGGATTCTGTCCTATCGGACAATGTTGTCGGAAATTCCAACCGTATAGGCACCATCGGACATTTTCCATCGGATTGTCCGACGGACAAAATTTTATCTCCTGCTCTCAAATTTTCCGACAACAAAGTCCGATCACACCAATTCCGATCGTGTGTAGCCTAGTCCGACGGACAAAGTGCTACGCATGCTCAGATCACATTACAAGACCAAAGCTATTGGCTACTAGCCTCTACGTAGTCCCGTCGTAGGCAACAAACGTCACCACGTTCAGAATGATCGGATTTTCCGACAACTTTGTCCGACCGTGTGTATTCAACACCAGTGTCGGACAAAATCCGTCGGAAAAAATCCGATGGATTTTGTGGTCGGATTTTCTGACCGTGTGTATGGGGCTTAACACAGCGGCATAAAACACGTTTGACAGCACTATAAAAGGAAAGTTTAATGCTTCCGAGCATGCGTCGAATTGTTTCCGAGCATGCGTCGGAATTTTGCGTGTCGGAATTGCATACACACGATCGGAAAATCCAATAGAAATTTTTTCCGTCTGAAAAATTGAGAACAGGTTCTCAATTCAAAGTCCGTCGGAAATTCCGACAGAAAAAGACCGTTGGGCATACACACGGTCGGAAAATCCGATGAAAAGCTCCTATCGGACTGTTTCCATCGGAAATTCCGACCGTGTGTACGCCGCATAAGTGTAATATAACCCACCCTGCTGTCATTCATCATTATATTAAAATATAGAGATAGGAAAAAAAAATTCACATACAAAAGTCAATTAAGGTTCACACAATTTTATTGAAATTTAAAATTCTTTACAAGGAAACATTTTTACAAGAAAATTATCTTAAAATTATCTTAATAATATAATAAAATCAAAGAACATTGGTCGGTCCATCACTGTTATCCTCTGACTCCTCAGAGGTGGGACCTTTTCAGACTCCTAAACCTTCAGGATGATTCAGAGGAAGGCGAAAACCCCCTCAGTCAGATGGGCTCCAAAGGGGAAAAATTCCTTCCTGACCCCCTAAGGCGATCGGATAGTCCCTGAATCATCAGTCTAGGGGTGACCAGTTTATCTCCCAGTGAAATGCATGACTTTCTACACTGCTCAAGACAATATAGTTCAGAACATACATTCTATTTGTCAGCCATATAGAGCCTCGGATCATCTGATTTGACTTTTACTATTCAGGGACAAAGTCTGACTTTTTAAGGTCCCCACATCAAGGCGGTATAGATAAGAATGTATATTTTATTTCTCATTTACAGATAACAAGACATAAAAACATTTTGACAACATCCACTGACTTTCCTATTACTAAGACCTCCATCCATGTAACCCCATACATCTCCTGGAGTTACATGGATATAATTCCAGGAAGCTATCCAGAGGGAGGCCCATTCCCAAGTCCCCCCTCCCCCCCCTGGGGAGCAACAGTAGGCTATGGGGAGGATTCTATTCGGCATGTAAGTGGGGAAACAGGACAAAGGTGTCTCACAGTTCCATGAGTGCATTGTGGGTCAGAACACAGTGGACCCCACCCCCCATGGGGCCCATGTTCACTACACACTTTGCACCCATGGATAATACGCCATTGGCGCATGCTAAAATGGCAGGTGTGAAGGAGCCCTTAGTGGTTTAAGAAGATGGACACTCCTGTTTTTTTTCCCGATTATATGCCGGTTAGACTCCTCCCCTATAGCCCGCTCCTCCTCCACATGTCCTACCAGTGACATGTGTGGGAGTGGTCTGAGTGGGTTGTTCCCTGGGGGTGGAGCATGAGATCACGCTTCTCTCTGGATGGCCTTCCGGATTGTGGCTGCTCTACGAATGCACAGTACGCATGCGCATGTCACGTGTGCCGTCATACGCCGCTATCGTGCAGCAGTCAGAGCACATGTGATGGGTGGTATGATCTGTGACACAACCACATTCTCTGGAGATCTTGGTAATAGGAAAGTCAATGGTTGTTGTCACAATGTCTTTATGTCTTGTCATCCGTAGATGATAAATAAAATGTATCTTCCTATCTATATCATTGTGACTCTAAAAGTCGAAGTTTGTCCCTGAAAAATAAATGTCACATTAGATGGTTGTAGATCCTTCAGAGTCTAATGATCTGAGGCTCTACATTGATGATCCTGCCTCTCTGATGGTGGTGATGAGGCTGTACGTTGATGTTACTGCCTCTCCGATGGTGGTGATGAGGCCACTGGCTGCAGCTTCAGATGCTAACTCGCGTAGCTGAAGCCATAGAAATTCTTCTGCTCCTCTGGATCTATTGGCTTCCCATGGCCTTGTTCTATACATTGAATGAAATCATCCCCTGCCACTGCTTCATCTTTCTCAGGATCTTCCTCCGGAATCTGGAAAGAGAAAAAAGTCTTGTCAATGTTTCTGATTTATTCAGAAAAGAAATACCTATAAATCTCCTCATTGTGCTGGGACTCCTCCCTTATACGTATACTTACATTTGCTGATGGAAATGGTGGCGGGGATTTCCCTTGCTCTGTCTCCTTCCAGTCCACCTTCCGTAAGAAGGGGTGTTCTCGGATGTCGCTTACTAGCCTCATCCGCTCCTCTTGGTCTTTACATAGAAACTGTAAAAAGGAAAAGAATATAATAAGAAACACTGGAATAACATGAACAATCTCTGAACAATAGTACTCCCCTTTTAATATTACACATTTCTTATATCACTCTAATGATGGTGGCAACCCCAGGGGAGTTCTATATGCTGTCTGTGTAAGGGATGTTCCCAGAAATTGAATTCACTGGACATCACAAGGGACACAGGGGCTACTGCTTTCTATACTACAGGTGAAGACAGATCCTTCCATTAAGCAGCCAGCTTGCTGAAAGTACTGCTATGACTTCAATAGATGTGTGCAGGTAAACATGTGAAATTTCCAATGTGTCTTCTAAAGTCCTAATAAGATATATGTAACCTGGAAAGGACTTTGTCCCTTAAAAGATATAAAACCTATCTATGTATACTTACAATCTTTAGGATGTCGCAGAGGTTAGGGTCCATGTCTTTTGGATAATGCGGTTCCTTGGTGGTCACTATCTTAATTTCTTCCTTGAAGGACTCGTTGCCACTAAGATATGGATGTTCGCCGACCGCCATCGCATATGCTATTATTCCCAGTGCATAATAGTCGACCATGCCAAAGTATGGCAATTCTTGAAGGACCTGTAAAAACATAATGGAAAGAAAGATAAATATGAGCTCATTGTCAGGCCAGGCAGAGGAAAGAGATGACTCCATGCTGGTATATGTGACATATGAAGCCTACCAGGAGTCCTAAAATTGTGCTCAAAAGACATTAAACTAAGGCGGAGCTTGCGAATATTGGGACTTTGGGTCTCCCAGAGATACAAATTAAAATAGATTGAAGTCTTCTGAATTGAGGGAAATTTCTCCCTTAAAGAATTGTCCCCAGAACAGGCATCCCCATTGAAGGTTTCTCCTCACCTCATGTTCTGGGGAAAACTTTAAAACTTTGGATCTTACTTTCTTTATCAATGACAGTGGTCACCAATACAAACAGATGGGGTGCCAATGGGGACACCTATGAAAAACTGTCACTACACTTAAATAGTCATTTTTAAAGGGGCAGATAGAGGTACACTAACCCCAATAGCTCAATGTTCAAAAACGCTCATCATGCTAAGGAGAAGGAGTCTAGCAGGTGGACAATCCCTGAAGCTTTTATCCCATTTGTATGTGTGAATCGGGCCGAACTGAGCCAGCTATCTACACCTGACCTTAATGTCTCAGAAAAGTCCACCTTTTGTTGAGGACATAGTTCCAGTCTGGAAACCCATTGAAAGGGTACCAGTGGAGAAATTCTTCATTTGGTGAAAAGTGAGCCCCCTTTATCTTATCTCTATATCCCATAATAAAAAACATTACAGTTAGATCTAATATCAGGTGGCTAGCACGTATCTTACCTCTGGCGCCATGTACGATGATGTCCCAATTTGTCCTTCAGTCCTCTTGGACTCTGTGACTCCAGCAACTGACAAGCCAAAATCAGCGATTTTGATGTGGCCGTCATCATCCAAGAGGATATTTTCAGGCTTGATGTCTCTGTGGATGATCTCCCTAGAATGCAGAAACTGCAGACCGCAGATCATTTCCGCTATGAAGTATCTGATGGGGAAAGAGATATATGAATTAGCATCCCAAATCATTGCAGACCAATTAAATCTAAAGATTAAATTACTTCCCCCTATAGTACATAGGGGTGTGGATGGTCAGGGCTCCGGTGAAGGGGGCGATCACATCACTGCCATTTCCTCAGTGGTCAGTCACCCCCCACTCAAGAGTGACCCGGTTATTGATCTTACCTGATGGTGTCCTCGGGAAATGGACCTGAAACCACGGTGTCAAAGAGATCCCCTCTGCGCAGGCCTTCCATGACAAAGACGAGAAGATTCTGTGTAAAAAAAAGAGGTAAAGTTTACATTATAGACATGCAGGATTTAATTTTGTAATAGACAGAGACACACACACACAAGTTAGGAAAACTGGACAGAGAAACTATGAAGGTCGTCATTGCTAGACTGTCCTTATTGCAATGCTAGCCCCATGTATAACAATTTTAGGGGGTCTGGATCAGTAGTGGAGTGCAGTACAGGAAAGAGGTGAAGAAATTAGAAGATGAAAAGACTTACCTTTGTCTGGAACGTTCCAAACAGATGTGTAATAAATGGACTCTCGCTGGCTGCCTTCAGCACGTCACGTTCTGTGAAAATCATCTCGCACTCATCAGCGTTAAGTATGTTTTTCTTTTCCACAATTTTAACCGCCAGCTTCTGGTCAATGGCGGGATGAGAGGCTAACACCACAATCCCGTAGGCTCCCTCTCCAAGGATTCTATGGCAGGTCATCTTTTCAAAGGAGAGTACGCATGACTGGTCCTTGATGGCACTGGCGCATGGGATTGGTGAGGCCATCTCATGGTTTGTGCTACTGATGGATGAAGAATTTTTTTTATTCTTCTTTTTCTTTTTTCTTCTCTTTCTTATGGTTTCAATTTTGATGTCCTCGGTTGATGGAGTGACTTGTGTTTCTTCGTCCTCCATAGCTGCAGCCTGTGCTGTCTTCTGGTCTTCATCAGTGGGTGGAGTGACTTGTATGTCCTCGTCCTCCATAGACACCGTCTGTACAGTCTTCTGGTCCTCATTGGTGGATGGAGTGACTTGTATTCCTATGTCCTCCATAGTTGAGGCCTGTACAGTCTTCTGGACCTCATTGGTGGATGGAGTAACTTGTGTTTCTTTGTCCTCCATAGTTGCAGCCTGTGCTGTCTTCTGGTCTTCATCGGTGGATGGAGTGACTTGTATGCTCTTGTCCTCCATAGACACCGTCTGTACAGTCTTCTGGTCCTCATCGGTGGATATAGTGACTTGTATGTCTTTGTCCTCCATAGTTGAGGCCTGTACAGTCTTCTGGTCATCATTTGTTGATGGAGTTGTTTGCGTTTGTTTGTCCTCCATCATTTTAACCAGTTCAGCCTTACTGATGTATGGAACCCAGATGTAAGGCAGACTGATGTTGAGACGTTCATCGTTTTGTCCTAGAGAGAGAAGAAAACAGTAATTTTTATTCTTGCTCTTTACACGTCATTAATCGATCTTACATGGAATCTGTGCACATTTAGATGGATCGTCATATATAAGTGAGTGTCATGAGTGAGTGTTATGGAAATAATCTGGTGTTACGTGTTTTCCTTTATGGGGACTCTCTATATACATGGACAATATGGGAGTTCTCTGCCCTGGGGGGTCCATTCTCAGTGCCTGGCTTTCTATGTCAGAACAAGTGTAAGTGAAATAGTCCCGTTGACATCTCTAACAGCACTTCCCCCCTGAATTCCCATACTTGTAGTGGAACTCTGGGCAAAATAAAAAATGACATCTATGATGTAGTCTGTAACTGGTATGACGTTCTTGTTTTTTTTTTGGTCCCCCCTCATAACACAGCTTTATTGCCTGGGGATCCTGCCTGTAAGTCTGTTATTTTTGAAGTTATTTTATCAGACCGACCTGTCCAGCAAAAGAGGCAGTTAGAGGGCAAAGTCAAACCACTTAATACTGCTGGGTCCCCAATAAAAAAAAAGAGGTTGATCTGCATTTTTACCACCTCTGGCATCCCACCTACAGTAAGGCTGGCTTCACACTGGGGCGGTGCGGGGCGGCGACGGTAAAGCAGCGCTATATTTAGCGCTGCTTTACCATCGTTTTACCCGCGGTATGCGGCCGCTAGCGGGGTGGTTTTAACCCCCGCTAGCGGCCGCAAAAGGGTTAAAAACCTCCGCAAAGCGCCGCTGCAGCGGCGGTTTGCGGGCGGTATCCCCGCGGTTTCCCATTGATTTCAATGGGAAGGAGCGGTATAGGAGCGGTAAATACACCGCTCCTTCACCGCTCCAAAGATGCTGCTAGCAGGACTTTTGTTGCGGTCCTGCTAGCGCACCGCTCCAGTGTGAAAGCCCGCCGGCTTTCACACTGGAGTGAATGGGGCCGGTTTTTTCAGGCGGTATACAGGCGCTATTTTTAGCGCTGTACCGCCTGAAAACCGCCCCAGTGTGAAAGGGGCCTAAATCCTACCATGGCAGCCAGAGAGGGTGGTACAGATGCTGCAGCCTTGGTTGGATTTGATCATCCCAAGTTTGCCCATTAAGGTCAAAAGGATCATGCCAGTACGCTTTGATCACAGTTGGGGCACAGAATTTCAATACAAAATCCCACTTGAAATGTAAAATTTTTAATTTTTTTTAAAACACATACAGGAGGGGGCAGGATCTCCTCCCGAACGTACAGAAACCGCTGCTCTACCGCCAACATGCTCATAATGACGTATCGTCCTAAATAAACTGTATACAGTGAGACATGGTGCCAAATGTACTAACAATAGATGTGGATGTGGCTCCAAAATATGGGGCGTGGCCTAAATTGGCCTGTTGAATCCATGTCTGAGCCTACTTGCAGTATACACTGCACATACTGTATATACCACTGTTGTGATATAGATTTTATAATGTATATTGTGACGAATATTTCCCTAATGGAAATCCTAAACCCCAAATTTGCTCCCCATTTTGGGTGGAGAAGGGAATGGCAGAACCCCTGTCAGTTTGTTTAATTGTCATTTGTGTCCCAATGGAGAAATTTCCATTTATTTCCTGTTCTAGACAAAAGGGGTCAAAATGGGTCCTAACTCCTCCCCTTCTCTCCTCCATCCAGTGACCCCACTATGTGTATATATAGAGGTGACCCCACTATGTGTATATATAGAGGTGACCCCATTATGTATATATATAGAGGTAACCCCCCCCCCCACTATATAAATACAGTATCTGTCTACATATTAAAAACATATTAAAGCATTATGATTAGTAATTAATTATCAATTATTATAATTATTTACCAATAAGTACTGTTTTATATATATAAAAATCTATATAAATATATATATATATATATATATATATATATATATATATATATATATATACATAATAATAATAAAAAAAAAAATATATATATATATATATATTAAAAAAATCTATCTCTCTATATATTTCATAACATATATATATACACATATATAGTATTTATAAATTCATGTAATTATCAATTATTATAATTATTTACTAATAAGTACTGTTTCATATTTATATATATATTAATTGATAATTACATGAATTTATAAATACTATATATGTGTATATATATATATATTATGAAATATATAGAGAGATAGATTTTTTTTATATATATATATATATATATATATATATATATATATATATATATATTAAAAAAATCTATCTCTCTATATATTTCATAACATATATATATACACATATATAGTATTTATAAATTCATGTAATTATCAAGTATTATAATTATTTACTAATAAGTACTGTTTCATATTTATATATATATTAATTGATAATTACATTAATTTATAAATACTATATATGTGTATATATATATTATGAAATATATAGAGAGATAGATATATATTTAATATATATATATATATATATATATATATATATATTTTTTTTTTTATTATTATTATGTATGTGTATATATATATATATATATATATATATATATATATATTTATTTATTTATTAAATTTTTATATATATAAAACAGTACTTATTAATGAATAATTACATGAATTGATAAATAATATATATGTAACAGTATATATCATCCATCATGTGACCTTGCATTATAATTCTCTAATATATTACTTACTATGAACGTCATCTTCTGTGATTTCCCAGGGCCAGATTCTACCTATGGCAGCCCTGACCCACTGCCAGATATCCCTGGCTTCTCCCCTTTTAGGGGCAGTAATTTGGGGCGGTGGATTTGCCTGGTGCACCCCTGTTAAAGGGCGCATATTTAGCAATATAACAGATTCTTCTAACTTGTACCGCAGAAGATTCTCCCGCCTGTAACCGTTCGTTCTCATATATAATGTCATTGTTCCTATAGAACTCGCAACACTACAGAGAGATTAATATCGCAATCCTGCTCGGTCAGAATACACAAAGCAAGTGAGCTGCAGGTGCTGTGTGTGACCGTTATATCGGCAAAAGGGGAGGAGCTACACGATGACATCACAGGTGCCCTATGCAAATTAGGTGGTCACATGACCAGCCACATCAGCCTGTCTGTAGACAGAATTCACACAGCTCCACCAGCTGGATGAGGTGTTTTTTTTTTATTAGCACCAACTGACAAAAATTCAAATCTGCAGCCATGACAACAACTGACAAAAATTCAAATCTGCAGCCATGACGACAACTGACAAAACATCAAATCTGCAGCCAGTCTGGTAAACAACTGTTTAACCCCTTCACTGCCGGGGACTTTTTTATAAAATGTTTTTTTGCACATTAAAATGAGCAGAAATTACTGTAAACCGCCCCAAAAAGGTATATATTTTCTGAAAGCAGAGGCCCTGCAGAATAAAAAGACAGCATTTGTAATTTTTTACATCACACGATATTTGCACAGTTATTTAATTTTAATGCAAACATAAGCAATATTATACCGATTTTGTTTTGCAGGACAAAGTAGCTTCTGGACCATTTTGCCACGTTCCGGTTTGTGCGATTTTCTGCATTTGTTGTGTGACAAAGTGTGTCTTTTCTAGGCAGGTTCTTTGTACCTTTAACAAATAATTTTTTATTTCATTTTTTTTTCATTTTTTGGGGATTTTTTTTTCATTTTTCCGATCATTCGTTATGACCGAAATTCGTTATTTCTAATGAATTCATAAATTTGGAAAAATTCGGTACGTTCCATTAATATAGATGCAGTATTCTTTTTATTTTTTTAATTTGCATTCGCTACCTTCACTAAGAGGCAGACAAATTTGAAAGGAAATTCCAATACCTTTATTTATTAGTTTATAACTAATATTATAGTTTTTATAATTATAATTTATTATTAACTAATAATAATAATAAAAAAAAACTATAATAGTGGTTAATAATTTGTTTCGTTCACTAACAGCTGAATTTGAATGAAATTCCAATACCGATATTTATTAGTTTATAACTATTATTATAGTTTTTATTATAATTTGTTATTAATAAATAATAATAATTAAAAAAACTATAATAATGGCTAATAATTCGTTACCTTCACTAACAGCCAAATTTGAAAGAAATTCCAATACCTATAATTTATTAGTTTAACTATTATTATAGTTTTTATTATTTATTATTAATAATTATTATTATTATTAATAATAATAATAATAATTAAAGAAAACTATAATAATGGTTAATAACGTTATGTTCACTAACAGCCAAATTTGAAAGAAATTCCAATTCCTGCAATTTATTAGTTTAACTATTATTATAGTTTTTTTATTATTATTATTTATTATTAATAAATAATAATAATAATAAAAAAAATATAATAATGGTTAATAATTTGTTATGTTCACTAACAGCCAAATTTGAAAGGAAATTCAAGACCTACAGTTTAATAGTTTAGAACTATTATTATAGTTTTTATATTAATAAATAATAATAATAAAAAACGATAATAATGGTTAATATCCTCATTTAATTATAATAGAAATTATCCAAATGTTTTTTGTTCTTTCGGATTTTCTAATTTTCCTCCTTTCGAATTTTTGGATTTTTGTTCTTTTGAATTTTTGGATTTTCATTCTTATTTTCGAATTTTCGTTCTTTCTAATTTTCAGATTTTCTTTCTTTCTGATTTTTGAATTTCGGATTTTCATTCTTTCTAATTTTTGTTCTTTTCGAAAATTTGTTTTTGGAAAAAATTCTTTAACCTTTTTTTCGTTAATTCGGATGTTTGCGAATTAACGAATATGCCGAATTTTGATGAAAAACTTATTCGGAACGAAACGAATTGAACATGTCTAGCTGCAAGTGCAACGCACATTTCTCCCTCACATGTGGGGTGCAGATGATGTTTACATGATCGCCCTACGCTGCACTTTTCATTGGTGGGTGTGTTCAGGGGTAACAGGCGCTTTAACCGTTTGACCTCCGGAAGATTTACAGTGCTTGTAGCTGCTGACTTTTAAAAAAAAAATGTTTGTGGCTGGAACACCTCTTTAAAAATCCAATTTCCTACTTTGTCATTTTCAATCAAGGGATTTGGTGCTGATGATTCTCAGACATTCAGCAATTATTTCTTTTATATATACCATTGGAAACCATATGACCTACTATCAATGCGTTTCTGATGCAGAGAAAAAACAAAAACGCACTGGACTGCATGTGGTGTGAACCGGCCCTTAAACAAATCCAATAAAAAAAATGGAAAAAAAATAAATAATTCTTCATAAATGTATTCCAATATTTATTCTGCTACATATTTTTGGTAAAAAGAAAAAAAACCTAATAGGCGAATATTGATTGGTTTAGGCAAATGTTATCCCGTCTACAACCTATGGGATGGAGTTCCGGTGCTTTTATTTATTTATTTTACTAGTAATGGCGGCAGTCAGTGACTTATAGCGGGACTGCGATATTGCGGCGGACAGATCAGACACTAAGGCTCGGTTTCCACTAGTGCGACTTGCAGACTTCTCAAGTCTCCCGCATTTGACTGCGGGCTCCCAGACACCCGCGAGCGCCAGGCGATCTCCCAGCTGGCACTGTCACTCAGCCACAGACAGAGCAACCCGAGCGGCCGAATGGAGCATGACCGCGGCGGCCGTTTTCTGTCCATGGCCAGGGGAGGGACAGAGAAGGGAGATCTGGAGACACACCCCAAGCTGGTGCCCCATGGTGCGCTGAGACCTCTCATGGCACGCTCCTCCCCGCTGGCCCCGTCCACCCCAGGTGCTTCCGGGGGGGGGGGGGTGGCGCGGAGGAGCGTGCCATGAAAGGTAAAATGTCCCATGTCTTGCTGTGTGCCCTGTGTCCTGATGTATGCCCCATGATGTGCCCCATTTCCTGATGTGTGCCCCATGATGTGCCCTGATGTGTGCCCCATGTCCTGATGTGTGCCCAGTTCCCCTGTGTGCCCTGCTGTGTGCACCCTGATGTGCCCTGCTGTGTGCCCTCCTGTATGCCTCATGCCCCACTGTGTGCCCCATGCCCTGATCTGTGCCCTGTGCCCTGTTGTGTGCCCCATGTGTGCCCTGCTGTGTGCCTCATGCCCTAATGCGTGCCCTGATGTGTGCCCCATGCCCCGCTGAGTGCCCCATGGTGCGCTGAGATCTCTCATGGCACGCTGCTCCCCGCTGGCCCCGTCCACCCCAGGTGCTTCCGGGGGGGGGGCGGTGGGGAGGAGCATGCCATGAGAGGTAAAATGACCGCCGCTTTGCAGGGACCAGATCTGTCATCACCTCAGACAGACTAGAAGAGAGGAGGGGCCGGGGGGAGGAGCACGAGAGGTAATGACAGCCGCTTCCCTGCCCTGCTGTGTGCCCCATGCCTCTCTGTGTGCCCCATGCCCTGCTGTGTGCCCCATGATGTGCCCTGCTGTATGCCCTGCTGTGTGTCCCATGTCTTGCTGTGTGCCCTGTGTCCTGATGTATGTCCCATGGTGTGCCCCCTGCCGTGTGCCCCATGTCCTTATGTGTGCCCCATGCCCACTGTGTGCCCTGTTGTGTGCCCCATGATGTGCCCTACTGTGTGCCCCATGTCCTGATGTGTGCCCAGTGCCCATGTGTGCCCTGTGCACTGCTGTGTGCCCCATGTCCTGATATGTGTCCCATGATGTGCTCTGCTGTGTGCCCTCCTTTATGCTTCATGCCCTGCTGTGTGCCCCATGCCCCAATGTGTGCCCAGTGCCCTGCTGTGTGCCCCGTGCCCTGATGTGTGATCTTTGCGACTTCAAAGTAGTCCCTACAATATTTTGGTCCCACTTTGATGCGACTTGAGGTCCATAGACCTCAGGAATACACAGGCATTGCTTCAAGTTGCATCACAATTGCGGGCAATATCGCGCGACTTTCAGGTCGAATTAGTGGAAACCTAGGCTGAGGGGTTTATTTACTAAAGCTAGAGAGTGCAAAAATGTGTCACGTTTCTGCATAGAAACCAATCAGCTTTGAATGACAATTGCGCGGTCATACAACACTGTAGCCAAATACATTTTTTTATCATTTTTTCCCTACAAATAGAGCTTTCTTTTGGTGGTATTTAATTACCTCTGGGTTTTTATTTTTTATTAAAAAAATAAAAAAAAGACCAATTTAAAAAAAAAAAAAATTATATTTTTTTATATTTTGTTATAAAATTTAGCAAACAGGTAATTTTTCTCCTTCATTTATGTATGCTGATGAGGCGGCACTGGTGGGCACTGATAGGTGGCACTGGTGGGCACTGATAGGTGGCACTGGTGTGCACTGAGAGGTGGCACTGAGGGGTGGTACTGAAGGGCATTGATAGGTGGCATTGGTGGGCACTGAGAAGTGGCACTAATAGGTGGCACTGATAGATGGCAGTGATGGGCTCTAATAGGTGGCAGTGATGGGCACTGATGGGTGGCAGTGATGAGCACTGATCGGCACTGGTAGGTTACACTGAAAAGCAGCACTGCTAGGTGGCACTGATGAGGCACTGATTGGCACCACTGGTGGGCATTGATAGGTGGCACTTGTGGGCATTGATAGGTGGCACTCATGGGTATTGATAGGTGGCACTGGTGGGCACTGTGGGCACTGGCAAGTGGCAATGGCAGGGGCTACTAATTGGCACAGAGGAGGTCCCTTTAACATAAGCCAGCTGACAGCTGATCACATGGTAAGGGGCCGGGATCCGCCCTTTACTCGGATCGGTGATCACCCGAGTCCCGGTGTCAGGAAATGTTCCATCCGCTGGTGATATCTGTCTTTTGGCATGCAGTACTGGCACCCACCAGCGGATGGATTCTGGCAGTATGGGGCAGACAGCACCTCCTGCGCTCAGGTGTTACTTGAGGACAATTATTCCACTCTTATAAATACCCGGCAAGCCCATACATGCTTGCCTTGGTATCGCTCTCTCCAGGTGGCCCTGGCCGTGTTATCTGTACCTGAGCCTGTATCCGACCCGTCCCGACTTGATCTGATCTATCCCAATCCCATCCTGGACCTGTCCCTCCTGTCTCCTGCCTACCTTGGATCCCTGCTCTGCAGCCCATCCATCTGTCCTCTCCCCCTCCTGCTGGTTCCCCATCCTTACCCATCTACTGACCCCCCTGTGTATGACCTCGGCCTGGCTTTTTGTTTACGATTCTGGTATTGCCCATTTGTTGTATATATTATTTGTTTTTAGTTTGTGGTTGGTAGTGCACTGTTTGTTTTCACTTCTTGTCATTTATTTTAATAAACACTTATTATTTCACTAACATGTGTTTGGGTTTCCTCTGTGCAGTCCACACAGTCTGGTCTACTAATTCCCTGATAGAATACCAAGGCCATCCCTGACCAGACGTGGCTGCATTGAGGAACCATCCTGGCTTGTTAGTCTGCCAAAATGGATTACAATGAAATCCTTTATTATTCTCTGCTGGCAGAAGAGGATGATGAATCTTGTTGTCAGATTTTAAAAGGATGGACTAGTGACCAGCTGATGGAAACCATCCGATCAGCTCATTCCCAGGTGGATCAAGGCTACATGTCCTTTGAGGATGTTCAGCATCTAATTCAATTATGTGCAAAGCTAGCCCTGTCATGTTTTCCAGAAGGAAGTGATGATTTCTCTCCCCCCTTCAATTATGGCCAAGTTGAATCTCTGGTATGGTTGTTAGAGGATGATCCAGCCTATTTCATTGAACGGTATTCCTCTTGTTCACCGCAGGTTTTGACTGATTGTATCCATTCAGTGCAATCTCTGGTTAGTCAGGCTGTGTGTGAACCAGCGTTTGTTCAACCTGTGCTACAAGCATGGTCAGATCTCTTGTATTTAGCTAAACCACAACATCCCAGTCCTGTCGTTAATCACCTGCCTTCCCAAGTATCTATCTCCCCATTGCCTATGGCAACCTCAGCTACAGCCCAGTTTTCTCTGTTTTCTACCAAAAACTATTATCCAGTCGCCAAGTGTTACACCTATCCTGCCTTCAGTCCACCTGCCTCTTCTCCTCCACCTGTAACAGTCCCACAAAATCCTCCTCCAGCCACTGTTCCTTGGTCTTCTTTTTGCCCAGAAACTTTCTTTTCTTACAGCCCTGCACCCACGTACAAAACCGCAGTGGCTAAGCCAAAAAAGAAACGGAAGTTCTTTCCGACCCACACTAGCCTGCCAGTAACCCAACCTGCCTCCACCCCAACCAACCTGTTCCAGCCTGACGTCCCAGTTCCTGCTACCCAGGTTGACGTCCCAGTTCCTGCTACCCAGGTTGACGTCCCAGTTCCTGCTACCCAGGTTGACGTCCCAGTTCCTGCTACCCAGGTTGACGTCCCAGTTCCTGCTACCCAGGTTGACGTCCCAGTTCCTGCTACCCAGGTTGACGTCCCAGTTCCTGCTACCCAGGTTGACGTCCCAGTTCCTGCTACCCAGGTTGACGTCCCAGTTCCTGCTACCCAGGTTGACGTCCCAGTTCCTGCTACCCAGGTTGACGTCCCAGTTCCTGCTACCCAGGTTGACGTCCCAGTTCCTGCTACCCAGGTTGACGTCCCAGTTCCTGCTACCCAGGTTGACGTCTCAGTTCCTGCTACCCAGGTTGACGTCTCAGTTCCTGCTACCCAGGTTGACGTCTCAGTTCCTGCTACCCAGGTTGACGTCTCAGTTCCTGCTACCCAGGTTGACGTCTCAGTTCCTGCTACCCAGGTTGACGTCTCAGTTCCTGCTACCCAGCTTGACGTCCCAGTTCCTGCCATCCAGCTTGACATCCCAACCTTCCAGTCTGATGTCCTAGCCCTCCAGCCTGACGTCCCAGCCTTCCAGTCTGATGTCCTGGTTCCAGCCTGCCAGCCTGATGTTCCAGCCTACCAGCTTGACGTCCCTACCTTCCAGCCTGATGACCCGCTGCCAGCTTTCCAGCCTGATGACCCGCTGCCAGCTTTCCAGCCTGATGACCCGCTGCCAGCTTTCCAGCCTGATGACCCGCTGCCGGCTTTCCAGCCTGATGACCCGCTGCCGGCTTTCCAGCCTGATGACCCGCTGCCGGCTTTCCAGCCTGATGACCCGCTGCCGGCTTTCCAGTCTACCGTCTCGGTGCCGGCCTTCCAGTCTACTGTCTCGGTGCCGGCCTTCCAGTCTGCTGCCCTGGTGCCAGCCTTCCAGTTTGATGTGCCAGCTTCCCAGTCTGATGTGCCAGTCCTCAGGTCTGATGTGCCAGCTTCCCAGTCTGATGTGCCAGCTTCCCAGTCTGATGTATCAGTCCTCAAATCTGATGTGCCAGTCCTCAAATCTGATGTGCCAGCTTGCCAGTCTGATGTTCCAGTCCTCAGGTCCGATGTGCCAACCCTCAGGTCCGATGTGCCAGCTTCCCGGTCCGGTGTGCCAGCTTCCCGGTCCGGTGTGTCAGCTTCCCGGTCCGATGTGCCAGCTTCCCGGTCTGATATGCCAGCTTCCCGGTCTGATGTGCCTGTTATCCAGCCTGCCCTTACTGTACTTGCTGTTCGGCCTAAGGTCCCAGTGTCTGCTGCCCAGCCCGATGTGTTCCTGTCTGCTGCCCAGCCCGATGTGTTCCTGTCTGCTGCCCAGCCCGATGTGTTCCTGTCTGCTGCCCAGCCCGATGTGTTCCTGTCTGCTGCCCAGCCCGAGGTGTTCCTGTCTGCTGCCCAGCCCGAGGTGTTCCTGTCTGCTGCCCAGCCCGATGTGCCTGCTGCCCAGCTTAGGAATCCGGAGCCCGCTGTCTGCCCTGAAGTGCCTGATGCCTTAGACTTTGGACAACTACAACCAGTTGGAGCGTCCAGAGGCCGCTCCTTTGAGGGGGGGTACTGTCAGGAAATGTTCCATCCGCTGGTGATATCTGTCTTTTGGCATGCAGTACTGGCACCCACCAGCGGATGGATTCTGGCAGTATGGGGCAGACAGCACCTCCTGCGCTCAGGTGTTGAGGACAATTATTCCACTCTTATAAATACCCGGCAAGCCCATACATGCTTGCCTTGGTATTGCTCTCTCCAGGTGGCCCTGGCCGTGTTATCTGTACCTGAGCCTGTATCCGACCCGACCCGACTTGATCTGATCTATCCCAATCCTGTCCCTCCTGTCTCCTGCCTACCTTGGATCCCTGCTCTGCAGCCCATCCATCTGTCCTCTCCCCCTCCTGCTGGTTCCCCACCCTTACCCATCTACTGACCCCCCTGTGTATGACCTCGGCCTGGCTTTTCGTTTACGATTCTGGTATTGCCCATTTGTTGTATATATTATTTGTTTGTAGTTTGTGGTTGGTAGTGCACTGTTTGTTTTTACTTCTTGTCATTTATTTTAATAAACACATATTATTTCACTTACATGTGTTTGGGTTTCCTCTGTGTAGTCCACACAGTCTGGTCTACTAATTCCCTGATACCCGGAGCTATGAGAGGAGAAACAGCAGCACACTGATCTTTCCAGTGAATGGCTGTGCAGGGATGGCATGTCAGGACAAGTCTGATTATTGGAGGAGAGCAGGCTGAGGTCCCGGCACAGCTGGAAAACTGACCACGCTGTGCTCTCCTGCCTAGTGTGGTCAATTTTTGATTGGAAAGCAGGGGGGACTTGGCAGGGAAACCAGGGATTTCACACAAAGGAAGCATACAAAGAGAACAGGATACTTATTTCATAAGTTCATGGTACAGCAGATATATATCAGGAATATGAAATGTTGGGTTTACATATTCTTTAACATCCTAAAGACTTAAATGGGATGTAGCTCAGTAGGGAACTCTTCCAAAAAGAGAGACAGGGTCCTTCTCTGCAGCATGCTGACAGGGAATAGGCTTTTCTACTCAGGCTGTGGCTGCTCTTTAACCACTTGCGGACTGCCCACCTGTAAAGTACTGTGGACAGGTGGCCTGCACAGGCAAAGCAACACATGTGCGACCCCTACCCCCCCCCCCCCCCGGAACCGGCTGTGATTGTACACAGTGGGAGCCTATCAGCAAATCCCGATTTATGATTCATAGCCGGGACCTGCTGATCAGCTGTATACAATCACAGCCCAGAGCTCTGTGTTGACAATCAACACAGAACTCTGTACAGAGGGAACGATCTCTGTTTCTGATCAGAAACTAAGAGATTTATTAGTAAAAGCAGCAAACTTTACAAATATTACACATAGTTAGGCACACATTTAACCCCTTAATCACCCTAGATGTTAACCCCTTCCCAGCCAGTGTCATTAGTAAAGTGACAGTGTATAGTATATCACTGATTACTGTATTAATGTCACTGGTGATGTCAGTGGCAGGTATTCAGTTCCCCCCCCAGCATCAGTTAGTATCAAATTGTACTATCACAGTCCCATTATAAGTCGCTGATCACCGCCATTAGTAGTATAAATAAATAAACAAAAAAATTGGCACTATAACTTTCACACAAACCAATAATATACACTTATTGGGATTTTTTTAATCAAAGACATAGCAGAATACATTTTGGACCAAACTTATTATTTTTTTTTTATTATTACATTTTTTATTAGTATTTGACATATCTATTAAAACAAACTTCTTAACATATTCATATTTATCACAAAAAATAAACACAACCTTATCTACTTCCCACTATCCCCCCCCCCCCCCCCTAAAAAAGAAAAAAAGGAAACCCCCCCCCCCCCCTTTGTTCCTCCAAATGCATTATGTTAAATGTGCTCCCAGTTCACACACAAAAAAAAAAAGGATAGTTTATAAGAGGCTTCGATGTGCCATACCATATCACTCTGCATTGATACATGTCCCCTGGGGCAGGACCCGGGTCCCCAAACACTTTTTATGACAATAACTTGAATATAGGCTTTTAAAATTAGCACTTGAGATTTCTCCCATAGACTTTTATAGGGTGCTCGCGGATTTTCGAATTTGCCGCGAACACCCCAAATTGTTCGCTGTTCGCTGAACAGGCGAACAGGCAATGTTCGAGTCGAACATGAGTTTGACTCGAACTCGAAGCTCATCCCTAGTATCGGTCTGTTTCAGGGAAAGTTGGTTAGCCACAGGCGAGGCAGAACAGAACATTCTGTTACTACATCTTCCTCCAGCTGTCCACCTCTCTGAAATGCTGACTGGATGAACCTCAGCTGTATGAATTCTGACCTGACAAGACCCAAGGGGAGTACTCACATGGAAGTTTCAAATGTTCCCATATTGCGAAGTGTTCATTTATACCATGTTTTCTCACTGACTATCTTACAATATACACAGAAAATCCCAAATCTGTTTATTCTAGACTAGGATTAATATCTTGGCACTGCAAATGTATTGCCCATTTTTAGTCCAGTTAGTGAAAAAATAGACACTAGTGAGTAAAACACTGATCTCCGGTCAACTATTAGCAAGATAAGATTTATATTTTGCCCTAATAAGTCCTTTTTAAAATTCAATGTTTTTTTTTCTGGCACAGTTAGAATCATGTTTCTATATAGTAAGCCCAAGAGGACATTGGATGGCCCCTCTTACTGCTCAAGTCCAAGCAATCTTGTGTAGCACTTACCCCCGAAGGAGCGGCTGAATTTTTGATTCGGGCCTGCACTCTGCTAATGAACCCCCCTGAATTGACTCAGTCCCCTTGACACAGCTGTGGTGCAATACAATACAGTACAATATCATGTAATGCAATATACCTGTGTTGTATCCTCAGGACTCACTGGCTCCACCTGCTGGGAGAAAACAAAACTCCACACAACTGGATACTTAACCAGAATTATATTTTACTGTAAAATGTTCAGAAAGGTGATTACAGTAATTGTGCTGTCATCCCAACATAGGAAGACAGTACAATGAATTTCAACACAAACAATTACAAACAATATATATTTATATGTTTATACCTGGGAGCTCCCCCTACTTTTAAAGCTATACGTGAGATCTCACTTAACGTACTTAGTCCGTGATCTTCTTGTCTTCGCTAGGTAGGGTAACTCCTTATGATTTGTAATCCACAGTTTATGGTAAGTTAAATTGAGGTGAAAATGCTCCTGGTTTAACTCCAATAACTATTTTACAATTTCTTGAGCTGTCAGAGTAGGTAGGCCTCAAGCCTGCTCAGTGTCAGTTGCTCTGTTCGTCCTCAGTGGAACTACAACTTCCAGTGAGGCCTGTATGTGAGTCTAACTGTGTGTGAAAGTTAACAAACTGTGGGCCGTGACCCGCTCACCAACTGGATCGGAGCTCCGTGTAGTAACTTTGGTCCGGTGACTGCAGCTTGCTTCTTCGTCAGCTGGGCCAGTCGCTCCGTTCCGTTCCGCTGGATGAACCCCGTCTTCCGATGCTTGGATGAGTGTCTCTGGATCTTCAATCCAGTCACTGTCTCTCAGGCACCGTTAGGTCACTTGTCCAAACAAGCAGGGTTGCGCTCCGCAATGGCAGTGAGACGCTGTCTCCGGGAAACCTCTGCACATATCCTCACAGGCAGGCCACGCAATCCCAAGAGAGCTAAGATGGCTGCTCGGGGTCCTTTTATCTCCTACCCAGCATGCACTGTCAGAGAGGGTGTCCATGGGTAGGTACCCCGGCATCCTGGGTAAAAAGGTCACCTCTCTAAAGTAAATATCAGTCACTTCCTGTAATTAGCTTTTTCCTCAGTGTTTGGCCGCTAGATGGCGCCAAATACTAAACCAAAAAGAAAACGTCCACAGACTTGTGATTATAGCATGGAAACACACATTAATAGGTGAAAATATGTCAGCGCTACACTTGGATAATGTTAAAAAAAGTGGCAGGAGGTTCGAGTGTCACAAGTGTCTTCAATTAATTTTCTGATTGATTGGAACTTGAGAGTCACACCAACTGACTGTCTAAAACTTGAGAGTGCTGATGTGGGAAAACTAAGGGCATTACCGATGGGACAACAGGTGGGCAAAAGTCAACAGGTCAAAAATGGAAATGTGACCAAGGAACAGGCCAGGGTCAGTGGAATAGTGGACAGAATGATAGTTGGAGAAACAAGCCTGAGTTGGTGACAGCAATACTGTAGATGCAAAGCATACGTGGAAGTGGAAAAATCAGAGACAGGTCAAGGAGGAAACTGGGTCGACAATGTAGTTGAGCAGAGATTCAGATCACAGGTCGCAAGTGAGTTGCTCAAGATCATTTAGCATTGCACCTTAGCTTACCTGGGATTTAGCTGGTTTAGCGCCATTGTGACCAGCAAATATGCGGCCATAAATACACACCCCTGCATAACGATAAATAGTCAGCCATGGTTCTTGTTGTGGAATGTAGTCAAAGACCACTTGTCTGATGGTGGAACAGAGAAGGATTCTGACACACGTGTGGAATACACATGTGGAATACTTTTATTTATTAGAAAGAGTGCTCCTTGACTTCAGGCGGCAGTTATTATATGGTGGAGCAAGCACATAAATGGTTTAACAAGATTTAGACATTGAAAAGTATTTGACAGCAGATTTCCAAATATGGGGTCTTACACTACAGATAAACGGACAACAAGGCACAGAATAACTTTTGACTATATAGTTATAGCCATAAAACATTCACATCTTCCTGTTGTCATACCATGAACTCTCTAAAACCAAGGGGGTCTCAGGAAATTTATGCCATAGGCCTAAACCATCATTTTTTAGGCAACTATTGTAGTATAAAAAAATCAATAGTAACCCGTCAGTGTCAGTTGTATCACAAACAAGTGGAGAGACCTTACTGTGAAAAACATATATGTGTCCTCCAATTACCATCAATATAAAAGTAATTTTGAAGGATAAAAAGCATCAATACAATTATTGCAAAGTATATGTGCTATAGATAAACAATCCACAAACATTATATATATAGGTGATAGGAACAGTCCACAAAGATATCCCAAATATCCAGAGATCCAATCAAAGTGACATCAGTGAGGTGAAATGACTTTTCAAATTTGGCATCCGTGAACATGTGACTTGTTTCGCAGTGATCCCACCACCGGGTAAATTGAAGGCTTACCAGATCCAGTTAGGGCAATCGCATGTGGCTAAAACCCAGCCAGGGCCTTTTCCTCTCTCTTGCTTGGGAACCGCAAACCCCGATGTCTATATCCTTAACGTGGATGTCTCCAAAGCTCCAAGCATCCACTGACAGGTAACTCACCGGGTATAGATGCTGGGTCGGATATAAATGCTGGGTCTCCAAAGTTGGCAAAATGGGAAAAGAAAAGGGGACACCATGGGTGGGATCCAACTGGATTTTTCTAAAAAATCGCCAAAGGCGTAGGCATATCCAAAAAGAACAAACAAATTTAAAATTCGCGGCCGGCCGGCTGCAGTAAAACAACGCCCGTGCTATTGGGCGTAGAACGCGGTGACGTCAGCACGTCGCTCCTCCCTACGCGTTTCGTCAGAGAGTGACGTAATCATGGGGCACGGGCGGCGTACTGACGCACCGCCCTAAATACAAAAAACCAAGCCTCAATCTGAGTGGCAATTGGCTGTTTCCCCGGACTCCATCTTGGAGTCTGGCACTGGAGCGATATTACACCTGGCAACTGGATGTTGCCCGTCAGGTATATCAACTCTGTAAATAAAAAATTCTAATAAGGGTATTTGTACGAAAAAAGTGTATCTATTTATTACATTTGGTTTAATAATTCTTTGTCACCGATAACGTATAACCCCTGAATGGCCATTCAGCAAGGCTTCCAGGGATCGGTGCCGAGACTACACTTCCCATCCTCCACCTGGTTTCAGGCATAGGGGGACGATGGAAAAAATGCACTCTCTCCATTGGACAGATTGGGGCCACGATACCAAAGCTACATTTCCCATCATCCCTCCGATTCACCGTTACGGAGGAATGGCAGGAAACGTATAGGCTATCTTCCCCAACCAAATCTGGACAGCAAACCAGGCCGCTCTCACCAATAAGGGGCGGTCTGGATGTCTAATCATAAATGGAAAAAAACGCCGCACTCGGCATGTGAATGCAGTCTGCAGCTGTCACGGCCAAACAGAGGCAAGCACATACTAGGAGACATATAAAAATCATGGAAGTGTATATGTACATCTATGTAAGGATGCACATATACTTTTAGGCAGCTAAATTAAAAGAAGCCATATGGAAAAATATAAAAATTATGAACAATAAAAAATATATATGAGCTTCTAAAATGAAATAATGAGACCTGTAAAAGGAAAAGGAAAAAACGGGGGGGGGGTTCTCCCCCTTATCTTAAATACAAATCGCATCATAAAGGCTCATAGTTTGTTTAAGAAAAAAAATATATATATATATATTTGGAACAAATAAATGTCTGACCACTTGAAGGGATAGCATAAAGAATAACGTGCAAATATTGCACGTTCAACGCATATCATTGTAAAATACGTGGTTAGACAGTTAGGTTATATGAACAGCCATACTGGTTGAAAAAGATCCAGATATTTCCAACAGATATACTGGCACATCAACTTCCCAATGTCACCTCAAACATGTTGGAAATTGGAGGGGCAAAATAGACTAAACTGCCAACCAACGAATAAGTGGGTTGGTCAGATAGTGTGGGTCCAGTGGAAAATGGTATTAATCCACTGGATCTAAGATATTATGGACAAAAATAAGAACAAAATGAATCCATGTGTCTGGATATAAAGTGAATTAAAACTACAGTACGGTATTTGTGAAAAAAGCCGCATAGGTTTTTGTAATCAGATATGTATTGAACCTACAGAAAAAAGTATGTAAGGCTAAGTGGGGGGTAAATTTCCCATATTAGTCACAAAAGACATTTGTGTCTGCAACTATCACGGGAAAAAATGTAATATACTGAGAAGAAGGCACTTTATGAAGACTAAACTATCTCAACATGAAAGCATTTTCCAATTCGGGAAAAATGTACAAAAAACGCTATATATTAGCCATTTGCGACCCAGATCGAGTTTACAGCACTCCAATATCCTACAGATATTACTATAACTTTTAAGCAGTATCTATGAATGCATTTACATCTACATCTATGTTCAACCCGTGAGGAGTGTAGGTTTTAAGTTTGTATACCCACGCCATTTCCATCTTAGAAATACTCCTCACCAGGTTGCTCCCTCTCCAATGGGGTTTGAATTTATCTATCCCCATAAATAAAGTATTGGAGGGGTCACGATTATGGGTGGTCAGGTAGTGTTTTGAGACGGAATGTCTTAATGAGCATATCAATAATATTAGGAGGGGGTTCACAAAACATTCCGAATGGAGGGGAATACCATACAGGCCCCATCCGTGTGTGCAAACCCATGAATAGCGATTCAACTGGATGGTTGCCGCCCAGGGGAGGATCCCATGGTATGTTGGGGGTGTCTGGATACGGCGGGAGCAACAGAGCCTGGGGAGGGGGGGGCTTCTTCTACTAGGGGGAAGCTGGATAATATGCAAGTCAGCAATGCTTTTTGTTTTAAATGTTGTTCAGTCTCAAGAATACACTAACAAATGTGCCCGTGACTGTCATTGATGTGCTATGTGTCTCTAATTTTCCGAGGGGGGTCCACCCGCTGCTCGCCCCTCATCCACCCTTCAGTACCGATGGGGGAGGATTTGGGAGTACCCCCCGGGTTCTGTGACAAGACACCCAGTGGAGGGGGGGGAGCGGGTGGACACCCTCAAATCTGATGCGGCTAAAAGTTCAAGAGCATTAAAATGTTTATGGCTGTTTTGCTGATGCTACACTTTAAGTTGATCTCTTTATGCAAGCTGGGTCTGGTCTGGGAGTTTTGGGCCCCCGTAGTGTCCAGTCACTCACCCACATAGGTAGCCGCCCCGCTGGGGCCCTGTCTTTAGAGGGTCCTAAGGGTGGTTTGAGACTTGGTCTCGCAAGCGCAGAGTGCGCTTTAGTACTAGGGGCTCCCATATTTTGGAACACCCCTAATCCCCCCTCCTTCCCTCCTCTCCCCATAACTGCCTCCTCCCCCCCACCCACAACACCCTCCTCAACTTCATCCTTTCCATACTACTATCTCCCCCGCGGTCCCTAGCTATCTTTTCTTTTTTTTTCTCTTTCTCTCTTGCTCTCCTCCTCCAGCCCGACACAGATCACGGGGACCACATATCCCCTTAGATTAATGTCTTGGAACATAAAGGGCCTGAACACTCCTGAGAAGCGCTCACTAGTCTTAGCCAACTTGAGACGCTCAAAAGCTCATGTCTGCTTTGTCCAAGAAACTCACTTTAGAGCCGACAAAATACCTAAATTTCATGATCGTTTTTTCCCAACTGTATTCCATGGTTGCTCCGCTGAGTCCAAATCCAAGGGGGTTAGTATTTTAATCCGAGCCACGACACCGTGGAAGCTGCGTGACCAGTGGGAGGATGGGAAGGGTAAAGCCCTGTTTGTTAAAGGAACGTTGGGTGGTAGAGTAGTAACAATGGCCAATCTATACCTCCCCAACATGGGACAGATAGGATTCCTTGAATCCGCGCTGACAAGACTGCAGGAATTCGCTGAAGGGGAGGTGATCCTAGGGGGAGACCTGAACTTAACGCTTGACCCCCATTTAGACTCTTCTAGACAGATTTCTCAAATTTCATTCTCCGCTCTTAAACGCCTGAAGAAAAACCTCCATTCATTTCACCTAGTGGATGTGTGGAGAGTATTGAATCCAACCCAGAGAGACTACTCTTTCTACTCCCACCCCGACAATTCATACACGAGAATAGATCTCATAATGCTGCCTCAGTCCTTGTTGTCAAGGGTCCGGTCGGCCTCCATAGGCTCCATTGAGCTCTCAGACTATGCACCGGTCTTTATTGACGTAGACATCCTAGAACCCGGACATAGGCAGTGACAATGGAGGCTGAATGAAACCCTGATCCAGACCCCAGAGGTGGTGGGAGAAATCTCTAGGGAGGTGAGGAACTTCTTTAATTCTAACGCGAACTCAGGGTGCACCCCATTGACAATCTGGGAAGCCCACAAATGCACCATTAGGGGCGTCTTCATAAAAATTGGCACGCGCATGAAGAAGGCCAGAGCCAAGGCGACAGAGGACCTCCTAGGTAAGATCCGGTCATTAGAGAGCCTACACAAACAGTCAATGGCTATGCAGGTTCTACAAGAGCTGACAGGCCCGAGGAACCAACTGAGAGAACTAGCTATGTTCAGAGCAAAGGAGATAATTGCAAAATGTAAACGTACTTTCTATGAACATAGCAACAAATGTGGTAAGCTTCTGGCGAGGGCATTGAGGTCCCAACGGGCCCAAGCCTTCATCCCGGAACTCAGGAAGGAGGGGGGGACCAAGGTTCATACCACGGAAGAGATTGCCGACCAGTTTTGTAAATACTATTCCTCCCTATATAACTTACCTCGGCAGCAATCGGAAAGGGGGAAATCCCTAGAGAGAGCGGCCATAAGAGATTACATTCAAAAGTCGGGTCTCGCCAGGCTCCCAGAAGAAGCATTAAATAATTTAGAAGAACCACTATCGGGTGAGGAAATAGCACTGGCCATTGCCGGAATGCAAAAGGGTAAGGTGCCGGGACCCGACGGTTACTCGCTGGGATACTATAAAACCTTTGGTGACATACTGATGCCCCACTTTCTAGCGGCGTACAATGAGGCGGGATGGGAGGGGTTCCACCAGAGGACACTCTACGGGCTTTTATTTCAGTTATACCGAAAGAGGATAAGGACCCCCTGTTGTGCCAAAACTACAGACCGATCTCTCTCCTTAATGTGGATCTAAAGATCTTCACTAAGGCCCTAGCAAACAGGTTGTCAGAATTTATCCTGGCACTAGTTCATTCGGATCAGGTTGGTTTCGTGGCCCCTAGAGAGGCCAGGGACAATACTACTAAGGCAATCAACCTCATCCATGCGGCCAAAATGAAGGGGATTCCGTTGGTGCTGCTTTCCACCGACGCTGAAAAGGCGTTTGACAGGGTCCATTGGCCTTTTATAACAGAGACCCTCAGTCATATAGGCCTGGGACAGAGGATGATGCATTGGATCCAGGCCATCTACTCCCGGCCTTCCGCCCGGGTTAAGGTCAATGGACAGCTGTCACCCGCCTTTAGCATAACCAACGGAACAAGACAGGGCTGCCCGCTGTCTCCCCTGATCTTTATCCTATCTCTGGAACCTTTTCTACTCACAGTTCGGAATAACCCCAACATCACGGGCATCAATTTGGGAGACTCCCTCTCGCCAACAATAGCGGCCTTTGCAGATGATCTGTTTTTTTTCTTGTCCAATCCCCTAATTTCGGTGCCCAACTTAATGGCGGAACTAGAACGGTATGGAAGACTGTCCTTCTTTAAGGTCAACTTCCAGAAATCGGAAGCCCTGAACGTCTCTATGCCCACCTCTTCATGCGCTTTGCTAAAAGCGGATTTCCCATTCAAGTGGGCGAGCTCCCATATAAAGTATTTAGGGATCCGCTTGCCCAACAAAATAGAAAACATATTCTCCCTTAACTTTCCCCCTCTCCTGCAGAATATTAAAAAGGACTTGCAGAAGTAGCACACCGGCATGTTTTCATGGTTCGGACAGTGCAGTATAATAAAGATGAACGTTATGCCCCGCATTTTGTACTACCTACAAGCTCTCCCAATTAAGATCCCGAACGCCTTCCTCAGAGCCATTAACCGAACACTCATCAGATTCACTTGGGCGGGCAAACCTCCGAGATTGGCCCAGTCCATTCTGCGACTACCAAAAATGTTAGGGGGAATGGCCTTTCCGGATGTCTCCCTATACCATGTAGCCTGCCATATGACAAGGATCGTTGATTGGTGCCGCCATGGATCACTTAAGCAATGGATCCTAATTGAACAACGCCTGACAGGGATGGACCTTCAGGGGTTGCCTTGGTGCCAGAAAGGCTACCTAGAGCAAGTGACTAAACACCCCATGGTAAGGGAGACCTGGAGGGTGGCCCAGAAGGCCACTCGGGAGCTGCTGAGGGTGCCCCTCCCCTCCCCACTGACCCCAGTAATGGGGAACCCTGACTTCGGACCGGGACTTACAGACTCTAGGTTTCTAGACCTACTGGGAAATGCCAAATACGCCATTTTATAAGAGACGGTAGGTGGATGTCTAGGGAGGAGATAGTGGACGATCCCCTCTTGAGCAATCTCCCCTTCTGGCAAAAGATACAGCTAGCACATTTTATCAAGGCTCAGCCCTCCCCGAGGCTATTTCTGAGAAGTCTAACACCATTCGAGCAATTGTGCTCAGAGCAAGAGCCCATAAGACACACAATATCTTTAGCCTACCAGACCTTGAACTCAACCCCATGCGATTTTAGACTTCCATTCATAACGAGCTGGGAAAGAGATCTGGGGATAGAGCTCTCCGAGACACAAGTGGAGAGGATACTTCTCTTTACGCACAAAACGGCGCTGAGCGCAAACCAACAGGAGACCGGATATAAAGTCCTCACGCGTTGGTACTACACCCCGGTGAGATTACAAAAAATGTTCCCCCAGAGCTCGGACCGGTGCTGGAGGTGCTGCGAAGAGGCGGGTAGCCTCCTACACATCTTCTGGTCTTGTAAACTCCTGACTCCTTTTTGGACAGAGGTAAACCGCATCTTACAGAAATTTGCAGAGAGGACACTGCCCATGTCCCCAGGGTTCTTCCTAATTCACCACCACGACATACCGGGCAAAACATACAGGAAGTCCATTATCCCCTCACTGGTCACGGCAGCAAAGAGTTGCATACCCCTTCTATGGAAACAGATGGACCCCCCAGGAGTAGCAATGTGGCTGAAAAGAGTAGCTGACATTCATAGAATGGAAGACCTGGTGGCCACTGATAGGGGCACCAGGGAGCAGTATCTCAAGAAGTGGCATTACTGGCTCGAATTTTTCTTCTCAGAGGAGTATGCAAGGTTAACGACGTGAGCTATGGAGGTACAGACCCCCTCCCCCCTAATCAAGCTTACCATCTGGGCTGGAGGAAGGGTATTACCCCTCTCGTGGGTCTCCCTTCCCCCCCCCTTTTTTTATTTTTTCTCCTTTTCTTTCTCTTCTCTTACCCCCCAGACCCCCCCTCTCCCCCCGCCCGACCCTCTCCTTCCACTTTTCCCAACCAGGGGAAAAGGAAAGAGGAAACAGGAAAAAAATAAAAAATAAAAGACAAAATTAAAACAATGGCTACCTACCCAAGGGTAGACATTGGAGCAGGTCGATCTTACCACTCCGCAGGCTGGCATCGAGGGGGCCGCAGGGAGTTCCTGGGCCCCCCTCGATAGCTGGATTGGTGTTAGAGAATATTCGACCCAAGTCATAAATGGATGTAAGTTTATATGTATGCGATCTAAGATGAATGACGTGGGTAGGGAAATCAACATTTGGAATATGCCCTCTGTATCACAGTTTATATATGGTTGTTATCTTGTTTATATTACAAATAAAGAATAAAAAAAAAAAAAAGGAAACAAACTAAATTGCACACCTTTTGTTTTGATGTCCCTGGAATGCATTTGGTTCCCCCAAATTCAATTACCAGGCCCTTCAGGTCTGCTATGGATACTAAGGGGAACCCCGCTTCAAATTTTTTTTTTTTAAAAAAAAAATTAAGTGGGGGTCCCCCTAAATATCCATACCAGACCCTTCAGGTCTGGGATGGATTTTAAGGGAAACCCCGGCCCCCCCAAAAAATGGCGTGGGGTCCCCCTCAAAATCCATACCAGACCCTTTTATCCGAGCATGCAACCTGGCAGGCCGCAGGAAAAGAGGGGGGACGAGAGCGCCCCCCCCTCCTGAACCCGCCCTCAACATTGGGAGGGTGCTTTGGGGGTCTGTGACCCCCCTCTGACGTCATGGGGAAAGCCATAGGGAAGTCCCCATGACATCCCCGTGCGTCAGAGGGGGGCGGGGTCACCAAGTGGCCCCGCCCTCCATTATAAAAGAGCTGTCAGACGCAGCGAAGCCTCACACAGTGGGAGCCTCCCATTGCGAGGAGAGGCCCGACACAGAAGAAGAGACGCCGACGCCGTGGAAGAAAATGCCAGACGAGAAGACCAGAGCAAGAAGAAGCAGATCGGAGGAAGAAGAAGATGGAAGAAGAAGATGGAAGAAGATGGAAGAAGAAGATGAAGAAACCGAAGGATGAAGAAAGGAAGAAGGAAGACCAGAAGAAAGAAGATTTTAATAAAGGAATTGTCAAAGACCGTCTCCTGTCATTTTTAACATTTTTGTCACTTTTTTGGTGAAATGGTAGGGGTATTTTTGTACCCCCTTACCATTTCACACAGGGGGGGGGCCGGGATCTGAGGGTCCCCTTGTTAAAGGGGGCTTCCAGATTCCGATAAGCCCCCCCCGCCCGCAGACCCCCACAACCAATGGCCAGGGTTGTGGGGAAGAGGTCACAGACCCCCAAAGCACCCTCCCAATGTTGAGGGCATGTGGCCTGGTACGGTTCAGGAGGGGGGCGCTCTCGTCCCCCCCCCCTCTTTTCCTGCGGCCTGCCAGGTTGCGTGCTTGGATAAGGGTCTGGTATGGATTTTGAGGGGGACCCCACGCCATTTATTTAATTTTTGGCCGGGGTTCCCCTTAAAATCCACCCCAGACCTGAAGGGCCTGGTATTTGAATTTGGGGGAACCCCCACGCTTTTTTTTTTTTAATCAATGACTTTTTTTTATAAATGACTTTCAATGAATGACTGTTCTCTGTGTTACGGGAGCCGGCAATTCATTAGCCGTGAGTGATTTTAAATAGCTTTTTTTCCTGCAAAAATGACACTTTGTGCAGGGACAGTTCTAAGCACGGGAAACATGCGCCCCTTCACAGGCATACTATACACACCCCCCAGGTATGAAATTTAAAGGAATATTACACTTTTATTGTTTCACTTTAAGCATTATTAAAATCACTGCTCCTGAAAAAACGTCCGTTTTTAAAAACACCCACAATAACTTGCATATAGGCTTTTAAAATTAGCACTTGAGATTTCTCCCATAGACTTTTACAGGGTGCTCGCGGCTTTTCGAATTTGCCGCGAACACCCCAAATTGTTCGCTGTTCGCTGAACAGGCGAACAGACAATGTTCGAGTCGAACATGAGTTCGACTCGAACTGGAAGCTCATCACTAATAATAATATATATAAATATTCCACCCGAAGTGGTGTGCTAATTGCTAAAGGCACAGAATAGTCATTACTGGGAAAGCCATAGGATGATCTCCTCTATAAATTCTCTCTGTCTGTAGTTAGCAGGTACAAAGAATCTGCCTTCATGTTAAAGTGGATGTAAACCCCAAAAAAATTTACTCCAGCCCTGAGAAATCCTCTTTTATTGTTCAGTTAGAAATATCTTGACAAAGTGCTGAAAACTTTGTCAAAAATGCCCCCTTGCTGTGAGTGACAGGTGATTTACATATCTCATGCACTAGCCTGAGACAGGCACATCCTGTGTAATTATAAAAAGTGAGAAATTCACCCCTCTCCCACATAACAATGATAGAAAGGAATGTTATCTGTGATCAGATGACCTCAGACACACACACTGCACTATACTAAACATCAGATCACTGGATGTTCTACTCTGCCCAACTCTGACTACATACATCTCCCCTATATTCTTCTTGCTGTTCACTCGAGAATACATTTTTTTTCACTCTGGTCTGTGCCTGTCTCAGGCTAGTGCATGAGATATGTAAATCACCTGTCACTCACAGCAAGGGGGCGTTTTTGACAAAGTTTTCAGCATTTTGTCAAGATATTTCTAACTGAACAATAAAAGAGGATTTCTCAGGGCTGGAGTAAATCTGTGTGGCAAGACTGGGCTCAAATGAAAGGAAATCTTATTCTCTACATTATTACATTAAAAAAAATATGTATATTTTTTGGGTTTACATCCACTTTAATGTCTAAACCTCTGGCAACAAAAGTCAGTACACCACTAAGTGAAAATGTCCAAATTGGGCCCAAAGTGTCAATATTTTGTGTGGCCACCATTATTTTCCAGCACTGCCTTAACCCTCTTGGGCATGGAGTTCCCCAGAGCTTCACAGGTTGCCACTGGAGTCCTCTTCCACTCCTCCATGACGACATCACAGAGCTGGTGGATGTTAGAGACCTTGCGCTCCTCCACCTTCTGTTTGAGGATGCCCCACAGATGCTCAATAGGGTTTAGGTCTGGAGACATGCTTGGCCAGTCCATTACCTTTACCCTCAGCTTCTTTAGCAAGGCAGTGGTCATTTTGGAGGTGTGTTTGGGGTCTTATCCTGTTGGAATACTGCCCTGCGGCCCAGTCTCCGAAGGGAGGGGATCATGCTCTGCTTCAGTATGTCACAGTACATGTTGGCATTCATGGTTCCCTCAATGAACTGTAGCTCACCAGTGCTGGCAGCACTCATGCAGCCCCAGACCATGACACTCCCACCACCATGCTTGACTGTAGGCAAGACACATTTATCTTTGTACTCCTCACCTGGTTGCCGCCGCACACGCTTGACACCATCTGAACCAAATAAGTTTATCTTGGTCTCATCAGACCACAGGACATGGTTCCAGTAATCCATGTCCTTAGTCTGCTTGTCTTTAGCAAACAGTTTGCAGGCTTTAGAAGAGGCTTCCTTCTGGGACGACAGCCATGCAGACCAATTTGATGCAGTGTGCTGCGTATGGTCTGAGCACTGACAGGCTGACCCTTCAACCTCTGCAGCAATGCTGGCAGCACACATACATCTATTTCCCAAAGACAACCTCTGGATAGGACACTGAGCCCGTGCACAATCTTGCAATGGACTGGGTGAGATTTCTCCAGCTCGCAAAGTTGGGAGCCTGAAATTTGTCCAAAATTTCTTGGTATGCTGACGCCTTAAGAGATCCCTTCACTGGAACTAAGGGGCCAAGCCCAACCCCTGAAAAAAAAACCCACACCATAATCCTCCCTCCACCTAATGATTTGGACCAGTGCACAAAGAAATCGGCAGTGATCTGTGACCTTCGGACACAGCTAAATGCAGATCAGGGAGAAGAGCCAATCACAGCTGATCACAGATGTAAGCAGGATTTGCCAGTTATCAGCAATTCTCCCCTCACACGAACAACATGTGAGGAGAGGAGAGCCGAAAACCAGCAAATCCACACAGGGGGACATCACTGACAATCAGGACCAGTGTTGGTCATCTTACTTTAAAAAAGTAATTAGTTAAGTTACAAATTACTTCTCCCAAAAAAGTAATTGAGTTAGTAACTCAGTTACTACATTGGAAAAGTAATTAGTTACTCAGCAAAGTAACTGACTTTTTTTTTTAATATTCTTAGGGGCGGGTCTAGTATTACTGTAAGCAAGGGGCGCGTTCCCCCCTGCACGTCTATTTCCCCTCTGTACCCCCCTGCACATCTGTTCCCCCCAACACATATATCTGTTTCCCCCTCTGTACCCCACTACACATCTGTCCCCCTCCCCCCCCCCCCCCACACACACATATATCTGTTCCCCCTCTGTACCCCACTACACGTCTGCCCCCCCCCCCACACACATATATCTGTTCCCCCTCTGTAAATCTGTCCCCCCCAAACTCACGGATCGGATCGTTGCTCGGATCAGAGTCACGGATCGGTTCATTTTTCGGATCAGCAAATAATTAAATTTGCAAAAACCTTTGAAAATTCCACCACCATAAAGCCCCCACTGTAATATCCACAATCTCCCCCACTGTAATATACATCTCCCCCACTGTAATATCCCCAATCTCCCCCACTGTAATATACATCTCCCCCACTGTAATATCCACAATCTCCCCCACTGTAATATCCACGTCATCTCCACAACTGTAACATTGGCTGAGTATAGCTGGGTACGGCTGAGCATGGCTGGGTATCACCGAGTATGGCTGGGTATTACCGTGTATGGCAGAGTATGGCAGAGTATAGCAGAGTATCGCAGAGTATGGCAGAATATGGCAGAATATGGCAGGGTATGGCAGGGTATGGCAGGGTATGGCAGAGTATGGCAGGGTATTGGCCAGGGTATTGGCCAGGGTATTGGCCAGGGTATTGCAGAGTATTGCCAGGGTATTGCCAGGGTATTGCCAGGGTATTACCGAGTATTGGCAGAGTATTGCCAGGGTGTTGCAGAGTATTGCCAGGGTATTGCCAGGGTATTGCCGAGTATTGCCAGGGTATTACCGAGTATTGGCAGAGTATTGGTAGGGTATTGCAGAGTATTGCCAGGGTATTGCCAAGGTATTGCCAGGGTATTACCGAGTATTGGCAGAGTATTGGCAGGGTATTGCAGAGTATTGGCAGGGTACTGGCTGGGTATTGGCAGGGTGTTGCAGAGTATTGGCAGAGTATTGCCAGGGTATTACCGAGTATTGGCAGAGTATTGGCAGAGTATTGCCAGGGTATTGCAGAGTATTGCCAGGGTATTGCCGAGTATTGCCAGGGTATTGCCAGGGTATTGCCGAGTATTGCCAGGGTATTGCCAGGGTATTACCGAGTATTGGCAGAGTATTGGCAGGGTACTGGCTGGGTATTGGCAGGGTACTGGCAGGGTACTGGCTGGGTATTGGCAGAGTATTGGCAGGGTGTTTCAGAGTATTGGCAGAGTATTGGCAGGGTGTTGGCAAGGTATTGGCTGGGTATTGCAGAGTATGGAGGGATGGCTGCTGCCATCCGATCTCTCCCCTCCACTGTACAGATCTGTACACAGAGGGGAGACCGGCGTCATCTTGACGCCGGTTTGTTTACAAGTGATCGCTCCGTCATTTGACGGAGCAATCACATTGTAAACGGCCGACGGGTGCACCAAGATGGCCACCGCTCCAGAGCTAGGCTGGAGCTGCGGCCATCGGGTGCACCAAGATGGCCGCCGCTCCGGAGCTAGGCCGAAGCCGCGGCCTTTCCTAAGGCCGAGGCCGCGGACGGCTCTGCAGATCACGGCGGGTAATTGCGGTAACGCCGCCCCAGTAATGGGAACGGCGTTACCGCAAGGGGACAAGTAATCAGTTAGATTACTCGTTACCCTCTAAAGTAACGGCGTTAAGTAACGCTGTTTACTTTAGCGGCGTTAGTTACAACACTGATCAGGACACTGATATTAGCGCAGCCCCAAAAGTGCCAACCAGTGCTGTCAATCAGTGCCGCTTATCATTGCCGCCTATCAGTGCCAATAAATGCTGCATATCAGTGCCCATAAATGCTGCATATCAGTGCCCATAAATATTGCATATAAGTGCCCATAAATTCTGCATATAAGTGCCCATAAATTCTGCATATAAGTGCCCATAAATGCTGTATATCAGTGCCCATAAATTCTGCATATCAGTGCCCATAATTGCTGCGTATCAGTGCCCATAAATGCCACGTATCAGTGCCCATAAATGCCGCGTATCAGTGCCCATAAATGCTGCATATCAGTGCCCATAAATGTTGCATAATAGTGCCCATAAATGCTGCATATCAGTGCCCATAAATGCTGCATATCAGTGCCCATAAATGCTACATATCAGTGCCCATAAATGCTACATATCAGTGCCCATACATGCTGCATATCAGTGCCCTTAAATGCTGCATATCAGTGCCCATAAATGACGCATATCAGTGCCCATAAATGACGCATATTCGTGCAGCCTCATCAGTGTCCATCAGTTAAGGAGAAAAATTACTTTTTTTACAAAGTTGTATAACAAAATTTTTTTTTTTTTAATTTTCAGTCTTTTTTAGTTTGTTTAGCAAGAAGTATAAAACCCAGCGGTGATTAAATACCACCAAAAGAAAGCTCTATCCGTCTCAAGAAAATGTTACTAAATGTCCTTTGTGTACAGTGTTGCATGACCGCGCAATTGTCATTCAAAATGTAAGAGCGCTGAAAGCTGAAAATTGGCCTGGGCAGGAAGGGGGTGAAAGTGCCCGGTAGGCAGGTGGTTAAAGTAAGACTATAGGCAAAACTTTTTAAAATTATTTTGGATAGAGCAAGGGAGGGTTATAACCCCTGTATGCTGTATTTTTGCCATCTTTGGGCAGATTTTCATTCACTTCCTGTCCCATAGCCAAACAGGAAGTAAAAGAAAATCCCTGCAAATGAAGGGAATTCCTTGGGGACCCCTCAGGTCACAAGAACTAGTGTCCCATTAGAAGATTTCCCCTCTTACTTTTTTGGGGGACAATCAAAAATTTGGGACAGAACAGGACAAATAAAGAGGATGAATATCCCAGGGGCACAGACAGCAATAAAAACTGACAGGGGTTCTAATCCCTCTCCACTCCATCCAAAACTTAAAAAAAAAGGTTTGCCTTTACTTATACTTTAAGTGGACTCAGTTCACACTTGGCATTTTGGGATCTCGGGCAGAATTGCTGCGATTCTGTTGTTGATCTCCAAACGTACTAGAATCGCAAAACGCAGGTCCAGGTGCTATTATTTTAAATGGCGCCTAGAGCACGGTTTTTCCGGATCCTTTTTGGGAGACAGGCTTCACGCAATGTGCTTTGCTGCAAATGCCGAGCAATAGATTGTGTGACAAACGTGGCAAAACCGCTCTGTGTTTTAGGTGCCATTGAAAATAATGGCCCCTGAACCTGCATTTTGTGATTGTAGTGCGTTTCGAGGGCAAAATCAGAGCGATTCTGCCCGAGATTCTGAAACGCTGAGTGTGAATGGAGAGCCTTTCTGAGTCCTCTTAAGCTTTTGATAATGATTGCAAGTACTGGTGAAGGGGGTGTGGGGGTTGGTTCCCAGAACGTGTTGGACAGTTAATGAGATCATATGATAAATCATTAAAGCAATTTGGACTCGTTACACCATGTGTTGTGTTCTTATGCTGTGAACCCCATTCTGGGAAACCACTCACAAACAGGAGCCCCGATATTAGCTGTGACAACCCATCTTGGGTTACAACATTTTTGACTAATAATGAAGATTTATTATAGATCAGTTTTATTAGAGATATGAGCAGAGCTGTCAGTAGCTTGTCATAAACATAGAGTAAGGTGGTCACTACTACCAATGACCACCAATGTAAGGGGTACCCTTCCCAATGACCACCAATGTAAGGGGTAGCCTTCCCGATGACCACAAATGTAAGTGGTATCCTTCCCAATGACCACCAATTTAAGGGGTATCCTTCCCAATGACCACCAATGTAAGGGGTACCCTTCCCAAAGACCACCAATGTAAGGGGTATCCTTCCCAATGACCACCAATGTAAGGGTTACCCTTCCCAATGACCACCAATGTAAGGGGTATCCTTTCCAATGACCACCATTGTAAGTGGTATCCTTCCCAATGACCACCATTGTAAGTGGTATTCTTCCCAATGACCACCAATGTAAGGGGTATCCTTCCCAATGACAGCCATTGTAAGTGGTATCCTTCCCAATGACCACCAATGTAAGGGGTATTCTTCCCAATGACCACCAATGTAAGGGGTATATTGTGCCTGAAGTGTGGTACTGGAAAATCTTGTTTCCCAAATGTACCGTGATAAAAACTTGCCTCCATTCTTTTCCATGCCTGAGCACGTATTTAGAGGCACAACAAAATTGGGACCTTGTCTATGGTGTTTATTATAGGCTCTAGTAATTACCAACGATTTACTTGAGCGTTTTATATTTATACATTTGCTGCAAAGTTGGTGTGTGTATTATTTAGTGCATTTTCTAACTTTTAGTAATATATGTGGAGACACGTGCAACACGTATAGAATAAATCTATTTAGTTGGCACTGTGGGTGGGGCACCACCGCACGGTTATTACCTAGTGGTAACAGAACACATATAGTGGCTGGGTCATCAGAGTGGTACATTAGATGCACCAGTCCTTTCAGAGTAAACACATGGGCTCCAGCTACACGTAAGGAACAAATAATAATAATTTTTACTAGAACATAGTATCACCAGGCAAGTTTTTATCACGGTACATTTGGGAAACAAGATTTTCCAGTACCACACTTCAGGCACAATATACCTAATATCTGGCAGATCACTCAAATAAGTAAAATATAGGGTATCATACCCAACCCATATTTAATATACGTATTTAATTTTGTTTTTTTGTGTATATTTAACAGCGCCCCTATTGCACCACTAAACCATTATCACAAAAATCACACGATTTTCAAAGGGAGCGGCTTCATATTTTTAAAATAGCTAATTGCACTTTATCTCGCAAATATATTTTGCACATTCACACGTATAGAAATATTGGTGGCTATACTATACTAATATTTTCCAACATATTCCAAGCGCGGGGCTATAACAACCACAACAAGTGGTCGTTTACACTCCAATGTAAGGGGTATCCTTCCCGCTGACCCCTGATGAATGAAATTTCAGAAGGGTTTCCCAAAGACTTGAAAATGATTACCCCTGGGGTAAAAAGGTTGAGTAAGGTTAGTATATTGTACAGCGTTGGCATATGAAATTGGCGAGGACAGGCAGTTGCACGGGGGCCCCAGAATGCACACCATACCTATGTACATGTGTAAGCAGCTTTCTTGCCAGTTCTCGCCAAGCTGGCCATACCCTCCCAGGGCAGAGACTTCACTAAAAGGGGTGCTAATCAGTGGCGGCCCATCCATATGGGGCGCCGCCCCCCTAAACTGTGCGCCTGGCCCCTGTTGCCCCCCCCCCTCCAAAATGGAGCACCAGCCGCCACTGATGCTAACCCCTACTTACACATGTACCTGCAAACAACATAATTGTCAAAAGTATTGGGACACCTGCCTTTACACACACATGAACTTTAATGGCATCCCAGTCTTAGTCCGTAGGGTTCAATATTGGGTTGGCCCACCCTTTGCAGCTATAACAGCTTCAACTCTTCTGGGAAGGCTGTCCACAAGGTTTAGGAGTGTGTCTATAGGGATGTTTGACCATTCTTCCAGAAGCCCATTTGTGTGATCAGGCACCAGGGCCGGTGCTAGGGGTGGGCGGGATGGACAGCTGCCCTGGGCGGAATGATTTAGTTGGAGGAGGAGGGCGCTGTCTGCCGGGTGTAACCACGCCCAGCACAGAATGTTCTGCCGAGTGTCGAATCTAACAGAGTAGGCAGAGAGCGGCTTTGTTCCTGCGTGTATTCTAGATCATAGCACTACACCCACCCCCTGCCTGCACAGTGCACTGTACTAGTCCCTGAGCGACAGTAGCAGTGGCGGTGTGTCCATAGAGGGCGCAGGAGCACCGCCCCCTCTCTCCTGCACCGCTCTATAACCAATAGATAGATTCATGCATTGCATGAATCTATCTATTGTCACCGCTGCCGCCCCCTATTCAGGTGTCCGGCCCCTTGTCGGGCGCCGGGCATCTGAATTACAGCGGGGGGGGGTGTTTTTGGAAGCACCTAATAGGGGACCTGAATAGAGCGGTGTGCTCTAATAGGCTTCCATAAGTGTAAACAGCAGGCGCAATGCTTTGCGTTCGCTGTTTACACAGTATTGTGTGTTAGAGAAGCGAATACATCGCTTCCCTAACACAGACCCGCCTCTCAGCCAATCAGGTTGCCGGTCTGTGTTACCGGTCCCCTGATTGTCTGAAGTCACAGGCGCTGTGATTGAACGCCTAGGTGTCCAATCACTGCAGAAGACAGGAGGAGCGCGGGAGAAGATGTCGTGTCGATGAGGAGACACCGCTCCCCGCCTGACAAGGTAAGTTCCGGTAGATGGGGGGCAGAGGGCACATTGGCAGCATTTAATGGGCACAGTGACAGCGTTAGATGGGCACAGTGGCAGCACTTGGGGCACGGTGGCAGTGTTAGATGGGCACAGTGGCAGCGTTAGATGGGCACAGTGGCAGCATTTAATGGTCACAGTGGCAGCATTTGAGGCACAATGGCAGCACTTGGGGCACAGTGACAGCGTTAGATGGGCACAGTGGCAGCGTTAGATGGGCACAGTGGCAGCTTTTAATGGGCACAGTGGCAGCGTTAGATGGGCACAGTGGCAGCATTTAATGGGCACAGTGGCAGCATTTAATGGGCACAGTGGCAGCGTTTGATGGGCACAGTGGCAGCATTTAATGGGCACAGTGACAGCGTTTGATGGGCACAGTGGCAGCATTTAATGGGCACAGTGGCAGCATTTGAGGCACAGTGACAGCGTTAGATGGGCACAGTGGCAGTGTTAGATGGGCACAGTGGCAGCTTTTAATGGGCACAGTGGCAGCTTTTAATGGGCACAGTGGCAGCGTTAGATGGGCACAGTGGCAGCATTTAATGGGCACAGTGGCAGCGTTTGATGGGCACAGTGGCAGCATTTGATGGGCACAGTGGCAGCGTTTGATGGGCACAGTGGCAGCGTTTGATGGGCACAGTGGCAGCGTTTAATGGGCACAGTGGCAGCATTTAATGGGCACAGTGGCAGCATTTGATGGGCACAGTGGCAGCATTAGATGGGCACAGTGGCAGCGTTTGGGGCACAGTGAGGCTGTTTGTTTGCGCTCCCCCAAAAATTTTGAGCACCAGCCGCCACTGGACAGTAGAGTGGAGTGGGCGGGGCACATGAGGTTGGGAAATCATATCAATGCTTTCCTATGATTCCAGCTACATACAGCTTTTCCTGCTCCTCTGGTTGCCTGGACAGCGGCTTCTCCTTCCCCTCTCCATTCATTTCTATCACTCCTACTTTCAGAGTGTCCCGATGTCTGTGTGACATCACCAGCTCCGCCCCCTAGCCTCTTGTTTTTTTTTTCCTCCCTGCTCTGGACAATGTGGAGGTGACTCCTCCTCTGTGTTGTGACCCCTCCCCTTCTCGGGTCCCCTCCTCTCCAGTCCTATAAGTGAGTGGTGTCTCTCTCCTATCTCTCTGTGCTGCTGAGGCGGCCCCGCCTACTCAGCTAACAGGTAACCTTCTTTCAGGCAGGATATGACAGTTCTAGCTGTGAAGACAACTGTTCTTTCTGATTCTGTTTTTATTAACCACTGTAATACCGGGCCTATTCTGGCACTTCTCTCCTTCATGTAAAAATCATTATTTTTTTGCTAGAAAATTACTCAGAACCCCCAAACATTATATATGTTTTTTTTTTTTTTTTTTTAGCAGACTCCCTAGGGAATAAAATGGCGGTCATTGCAACTTTTTATCTCACACGGTATTTGCGCAATCATTTTTCTAACGCCTTTTTTTTTTTTTTTTTAACGGTTTTATGAATTAAAAAATAACAAATCAGTAAAGTTAGCCCAACTTTGTTATATAATGTGAAAGATGATGTTACGCCAAGTAAATAGATACCTAACATGTCACGCTTTAAAATTGCGCACAATCATGGAATGGTGCCAAACTTCGGTACTTAAAAACCGTGACTCTATAAGCGACGCTTTCAATTTGTTTTACAGGTTACTAGTTTAGAGTTACAGAGGAGGTCTAGTACTAGAATTGTTGCACGCGCTCTAACGCACGCGGCAATACCTCACATGTGTGGTTTGAGCGGCGTTTACATATGTAGGCGGGACTTACGTGTGTGTTCGCTTCTGAGCGCGAGCTACCGGGGACAGGGGTGTTTTACATTTTTTCTTTTATTAATTATTTTTTTTCTTTTACTTAATTTTTTTTTTTATCACTTTTATTTCTATTACAAGGAATGTAAACATCCCTTGTAATATGAATCTATGTGACAGGTCCTCTTTATGGAGAGATGTGGGGTCAATAAGACCCCACATCTCTCCTCCAGGCTGGAAAGCATGAGATCGGTAAAAAAAAATTCACCTATCTCATGCCGACACCCGCGATCGTGACTTTGTTTACTTCCCGGTACCGGGCGTGACGTCATAACGTTGCGCCCGGGCCTCCGACGGTCATAGAGATGACTGGTGACCATCTGGTCACCGGAAATCTCTATGCTCGTCATCCGGCGGCAGGCGATTCCTTCTCCGGGCCCCCGATGGCACGGGAGAGCCCAGAGAAGCACCGGATGGCGACGGGAGGGGCCCCTCCCGTTGCCTATAAGAACGATCAAGCGGCGGAATTGCCGCTATGATCGTTTTTATGGTGCACAGAATCGCCAGGCTGAAAACAAGAATATCTGAATAATGTCTGTAGCTGCAGGAATCATTCAGATATTCCCATATTGATATGATATTGATGGCATTGAAGTTAAGCTATAAAATTAAGTGGTCAGACCAGGCCTTGAAATACTTGGGAACTCTTATCCCGTCAGACCTCTCATGTACGTATAAACTTAACTTCCCTCCATTACTATATAACGTGCAAAATCTTCTTGGAAAATGGCAGAAAGGGCTTTTTTCATGGTTTGGGAGGTGTAATATTATTAAAATGAGCATTCTCCCGAAGTTCCTATATTTGTTTCAAGCATTACCGATTGATATACCCAGAAACTATTTTAAGCAAATACACTCCCTAATGATTAGATTTATATGGGCAAATAAACGCCCAAGAATCAGTAGATCTCTATTGAATCTACCTAAAAAGTTTGGGGGTTTAGCTATACCCGATCTGTACAAATATTATCAGGCGGCACTTTTGAGCCGACTGATAGATTGGAGCAGACACGGGGAATGGAAGATGTGGCCGGGTCTGGAACAGGCGCAAAGCAAGGTGATATTGCAAAGAGCTGCTTGGTGTTATAGAGAACTCCCGATCTCAGTTAAGGTACACCCACTGATAGGACCTACTTTAAAGATGAGTCATAGACTATTTTTGGAAGGCAAACTGTCGACAATAGCTTCTCCCCTATTCCCAATACTGGGAAACCCACAATTCGAGCCAGGATTAAGGGACGGAAATTTTAGAGTACTGATAGAACAAGGGATATTTCAAGCTATGCACTTTTTGATAAATGGAACATGGCCTACGATACAGGCGATGACAATAGGATCTACAGTACCCCACTTGGATTTGTGGCGTGCGATACAGTTGAGACATTTTTTGAATACACTAAAACCTCTAGGAGGCTACGATCGCCCGCTAACATCATTTGAGAGGTATTGTAATGCGAAGGGGACTCTGCAACACACCCTATCTATGCGTTGTTAGTGGCACCGTCGGAGGATTTTAGATTGCCCTTTTTTAGGGAGTGGGAAAGAGACCTAGACCAAACATTTTCGGAGGAGCAGTGTAAGAAAATAATAGGCAACATATTTGGATCCTCAATCTGTATAAGAACACAGGAGACCAACTTCAAGATCCTGTCGCGATGGTATCGTACTCCAGAGAGTCCCGGAGCAGAAGGAGAGAAAAGAATGGGCGTAGGGACGTCATGACAGGAGTGGACAGGACAGTCATCTTAAGAAAGGAAAATGTGTCCCCTTTAAGAAAGGGGGAGTGGCCGGAGAAGGGGAGGCGCTCGGGTCAGTAAGCTGGAGAAAGGAAGGGATCTGACATCACTAGTGAGCGGCGGAGGAGAAGATTCCCACCCACCCTCCCGAGTTAGGTTAATTTTAATGTTGTCTGTTGAGGACAGCCAGTGTGGTGTGTGATTTGGACATAACACGGTTGGCCGTCTCTGAGTCCGGGGGCTTGCGACTGGAGGCCTAAAGTTTAAAATAAGTTTGTCGCGGTGACCAGGTGTGTGTCTTACCCTCGAAGACCCCAAAAAGAGGATATAAGTTGATTGAGAGGGCAGTGATTGGGTCTTTGGAGGAGGAGAAGATGGATGTTATATGTATATAACATGGTTGGTACCCATCTGTGGATGGGGTTAACATGGTTGGTACCCATCTGTGGATGGGGTTAACATGGTTGGTACCCATCTGTGGATGGGGTTAATATGGTTGGTACCCATCTGTGGATGGGGTTAACATGGTTGGTACCCATCTGAGGATGGGGGTTAACATGGTTGGTACCCATCTGAGGATGGGGTTAACATGGTTGGTACCCATCGGTGGTATGGGGGTTAACATGGTTGGTACCCATCTGTTGTATGGGGTTATCAGGTACCTTCCGGTTTACGAGGGGTTAACCAGGAAGGGGTAAACGGTAGGTCACTGCGAAGGTTGAGTACCGTCTCTGAGTCCGGGGGCTTGCGACTGGAGGCCTAAAGTTAAAAGAAGTTTGTCGCAGTGACCAGTGATGGGTGTTACCCTTGAAGACACCAAAAGTACATAAAAAGTTGGTTAAGAGTTATTTAAATATTATTTATTTAATTTATGGAAATTAATAATAAAAGGCCGTCAAGGCCATTTACTCCATAATCTTGTCACGTCATTTGTGGGGGGATTTGGAGGGATTAGATTCTATGTCTAACGGGTGACGGAAGTGACTGAGTTAGGTCCTTCACATGTCAAGTATTATTGCATAGATGTTACCCGGAGATATCAGATAGGTGCTGGCGATGCGGAGAAGAAAAGGGGACGTTAGTACATATCTTCTGGACTTGTTCTAGAGTAAGGGATTTCTGGAAAGAAGTAAGGAGAATCTCTCAAAAATTTTGCGAACAAGATTTACCAGAAGACCCGTCCTTTTTTCTATTACAGGATACGAGAAGCTCTACTAAAATATATAAGAGAACGGTTCTATGTCACCTCTTGAACGCAGCTAAGTCTTGTATTCCACTTATGTGGAAGCAGACAAAATCACCATCAGTGGGAATGTGGCTTAAAAGGGTAGAGCAATTAAACTATATGGAGGATCTGGTATGGTCATCTCGACAGAAAAGAGGGAGATATCTGGAAACATGGTCTCCATGGAATCTTTATATTAACTCAGAGGAGGGGAGAAATCTTATAGATATAAACCTGGATAACTGAAAATAGACAGGAAAGTTGGGGATACTTCTGGAGGAGGGCTGGAGGGAGAGAGATGGGGGGGGGGGAGGGAGAGGGGTAGGTTTTGGGGTTTTTTTTTTCTTTTTTTCCTTTTTACTTTTTTTTTTGTTGTAATATGGGGGTACCTGACCTATAAACCTATTTATGAACCTATATAAACATGGCGGTTACCTAAAAAAAAAAAATGGTTACCTAGCGACACTAATGCAGCGATCAGAAAAACGATCGCTTAGTGACACTGGCAAAAGGGGGTGAAAGGGTTAACTAGGGGCAATCAGGGGGTTAAAACCTTTATTAGGTAATATATGGGGGTACCTGACGCTATATAAAAACCTGACGGGGAACCTAAATAACGAAATAACTAACTGGCTAACCAGCGTCACCAGTGACAGTTATACAGTGATCACTGGTGAAAGGGTTAACTCTAGGGGCAATCAGGGGTTAAAACCTTTATTTAGGTTGTAATATGGGGGTACCTGACCTATAAACCTATTTATGAACCTATATAAACATGGCGGTTACCTAAAAAAAAAAAAAAATGGTTACCTAGCGACACTAATGCAGCGATCAGAAAAATTTCCTTTTTCCGTGACATTTCGTCCCGGATCGCTCCTGAAGCGATCCCGACCGTCCCGCCGGCGGAGGGGGGTCCGATCGGACCCCCCAACCGCCGGAAGAATGTCACGTACAGGTTTTTTTTTTTTCTTTTTTTTTTCTTGGGGGGGGGGAGGTGGAGGGGGGGGGGGGGGAGGGGGAGGTTTTTTTTTTTTTTCTTTTTTTCCTTTTTACTTTTTTTTTTTTTACTTTTTTTTTTCTTTTTAGGGGGGTGGGGGCAGGTTAGGGGTTAATGATTAGGTTAATTTTTTGTTGTGGGTAATAAAATATAGGAGTAAGACAAGGTTTAACACCCTATGAATATATAAAGAGGGAATCCTAGGGCAGAGCTTGAGAGAAGCTCGGGCCTAGGGTAAAGGTAGTGGGTATCCCATCTTATTATTATTTGTTTTATTTAAGAAATCAGAAAATGACAGTGGAGCCGACGGTACCTACTGTATGGGGTTATATGTTTGGGAAATGACCTAATTGAATATCAGAGGTGTATTCATAGATTTGAATAATATATGAGTTGTGAAGATGGTAAATTGTATGCCTTGTTTTTCCTAGAAATAAATAAAGATTTAAATTTGAAAAAAAAAAATGAAAACAAGAATATCTGAATAATGTCTGTAGCTGCAGGAATCATTCAGATATTCCCATTGAAAGTCAAAGACGCCATATGACGTCCTTGGGCGGGAAGTGGTTAAGGACCTTTTAAGATGAGGTGCAGACATGTGGCTCTCATGCAGGGCTTTCATTTATCAGCATGTGGATGCATGAGCATTGTGTGCATCCCTGTGCCAGCGCCCCATTCATTTCTATTGGGACATGCACACAGCCTCTGTATTCTAATATGACATGCAGGTTTGGGTCCCAATAGAAATGAATAGAACACTGGCAGAGGGGTGCACACAATGCACAAGAGAGCCCTGCATAGGACACACGTGTCTGAATGGGCCTAAACAACTCCTGTACATGGAGGCTTAGTGATTTCCCAGCTCCCCAGGCATCAGAAACAGACAGGGGTTTTACACAGGAGCTACTAAGTCTGGACAAAGATGGAAATTCAGCTGGTTCACCAACGACTGGATGCAGAGCCGATCCGCCCTATACACTCACTATGCAAGATGCATAGGGCCCCGCCGCTGTGGGGGGGCCCCCAAGGGTGGATCAGCTCTGCTTCCCGAGTCGGAGGACCGCTGTGTCTCAGAGCTGACTGAAACTTTCGGCCAGCGCTATGACAAAGATCCCGCCCTCCTCCTAGACCAGCTTGTGTGATAGATACAGTGTTCTGTCTATCACACAAGCTGGTCTAGGAGGAGGGTGGGACTTTTGTCATAGCGCGGCATAACATTTCACATTGAGCTCCGTGACACAGCGGGAGATGCCTGCTGTGCATAATCCACTGGCACTGACTGGTGAGCTACATTGATTGCCACAGTAAGACTGCAATGATGATGGGCACAGTAAGGCTGCAATGATTGGCATGGTGAGGCGGCAATGATTGGCATGGTGAGGTGGCAATTATTAACACGGCGAGGCTGCAATGAAAAGCATGGTAAGGCTGCAATGATAAGCATGGTAAGGCTGCAATGACTGGCATGGTGAGATGGCAATGATGGGCACGGTGAGGCAGCAATTATTAACACGGTGAGGCTGCAATGATAAGCATGGTAAGGCTGCAATGATTGCCATGGTGAGGTGGCAGTGATGGGCACGGTGAGGCTGCAATGATTGACATGGTAAGGCTTCAATGATTGGCACCCTGAGGTGGCAATGATGGACAAGGTGAGGCGGCAGTGATGGGCACAGTAAGGCTGCAATGATGGGCACAGTAAGGTGGCAATTATTAACACGGTGAGGCTGCAATGATTGGCACGTGAGGATTTAAGGAAGGCTCTCTGGGGACCCTGATGCAAGGAGGGGCTCTCTGAGGACACTGACGTAAGGGGGGCTCTCTGGGGACCCTGATGTAAGGAGGGGCTCTCTGGGGACCCTGATGTGAGGAGGGGCTTTCTGGGGACCCTGACATAAAGGGAGGCTCTCTGGGGACCCTGATGTAAGGGGAGGCTCTCTTGGACCCTGATGTAAGGAGGGGCTTTCTAGGGGCCCTGACGTAAGGGAAGGCTCTCTGGGGACCCTAATGTAAGGAGGGAGGCTCTCTGGGGACCTATGCTCACGGCATCATGGGTCAGGTAGAGGGCCCCTTAGCAGAATTTTGCTTAGGGCCCCAGGGAGGTCAGGATCGGCACTGACTGGATGAGCTTCAATCCATCTATGGCCATTCCTGCTAAAGAGAAGTCCATCTAATATGATCAACTTCTTCAAACCAGCTTGTTGGAAAATTTTCCTTTGATCTGCAGCGCTAATCAATGTATTCTGACCACTATCACAATGTAATGTCTCAGTGGAGACGATTCCTCCATCCACCTCACTTTTGTTGATGAGGGGAACTAACTGATCAAAAAAACTGATCCATCTATGGCCAGCTTACCATTCACTATACAATCTGATTGTACAATATATTTTGGATCTACCACCAACTATGTAGTACAAGGGCCTGCCTGATTGGATACTACTAATTGGATAATGAATTGTTTAGGTTTGTCCTCATTTTACAAAGTTTTGGTCAATTGAAGGGAGATTGTGCAGAAATTGTACAATCAGATTGTAAAGTGTATGCTCGCCTTTACTGTTCATGTGTATGATTACTAAGAATTTTCTCTGACACGTTGTCTAAAGCTGGGTACACACTATTATTTTTTTTTTTTGTTCAGCCTGCTGGAAGAAAAACTAATAGATCCCTGCATGCACACACACAAGGTGGATTCAGAAACCCCCCTCCCCCTCTGTGCTATTGTACTGTGACAGCAGGACTCCTCCACTGATCAGAATACAATGATCAGCGCTGCAGCCCGCAGATCGAAGGAGGATTTCCAGCAGGACCATTTGACAGAAGCCAAGGTCAGCTTCAGCTAGTTCTTGAGCTCCATTTACAGTCTTCAGAAATCAACCTTGGGCAGCCATTATTGCTATTACTCCTTATTGGCTGTAAACCAAGCCACCATCAAAGCAATCTAATTGGCTCTGTGTGTATGTGTGTAATACTGGTGTACTCCGCAACCATTACATATGTTTTGGTGCACTACACATGCTTCAACTAGCTCCGCCCCCTGCTCAGGAGGGGGGGGGGGGCGCATTTTGGCATCTTCGCCCTGAGCACTGAATTACCTTGTCCCACCACTGTCAGGCACTGATGTTGGAGCGAAGGCCTGGCTTGCAGTGTCCACTCTAATTCATCCTAAAGGTGTTCAACCAGGTTGAGGTCAGGACTCTGTCTCTGTGCAGGCCAGTCAAGTTCCTCCACCCCAAACTTGCTCATCCATGTCTTTATGGACTTCTCCACCAAATGATTTGGACCAGTGCACAAAAGCAAGGTACTGTACATAAAGACATGGAAGAGCGAGTTTGGAGTGGAGGAACTTGATTGGCCTGACCTTCAACATGATAGAATACCTTTGGGATGAATTAGAGCGGAGACTGCCGGCCTAAGACTGGGATGCTGTTAAAGTTCATGTGCCTGTGAAAAGGCAGGTGTCCCAATACTTTTGACAATATAGTGTATCTGCTGCCATAGCATGACTAATATACAGAGACTAGACTTTTGGTGTTAATGTAGGGTTGCCATTTTTTCTTCAAGCCAAACCCGAACACTTTAGGGGTGCACAGCAAATTTATTTCTAGTATACACTATAGGATTGTAACAGACCTGAGATTCAAAACCTGGATTGTCCAGGTGAATTTCAGACAGTTGGCAACCCTATGTTAACAGTGTTTCCCCTCACCATCCCATGGCCTAATGCCGCGTACACACGGTCGGAATTCTCGTCGGAAAAAACTCTGACGGTTTTTCCAACGGAATTCCGCTCAAACTGTCTTGCCTACACACGATCACACCAAATTCCAACGGTCTGTTAAGCCCCATACACACGGTCGGATTTTCCGATGGATTCTGTCCTATCGGACAATGTTGTCGGAAATTCCAACCGTGTAGGCACCATCGGACATTTTCCATCGGATTGTCCGACGGACAAAATTTTATCTCCTGCTCTCAAATTTTCCGACAACAAAGTCCGATCTCACCAATTCCGATCGTGTGTAGCCTAGTCCGACGGACAAAGTGCTACGCATGCTCAGATCACATTACAAGACCAAAGCTATTGGCTACTAGCCTCTACGTCCCGTCGTAGGCAACAAACGTCACCACGTTCAGAATGATCGGATTTTCCGACAACTTTGTCCGACCGTGTGTATTCAACACCAGTGTCGGACAAAATCCGTCGGAAAAAATCCGATGGATTTTGTGGTCGGATTTTCTGACCGTGTGTATGGGGCTTAACACAGCGGCATAAAACACGTTTGACAGCACTATAAAAGGAAAGTTTAATGCTTCCGAGCATGCGTCGAATTGTTTCCGAGCATGCGTCGGAATTTTGCGTGTCGGAATTGCATACACACGATCGGAAAATCCAATAGAAATTTTTTCCGTCGGAAAAATTGAGAACAGGTTCTCAATTCAAAGTCCGTCGGAAATTCCGACAGAAAAAGACCGTTGGGCATACACACGGTCGGAAAATCCGATGAAAAGCTCCATCGGACTGTTTCCATCGGAAAATCCGAAAAAAAATCCAAACCATCATGGCCCTGTGTGAAAAAGTGATTGCCCCCTAAACCTAATAACTGGTTGGGCCACCCTTAGCAGCAACAACTGCAACCAAGCGTTTGCGATAACGTGCAATGAGGCTTTTACAGCGTCCTGGAGGAATTTTGGCCCACTCATCTTTGCAGAATTGTCCTAATTCAGTTACATTAGAGGGTTTTCGAGCATGAACGGCCTTTTTAAGGTCATACCACAACATCTCAATAGGATTCAGGTCAGGACTTTGGCTAGGCCACTCCAAAGTCTTCATTTTGTTTTTCTTCAGCCATTCGGTGGTGGACTTGCTGGTGTGTTTAGGATCATTGTCCTGCTGCAGAACCCAAGTTCGTTTCAGCTTGAGTACACGAACAGATGGTCGGACATTCTCCTTCAGGATCTCTTGGTAGACAGCAGAATTCATAGTTCCTTTTATCACGGCAAGTCTTCCAGGTCCTGAAGCAGCAAAACAGCCCCCAGACCATCACACTACCACCACCATATTTTACTGTTGGTATAATGTTCTTTTTCTGAAATGCAGTGTTCCTTCTACGCCAGATATACTTGGACACACACCTTCCAAAGAGTTCCACTTTTGTCTCATCGGTCCACAGAATGTTGTCCCAAAAGTCTTGGGGATCATCAAGATGTGTTGTGGAGAAATTGAGACGAGCTTTGATGTTCTTTTTGCTCAGCAGTGGTTTTCTCCTTGGAACTCTGCCATGCAGGCCATTTTTGCCCAGTCTTTTCCTGATGGTGGAGGCATGAACGCTGACCTTAACTGAGGCAAGTGAGGCCTGCAGTTCCTTGGACGTTGTTGTGGGGTCTTTTGTGACCTCTTGGATGAGTCGTCGCTGCGCTCTTGGGGTAATTTTGGGCGGCCGGCCACTCCTGGGAAGGTTCACCACTGTTCCATGTCTTCGCCATTTGTGGATAATGGCTCTCACTAAGTGTAATATAACCCACCCTGCTGTCATTCATCATTATATTAAAATATAGAGATAGGAAAAAAAAATTCACATACAAAAGTCAATTAAGGTTCACACAATTTTATTGAAATTTAAAATTCTTTACAAGGAAACATTTTTACAAGAAAATTATCTTAAAATTATCTTAATAATATAATAAAATCAAAGAACATTGGTCGGTCCATCACTGTTATCCTCTGACTCCTCAGAGGTGGGACCTTTTCAGACTCCTAAACCTTCAGGATGATTCAGAGGAAGGCGAAAACCCCCTCAGTCAGATGGGCTCCAAAGGGGAAAAATTCCTTCCTGACCCCCTAAGGCGATCGGATAGTCCCTGAATCATCAGTCTAGGGGTGACCAGTTTATCTCCCAGTGAAATGCATGACTTTCTACACTGCTCAAGACAATATAGTTCAGAACATACATTCTATTTGTCAGCCATATAGAGCCTCGGATCATCTGATTTGACTTTTACTATTCAGGGACAAAGTCTGACTTTTTAAGGTCCCCACATCAAGGCGGTATAGATAAGAATGTATATTTTATTTCTCATTTACAGATAACAAGACATAAAAACATTTTGACAACATCCACTGACTTTCCTATTACTAAGACCTCCATCCATGTAACCCCATACATCTCCTGGAGTTACATGGATATAATTCCAGGAAGCTATCCAGAGGGAGGCCCATTCCCAAGTCCCCCCTCCCCCCCCCTGGGGAGCAACAGTAGGCTATGGGGAGGATTCTATTCGGCATGTAAGTGGGGAAACAGGACAAAGGTGTCTCACAGTTCCATGAGTGCATTGTGGGTCAGAACACAGTGGACCCCACCCCCCATGGGGCCCATGTTCACTACACACTTTGCACCCATGGATAATACGCCATTGGCGCATGCTAAAATGGCAGGTGTGAAGGAGCCCTTAGTGGTTTAAGAAGATGGACACTCCTGTTTTTTTTCCCGATTATATGCCGGTTAGACTCCTCCCCTATAGCCCGCTCCTCCTCCACATGTCCTACCAGTGACATGTGTGGGAGTGGTCTGAGTGGGTTGTTCCCTGGGGGTGGAGCATGAGATCACGCTTCTCTCTGGATGGCCTTCCGGATTGTGGCTGCTCTACGAATGCACAGTACGCATGCGCATGTCACGTGTGCCGTCATACGCCGCTATCGTGCAGCAGTCAGAGCACATGTGATGGGTGGTATGATCTGTGACACAACCACATTCTCTGGAGATCTTGGTAATAGGAAAGTCAATGGTTGTTGTCACAATGTCTTTATGTCTTGTCATCCGTAGATGATAAATAAAATGTATCTTCCTATCTATATCATTGTGACTCTAAAAGTCGAAGTTTGTCCCTGAAAAATAAATGTCACATTAGATGGTTGTAGATCCTTCAGAGTCTAATGATCTGAGGCTCTACATTGATGATCCTGCCTCTCTGATGGTGGTGATGAGGCTGTACGTTGATGTTACTGCCTCTCCGATGGTGGTGATGAGGCCACTGGCTGCAGCTTCAGATGCTAACTCGCGTAGCTGAAGCCATAGAAATTCTTCTGCTCCTCTGGATCTATTGGCTTCCCATGGCCTTGTTCTATACATTGAATGAAATCATCCCCTGCCACTGCTTCATCTTTCTCAGGATCTTCCTCCGGAATCTGGAAAGAGAAAAAAGTCTTGTCAATGTTTCTGATTTATTCAGAAAAGAAATACCTATAAATCTCCCCATTGTGCTGGGACTCCTCCCTTATACGTATACTTACATTTGCTGATGGAAATGGTGGCGGGGATTTCCCTTGCTCTGTCTCCTTCCAGTCCACCTTCCGTAAGAAGGGGTGTTCTCGGATGTCGCTTACTAGCCTCATCCGCTCCTCTTGGTCTTTACATAGAAACTGTAAAAAGGAAAAGAATATAATAAGAAACACTGGAATAACATGAACAATCTCTGAACAATAGTACTCCCCTTTTAATATTACACATTTCTTATATCACTCTAATGATGGTGGCAACCCCAGGGGAGTTCTATATGCTGTCTGTGTAAGGGATGTTCCCAGAAATTGAATTCACTGGACATCACAAGGGACACAGGGGCTACTGCTTTCTATACTACAGGTGAAGACAGATCCTTCCATTAAGCAGCCAGCTTGCTGAAAGTACTGCTATGACTTCAATAGATGTGTGCAGGTAAACATGTGAAATTTCCAATGTGTCTTCTAAAGTCCTAATAAGATATATGTAACCTGGAAAGGACTTTGTCCCTTAAAAGATATAAAACCTATCTATGTATACTTACAATCTTTAGGATGTCGCAGAGGTTAGGGTCCATGTCTTTTGGATAATGCGGTTCCTTGGTGGTCACTATCTTAATTTCTTCCTTGAAGGACTCGTTGCCACTAAGATATGGATGTCCGCCGACCGCCATCGCATATGCTATTATTCCCAGTGCATAATAGTCGACCATGCCAAAGTATGGCAATTCTTGAAGGACCTGTAAAAACATAATGGAAAGAAAGATAAATATGAGCTCATTGTCAGGCCAGGCAGAGGAAAGAGATGACTCCATGCTGGTATATGTGACATATGAAGCCTACCAGGAGTCCTAAAATTGTGCTCAAAAGACATTAAACTAAGGCGGAGCTTTCGAATATTGGGACTTTGGGTCTCCCAGAGATACAAATTAAAATAGATTGAAGTCTTCTGAATTGAGGGAAATTTCTCCCTTAAAGAATTGTCCCCAGAACAGGCATCCCCATTGAAGGTTTCTCCTCACCTCATGTTCTGGGGAAAACTTTAAAACTTTGGATCTTACTTTCTTTATCAATGACAGTGGTCACCAATACAAACAGATGGGGTGCCAATGGGGACACCTATGAAAAACTGTCACTACACTTAAATAGTCCTTTTTAAAGGGGCAGATAGAGGTACACTAACCCCAATAGCTCAATGTTCAAAAACGCTCATCATGCTAAGGAGAAGGAGTCTAGCAGGTGGACAATCCCTGAAGCTTTTATCCCATTTGTATGTGTGAATCGGGCCGAACTGAGCCAGCTATCTACACCTGACCTTAATGTCTCAGAAAAGTCCACCTTTTGTTGAGGACATAGTTCCAGTCTGGAAACCCATTGAAAGGGTACCAGTGGAGAAATTCTTCATTTGGTGAAAAGTGAGCCCCCTTTATCTTATCTCTATATCCCATAATAAAAAACATTACAGTTAGATCTAATATCAGGTGGCTAGCACGTATCTTACCTCTGGCGCCATGTACGATGATGTCCCAATTTGTCCTTCAGTCCTCTTGGACTCTGTGACTCCAGCAACTGACAAGCCAAAATCAGCGATTTTGATGTGGCCGTCATCATCCAAGAGGATATTTTCAGGCTTGATGTCTCTGTGGATGATCTCCCTAGAATGCAGAAACTGCAGACCGCAGATCATTTCCGCTATGAAGTATCTGATGGGGAAAGAGATATATGAATTAGCATCCCAAATCATTGCAGACCAATTAAATCTAAAGATTAAATTACTTCCCCCTATAGTACATAGGGGTGTGGATGGTCAGGGCTCCGGTGAAGGGGGCGATCACATCACTGCCATTTCCTCAGTGGTCAGTCACCCCCCACTCAAGAGTGACCCGGTTATTGATCTTACCTGATGGTGTCCTCGGGAAATGGACCTGAAACCACGGTGTCAAAGAGATCCCCTCTGCGCAGGCCTTCCATGACAAAGACGAGAAGATTCTGTGTAAAAAAAAGAGGTAAAGTTTACATTATAGACATGCAGGATTTAATTTTGTAATAGACAGAGACACACACACACAAGTTAGGAAAACTGGACAGAGAAACTATGAAGGTCGTCATTGCTAGACTGTCCTTATTGCAATGCTAGCCCCATGTATAACAATTTTAGGGGGTCTGGATCAGTAGTGGAGTGCAGTACAGGAAAGAGGTGAAGAAATTGGAAGATGAAAAGACTTACCTTTGTCTGGAACGTTCCAAACAGATGTGTAATAAATGGACTCTCGCTGGCTGCCTTCATCACGTCACGTTCTGTGAAAATCATCTCGCACTCATCAGCGTTAAGTATGTTTTTCTTTTCCACAATTTTAACCGCCAGCTTCTGGTCAATGGCGGGATGAGAGGCTAACACCACAATCCCGTAGGCTCCCTCTCCAAGGATTCTATGGCAGGTCATCTTTTCAAAGGAGAGTACGCATGACTGGTCCTTGATGGCACTGGCGCATGGGATTGGTGAGGCCATCTCATGGTTTGTGCTACTGATGGATGAAGAATTTTTTTTATTCTTCTTTTTCTTTTTTCTTCTCTTTCTTATGGTTTCAATTTTGATGTCCTCGGTTGATGGAGTGACTTGTGTTTCTTCGTCCTCCATAGCTGCAGCCTGTGCTGTCTTCTGGTCTTCATCAGTGGGTGGAGTGACTTGTATGTCCTCGTCCTCCATAGACACCGTCTGTACAGTCTTCTGGTCCTCATTGGTGGATATAGTGACTTGTATTCCTATGTCCTCCATAGTTGAGGCCTGTACAGTCTTCTGGTCCTCAGTGGTTGATGGAGTGACTTGTGTTTCTTTGTCCTCCATAGTTGCAGCCTGTGCTGTCTTCTGGTCTTCATCGGTGGATGGAGTGACTTGTATGCTCTTGTCCTCCATAGACACCGTCTGTACAGTCTTCTGGTCCTCATCGGTGGATATAGTGACTTGTATGTCTTTGTCCTCCATAGTTGAGGCCTGTACAGTCTTCTGGTCATCATTTGTTGATGGAGTTGTTTGCGTTTGTTTGTCCTCCATCATTTTAACCAGTTCAGCCTTACTGATGTATGGAACCCAGATGTAAGGCAGACTGATGTTGAGACGTTCATCGTTTTGTCCTAGAGAGAGAAGAAAACAGTAATTTTTATTCTTGCTCTTTACACGTCATTGATCGATCTTACATGGAATCTGTGCACATTTAGATGGATCGTCATATATAAGTGAGTGTCATGAGTGAGTGTTATGGAAATAATCTGGTGTTACGTGTTTTCCTTTATGGGGACTCTCTATATACATGGACAATATGGGAGTTCTCTGCCCTGGGGGGTCCATTCTCAGTGCCTGGCTTTCTATGTCAGAACAAGTGTAAGTGAAATAGTCCCGTTGACATCTCTAACAGCACTTCCCCCCTGAATTCCCATACTTGAAGTGGAACTCTGGGCAAAATAAAAAATGACATCTATGATGTAGTCTGTAACTGGTATGACGTTCTTGTTTTTTTTTGGTCCCCCCTCATAACACAGCTTTATTGCCTGGGGATCCTGCCTGTAAGTCTGTTATTTTTGAAGTTATTTTATCAGACCGACCTGTCCAGCAAAAGAGGCAGTTAGAGGGCAAAGTCAAACCACTTAATACTGCTGGGTCCCCAATAAAAAAAAAGAGGTTGATCTGCATTTTTACCACCTCTGGCATCCCACCTACAGTAAATCCTACCATGGCAGCCAGAGAGGGTGGTACAGATGCTGCAGCCTTGGTTGGATTTGATCATCCCAAGTTTGCCCATTAAGGTCAAAAGGATCATGCCAGTACGCTTTGATCACAGTTGGGGCACAGAATTTCAATACAAAATCCCACTTGAAATGTAAAATTTTTAATTTTTTTTAAAACACATACAGGAGGGGGCAGGATCTCCTCCCGAACGTACAGAAACCGCTGCTCTACCGCCAACATGCTCATAATGACGTATCGTCCTAAATAAACTGTATACAGTGAGACATGGTGCCAAATGTACTAACAATAGATGTGGATGTGGCTCCAAAATATGGGGCGTGGCCTAAATTGGCCTGTTGAATCCATGTCTGAGCCTACTTGCAGTATACACTGCACATACTGTATATACCACTGTTGTGATATAGATTTTATAATGTATATTGTGACGAATATTTCCCTAATGGAAATCCTAAACCCCAAATTTGCTCCCCATTTTGGGTGGAGAAGGGAATGGCAGAACCCCTGTCAGTTTGTTTAATTGTCATTTGTGTCCCAATGGAGAAATTTCCATTTATTTCCTGTTCTAGACAAAAGGGGTCAAAATGGGTCCTAACTCCTCCCCTTCTCTCCTCCATCCAGTGACCCCACTATGTGTATATATAGAGGTGACCCCACTATGTGTATATATAGAGGTGACCCCACTATGTGTATATATAGAGGTGACCCCATTATGTATATATATAGAGGTAACCCCCCCCCCCCCCCCCCACTATATAAATACAGTATCTGTCTACATATTAAAAACATATTAAAGCATTATGATTAGTAATTAATTATCAATTATTATAATTATTTACCAATAAGTACTGTTTTATATATATAAAAATAATAATATAATATATATATATATATATATATATATATATATATATATATATATATATATATATATATATATATAATATATATATAAATTATGTAATATATATATATATAAATATAAAAATATATATATATATATATATATATATATATATATATATTAAAAAAATCTATCTCTCTATATATTTCATAACATATATATATATATATATATATATATATATACACATATATAGTATTTATAAATTCATGTAATTATCAATTATTATAATTATTTACTAATAAGTACTGTTTCATATTTATATATATATTAATTGATAATTACATGAATTTATAAATACTATATATGTGTATATATATATATATTATGAAATATATAGAGAGATAGATTTTTTAATATATATATATATATATATATATATATATATATATATATATATATATATATATATATATATATTTTTTTTTTTTATTATATGTATGTATATATATATATATATATATATATATATATATATATATATATATATATATATATATATATATATATATATATAATTTATTTATTTATTTAAATTTTTATATATATAAAACAGTACTTATTAATGAATAATTACATGAATTGATAAATAATATATATGTAACAGTATATATCATCCATCATGTGACCTTGCATTATAATTCTCTAATATATTACTTACTATGAACGTCATCTTCTGTGATTTCCCAGGGCCAGATTCTACCTATGGCAGCCCTGACCCACTGCCAGATATCCCTGGCTTCTCCCCTTTTAGGGGCAGTAATTTGGGGCGGTGGATTTGCCTGGTGCACCCCTGTTAAAGGGCGCATATTTAGCAATATAACAGATTCTTCTAACTTGTACCGCAGAAGATTCTCCCGCCTGTAACCGTTCGTTCTCATATATAATGTCATTGTTCCTATAGAACTCGCAACACTACAGAGAGATTAATATCGCAATCCTGCTCGGTCAGAATACACAAAGCAAGTGAGCTGCAGGTGCTGTGTGTGACCGTTATATCGGCAAAAGGGGAGGAGCTACACGATGACATCACAGGTGCCCTATGCAAATTAGGTGGTCACATGACCAGCCACATCAGCCTGTCTGTAGACAGAATTCACACAGCTCCACCAGCTGGATGAGGTGTTTTTTTTTTATTAGCACCAACTGACAAAAATTCAAATCTGCAGCCATGACAACAACTGACAAAAATTCAAATCTGCAGCCATGACGACAACTGACAAAACATCAAATCTGCAGCCAGTCTGGTAAACAACTGTTTAACCCCTTCACTGCCGGGGACTTTTTTATAAAATGTTTTTTTGCACATTAAAATGAGCAGAAATTACTGTAAACCGCCCCAAAAAGGTATATATTTTCTGAAAGCAGAGGCCCTGCAGAATAAAAAGACAGCATTTGTAATTTTTTACATCACACGATATTTGCACAGTTATTTAATTTTAATGCAAACATAAGCAATATTATACCGATTTTGTTTTGCAGGACAAAGTAGCTTCTGGACCATTTTGCCACGTTCCGGTTTGTGCGATTTTCTGCATTTGTTGTGTGACAAAGTGTGTCTTTTCTAGGCAGGTTCTTTGTACCTTTAACAAATAATTTTTTATTTCATTTTTTTTCATTTTTTGGGGATTTTTTTTTCATTTTTCCGATCATTCGTTATGACCGAAATTCGTTATTTCGAATGAATTCATAAATTTGGAAAAATTCGGTACGTTCCATTAATATAGATGCAGTATTCTTTTTATTTTTTTAATTTGCATTCGCTACCTTCACTAAGAGGCAGACAAATTTGAAAGGAAATTCCAATACCTTTATTTATTAGTTTATAACTAATATTATAGTTTTTATAATTATAATTTATTATTAACTAATAATAATAATAAAAAAAAACTATAATAGTGGTTAATAATTTGTTTCGTTCACTAACAGCTGAATTTGAATGAAATTCTAATACCGATATTTATTAGTTTATAACTATTATTATAGTTTTTATTATAATTTGTTATTAATAAATAATAATAATTAAAAAAACTATAATAATGGCTAATAATTCGTTACCTTCACTAACAGCCAAATTTGAAAGAAATTCCAATACCTATAATTTATTAGTTTAACTATTATTATAGTTTTTATTTATTATTATTATTAATTATTATTATTATTATTAATAATAATAATAATTAAAGAAAACTATAATAATGGTTAATAACGTTATGTTCACTAACAGCCAAATTTGAAAGAAATTCCAATTCCTGCAATTTATTAGTTTAACTATTATTATAGTTTTTATTATTATTATTTATTATTGAAAAAAATAATAATAATAATAAAAAATATAATAATGGTTAATAATTTGTTATGTTCACTAACAGCCAAATTTGAAAGGAAATTCAAGACCTACAGTTTAATAGTTTAGAACTATTATTATAGTTTTTATATTAATAAATAATAATAATAAAAAACGATAATAATGGTTAATATCCTCATTTAATTATAATAGAAATTATCCAAATGTTTTTTGTTCTTTCGGATTTTCTAATTTTCCTCCTTTCGAATTTTTGGATTTTTGTTCTTTTGAATTTTTGGATTTTCATTCTTATTTTCGAATTTTCGTTCTTTCTAATTTTCAGATTTTCTTTCTTTCTGAAGGGCAATTTTTTAACAGATTTTCTTTCTTTCTGTTTTATTCTGTTTTATCATGTTTTATCATGCTTGCTTTTCAGGTATGTAATTTTGTTTACTGTGTTTTATTGTTAAGCATTTTTTTGTTTTCAGGTGCGCCATTCAGTTGCAGCGCGGATTTATTTATCTTGACAGCAACAGCGTTTGCTCCCACGATACATAAAGCCGCGACTCCAACGCTGTAGGAGGTGATTTCACCACCACAGTTAAAAAAAAGAGCATATGTGCCGAAGCATGGGGGCAGCAGGGGGGGCGGAGGAGCGATTGGCTCCTAATGCCACGTACATACGGTCGAAATTCCGACCGTGTGTACACGGCATAACTTTTGCGGGAGGATGCCCCCATGCATCGGCATATATAAATGGTGCATGTATGCCCATCATTAGAAGTGGGTGGATGAAGGGAGGTATTCTAATGGTGGGCATACCCACCAATCAATCTCTTTTTTTTTCGTTCAGCCAAGAGGCTGCATGAAAAAAAAAAAGATTACAATATATGTCCAGTATGTTGCTGGACTTTGAATGGTTATACCAGAATGATGCCTGCAGGTTTAGGTATCATCTTGGTATCATTCTTTTCAGCCAGTGATCGGCTTTCATGTAAAAGCAATTCTAGCGGGTAATTAGCCTCTAGACTGCTTTTACAAGCAGTAGGAGGGAATGTCCCCCCTCCCGATATAAACCGCGCCATTGGGAAATTGGGAAAGCATTTTATCACACCAATCTTGGTGTGGTCAGATGCTTTGAGGGCAGAGGAAAGATCTAGGGTCTAATAGACCCCAATTTTTTCAAAAAAAGAGTACCTGTCACTGCCTATTGCTATCATAGGGGATATTTACATTCCCTGAGATAACAAATAAAAATCATAACAAAGAAAAAAAAATGGAAGGAACAGTTTTAAAAATAGAATAAAAAAGCTAAATAAATAAAAAAAAAACTAAAAAAAAAAAAAAAAAAGCACCCCTGCCCCCCCTTCTCTTGCGCAAAGGCGTACACAAGCGTTGGTCTGGCGTCATATGTAAACAGCAATTGCAGCATGCATGTGAGGTATCACCGCGAAGGTCAGATCGAGGGCAGTAATTTTCTGATTTTTGTTCTTTTCGAAAATTTGTTTTTGGAAAAAATTCTTTAACCTTTTTTTCGTTAATTCGGATGTTTGCGAATTAACGAATATGCCGAATTTTGATGAAAAACTTATTCGGAACGAAACGAATTGAACATGTCTAGCTGCAAGTGCAACGCACATTTCTCCCTCACATGTGGGGTGCAGATGATGTTTACATGATCGCCCTACGCTGCACTTTTCATTGGTGGGTGTGTTCAGGGGTAACAGGCGCTTTAACCGTTTGACCTCCGGAAGATTTACAGTGCTTGTAGCTGCTGACTTTTAAAAAAAAAATGTTTGTGGCTGGAACACCTCTTTAAAAATCCAATTTCCTACTTTGTCATTTTCAATCAAGGGATTTGGTGCTGATGATTCTCAGACATTCAGCAATTATTTCTTTTATATATACCATTGGAAACCATATGACCTACTATCAATGCGTTTCTGATGCAGAGAAAAAACAAAAACGCACTGGACTGCATGTGGTGTGAACCGGCCCTTAAACAAATCCAATAAAAAAAATGGAAAAAAAATAAATAATTCTTCATAAATGTATTCCAATATTTATTCTGCTACATATTTTTGGTAAAAAGAAAAAAAACCTAATAGGCGAATATTGATTGGTTTAGGCAAATGTTATCCCGTCTACAACCTATGGGATGGAGTTCCGGTGCTTTTATTTATTTATTTTAGTATTTTACTAGTAATGGCGGCAGTCAGTGACTTATAGCGGGACTGCGATATTGCGGCGGACAGATCAGACACTAAGGCTCGGTTTCCACTAGTGCGACTTGCAGACTTCTCAAGTCTCCCGCATTTGACTGCGGGCTCCCAGACACCCGCGAGCGCCAGGCGATCTCCCAGCTGGCACTGTCACTCAGCCACAGACAGAGCAACCCGAGCGGCCGAATGGAGCATGACCATGGCCAGGGGAGGGACAGAGAAGGGAGATCTGGAGACACACCGAAAGCTGGTGCCCCATGGTGAGCTGAGACCTCTCATGGCACGCTCCTCCCCGCTGGCCCCGTCCACCCCAGGTGCTTCCGGGGGGGGGCGGCGCGGAGGAGCGTGCCATGAGAGGTAAAATGTCCCATGTCTTGCTGTGTGCCCTGTGTCCTGATGTATGCCCCATGATGTGCCCCATTTCCTGATGTGTGCCCCATGATGTGCCCTGATGTGTGCCCCATGTCCTGATGTGTGCCCAGTTCCCCTGTGTGCCCTGCTGTGTGCACCCTGATGTGCCCTGCTGTGTGCCCTCCTGTATGCCTCATGCCCCACTGTGTGCCCCATGCCCTGATCTGTGCCCTGTTGTGTGCCCCATGTGTGCCCTGCTGTGTGCCCCATGCCCTAATGCGTGCCCTGATGTGTGCCCCATGCCCCGCTGAGTGCCCCGTGCCCCATGGTGCGCTGAGATCTCTCATGGCACGCTGCTCCCCGCTGGCCCCGTCCACCCCAGGTGCTTCCGGGGGGGAGGGGCGGCGGGGAGGAGCATGCCATGATAGGTAAAATGACCGCCGCTTTGCAGGGACCAGATCTGTCATCACCTCAGACAGACTAGAAGAGAGAAGGGGCCGGGGGGGAGGAGCACGAGAGGTAATGACAGCCGCTTCTCTGCCCTGCTGTGTGCCCCATGTCCTGCTGTGTGCCCCATGCCCTGCTGTGTGCCCCATGCCTCTCTGTGTGCCCCATGCCCTGCTGTGTGCCCCATGATGTGCCCTGCTGTATGCCCTGCTGTGTGTCCCATGTCTTGCTGTGTGCCCTGTGTCCTGATGTATGTCCCATGGTGTGCCCCCTGCCGTGTGCCCCATGTCCTGATGTGTGCCCCATGCCCACTGTGTGCCCTGTTGTGTGCCCCATGATGTGCCCTACTGTGTGCCCCATGTCCTGATGTGTGCCCAGTGCCCATGTGTCCCCTGTGCACTGCTGTGTGCCCCATGTCCTGATATGTGTCCCATGATGTGCCCTGCTGTGTGCCCCGTGCCCTGATGTGTGATCTTTGCGACTTCAAAGTAGTCCTTACAATATTTTGGTCCCACTTTGATGCGACTTGAGGTCCATAGACCTCAGGAATACACAGGCATTGCTTCAAGTTGCATCACAATTGCGGGCAATATCGCGCGACTTTCAGGTCGAATTAGTGGAAACCTAGGCTGAGGGGTTTATTTACTAAAGCTAGAGAGTGCAAAAATGTGTCACGTTTCTGCATAGAAACCAATCAGCTTTGAATGACAATTGCGCGGTCATTCAACACTGTAGCCAAATACATTTTTTTATCATTTTTTCCCTACAAATAGATCTTTCTTTTGGTGGTATTTAATCACCTCTGGGTTTTTATTTTTTATTAAAAAAATCAAAAAAAGACCAATTTAAAAAAAAAAAAAAAATTATATTTTTTTATATTTTGTTATAAAATTTAGCAAACAGGTAATTTTTCTCCTTCATTTATGTATGCTGATGAGGCGGCACTGGTGGGCACTGATAGGCGGCACTGGTGGGCACTGGTAGGTGGCACTGGTGTGCACTGAGAGGTGGCACTGAGGGGTGGTACTGAAGGGCATTGATAGGTGGCATTGGTGGGCACTGAGAAGTGGCACTAATAGGTGGCACTGATAGATGGCAGTGATGGGCTCTAATAGGTGGCAGTGATGGGCACTGATGGGTGGCAGTGATGAGCACTGATCGGCACTGGTAGGTTACACTGAAAAGCAGCATTGCTAGGTGGCACTGATGAGGCACTGATTGGCACCACTGGTGGGCATTGATAGGTGGCACTTGTGGGCATTGATAGGTGGCACTCATGGGTATTGATAGGTGGCACTGGTGGGCACTGTGGGCACTGGCAGGTGGCAATGGCAGGGGCTACTAATTGGCACAGAGGAGGTTCCTTTAACATAAGCCGGCTGACAGCTGATCACATGGTAAGGGGCCGGGATCCGCCCTTTACTCGGATCGGTGATCACCCGAGTCCCGGAGCTATGAGAGGAGAAACAGCAGCACACTGATCTTTCCAGTGAATGGCTGTGCAGGGATGGCATGTCAGGACAAGTCTGATTATTGGAGGAGAGCAGGCTGGGGTCCCGGCACAGCTGGAAAACTGACCATGCTGTGCTCTCCTGCCTAGTGTGGTCAATTTTTGATTGGAAAGCAGGGGGGACTTGGCAGGAACACCAGGGATTTCACACAAAGGAAGCATACAAAGAGAACAGGATACTTATTTCATAAGTTCATGGTACAGCAGATATATATCAGGAATATGAAAAGTTGGGTTTACATATTCTTTAACATTCTAAAGACTTAAATGGGATGTAGCTCAGTAGGGAACTCTTCCAAAAAGAGAGACAGGGTCCTTCTCTGCACCTGAGCCTGTATCCTGTCCCCTCCTGTCTCCTGCCTACCTTGGATCCCTGCTCTGCAGCCCATCCATCTGTCCTCTCCCCCTCCTGCTGGTTCCCCACCCTTACCCATCTACTGACCCCCCTGTGTATGACCTCGGCCTGGCTTTTCGTTTACGATTCTGGTATTGCCCATTTGTTGGATATATTATTTGTTTGTAGTTTGTGGTTGGTAGTGCACTGTTTGTTTTTACTTCTTGTCATTTATTTTAATAAACACTTATTATTTCACTTACATGTGTTTGGGTTTCCTCTGTGTAGTCCACACAGTCTGGTCTACTAATTCCCTGATACCCGGAGCTATGAGAGGAGAAACAGCAGCACACTGATCTTTCCAGTGAATGGCTGTGCAGGGATGGCATGTCAGGACAAGTCTGATTATTGGAGGAGAGCAGGCAGAGCAGGGGGGACTTGGCAGGGAAACCAGGGATTTCACACAAAGGTGGCAATACAAAGAGAACAGATACTTTTTCATAAGTTCATGGTACAGCAGATATATATCAGGAATATGAAATGTTGGTTGCTAGCATGCTGACAGGGAATAGGCTTTTCTACTCTTTAACCACTTGCTGACTGCCCACCTGTAAAGTACTGTGGACAGGTGGCCTGCACAGGCAAAGCAACACATGTGCGACCCCTACCCCCCTCCGGAACCGGCTGTGATTGTACACAGTGGGAGCCTATCAGCAAATCACGATTTATGATTCATAGCCGGGACCTGCTGATCAGCTGTATACAATCACAGCCCAGAGCTCTGTGTTGACAATCAACACAGAACTCTGTACAGAGGGAACGATCTCTGTTTCTGATCAGAAACTAAGAGATCTATTAGTAAAAGCAGCAAACTTTACAAATATTACACATAGTTAGGCACACATTTAACCCCTTAATCACCCTAGATGTTAACCCCTTCCCAGCCAGTGTCATTAGTAAAGTGACAGTGTATAGTATATCACTGATTACTGTATTAATGTCACTGGTTATGTCAGTGGTAGGTATTCAGTCCCCCCCCCCCCCCCCCCCCCAGCATCAGTTAGTATCAAATTGTACTATCACAGTCCCATTATAAGTCGCTGATCACCGCCATTAGTAGTATAAATAAATAAACAAAAAAATAGGCACTATAACTTTCACACAAACCAATAATATACACTTATTGGGATTTTTTTAATCAAAGACATAGCAGAATACATTTTGGACCAAACTTATTTTTTTTTTTTTATTATTACATTTTTTATTAGTATTTGACATATCTATTAAAACAAACTTCTTAACATATTCATATTTATCACAAAAAATAAACATAACCTTATCTACTTCCCACTATCCCCCCCCCCCCCCCCCCCTAAAAAAGAAAAAAGGAAAAATCCCCCCCCCCCCCCCCTTCGTTCCTCCAAATGCATTATGTTAAATGTGCTCCCAGTTCACACACAAAAAAAAAGGATAGTTTATAAGAGGCTTCGATGTGCCATACCATATCACTCTGCATTGATACATGTCCCCTGGGGCAGGACCCCGGGTCCCCAAACACTTTTTATGACAATAACTTGAATATAGGGTTTTAAAATTAGCACTTGAGATTTCTCCCATAGACTTTTATAGGGCGCTCGCGGATTTTCGAATTTGCCGCGAACACCCAAAATTGTTCGCTGTTCGCTGAACAGGCAATGTTCGAGTCGAACATGAGTTCGTCTCGAACTCGAAGCTCATCGCTAGTATCGGTCTATTTCAGGGAAAGTTGGTTAGCCACAGGCGAGGCAGAACAGAACATTCTGTTACTACATCTTCCTCCAGCTGTCCACCTCTCTGAAATGCTGACTGGATGAACCTCAGCTGTATGAATTCTGACCTGACAAGACCCAAGGGGAGTACTCACATGGAAGTTTCAAATGTTCCCATATTGCGAAGTATTCATTTATACCATGTTTTCTCACTGACTATCTTACAATATACACAGAAAATCCCAAATCTGTTTATTCTAGACTAGGATTAATATCTTGGCACTGCAAATGTATTGCCCATTTTTAGTCCAGTTAGTGAAAAAATAGACACTAGTGAGTAAAACACTGATCTCCCGTCAACTATTAGCAAGATAAGATTTATATTTTGCCCTAATAAGTCCTTTTTAAAATTCAATGTTTTTTTTCTGGCACAGTTAGAATCATGTTTCTATATAGTAAGCCCAAGAGGACATTGGATGGCCCCTCTTAATGCTCAAGTCCAAGCAATCTTGTGTAGCACTTACCCCCGAAGGAGCGGCTGAATTTTTGATTCGGGCCTGCACCCTGCTAATGAACCCCCCTGAATTGACTCAGTCCCCTTGACACAGCTGTGGTGCAATACAATACAGTACAATATCATGTAATGCAATATACCTGTGTTGTATCCTCAGGACTCACTGGCTCCACCTGCTGGGAGAAAACAAAACTCCACACAACTGGATACTTAACCAGAATTATATTTTACTGTAAAATGTTCAGAAAGGTGATTACAGTAATTGTGCTGTCATCCCAACATAGGACGACAGTACAATGAATTTCAACACAAACAATTACAAACAATATATATTTATATGTTTATACCTGGGAGCTCCCCCTACTTTTAAAGCTATACGTGAGATCTCACTTAATGTACTTAGTCCGTGATCTTCTTGTCTTCGCTAGCTAGGGTAACTCCTTATGATTTGTAATCCACAGTTTATGGTAAGTTAAATTGAGGTGAAAATGCTCCTGGTTTAACTCCAATAACTATTTTACAATTGCTTGAGCTGTCAGAGTAGGTAGGCCTCAAGCCTGCTCAGTGTCAGTTGCTCTGTTCGTCCTCCGTGGAACTACAACTTCCAGTGAGGCCTGTATGTGAGTCTAACTGTGTGTGAAAGTTAACAAACTGTGGGCCGTGACCCGCTCACCAACTGGATCGGAGCTCCGTGTAGTAACTTTGGTCCGGTGACTGCAGCTTGCTTCTTCGTCAGCTGGGCCAGTCGCTCCGTTCCGTTCCGCTGGATGAACCCGGTCCTCCGATGCTCGGATGAGTGTCTCTGGATCTTCAATCCAGTCACTGTCTCTCAGGCACCGTTAGGTCACTTGTCCAAACAAGCAGGGTTGCGCTCCGCAATGGCAGTGAGACGCTGTCTCCGGGAAACCTCTGCACATATCCTCACGGGCAGGCCATGCAATCCCAAGAGAGCTAAGATGGCTGCTCGGGGTCCTTTTATCTCCTACCCAGCATGCACTGTCAGAGAGGGTGTCCATGGGTAGGTCACCCGGCATCCTGGGTAAAAAGGTCACCTCTCTAAAGTAAATATCAGTCACTTCCTGTAATTAGCTTTTTCCTCAGTGTTTGGCCGCTAGATGGCGCCAAATACTAAACCAAAAAGAAAACGTCCACAGACTTGTGATTATAGCATGGAAACACACATTAATAGGTGAAAATATGTCAGCGCTACACTTGGATAATGTTAAAAAAAGTGCCAGGAGGTTCGAGTGTCACAAGTGTCTTCAATTAATTTTCTGATTGATTGGAACTTGAGAGTGACACCAACTGACTGTCTAAAACTTGAGAGTGCTGATGTGGGAAAACTAAGGGCATTACCGATGGGACAACAGGTGGGCAAAAGTCAACAGGTCAAAAATGGAAATGTGACCAAGGAACAGGCCAGGGTCAACGGAATAGTGGACAGAATAATAGTTGGAGAAACAAGCCTGAGTTGGTGACAGCAATACTGTAGATGCAAAGCATACGTGGAAGTGGAAAAATCAGAGACAGGTCAAGGAGGAAACTGGGTCGACAATGTAGTTGAGCAGAGATTCAGATCACAGGTCGCAAGTGAGTTGCTCAAGATCATTTAGCATTGCACCTTAGCTTACCTGGGATTTAGCTGGTTTAGCGCCATTGTGACCAGCAAATATGCGGCCATAAATACACACCCCTGCATAACGATAAATAGTCAGCCATGGTTCTTGTTGTGGAATTTAGTCAAAGACCACTTGTCTGATGGTGGAACAGAGAAGGATTCTGACACACGTGTGGAATACTCTTTATTTATTAGAAAGAGTGCTAACTCCTTGACTTCAGTTATTATATGGTGGAGCAAGCACATAAATGGTTTAACAAGATTTAGACATTGAAAAGTATTTGACAGCAGATTTCCAAATATGGGGTCTTACACTACAGATAAACAGAAAACAAGGCACAGAATAACCTTTGACCATATAGTTATAGCCATAAAACATTCATATCTTCCTGTTGTCATGTCATGAACTCTCTAAGACCAACGGGTCTCAGGGAATGTATGCCATAGGCCTAAACCATCATTTTTTAGGCAACTATTGCAACTATTGTAGTATAGTTATGTATCTTTATTTGATATCTAGGCCCAATTCCTTGTCATTCTACTTGAAGAACTCTCCTAAAGGTTAGTACAGGAAATCAGGTATACTTCTAAGGACATCTATATTTAGAGATGAACCTTTAAAACCTGGACTGGACTGAAAATCAGGAAAGGTTGGTATGCAACATTATTTAGAGAACTGTAGGAACATCAAGACCAAGGAGCTAGGATGGTCTGGTTAGATAAGAACATCACTGCTATGGAAGTGATACAATTCTGTAGAATAATTCTGCTCATAATGCTTTAGTGATGCTTTGTTTTCTTCTCTGAAGATTTAACTCTCACATCTATGGGAACGACCTTAAAAATATGAACATTTATCTTCCATATTTCAACTTGGTGGTGTGAAGACACTTCTATCTATGGAGTTCCTCCCATTAGCCAAGTACCTGGAAACAGTTCTGCTCCATCACACGAATACATAAATCAATCCATGAACCTATAATGTAGCTGTTCCCTTCTAATCTAGCCGATGAAGGATATAGCTGTTTAGGTGCTGCAGGATATACATTTATCTAGCTAAAGGCACCTTCTTTGCATGCAGCCCAACAAAGGACAGCTGAATAATAGGAGTTGCAATGGAAACCAGGGCCAATGTAGTGACTCTATGGTTAAAGCTGATGTCTTATGGTGATGGGGTAATAAGGTCAATTCTCACCATGGGTTTTGTTTGGAGTAGGGGGAGCAAGATCTTGCGATAAAGACTTGAACTTTTACAGAGCATTAAAAGTGAACAAGCCTATAATACAACTGCCAGTGGTGTAGTGATACCGGTCAGAGCAATTGCAGCTGTAATGGGTCCCTTGCTTCAGGGGGTTCTGGCTTTTTTTCCATCCTTTATCTTTTCTGACAACCAGTAGTAAAATAGTTAAGGCAACCACTAACTAACCAAACTACTAACATCTCGTACAAGCTTTAAAATGTTACTGTCATTTTAAAAATAGTTTTCAGTCATTTTTAACAAGCAGATTTCATTAAAAGAATATCTTGGGGTTCTTCCTATTATAGAGTTCCTACTGTGCTCTTGCGTTGTCATGCAATCACACATGCCTCTAGGGGTGACAATGATAAAGTGAATGCCTTTGGACAGGAAGTGGCGGAATGCAGCTGGGACTTAAAAAAAAAAAAGGTGAATAAAGGTGAAAACAGTATTTTATGGAAAAAAAAGTAAATAGTCTATGATCACCGTGGCATTCATTAGCAACCTAATTAGGTTAGCAATATAGAGACGTTTAGTGGAGCACCAAATATACCCCAATGGTTAAAGAGGAGGGCCCATCAAAAAAATTTTTTTAAAAGTCAACAGCTACAAATACTGCAGCTGCTGACTTTTAAGAATCGGACACTTACCTGTCCCAGGGTCCAGCGATGCGGGGGACCGATACCCCCCCTCGTTCCCCGCTCTGCTCGCGGCGCCGGCATCCTTACTGTGGGCACCCGGCTGTGGCTTCACAGCCGGGCACCCACTGCATGCGCGAGCGGCGCCGCACATCGTGTTTCGCTGCACAGTCATCTGGGACCTGTCACGTGTCCCAGATGACTGACTGCCGAGCGGAAGTGACGTTTCTAGCCCGGGCTGTGGAAGAGGCAGATTTTGTGGGACCACCTAGCAACAGGGAGAAATAGGTAAGTGAATTTTTTTTTTTTTATCCAATTTTTTTTTTTTGTCAGATTTCATGTAGATACACACAATGTTGTCATTTTGGTGGAAACACCACTTTAAGGACCCTTGTTATGTCTATAGGAATGCAAAACCCTCTTTAAGCAAGTTAGCTTTGGGTCGGATGTACAGTAGGTCACCTTCAGGTCCTGCCAGGGGAGAATTTAACCATCTGATGTGGTTATGCCTGTCAATTGTAACCTGTTGGCCTCAAGTTATAGCTTTACTATCTCAACTTCTCTCTGTGCCGGTGGCGCTCACGCTGGAGGTGTGCCTTTTGGGATTTTTGATATACCAAATGTGCGGCGCTAGAAATTTAATAAAATTAAAAAACGAAAAATTAACTACTAACGTACGCATGTGAAACAAACCAAACTTAAATAATATAATTAAAGTGCACGTGCTCCGTGTGATGCACACAAATCCTCAATCATGTAAAAAAATCCATAATGCAAATATAAACATTAGAACAAAAATTATAAAATCTGCATGCAATGTCCAAAACATATAAATAAAAAAATCCAACAGTCCAAATTCCAACAGTCCAAACATAAACCATGGTGGTGATTTCTTCATGCGGTGTGCACACACCCCCCACCAGGTGTACCTTCACCTTAAGGGCTTTTAAAAAAAAGCCTGTGATTAATAGTACAAAAAGACAAAAATGCAGCGCTCAATGGGTTCCAGCAATAAGGGATTCCTGGAACCCATTGAGCGCTGCATTTTTGTCTTTTTGTAACTTACTTCCCTCCAGGAGTTGGCGGCTGCACTGGATTCTGCATTTTGAACACAACATCAACCAGACAACATAATGGTTTTATTCGTATGTCAGTTTTAGCGCTTAAAGAGGAAGTAAAGCCTCCTCACAAAAAAAAAAAACGGAACCTGCAAGGCAAAGGCATAATGAGCTAGTATGCATAGCCTTCTAGCTCATTATGAATAACTTACCTGAGAACAAAGCCCCCGAAGCAGTCCTCATCCACGACCTTCTCTGCCGCCATCAAGCCCGGAGTGACTTCCAGGTCTCGCCGCTCCAGCGCTATCATTCGCTGGATCGGCGATGACGTCACTCCCGCGCATGTGCACGAAAGCGGCATATCGCCGTGATCTCGGCATGCGCAGTGCGCCTGCTCGCCGCTGTCTACGGCGCATGCGCCGTAGACAGCGATGCCTCTTTTTTTCTAAATATCTCCTAAACCATGTAGGTTTAGGAGATATTTATTGGACCTACAGGTAAGCCTTAATCTAGGCTTACCTGTAGGCCAAAGTGGTTTGTAAGGGTTTACAACCACTTTAAGGACTTACAATGTTTTCTCATGTGATTAATATTATCAGCTTGGAAGATCCTTCTATGGTTCCTCTTTTTTGTAGTGGTTAGTTATGGCTTAAATGCTGCTACATAGATCACTCTTTCCTCCTGATCACAAGCCACTTTCCTCATATATCACACATGTGAAAGATAATAGAAACTTGCAATGGTGTGATAACGCTTTAAGGATTTTTGGGTGAAGAACAATGGCCTTGATACTCTAGAATGCTGCTACGTGAGTCCCTGTTTTGGTCTCGTAAACAAATAACAATTAAATGGATGCAGCCCTCTCCCCCTTCTGTTTGCAGTGGTTCCATGCAGTTAACCAAATATTACTTTATATAAAAGTTTTTTATGAACCTAGAGAATGCCCACAAAAATATAAAAAAGTATGGGATGTTTGGTGCTCCTCGAATCTCATCATTACCACTGAATAATAAAAGTATGTTATTTAAAGGCTTTGAACGAACAGATGGCTGTATTCTGTATAATTACCTTTACATATTAAGTCATTGTGTACCTTTTCCATATACAGACTGAGACTGAAGTTGCTTATTTTTCTTTTTTCTTTTTATTGTTCTATTGTTTTCTTCTTTTACAAGATTGTAAGCACTCTGACTTGTAACCTGTAATCTAAACAGCAATTCTTACTTCTGTAGTTTGCTTACTTTTGCAATAAAAGGTATTTTTTAAAAAAAACTTCAGGTTCTGTCAAATGTACTTGTCAATGAATTGGAAAAGATTTCTGAAGATTCTTAAACTGATGTCAAACTGATGCCATACACAAATCTAAAGCCCAATGACATAGGTCTAATGCCCACGTACACGGTCAGAAATTCTGACGGAAAATGTCCGATCAGACCGTGTTGTCGGAAAATCCGCGCGGGGCGTGTGTGGGCTTCATCTGACTTTTTCCGTCGGAATTTGAGATCCTGCTCTCAAATTTTCCGACAACAAAATCCGATCAGACTTTTTCCGATCGTGTGTAGAGAATTCCGACGGACAAAGTGCCACGCATGCTCAGATCAAATTATGAGACCAAAGCTATTGGCTAATAGCCTCTACGTAGTTCCGTCGTACGCAACGAACGTCACCACGTTCAGAATGATCAGATTTTCCGACAACTTTGTCCGACCGTGTGTATGCAACACCAGTGTCGGACAAAATCCGTCGGAAAAAATCAGACGGATTTTGTGGTCGGAATTTCCGACCGTGTGTACAGGGGCTTAGGAGCTTTTCATTGAAGAAGATGTAAACTCAATGACATTTAGTTTGCTAAAGCAATGTGTGTCATATAAACAATTTTTTATTTTATTAAAATGCTTGTTTTCACCTTTTTTTTCTTCCTTTGTTGCTTCTTAGTACAGTTGATCTCTTGCAGACTCTTAGCAGCCACTAGGTGTCTGCTCTACTCTAGTGATAGCTGCATGGCATTTCTAAGGCGGGTTTGCACATGGTGACAACAGCGGACCGTTCTTGCATAATGTTTGCTAAAATGGCCACTTGCAACTAAGTGTGAAAGGATGACCATGCAGGAAAGTAACTGGGAGACAGAAAAAGAGAGCTATCACCCTATAACAGGAAGACCCTGAACATACACCTTTAATGCCGAATTGCCGCATATTTTTTTTAATGAAAGCTGCAAATTGAAAAAACATTTTATGACTTTAAGGTACAAATATCTAAATCTGGTCTCATCCAGCAGGGCACTGGGCAGTTCAATCAATAAACTGCATTAGAACTAAATAATAAAACAATATGATTAAAAAAAATATATATATTAAAGTCTTTTTTGCTCCATTCAAAAAGAAATAAGTACTTTTGGTTGGGGCTTCTTTAGTATCAGTAAAATGTAAATAATGAATAGTTAGAATTTTTCAGAACATGCATTATAACGTCATGAGTTCACAAAATTCATTTCTCCAAAAAGTTAACTTTTCACCTTACTTTCTATTGACTTTGCTGGCTGGTTGATTTCATCTCTTCCCTCTTTAAAATTCCAAATGTAAACATTGTGTCCCAGTAGAAATTCCGTTGTGTTCCCTAGCAGAGCATCTGCACTAATATAACCATGAATAAACCATGGACTAGCCACATAATAGCAGCAATGTCATTATATATATATATATAGATATAGATATAGATATCCAAATCACCAAATGAAAAAAATATATCTATATTTCTCAATAAGCGCAAAAAAATATATATCGATATCTACAAAAAAATATATATTATATATATTATATATATATATTTAATAAATATATAGATCTAGAGATATAGATCTATACGTGTATAAAAATAAAATTATATATATATATATATATATATATATATATATCTATATATTATATATGTACATATATCTCTATATAGATATTTTTTATTATTTGTTGGTTATCAAAAGGATTAGTTAGTACACATGATACAATTGTGGATTCTCGTAATTCACCCCTCAAACCCCCCCTAATTGCCTCAGAAATTAGGCCCTCACACAGGTGCCGTTGGCCTTCATGGGTCAGGCGGGTGGATTCTCGTAATTCACCCCTTCAGAAGATTAATTGGCCATTGTAAATGTCCTCCTCCTCCTCCATACCACTTGTCCCGGCATCATCCTGGGTCAGCTCATCCTGTGTGCAAATAAAAACAAAAATCAAACACCTGGGGTGGAGGGAAGAGTCGACAGTGATTCCCTGGGTTCCATCTGGTCACCTATAAAAGTCAGTTGGTTGTAGTACCACAGCTTCGGTACATAAACCATCTCTGCTGCTGCTCCTGATCTGACTGATTCCTCAATCTTCTTGCGCTCCCGCTTGTACATGTGCCTTAAACTTGCAATTCTGGCTTCCACAAACTTGGTGTTTGCGTTGGGGACTTTAGTCTTCACAAAAGCCACAAGTGGCCCCAGTGTTGCCTTCCGGACATCCCTATTGCCATACAAAGGGTTCTTGAGCTGCCACAGGTTGGTATTTTTTCTGTACAGGGCAATGAATTCGGACATGAACTGCTGGTCCTTGAATGGATTCAACTGGGGTGATGACATGTTTGTTTCTGTTTTGTTAGTAATGGCAATACAAAAGACCAAAAACACAAATGTTACTTAAAACGCACAACCAGTTTTTCTTAACAAACATTACACAACACACCCACACACAGGCAGCAACACATCCACACAGGCAGCAACCCCTACACACAGGCAGCAACCCCTACACACAGGCAGCAACCCCTACACACAGGCAGCAACCCCTACACACAGGCAGCAACCCTACACACAGGCAGCAACCCTACACACAGGCAGCAACCCCTACACACAGGCAGCAACCCTACACACAGGCAGCAACCCCTACACACAGGCAGCAACCCTACACACAGGCAGCAACCCCTACACACAGGCAGCAACCCCTACACACAGGCAGCAACCCCTACACACAGGCAGCAACCCTACACACAGGCAGCAACCCCTACACACAGGCAGCAACCCCTACACACAGGCAGCAACACACACACATATCCTTAAAAAATGCTGGCCCAAAACCCCAAAAAAAACACAGTAATGCATCCTAGAAAACACTTACCTTCGTACAGAGCGCTCGCTACTTCCGTTCGGGAACACGTGGGCCCCTCAAACAGCCTTATATACACTGCGCACGCGTCGAAGTCCGCCTGCGTCCTCCGCGTCGCCCGCCCATGACGTTCCTCATGACGAGTATTCCCCGCCCCGCTTCCCCTCGTTGCATTGTTGGTGAATTAATTGATGAATATGGCGGACACATTATCAGCCAGTAGCGCGGAGGAAAGCCAAGAAGCGAACACATCTGCATCCAGCAGCAGATATAAGGCCACCAATATGGCCTTTGAAGAGATGGTGGAGATGGTGGACATCCTCCAAAGGGAAGATTACGACGGGGAAAATGGCCCGTACCCTCGTCCCAACTTGCGCAAGGACAAGATTCTCAATACAATCGTCAGCACCCTGGAGCAGAAATTCGGCGTACGAAGGGGCAAGGATCAACTGCGCAAACGATGGTCCGACATCAAATCCAGGGAGCACGATCAATACAGGAGAATTCGAAAAGCCATCAAAAAAAAGTAAGTCAAGCACGTGCGCTACTATGGTTATACTTGATATGTCTAATCTTGCGCAGATGTAATTACCATTCGTACCTGAAACTTGCGCAGATGTAATTACCATTCGTACCTGAAACTTGCGCAGATGTTATTACCATTCGTTCGTGAAACTTGCGCAGATGTAATTACCATTCGTCCGTGAAACTTGCGCAGATGTAATTACCATTCGTACCTGAAACTTGCGCAGATGTTATTACCATTCGTTCGTGAAACTTGCGCAGATGTTATTACCATTCGTCCGTGAAACTTGCGCAGATGTAATTACCATTCGTACCTGAAACTTGCGCAGATGTAATTACCATTCGTACCTGAAACTTGCGCAGATGTTATTACCATTCGTCCGTGAAACTTGCGCAGATGTAATTACCATTCGTACCTGAAACTTGCGCAGATGTAATTACCATTCGTACCTGAAACTTACGCATATTTGATGAAAGTTCCGTTTGTCTTCATAACGTTTATTGAGTTTACCTGGCTTTGGGTTGTTGGAGTTGTAAGGTTGTTTATTATTGTCACTATCTATACAATTACTGCTGTAGTAAGGGTGTTACTGGTAACTTACACAGGGACTCCAGAGGCTGTTTTGGGGGGGGGGGATAAATATGTTAAGCAGGGTCTCATGCTCACAATTCCCAAAAAAATGCTCATCATCTCTAAATACTGTAGGTGGTGACTTTTCAAAGAAGTACACTCACCTGTCCCTTGGATGGTGCAGCTACAATCTCTGATCTTGCAATCATGAAATTAATGTTTGCGGCTTCACTTCCCGGGTCACTATTGGGCATGCGCCAGTTGCGCAATGCAATAGGACTGGTCCGCGCAAGCTCGGGGACCCCTGTGTGTCCCAGCAGACAGCACGGTGGGACGGGATGTGGCGTATACTTCTGTGGGAGTCTAGGGCCGGATGTGTGTGCAAATACCTGCCTTACACAGGTATCTGCAACCCATCCCCCTAAAACGTTCAAAATAAGACACCACAGGGGTGCAGGGATCCAATGAGCGGAAGTTCAAATTTAGGGTTGAAGGGCGCTTTAAGTATTGGAGTTTCATTAGATAGACATTTCAATTCTGTCTTCAAGTAGGATCTTCTAACAAACTGCTAATAATTGGCAAGACTTTTAAACAATGTTTACTAATCCTATTTTGGCACTCAAATATCAGTGTGATTAAAAGTGTACCTTTTTGTGTTCCATTACCATAGGGGGCAAAAGACTCAGACGTCAGTCCGAACCTACGAGGACCTCCCGGCATCACCAGACTAATTGGGCAGTTAGCCCAAGCCCACGCGTGGATGTGGCGGAACAGGTGGTTGAAGTGGATGAAATCTGCACCCCACCAAGTGAGTGTCTCAGAACACAGATTGAGCTAATAAATTAAGGTCTGCATGTTTTTGACACTTTTTTTCTTGTGTTTTCTCTACCCAACTTTTAGGTGATGCTGATCTGTTTGTGGAACGACAAGCTGCGGAGCCATTTACCACTGACAGTGCCCACAGGCTTATTGGGCAGATCATGGCCTGGAATCTGCAGAAAGATACAATTGAAATTATAAACCAGCCAAAACACCAAACTAAATGCAACAAATTAAAAAACAATTTGGAAGAACATATGTATTTATTTTGTAAATCCTTGAAATAAAGCAAAAAGATTAAGGATAAAAGGGACAAATCTCTGATTGATGACCCCTCTGATGGACCAGAGAAGATAATAATGGGGATGTGGGTGGGGAGTAAATAATGGTAAGGTCACACAATACACATGCAATTAATTAAAGGTGTGTGTGGGGGGGTGGGGATAATTACAAGCTGACCAAAAACACATGATATTAATTATCAGGGGGTGTGGGGGGGTGGGGATAATTACAAGCTGACCAAAAACACATGATATTAATTATCAGGGGGTGTGGGGGGGTGGGGATAATTACAAGCTGACCAAAAACACATGATATTAATTATCAGGGGGGTGTGGGGGGGGTGGGGATAATTACAAGCTGACCAAAAACACATGATATTAATTATCAGGGGGTGTGGGGGGGGTGGGGATAATTACAAGCTGACCAAAAACACATGATATTAATTATCAGGGGGTGTGGGGGGGTGGGGATAATTACAAGCTGACCAAAAACACATGATATTAATTATCAGGGGGTGTGGGGGGGGTGGGGATAATTACAAGCTGACCAAAAACACATGATATTAATTATCAGGGGGTGTGGGGGGGGTGGGGATAATTACAAGCTGACCAAAAACACATGCAATCAATTGTAAAAATGAGGGTCAAGGGGGGTGAAAGGGGGGGTGAGTAAAGCTGTACAATGGAGCTGGTAATATACATTTTTAACCAAACAAAGTGACTAGGCTAGGGGTGTTTAGGGGGCCAAGCTTCCATGCTGGGGAGGTTGGTGCAAGCAAATATGCATGTGACCCACTAAATAATACATTCTTAAAACTATTTCGAGAAGTCAAACATAAAATACTAGACAAAAAAACAAAATCCAAAAAAAAAAGGAATAGGGGACATTCATAGAATAGTCCTATCATGGTAATTAGCTAATGATGACATTGATGCACTACATTAACAAACATACAAGACATAGGTAATTTTAAAAGAGAAGACTTACCTTAATGTATTCCTCCTGCAGGACGTGGATAATGGCAGAACAGGTCTCTGGAATAATGAGCCCCAGAGCCTGGGGGGAGATGCCTGTCGTGAACTTGAGGTCCTGCAAGCTTCTCCCCGTCGCCAAGTAACGCAACGTGGCGACTAGCCTCTGCTCCGCACTGATGGCTTGCCGCATGCAGGTATTCTGCCTGCTAATATAAGGGGACAGCGAAGCCAACAGACGGTGAAAAATGGGGTCCGTCATCCGGAGATAATTCCTGAAATCATCAGGATTATTCTCACGGATCTCACGGAGCAAAGGCATATGCGAGAATTGGTCACGCTGGCGCAACCAATTCTTGGTCCATGAACTCCTCCTCACCCTGTTCATGGACCGGGCTCGTGCCAAGGTGTTAACCGCAACACCGAGCCCCTGCACAGCACGAACTCGTTCCCGAGTACGTCCACACTCCATGGCTTCAAAACGGTCGGCTGATCAAACAAACAACTTAACAGAACGCACTGAAGAACAGCAAGGCCTATGAAGAACGACCTGAAAAACAGGAACGAGCGGACCAGAACGGCCTGAGAACAGGTAGGAACTGATCCACACGCACTGAAAGCCAGATACAAACCTCACAAGCACAAACTGAACGGCAGAAGCGAACGAATTAAGCAGAAGTCTGAGAAGCGCGAATCGTCTCTAACCAAACGTCAACTAACACGCGATACACACGAGATTAGCTGACGGGGCCCAAAGGGTGTCGTTTGGGATCTCGAGCTTCCTTTTTCTAGTCCCGTCGTACGTGCGTACGTCATCGCGTGAACCGCCGGACTTTTTGCGTGATCGTGTGTGTGGTCAAGTCCGTTCGCTTTTTAGTCCGGCGTACCTAGCGGGAAAGTCCAGCGGATTGTTCGCTGGACTTAGGTCCGCCGGCAAAAGTCCGTACGTGTGTACGCGGCATTAGATTGCCGTTGTGTTAAGACACCATTAGTAACATCTCTATGGGCATGTGTGTACACTCAGTGACAACTAATGAACAACATACATCAATGGCTTGGCACTACACTGTAACTATAGGCAGATTTGCGGTTATTTTATGCCCACTCAAAAACACATATCATACGGTGTGCATTTTAGCTCTTCTTTGTCTGCAAAAGGCGACATAGTTATTCACCAAGATACATTTCCAAAAAATATGGATCGTGTGGGGAAAACAAGTTCATTATTTATCATTTATTTCCTATATTTACAGCATAAATTTCTTACAAGGCTCATAAAGCGTACATGTAACCATGACTATAGTAATTCAAATAGGACCAGCCTAACCCCATTGCTTAATCTTCCCAACCAAAACCATAACCTTTCAGTTCCAACAAAAAATAAACCACACCTGAATAGAGTTAAATGGCCATAGCAGCCTTTATTATAAAACCACAAAGCAGATCATAAATAACAATTAAATAACATTTAACAATAAGTTCATGTTGGGTTCAAGGTTCTTGAAGGCACTACCACAAGAACACGATTCATGTATTTGCAAAGCCAAATTCCACATGTTCCAGTGTCAGGAACTGGGTCACCTGCTGGTGGCACTCTGCTTTTCCAGAGTGGGAAGTTGTAGTTCCGGTGTCCACCAGCAGATACCAATCTGCACCTGATGCTGGCTGCTGGGAGGGTACTTAGACTGGCCATACATGATATCATTTTCTTGTACAATTTTTCTTTAGATTTACTAAAACCATATAATATGAAGTCAAACCTAAACACTTTCAATTTGTATGCAACCAGGCAGGCCCTTGCACTACATAGTTGAAGGAAAATCTAAAGAAAATTGAAAAATACAATTGTATAATGTATGGCCTGCCTTAGTCTCTCTTCTGGGGATACAACTTGCTCCAGTATTTTGCTTAGCTTGCTGCCAGATACTGTGTGTCATGCCATTTAGCTCTTGCCCTGCATCTTGTACCCTGTTGCCTTATTTTTGCTCCCCTTGTACCCGATCCCAGTCCTGGTTCCCCTTTCCCATTGCCAGTCTACCCTGTTTATCTATGTTCCCCATTTTGGTACTGTTGTGGAAATTCCTTTAAATGTATGTTTTTTAGGTGTCGGTTTTGCTGTAATGCGCTCATGTGAGCGTATCCGCACATACAGACATTGGCGGAAGACCATTGGCCGCGAAAACCTTCTTGTGGACACTGCAGATCTGTTTGCTTTTTAGGGATGTTCGTTTATGCCTCACCAAGAGACTGGCCACTTCTTGGCAACTGCATTAATGACTCTGAGCAAACATGTCTGTGTGCATGGGAACTGTAGCATACCTATATGAATATTAAGGCCCACTGAGCCATGGTTTTGTATGGTTCGCATCATTGAAAGCAGTTAGACGGTTTGGACGCATTTTTTTGCAGAGCCAGCTTTCTAGTGTAACCTTTGTCTCACAGAAAGCATGGCTCTGCGCCTGATCGTTTGCATGCATCACTTTTTAGTCTATTTGAATGTATACATGTCTGTGATTGGTTCTTTTGAAGTAAAACAAATGTCTGATTGGCTGTCTGTGAAGACACCACCTTCCTCTGCATTGTATTGTATTGTTTTAAATCCTTATATGGTCATTCACATCCTGTGTTGCTCATGTGAGGTCACAAGCTTTGTAGGAGGGGTTTAGCTGTTGGAGGCAAACCCTCCAGGGTGTGGCTTCCAGTTGATATGTAAATAAAAGGCCATTCTGGCTAGTGTGGGCAGAGATGCTGGCCGATGCTGAAATGAGGATGTCTCCTTAATGGGGAACCAGAGGGGCCTGGCGGAGAAGCAGCCAGGCTGAGATGAGGATGTAGGAATGCTGGTGATGTATGAATGCTTGGATGAGAGGGTTGGGAGGTAATGGAAGACATACGATCTAAAGGTAAGTCATTATATCATTAAGATGGAAAATAGGTGCTTATATTAGAAACAGGAAATTTGGCTGTGTGCTTTACATACAGCCAAATTTTGCTGACAGTACATATTGTATGTAGCGGGTGCCCCGCTATTCCCGAGGCTTTGCCAAGTGACCGCCGTGAATACACAGGCTCTCCTGACAGGGAGAGCACGCATGTCAGCCCTGCGGGAAGATATTTCCCCCCACCTTTTCCTCATCGACACTGATTGTAATGTAAGCTGCACTCGCACAGGGCATCCGCCCACACTCTGCTTCCTCCCCTGTGCTCTTATTGGCAGGAGGAGAGGAGCCAATCAGATGGACTGTACTGAGCTGCAGGAAGCAGCTGCAATGGATTATGGGACATGCAGTTCCCTAACAAAATGTCTCTATAGCCTTTAATACAGGCAGGAACTACAAAGACCAGAATGCTCTGAGAGCAGGAAAGGAGAGACTTCATTTTTATTTCCTGAGGAGAATTCTGACAGCCTGAGGCAGAGGAAGAGATCAGACCCAAGGGAGAGGTACTGCCTCCTAGGTGATTTCACCACATGATTTAGGCCTCCGCCGCCAGTCGGGACAGCATGAGAGAGGGGGATCCCAGGTGCACATCCAGGCGCACCTGCACCGATGGTGAAGTGTTCCAGTGTGAGGTGACCAGTCGGGTTGCCAAGAGAGCCTGCTTGTTCCAGAAAATTTGTTTGGGCCTTCACCGCGGGATTGGGTGAGGGGGCTTTTGCCCATTTGCAGGAAACAGGGACACTGCACCACAGAAGAAGTTATACAGACATCATTGCTGTTAGTCATCTTGTTGACACTTGTAGTGCCACAGGGATAAAGGACAAGGTCATCCATTCCCAGGGACACTGTATACAGACACCATTGTTTTTTCACCTTGCTGAGCAAGATCCTGCCTTCCTCACTTGATAATCTGGGCCAGTTGTGTTGTTTGGCCCTGCTGTTCAGTTTAAGTGCACCATCGAAAGTGGCTAGCTGAAGACACAAAATCTTATCTTTTCATCAAAAGGCTACTAGTGCCATACAGACCCGCACACACATATTCAGGGTTTTTAGCTTATCTAGGAAGTTGAGCCATTACATGTTAACTTGAATAAAGTGTTTAAAGTTGGGCCTGTGGTGTCAGGGGACAGAAGAGAGAGGCCTGACATAAGAGGGTCATTCCTCTGCTTTCCTCCTGTCTGGACTCATAGACCCGACCTGAGAAAAGGTAACCAATCTGGTACACATTGCCATATTGTGATTTATTGTTATTGAATTGTTTGCCTCTACTCTTGGGGTTATTCTCAGGTTTTAAATCCCCTGAAAGCACCCTGCTATATTGCTCTTAATCTCAGTTATTGCTCTCCAATTGTATTACTTGAATATATATGGTTACTGTTTGTTACACTTTTGCACAGAAATTTTGCAGTAAGGACAATTTCTGTGTTTTATCACAACCGGTGTGTTTCTCATTGGTCCTTGCTGGGACTGTGCTTAGGGTTGAAAGGCAGAGTATTGAACCAAACATACTTAAGCGGCTCCTCCGGGGGTAGCGCTACACATATATAGTTAGTTTTCAATTAGGCCTGTTACTTAGTTAGGTATTTTGGTAATATGGCTGTAATTCATGCAAATTTTCTTATTTCCTTGTTTCCTGTTTGCTGGTGTTTGGATTTATTTTGTCTTTCCATTAATAAATTCACTTTACTATATACTGTATCCTCAGGTTCTAAGTGTAGCCATGTAGATCTGGCCATCTCTGCTGCTGATTCCTGACACAGCCCCACAACATTGCTTTAGGGACAAATTTGCAAACTGCCCACAAATATTTCTTGATCCATATAGGACCAGGTCACTATAAGCTGATCTAAAAGAGGATGCCATACAAATAATGCGTGCCAGATATTTTCTTACAATACCAAACTGACCACCTTCAAATACCCCAACCTGCTCACAATCTGCTATGGCTTCCAGGCTTGCAATCCAACATATGCAATATAAGGGCAGCTAGGTGGTAAGTTCCATAGACGCCTGCAACTTTCCAACTGCAGCGTTCTGTACTCCTTTGTGCAGCCCATCCCTGAAGCCCCTCTTCACAATTTCTATCCAACACCAAACATAGTGAAGTATAGATTTTGGATTTAAATCCACTTTAAGTTTCTCAATTCAAGATAATACAATTGCTGGTGTAGCTCAGTCCTTAATTGCTGTTTCATGTATAGAAATTAAGACACTGCAAGCTGTTTGAGGAGTAATGTTGAGCTATATAACAGGAACAGGAAAACACAGAACAGGAAACAGGAAGTACAAGCAATGCAATAATACCATAGAGTATAGTACAACAGAGTCTCTGTATTTGTATAATAACTCCATAACATCTGCCCTTTTTTACATTGAATCCAAAAAATGTGTAAACAACCTAAAGACAGATTGTGAGTTTTAAACTGTGTTACTGGTAGAGAGATAGACCACAGATCGAGTCTATTTGGCGGTCGACCGCTGAACAAGGCCACAGTGATTTTGCCTGGGGAATGCTGTTGAGCTCCAGGAGGTGTTGAAGATCTGCTCTTTTTCCTGGCCAGTGTATTTGGCACAGAAGAACTTACTGGTATGTGTGGCTTCATTATGTCATCCTCATAGTATCCTTCAGATATGACAGTAGTATTGTCTCTGCCTTGCTTATGTGGTCCAGTAGGACTAGGGGCATTGAGTGCCTTGGGAGGATGTACAGGATGCTCCTAGGCTTGTGCTTTGAGTTGTTTTGCCACTCACAGGTCCACTCAATTGCAGCGGTAGAGACTGCCTTTCCCATCCACAAGATATGAGCGAGGACTAACCCTCTAAACACAGGTGCCCAGTCTCCAGCCACCAGGCAGTGGCTTCATACTGATTGCTTAGTTAAGGTAAGTCTTTAGCAGGCACATCATATGTCAGTTTGGAGATCTGTTTCCTTCATCACAGTTTTTCCAGTACACCTGTAACCACACAAGGTTCAAGCAATTTGTTTGCTACAGGTAATAAAGTCTTCAGTCTCCTTGACATACAGTAAAGCCCTGTACGGGACTACTTGCCTTTGGTTGGGGTGTTCCTCCAATGTAGAATGGCTTTCCCTGGATCATTACCATCATATTGGGACTGCAAATATTCTTTACTATCTTTACAGCTAATTCAGCTCTGCCATTAGCTTGTGGGTGCCGCTGGGATGAGGTAAGATGCTCAAACCCCCAATCTGTAGAAAATCGTCTGAATTGCTTACATGCAAATTGAGATCCATTACCTGAGATTACTTTGTCTGGTAGGCCATAACGTGCAAACTGTACTTTACAACGCTTGATTGTAGTTTCAGCAGACACGTCAGGAAGGTGATCAATCTCCCAAAAGTCAGAATAGTGATCCACAATCAGCAGAAAATTTTACTCAGCATAATTCAGTAAATCAATTCTTACAATTTGCCAAGGCTGGGTTGGCAGCACATGTGATATCATGGGTTCTTTCTGTTGTGCCTGTGCATATTCATTGCATGCTAAGCAACAGTTAACAAAGTCTCTAATCTCATTTTGCATGTTGGGGCAGTATAGGGTATCTTGTGCCTGCCTATAGCATGTTTCTCCACCAATGTGACTGGCATGAATGCGTGTCAACATCTCCGACCTTAGAGATTTAAGAATGACGACTCTTGGCCTCTTGTAAAGTATGTCATCCCGAATGCCGATTTCGCAACGATAGTCATCCAGGGGAGGTTTTGTAAGTAGATCCGCTGCTAGTTTCATTTGTGTATTCCCGTCAGCACACAGGTATACACTATTGTGTTCTCTGCTTTTTACCCCGAGATCAAGAGTTCCATTCAGAAACACAGCAAGTAGAGATTTAAACGGCCAAAAGAGGGGATAGGAAACATACCTGGTGAAGTGAATAGGTAAAAAAAACGGAAAAAATAAAAATAAATCAGGAGCCTGACTAATTAGATCTGGCATACTTACAGACAGTCTACATAAAATAAGAAGAATACCGGGAGTTTTTCTGTGTTATTTGACATCAGGAGGACTGTTGTAATAACTAGCATATGTGAATGTTCTGTCTTTTTCCTTTATATTGTACACCCCGTTTTAGCATTATTTAATGGTTATGATCCCTCTGGCTATATGCCTGGTGGCTTAGAGGCATAGGTTTAGCGCTTTGGGATATATATCATTATCTGGCAGCACCAGTAATTGATGATACGTATTTATTGTCACGCAAACTACACATCAGCACGTTTGGAAAATAGCACTTTATTTATTTATAGGCACCTTATTATCATGTATTAATTGATTCACTTTATTAAATTGCATCTATTGTGTTATTTATAGCTAATTATTTTGAAAAGTGATTTTTATACTAGTAGTGCACTAATCTTTTAATTAATTATACTCAGACATTCCTTTTCGATTTGTGCGTAATTTTGCTCAGTATGGGTCAGTGTCCTTGAAGCAAATGCGATAGGCTGGCCAGTTTGCAATAGGCAACACCCACTTTTGTTTGCAGCACTTTGAATAGTTACATGTTTTGTAACATCATAGTACTTTAAGACAAGTGTATCTGTGACCAAACATTTGATTTCCTGCACTGCATTATCATGCTTAGGAAGCCAATGCCAAACCGCATCCTTGTCCAGAAGCCTTCTCAACGGCTTATAAACTTCTGAGAGATGCGGTAGGAATTTTGCTAAATCGGTAACAAATCCTATAAAGCGCTGCAGGGATTTCACCTTCGATGGCTGTGGCATATCCAGTATAGCCCTGATTTTTTTCTGGGTCGGCCTTTAAACCATCCAAAGATAGTATATGTCCATGGAAGCAGACCTCTTTGACCTTGAATTGCAGATTTTTCATGCCAAGTCTTAGTTTCACCTGCCTACAACGCTTCATCAATTCCAGTAATTTGCCATCATGAACTTGCTCTGCTCCTCCATCCCCACAGCCTACCACAAGTATGTCATTAGCAATTGGTTCAATACCACTGAGTCCAGCCAATAGTTCATGCTGTTTGTGTTGATACACCTCTGATGCAACTAATACGCCAAAAGGCAGTTTCAGCCACCATTTCTTGCTCCAGGGAGTCCAGAAAGTTGTCATGTAGCTACTTGCAGTATCCAACTTAATGCATTCTGGGCATCAACAAGCGTGAACAGTCCTGCCTTTGGCAGCTTGTACAAAACATCCTCAAGAGTCGGCATTATGTAATAAGATCACCTCGGTGCCTGATTCAAAAATTTGGGATCTATGCATATTCATTAGCTTGGAAAATGGAGAAAGAAACTGCGCTAAGGTTCACATAAAAGTATAAATGTACCTCCACATATGGAGGAATGAGGTCTATTTACAACCAATTCGGTAGCAACAACTACCCTGTGTATATGACACCAGTGATAACAAATAAAGAAACAAAAAAGCTGTGCATACCAGTGATAAATGAAAATGTGCACACGTAAACTGATATCCAATGTGAGTATATCTTTTGAATATTATACAATGACCTGATGAACTCGCCACGCAAATCCACCAGTGTGACCTGTTAGGCGCGTGAACGGATCCAAAAATGTATGAAATAAAGTCTAAATTAAAAGTTGAAAAATATAAGTGGTTGTATAAATGATCAAATAATTAAATGTCCATATGTAAGCATTGAAGTCCAATAAACAGATGACCCATCAAAAAATACAAAAGTGCAGCAACACCCGTGTGTTCAAAAAATTGTCTTTAAAGAAACTTGATCCAGGGTTATGTGAAACCTTGTGCACCACCACCATTGAGTAAGGTTCCTGCTTACCAGAATGAGTTGATCCCCCGTCACAGAGGATCAAACAAGCATCCAACAAAGTGACTTTTGTAGTGACCTCCACTCGAACTACAGGCAAAGATCTCCAAATCCTCCAAGCTGACAACTCAATGGTCCTCCAGGGCTCATACATAGGTATGCATCATGTAAAGGAATGGAAGACTCCCATCGTGCATTATCACAAGGTTTTATTTTAAAAAACAGTAGAAAACTACTTACATTCAAGTTAAAATAGATCAGCCTAAAATCCGGTGTACCGGCCGGTTACACTCAGACTACTCAGACAGACTACTACTATATTCTTAGCTTAACAGGCTTCTTTACCACCACCATGCTACTTATCCAATCAGTTGGTTCAGTCACTGGTGTTAAATGTCCATCAGCCTCACCCTGGTCAAGCTGTGCCTTTACTGCCTGTTTTAAGGCCACTGGTCTGGTACATTGCGTGGTGCACATTGGACTGGAGGAACACTTGCGTCAAGGTCGAAATGAACTTTCCCTGGAACAGATTCTACAGGCCCAGTAAAAACATCACTAAATTCCTGTAATAGCTGTCATTTTGTCAAGGGCCCTTTGAATTGATTGTCCATCATGTGGAGCTCTGCAGGGATGGAGAAATGCATCAGCCCTAGACGTTCACAGGATAACAGTGGCTTTTGGCAGCTTCCACAATTTCAAACTCTAGCTTGTGTGTCAGTCCATGAATGACACATTCAGTCCTGAAGAGTCCTAAAGATTTAATAATCTCACCTGATTATAACTTCAGTTTGGTGTCACTTGGACGTGTTAGACATGCTTCAGGTGCTAACATCATTTTGTCTCTCAAGCACATTACATCACACGTCGCTCCAGAGTCAAGCTGGCAGGATTGAGGCTTATTATTTCGTTTTAAAGTGACAAACCATTTCTTTCCTCTGGATTGCACAGCGCCGATCAATTCACTGCTGTATATCACTTCCGCGGTGTGTGGTTCTTCCTCACATGCAGATGTGTCCTCCATGGTGTGTAATTTTTAGACGTGAACTGCCAAAAAATGTGTTCAGTTTTTATTTATTTTTTTCATTTTTCGGGTCATTCGTTATGATCGAAATGTGTTATTTTGAATAAATTCGAAACATCGAAATCTGGGAATTCAGAAATTTGGAAATTGCAAAAAATTTGAAAATCCAAAAATAAGAAAGAAAATCCGAAAATAAGAAAGAACTAAAATCCGAAAATAAGAACGAAAATCCAAAGATTCGAAAATTTTAAATAATAGCTAATAACTATTAGGTATTGGAATCTCCTTTTTAGATTTGGCCTGTTAGTGAACGTAACGGATACGAATTTATCAAAAGTTACGAATTATCCAAAATAACAAATGCCACATCTAAACGAATGGAACATAAGGACTTATAATAATAAAAACTTTTATTATTATTGTTTATTATTATTATTATTATTTATTTTTATTAATTCGTCACGTTCTATCCATTTAAATGCAGCATCCGTTATTTCGGATAATTCGTAACTTTCGCTACACAAAAGACAAATTTGAAAGGAAATTCCAATACCTACATATTTAATAGTTAGTAATAGTTATTATTAGTTAGTTATTATTTCAGATTTTATAATTTTCGGGTTTTCTAATTTTAAAATTTTTGAATATCCAAATTTATTTAACTCCAATATTTCAGAATTAACGAATTTGTCATAATTTTGAAAAGTATCAAATTCAAAATAAAAATTAAAAAAATTATAAAATGGAAAGTAAAAATGAAAAAAAAATAAATAACAAATATAAAAAAATAAAAATAGAAATATATTTTATTATTTATTTTTTATTATTTATTTTTTTCCATTTTTATTTTCCATTTTTTACTATTTTTATTTTTTTTATTTTTATATTTTCAGATTTTCTTTTTTTACTTTCAGCACCATGATTACTTTCAACAATTCATACAATTTCTCCTAAATTAATCAGATAACTCTTTGCTTTATTTTTTTATGTATCTGTTTAACATATTCAAATATTTGTGCAATAGCTCTCACATATGACAATAACATCATTCTTCTAGTCTGTTTTTTCTTTCTCTATTTCCTTTCATTGATTGACACATCTTTCTTTAAGAGATTGACAGGCTCACTAGCCAATCAGGTCCGAAGAAGAAGCTTGTTGCTTCGAAACGCGATACCGCCCACTTATCACGTCCCACACGCCCCCCGCGTGACATCATGTCTTGCCTGGTGTTCTGTCAAATTCCCCAATCCGTCAGAAACTCCAACCACTTAACTTCCAGTTTCCTTAAACCAGCAGTAATTGTAGTTTTTGACGAACTGGTGGTTGGACACAACACCGGCAATCAAATATAGTCCGGTGCCAAATTTTTATTATGAGCTCAATCTTCCTGTCTTCCACGCTGGTCACGGCGGCATTCAGCCGTTTCCTGCTCCTATCCAGGATACACAGACCAACACAGCCTGCACATGACGGATATGTTTATCAAAAACACTTGTTTTTATCTACTATTTAGTGAGTTGCCAATTGTCTTGCTCTTCAGCAATCAACCTGTGGACCTTTAACCACCTGATTACTTTGCACTTAAACCCCCTTCGTGACCAGACCAATTTTCAGCTTTCGGCGCTGACGCACTTGGAATGACAATTGCGCGGTCATACAACACTGTACCCAAATTGAAATTTTTATCATTTTTTTCCCACAAATAGAGCTTTCTTTTGGTGATATTTAATCACAGCTGGGGTTTTTATTATTTTGCTAAACAAACAAAAAAAGATGGAAAATTAAAAAAAAAAAAAAAAAAATCATGTTTAATAGTTTGTTATAAAATTTTGCAAACAGGTAATTTTTCTGCTTCATTGATATGCGCTGATGAGGCGGCACAGGTGGGCACTGATAGGCTACACTGGTGGGCACTGATAGGCTGCACTGGTGGGCACTGATAGGCTGCACTGGTGGGGACAGATAAGGCGGTACTGATGGGGACAGCAAAGATGGCACTGATGGGCACTGATGGGCACTGATGGGTGGCACGGATGTTTGGCACGGATGGGTGGCACGGATGGGTAGCACGGATGGGTGGCACCGATGGGCACTGATGGATGACACTGATGGGTGGCACTGATGGGTGGCACTGATGGGCACTGATAGGTGGCACTGATGGGCACTGATGGGCACTGGTAGGTGACACAGATGAGCACTAGTAGGTGACACAGATGAGCACTGGCAGGTGACACTGATGTGCAGCACTGGCACTGTGGGTACTGAGAGATGGCACTGTGGGCACTGAGAGATGGCAGTGTGGGCACTGGTAGGGGCACTTTAATGGGGCAAAGGTGGGCACAATATATTGGGCACATCGCTGGGCACATTGCAGTGAGAGGGACTGATGTCCCTCTCACTGCCGCCGGTGACCGGCTTTTTTTTTTTTTTCTCCTCGCGCTGTCAGCGCGAGGAGGAAAAAAAGCCGATTACCGGCTCTGTTAGTATCACATGATCAGCTGTCATTGGCTGACAGCTGATCACGTGGTAATTGGTCGGGATCGACCCCTTACTCGGATCTGTGATCCAGCGAGTCTCACAGACTCGCTGATCACAGGGCGCGCAGGCAGCTCGTGCCCGGGACGACGTCAATAGACGTCGTCCCGGCACAATAGATCCGCGCTGTAGCCGTCATTTGGCTATAGCGCGGGTCTATAGTGGTTACAATGTTAAAAAGAAAGACTGTTTTACAAAGTGTACTTTACATTAGGCATGTTGATGCTGGCAGTTGATAAGACATCACATGATCCAAGCTCTTTCCGGGTTTCTATACATCCTCTAAACTGCCACTATCAGTTAACAGTGTAGGAACACATGGACCAGATAGAATTTGACCAAAATACAAAGGGATTTCCCTTTTTCTGCAAAGCTACTTAGAATGAATCAAATAAAATAAAGTCTATCTTTAGGACAAGGGCCATGAGATGTAGTCCGATTAGTTGTCCAAATTAATTTCATACAATATATTGGCAAAATAAATAAAATCACGTCAACCCTGTCTTGATTCAGTTCCAAATTTATAGTATTTTTTCTTAGGAATGCAGATGGGAACAAAAAAAGCAAAATTGCATTTTCATTATTGGATTTACATGAGAGAGGTAGGCGAATGAGTTTTCACTTCTTACACAGGGAGGCTGGAAATCTTGTTATGGTCTTATTGCAATGTTTCATTGAAATATACATCATACTCCTAAGGTTTCCCTCATGAATCATGAAATGCATCAATAAAAACAAAGGTAGCAAATATAACCCATACCATAATGGAGTTTTCTTTTCTTCTACCTGCTACATTATAGCTAAATTCATTCAGTGATTTTTATTTACCTATAACCACCCATCACATGTTGAGTTCAGCAAATAGGTTCAGCCAAACAGAGATTTTGCCGATGTTTCCCAATCCGTGAAGGTAAACTGATTTAACCCTCTCGATGGGATGAACTGGCACCTCAAAAAGCCTGTAGACTCACATATTCTGGAGCACAAGGTACCTGCCCTCACTTTATGAGCTCCAGTTAGATTAGGGCAAACTACTTGCCTAAACCTATAAAGTAACTAAGGACTACACAATGACACAATATCATTGTGCAGATATAGTATAAAGTATCATCAGAGAGAACATATAGTCATAAAATACTTTTAAAAAATGGTCACAAGACCTTGTACAATTTTGACGCGTACACACGACCGGACTTTCCGGGAGAGTAGGTCCGACGGGATTAGAACATGTTTCAAATCTATCCAAACAGACTCAATTCCGACGGACTTAAATCGGGAAGTCCGTTCGTGTGTGTGCTGGTCCGACGAACCAAATACGACGCAAGGGAAGCTACTGGCTACTGAACTTCCTTGTTTGGCCCCGTTTACGTCATCACGTTCAAAACGAACGGACTTATGAACGGACTTAGTCCGTGGGCAAGTCCATTCGTTCAGAAAGTCCATCAGAACTCTGCCGGGATCACTGTTGAACCTAGTTTGCCGGAAAGTCCGGTTGTGTGTACGCGGCATTAGATATACAGATTAGGGCCCAATAAAGGTGATGCGTTTTGTGGATTCACCTCTTCTTTGGGACTTGAGCATAAAGTAAGGGTCTCTAATCCATAAAGATTTTATGCCATCTATAAACTATTTGGGAACACACTTTTCATTTAAGTGATGATCCAAAGACATTTAGAATGAGATTCGCATGCAGTGATTGTGAATAAAAAGGCAACCCCTATTTAAATGAAAGTGATACTAAACACGCACTGTTTAATTTACATTGTCCCTTCTCTTTCTGTATATGGATGATGGCATTGTATTTTAATTATAAAAAACATCAAAGTTTTCCTAATCGATATACAGTTGTCACATGACCCAGATCTTTCCCAGCCTGTCTGCAGGGAAACATAAGCAGAAGGAGCTTCTAGTCCTCTGTTGCTGGACACATGTTCAGAAAAAACAAAAAACCTTTGGAATAGAGTAAAAATAAATATTCAATATCAATAAACTGTTTTAAATTGTCATACGAATATATATATATTTTTTTTGATGGCAATAACATGGTGTGGGTGTGGATGGTGTGCAACGCCCCTCCAGCCTGTGTCCTAGAATAAGAGGGAGGCGAAGCCTCCATCAATCTACATGAACTATTCCGCACCCATTGTGTTTAGCTGGTTAGTGGGCATGGAGGAGGATGGAGGGAGTGGACTATCATTTACCACTGTGTATGTGTCCACATGTGTATCTCTGTAGTCACATGGGCTGCTCAGATAGGGAGAAAATGATGGTGCAGTGTTGCCAACACTGCTCTGCAAAATTCCTAGCTGAATTGGGGACAGAAAGGGGAGATAGAGAACAGCAGAATACAGAAAACAAATCTCATAGTGACTGAGTGTGTATGAACAGCATGTAATAAACCATGCATTGATGGTTTTTATGGTTTTGGTTTAATGACACTTTAAGGCCCATTCACATCATAGTGATGCATTAATACATGTGTGTTGCTGCTCATTATATCATGTGTTGTGCATTGCGTTAAGGCAATCTATTCAAAATGAATGGGCTGCCAACGCACCATAACACACCATTTTTGGCAGTGCACTGCACTGTAGTTTACATCCAGGTGTGTTAGGGTGCCTTTCAGATAAAAAATGGCATTGCATTGCAGCAACATACATTGCCTCATGTTGTAGTAAGTAAAATAATTTAAAACAGTGCTCAAACCGAATGATGAATCTCCTCATTGAGGAATATCAAAAACGCGTGGTTGAAATTGACAAAAAACATTGACCAAATATATATACAATTAACACCACTCAAAACCCACTCCTCATTTTTAAAACTACAGTGCCTTGCAAAAGTATTCACCCCCCTTGGCTTTTCACCTATTTTGTTACATTACGGCCTTTAGTTCAATGTTTTTTTTTTTTATCTGAATTATATGTGATGGATCAGAACACAATAGTCTAAGTTGGGGAAGTAAAATTAGAAAAATATATACATAAAACGATTTTTCAGAAATAAAAAAATGATAATTGGCATGTGCGTATGTATTCACTTCCTTTGTTATGAAGCCGATAAAAAGCTCTGGTGCAACCAATTACCTTCAGAAGTCACATAATTAGTGAAATGATGTCCACCTGTGTGCAATCTAAGTGTCACATGATCTGTCATTACCTTTTTGAAAGGCCCCAGAGGCTGCAATGCCAAAAAAGAGGCCCCCACTAACCAAATACTGCCATGAAGACCAAGGAACTCTCCAAACAAGTAAGGGACAATGTTGTTGAGAAGTATAAATCAGGGTTAGGTTATAAAAAAATATCCAAATCTTTGATGATCCCTAGGAGCTCCATCCAATCTATCATAACCAAATGGAAAGAACATGGCACAACAGCAAACCTGCCAAGAGACGGCCGCACGCCAAAACTCAAGGAGAGGCAACACAGAGACCTAAGGTAACCCTGGAGGAGCTGCAGAGTTCCACAGCAGAGACTGGAGTATCTGTACATAGGATGACAATAAGCCGTATACTCCATAGAGTTGGGCTTTATGGCAAAGCCATTACTTTCAGCAAAAAACAAAATGGCACGTTTTGAGTTTGCGAAAAGGCATGAGGGAGACTCCCAAAATGTATGGAGGAAGGTGCTCTGGTCTGATGAAACTAAAATTGAACTTTTTGGCCATCAAAGAAAATGCTATGTCTGGCGCAAACCCAACACATCACATCACCCAAAGAACACCATCATGTTTTTCAGCAGTCGGGACTGGGAAACTGGTCAGGGTTGAGGGAAAGATGGATGGTGCTAAATACAGGGATATTCTTGAGCAAAACCTGTAGCACTCTGTGTGTGATTTGAGGCTAGGACAGAGGTTCACCTTCCAGCAGGACAATATTTACATAGTTAGTCAGGTTGAAAAAAGACACAAGTCCATCCAGTTCAACGACAATGACCCCAAACACACTGCTAAAGCAACACTTGAGTGTTGGTTTATCTTCCGGGAGCTGCGATGCGCACCAGGCACCGTCCACCATTCCTCCGGCATCCACTTGTGGGCGCGTGGGGGATTGGACAGGCAGTTAGCCTTTTACGCATCAATGCCACGCTTTTATCGCACATGTGACGTCCTTGTTGGGCGCTGCTCAGATGTTGCGGATTTTCCATCTTGGCTGATGTCTGTGGCGGGGGGAGGGGGGCATTTTGGCGCCAAATTTGGCAGCGGATGCCTCCCGCTTCCTATCATGCCAGCGTGACGTTGGTGAGGATCTGTTGCTTCATTGGTGGGCTCATCCGGACATCCCCATTTATAGCATCGCAGTTGATCGGGTTGCACTGCTTAGGTACACAGCGTAGCACTCTTGGATCTGCTTTCACAAGGTAACCTTCAGTTACGGTTGCACACTCACTTCGTCTTCTCACTTCCTCCTCTCTATATACATTTTTTCAGGACTTCACGGATATTACCTTGCATGTTTTCCATGCACATACTTCTTACTTTACTTAAAGCGGTTGTATACCCTTTTTTTTTTTAAACTACCTGCAAGACAATGTCATAATGAGCTAGTATGACTAGCATACTAGCTCATTATGCATCACTTACCTTAGATCGGGGCCCCCGACGACGTCCTCTTCTCCCCCTTCAGCCGTAGCCATCTCTTCACAGATACCCTTCCGGGTATCGCTGCTCCGGCCAATCACAGCGCCAGTTCTGAATGGGGATTAACCCCGTAAATGCACCATTGTCTACGGCGCGCATATAGGCAAATATTTCCTAAGCCGTGCAGGTTTAGGAGATATTTCTTGTACCTACAGGTAAGCCTTAATCTAGGCTTACTTGTAGGTGCAAGTTGTAATTGAGGGTATACAACCCCTTTAATTATACCTCATCCACTATATTATATCTTCTCTTATCACCTCACCATCTGGGTTTCCTTGTACCCCTATTGGATATTGGTTTCCTTACACCTTTCTCAGCAGTGCCACCTGATTTGCTACATATAACAACTTTTTATTTACTTTACAGACCCATTATAGCCAATTTTTGGCACAATTTCTACTATATCTCAAAGACTTTAATCTTTTTGGGGACACTCGTCTTTTGCCCGGTGTTTCTGCAGATCCCAACACCTCAGCTCCCGGGAGATGCACATATGGTGACCCTCTCACACCAGTACCACTCAGACGGAACCTTTAATAGCATGTAAGTCTTTTAGGTCAGATCATTTATTCTTCTACATATACATTTTTCAACAACATGTATTTTCCTCTAGACCATTATAGACACTTTCCTTATTCCTATTTTACATATTTTTTTATAAATTATGCAGCATTCGCTCCTGATGAGTCAGAATTACTGATGAAATGCATCAAGCTCTACAGGATGCAGCCTCTATTATATACATGGCAATACTTCATGTCCATCTACTATGGTTACCCTACTATATCTACCTATTTTACATGTGGTTTTTATATGTTATAACATACAGTACTGTCTCATTATGGTCCCATTTTATGTGTATTTGTTTTTTGCTATTTTGATGTGTTTTGCATGTCCAGGATTTTATCCTTTATGTACCTTATTTGTGCCATGGGTCATCATTGCCCATGTGAATAAATGTGTCATTTATGTATCCTTTATCTTCTTCTTCTGTCTTATTACCTGCCTCATCTAAAGTCCCAAATCTTTTAGCTTCTCTCCTGCTCATTTCGTAAGTTTTCCTAAACACAAACAGGAGGGGGAGGAGATTGGACACATCTTTACTTATCCCGTGTTGATCTGAGGTTTGTACTTGCAGAGGAAGGGGACTCGGGAAGGGGGGCAAGTTGTCAAAGAAGAACATTTGCAGTGATTTTGGGGGGGGGGGGGGGGTAAGAGGTTGCTGTACAGTATGGGGGCACTTTGGGAGGGAAGCAAACTTGTGCTGGGGGAGGGGGTCGGATTTTATATTTCAACACCCTTCAAGCACAAATCCTCTCACCTCCCAAAGTGCCCCCTACCACATACTGTACATCATCCTCTTATCCCCCCCAAATTACTGCAAGTGTTCTGATTTGACAACTTTGACAACTTGCTCCCCCTTCTTCAAAGAGAACCTGGCTGCTATTGAGGGGACGATTGTAGTGTCTATGATCCCAGGGACCTTTCTAGAGATTCGGGGCAATCACCCCAGGTCAGGGCCGTAGATCATTTTTCTGGGGGAAGTTCAGCAGCAGGTACTAAGTAAAAGTATTTTTAAATAAAATAAATTGCACCAAAATTAGAAAGATTAGAAAAAGGAAAAACGATATGTGTTGCCCCTAGTAAGCAATGACATCCTTAATTGTATTTTATCAGGTCCAGTTTTTTCCTTCTTGTAGTTGTAGTTCCAAAACATCTGGAGTGCCAAGGTTCGCTATCACTGGCCTAGGCTATAGGAAGATTGCCAAGACCCTGAAACTGAGCTGCAGCACGGTGGCCAAGACCATACAGCGGTTTAACAGGACAGGTTCCACTCAGAACAGGCCTCGCCATGGTCGACCAAAGAAGTTGAATGCATGTGCTCAGAGTCATATCCAGAGGTTTTCTTTGGGAAATAGACATATGAGTGCTGCCAGCATTGCTGCAGAGGTTGAAGGGGTGGGGGGGTCAGCCTGTCAGTGCTCAGACCATACGCTGCATGGCTGTCATTCCAGAAAGAAGCCTCTTCTAAATATGATGCACAAGAAAGCCCACAAACAGTTTGCTGAAGACAAGAAGACTAAGGCCATGGATTACTGGAACCATGTCCTGTGGTCTGATGAGACCAAGATAAACGTATTTGGTTCAGATGGGGTCAAGTGTGTGTGGCAGAAACCAGGTGAGGAGTACAAAGACAAGTGTGTCTTGCCTACAGTCAAGCATGGTGGGGGGAGTGTCATGGTCTGGGGCTGCATGAGTGCTGCCGACACTGGGGAGCTACAGTTCATTGAGGGAACCATGAATGCCAACATGTACTGTGACATACTGAAGCAGAGCATGATCCCCTCCCCTTGGAGACTGGGCCGCAGGACAGTATTCAAACATAACGACCCCAAACACACCTTCAAGATGACCACTGCCTTGCTAAAGAAGCTGAGGGTAAAGGTGATGGACTGGCCAAGCATGTCTCCAGACCTAAACCCTATTGAGCATCTGTGGGACATCCTCAAACGGAAGGTGGAGGAGCGCAAGGTCTCAAATATTCACCAGCTCCATGATGTCATCATGGAGGAGTGGAAGAGGACACCAGTGGCAACCTGTGAAGCTCTGGTGAACTCCATCCCCAAGAGGGTTAAGGAAGTGCTGGAAAATAATGATGGCCACACAAAATATTGACACTTTGGGCCCAATTTGTACATTTTCACTTAGGGGTGTACTCACTTTTGTTGCCAGGGGTTTAGAAATTATTGGCTGTGTGTTGAGTTATTTTGAGGGGACAACACATTTACACTGTTATACAAGCTGTACACTCACTACTTTACATTATAGCAAAGTGTCATTTCTTTCTTCTTGTCACATGAAAAGATAGAATAAAATATTTACAAAAATGTGACGGGTGTACTCACTTTTGTGAGATACTGACTACAGTTTCCCTTTTAATTGCTACATTCACTCATATATATTTATCTAACTTGTTGTGGGACCCTGATATATATTTCTAGTCTCCAGCTAATGTCAGCAATTACTGCGGCAGTTACCTCTGTGTGAGCAGCCGGTAATGCTATTTACTGGCTGAACAATTTATATGTAAATATAATGAAAGGAACACATATAAAACTGAAACCTGGAGAAAGAATGAGAATATTGGGCGAAAAAAAGGTTTTATAGTTTTGTATAAAAATAAAGATCCTTTCACACCTTGTCAAATCTCGGCATTGTATCTTAGGGCACAGCCGCCGTAATTACTTCAGCAGCTTGGAATGGAGATGCCTTGCTCAATCTAGCAAGAAATAAGCTGCTCTGTGCATAGTGTTAAATGATAATAGCTGTACGTTCTCTACAATGTGACTATTCACCTAAAAATTAACAGAAAATACGTTTTTGTAATAGGCTTAAAGGATATGTAAACCCTAATAATAAACTTCTCTTATTTGCTCCCTTTTGGCCTGTTAAACATGTCGTTAGACGTTTTCTGCTATACAGTATCTGTTCAATAAGTGCATAATAGACATGTGCAATTCGTTTCGTTTTCTTTCGTTTTTCGTTTTTTTTCGTTATATCGCTAAAAATTTTAACGAATCGTTCGAATCGAACGAATCCGAAAACAACGAAAATCCGAAAAAAAAACAAATTGGAAACAACGAATCTACGAAAGAAGAAAATCCGAAAAACGAAAACAGGAACAACGAAAATCAAAATGAACGAAAAAATTCGTACATTCGTAACTTTTTTTTTTTGTTGAATTGGTAATTTTCCGTGTCCCTTACAATGGCGCTGCTTAACGTGCCTCGAATGGATTGAACAAAAAAATTCGTACATTCGTAACTTTTTTCGATTCGTAATTTCCGTGCCTCTTACAATGGCGCTGCTTAAAGTGCTTCGAATGGATTGAACAAAAAAAATTGTACATTCGTAACTTTTTTTTTTTTTTTCGATTCGTAATTTTCCGTGTCTCTTACAATGGCGCTGCTTAACGTGCTTCGAATGGATTGAACAAAAAAATTCGTACATTTGTAACTTTTTTCGATTCGTAATTTTCAGTGCCTCTTACAATGGCGCTGCTTAAAGTGCTTCGAATGGATTGAACAAAAAAAATTGTACATTCGTAACTTTTTTTTTTTTCGATTCGTAATTTTCCGTGTCTCTTACAATGGCGCTGCTTAACGTGCTTCGAATGGATTGAACGAAAAAATTCGTACATTTGTAACTTTTTTTTTTTTTGATTCGTAATTTTCCGTGTCTCTTACAATGGCGCTGCTTAACGTGCTTCGAATGGATTGAACGAAAAAATTCGTACATTCGTAACTTTTTTTTTCGATTCGTAATTTTCCGTGTCTCTTAAAATGTAATAATAGCATACACATTACATAAAATTAGGAATTATGCTCCGATTACGAATCTACGAATGTTACGAAAGTACAAATAAATACGAATGCGTCCGAATTTCGAATAAACGAATAAACAAAAATGAAACTAACGGAAAAACGAATCAATGAAAAAATAACTCTTACGAAAATACGAATCGTTACGAATACGAACACCGACGACTTACGAATTTACGAATCGTTATGAATCAACGGAAACGAAATTCAGAAATCCTGTGAGCTTGTAACTTCCTTTAGAGCGCCGACACTGCTGTGTCTCTACTGCACTGAAATCCCAAGCAGTATTATTAGCCTTGCCCCTGTCACCTTTGCAACTAGAGAAAAAAATCCCCCCATTAAAGAGGAGTTTCCTTTTAAAAAAAAAAAATTAAGTCAGCAGCTACAAATACTGCAGCTGCTGACTTTTAATAATCGGACACTTACCTGTCCCAGGGTCCAGCGATGCGTGGAGGTCGAAGCTCCGCTCGTCGCCCCCTCCGCTCGGTGGCGCCAGCTTTGCAACTGTGGGCACCCGGCTGTGCCTTCACAGCCGGGCACCCACTGCGCATGCGCGAGTGGCGCTGCGCGCCATGATTGGCCGCACAGTCATCTGGGACCTCTCACTTGTCCCAGATGACTGACAGGAGGGAGGGGGCAGAGCGAGCTGAGCCCTTCCTGCGCCGAGGGGAAGTGATGTCACCAGCCCAGGCACTGAAGGAGACAGACTACGAGGGACCCCCTAGCAACAGGCATTTAGAGGTGAGTTCAAAAAAAAAATTCCAAATGTTTATTTTTTATTTTTTTAGGAATTTAAATCATCTTTTTTTTCTCCTCCATATCCACTTCAGCTCCGGAAGGTTTTATATATATATATTTTTTTAATTCTTTATTTAAGGAATGCTGAATATACAAGTATGCGAAAAATACAACATTACAATTATCTGTATTTATTAATAGTTATTCATACAAAAAAAAAAAAACTCAAACAGGTCAATGTACATTGATGTGATAGTAATCAAAGTTCCATCGAAACGTGTTAGTGAAACAAGAAATTGTGGTTCAGCTCCGGAAGGTTTCCACACAGATAGAGCTTTCTTTCGGTGGCATTTAATCACCTCTGCGGTTTATATTTTTTGTCCTATAAACAAAAAAACAATAATTAAAAAATTGTTTTAAAAAATATATATTTTTTACTTTCTGCTATAAAACATGTCCAATAAAAAAAAAATAATTAAAATCGACTTTCTTCATCAATTTAGGCCAATATGTGTCCTGCTACATATTTTTGGTAAAAAAATAAAAATATTCCAATAAGCTTATATTGATTGGTTTGCGCAAAAGTTATACCGTCTACAAACTATGGGATAGATTTATGGAATTTGTATTCATTTATTTATTTTTTTAGCAATGGCGGCGATCAGCGACTTATGGCGGGACTGCAATATTGCGGCGGACAAATTGGACACTAATGCCGCGTACACACGATCGGAATTCTCGTCGAAAAAGCCTTGGATGAATTCCGACGGAAATCCACTCAAGCTTGTGTTGCCTACACACAGTCACACCAAATTCAGACCATCAAGAACGCAGTGACGTACAACACTACGACGAGCCGCAAAAATAAAGTTCAATGCTTCAGAGCATGCGTCGAATTGTTTCCGAGCATGCGTCTGAATTTTGCGTGTCCGAATTGCCACAGACGAAATTCCGAAATTCCGTCAGCACAAGTCCGAGCATACACACGGTCACATTTTCCAATGAAAAGCTCTTATCAGTCTTTTGCTGGCCGAATTTCCGATTGTGTGTACGTGGCATAACTGACACTTTTGACACTTTTTTGGGGACTTTTCCTGTCGTCAGCATAAGACAGGAAGTGTGCTACAGGCAGAATGACCAGGTGATAAGAAAAGGGAAAAGCCTGAAAAAAGAAATCTAATGTAGTCACCAGTGTTGGTCATCTTACTTTAAAAAAGTAATTAGTTAAGTTACAAATTACTTCTCCCAAAAAGTAATTGCGTTAGTAACTCAGTTACTACATTGGAAAAGTAATTAGGTACGCAGCAAAGTAACTGACTTTTTTTTTTTAATATTCTATACGTGTAACTAAGGGGCGGGTCTAGTATTACTGTAACCAAGGGGCGCATTTATTATTATTGTTATATATCGTGTAACCAAGGGGCTGCTCTATTATTACTCTAACCAAGGGGCAGATCTGTTATAGCGTGTAAGCAAGGGGCGGGTCTATTATTATTATATCGTGTAAGGGGCGGGTGGCTACAGAAGAGGGCGAATGTTAAATTAATGGGCAAAGCTCGATATATAACAATAATAATAAATGCGCCCCTTGGTTACAGTAATACCAGACCCGCCCCTTAGTTACACGATAGACGCCCCTTGCAGAGTAGCACGAGCATCAGGAGCGTGCGGCATCGCCTCGTACAATTACATGTTAACTGCGCCTGCGCGGTGTAGAGTTCACTCAGAGCTGTTTAGGTTCGGCAATTTTCGGAAGCTCCGTAGTCCTTCGTACTGCGCAAGCCCTGCGCCTGCGCAGTACAGGGGGTCCTTATCCGGCGGGGGAACTTTTTCGGCAGGACACCGGAATTACACTACTGCCATCTAGTGGCGGTAGATGTAATTGGGGTAACTAAGCCAAAGTAATGGGAACTGAGTTACCACGAGGGGAAAAGTAATCAGTTAGATTACTAGTTACCCTCTAAAGTAACTGCGTTAGGTAACTCAGTTTATTTTAACTCAGTTACTTACATCACTGGTAGTCACCACATTTAATGTCATGAATCAGCAATAGGAATGGGCAGATCTGCATGGCTACACTACTATCTTGCTACAAACCTCTACCTAATAACCCTTCCTTCACTTGTCTCCCCTATTAACCTGGTTATGTCTGCCCTACGCTATTTTATTTTAAAAATAATCACTCCGGGCTTTGCTTTCCCAACCAAAGTCTCCTGGAGCCTCCAAATTCCAGGTCCCAAATGGGGACTTGCCATCCTGAGAGAACTGTAAATCAGTTTTCTCCTCTGCAACTGAACCACTCCGGAACCCCTCACCCTGGATGGGTGAGAACCCCTGAGTATTCCAAAAATATATTTTATGTCCACCTTAAAGAAACCACATCCCAAATATTGGGGAACCATATGTACCTTCCAGGAACCATCCCTGGAACCTGGAGCTGGATCAATGTACATGGAACTATGACAATTGTGTTGCGATGCTCTGCCAGAAATGGTAAAGACATCTGTGCTGCACAAAGAGCGTCAAAGTGCGTGTGTTTGTACTCTGCAACAGTGTAAATGGGACCTTAAACCGGACCTTCAGTAATTTTTTCAACTTTCCATCTATTAAATCTTCTGCCCTTGTTGTTTTAACTTTGGATAGTAAAACTTTTTATTCTGCCAGTAAATATCTTATACAGCCCACTTCCTGCTTCTTGTCTGGTCATTAGTCTAGGCTTATGACATCATGCACAGCTTTCTCTTTCTCCCTATCGTGAGAGTTTGCCAGGAAGGGAGGGGGGGATGAGTCATAAGAGGGCTGCAGAGCTGGAGGTGTGCCTCTGTGTGTCTGTGTAAATCAAGGAAGTGAACAGGCAGCAGCTTCAGCTGCCCACAGTTAAAATGGCTGCAGCCAGACTCAGTGGAGGGAATTTCTGCAGCATATTTGGCAAGTACAGAATCACAGTATAAATATATATAGCGGTTGGAGGGAAGCTTCAGAATGGCAAAGATGTTTGTATTACAAATTATGTGAGCAGACTGCAGTTCCTCTTTAATCTACCTACCAGTGGAGGCTGGTGCTCAAAAATATTGGGGGGGGCGCAAACAAACTTCTGAAAAAAAAAACACATCAATTGCAGCCTCACTGTGCCATCAAACGCAGCCACTGTGCCATCAAACACCGCCACTGTGCCCATCAAACGCAGCCACTGTGCTATCAAACGCTGCCACTGTGCCCATCAAATGCTGCCACTGTGCCCATCAAATGCTGCCACTGTGCCCATCAAATGCTGCCACTGTGCCATCAAATGCTCCCACTGTGCCCATCAAATGCTCCCACTGTGCCCATCAAATGCTCCCACTGTGCCATCAAATTCTGCCACTGTGCCCATTGAATGCTACCACTGTGCCCATCGAATGCTGTCACTGGCCCCCCTGCCGTCTGCCCAGCACTTACCCTGTCTCAGTGGGGCAGTGGGTGACGGCGGCGTCCTCCCTGCTCCGTCATGTCCTTGATGTCTTCTCCTGTCCTCTCCTCCCATCCTCTATGATTGGATGCCAATCACATCGCCTGTCATTTCAGCCAATCAGGTGACGGGTAACAGACCCGAGCACCTGATTGAGAGGTGGTTCAGTGTCAGGAAAGTGAATATTAATTTGCTTTTCTAACATAGCTGGGTGAACTGTGTGCGCCAAGCATGGTACTCGCTGTTTTACCTTTTATGATGCCAATTAGAGCCTATGGCTCTAATCAGGTGCTTCAAAACACCCCCGCCCCGCTGCTGTAATTCAGGTGCCCGAAAAGGGTCCAGGCGCCTGAATAGGGAGTGGCAGCGGCAGCCATAGATAGATTTGTGCAATGCATGAATCTATCTATTTGGGATAGTGGGGGGGGGCAGGAGAGAGGCGGTGCCCATGCGCCCTTATGGACACACCGCCACTGCTGCCTACTAAAATGTAATTTTGATCGATTTGCCCTTCATTTGGCAGATGCTGTTATATGAAGGGGTGTAAAGCACATCCCAGATAGCAAGAATAACTTGCTACAAATTTGTGGCAATGTTGAATTGTAAGTCTGTTAACTTGCTGTACATTTGTACTGGCAAGTTGTACACTTGCAGAGCACTTGAAGCACAAGTTCTAGTTGGCACTTTTCCAATCTGGAGCAAATTTGTATGGCAAGTCTCTAGCAAGAGCAAAGTTGCAGTGGTGAGTCTACAGCAAGAGCTCTGCAAGTCTATAGCATGAAAGTTCAGCCACAGTGACCCCTGTGGTGGGAGGACTATTGCACAACATAACTCTGCAAGTCTATAGCATGAAAGTTCAGCCACAGTGACCCCTGTGGTGGGAGGACTATTGTACAACATAACTCTGCAAGTCTATAGCATGAAAGTTCAGCCACAGTGACCCCTGTGGTGGGAGGACTTTTGCACAACATAACTGAACCAGAACTTGCAGCAAACTTGCAGAATGTTTGCAAAGAATGTTGATCCGGAGTCATGCAATGCGGACTTGTTGCAATTATGCAACAAACTTGTGAAGCCTGGTAAGTCTAGCAATAGCTTAGCAAGTCATTTTCAATCGTGCAGAACAATTGCTTACTATCTGGAATATTGGCCAACAGGCATGAGGCCGTCTGAATTCTCAGCCCAGAATCACAGCTTCTTATTCCCTCATGGACCAATCACAACATAGAGCATTGCTCTGGGCCGGACACTCCTTTTCTCATGGCCTGCCCAGTGGAACATGCTGGCACTATAGCTAGTTTGGTTGGCCTTGCCTCATTTCAGCAGGCAATACCAATATGGAAAAATAAGGCAAGCAAAAAAAAAAACTAACAAAAAAAAAAAACAAGCAAATATAACATAGGACATTTCAGTGAAGAAACGTGTATGCCAAATTACTTGAGCTTCTGAAAAGTGAAACTATACTTACATTTTTTTATATAAAATAACATCAAAAAAATAGTTTTTAGATAAATTTTACATCGCAAAAAAAAAATACAAAATATTTGTGTTTGAAATGAAACCCGAACATATCACTGCGACGGAACTGGAACATAAAACAGGATAGATTTGCATAAAAGGATTCCGTAAGCCTGACTAGTAAGAAACTTTAATGAGTTACAGTGCATATTGTGCTTACTTAATTCAGTGCAAATTGACAAATACATTTCTTAAATGCATATTTTTTATGCAAAATATACCCATTCCCATTATGATGAAGACTCTCCAGTGTAACGTGCAACAGCTGGTTATGCAACAATTAAGCTGGATTAAAGAACATTTATCATTTTAGCAAAGTCTGTGTGTGTTAAAAATTAATTGCATGGATTGCAAAGAAAACTGTTTTGGTCAGATACATATTTCAGCAGATATGTACGAATCATTGAACATTTTTCCTTTGCATATTTTATGGAATTTAGTAGGAATGTTCCTTGTTCAGTGTGACACAACTATAAGAAATGTCTGCCAAAATAATAATATTGTTAATATTTTTATTAATAATGGAAAGCAGACTCTAATGCCCTGTACACACGGTCGGAAATTCCGACGGAAAAGGTCAGATCGGATTATGTTGTTGAAAAATTCAATTGTGTGTGGGCTCTAGCGGAAAAAGTTTGAGAGCAGGACCTAAAATTTTCCAACAACAAAACCCGATCTGACTTTTTCCGATCGTGTGTATAGAATTCCAACACACAAAGTGCCACGCTTTCTCAGAATAAATTTGGGGACGCAAGCTACTGGCTACTGGCCTACATGTTTTACGTCACCGCGTTCTGACCGATCAGATTTTCCAACAATTTGTGCGACCGTGTGTATGCAAGACGATTTTCGTCCAAAATCCGTCTGAAAAAACTTGTTGTGGTCGGAATGTCCGACCGCGTGTACAAGGCATTACCCCAGACACACGATATGATTTTCCGATGGTAAATGTGTGATAGGACCTTGTTGTCGGAAATTCCGACCGTGTGTAGGCTCCTTCACACATTTTCCATAGGAATTTCCGTCACAGAAAATTTGAGATCTGGTTCTCAAATTTTCCAACAACAAAATCCGTTGTCGGAAATTACGATCGTGTGTACACAATTCCGACAACGGAAGCAGAAGAGCAGCACTGGCTATTGAACTTCATTTTTCTCGGCTCGTCGTACGTGTTGTACGTCACCGCGTTCTTGACGTTCAGAATTTCCGACCAACTTTGTGTGACCAAAATGTGTGCAAGACAAGTTTGAACCAGCATCCGTCGGAAAAAATCCCATGGATTTTGTTGTCGGAAAATCCTATCGTGTGTACACGGCATAAGGCAGTGGAGTCACTAAGGTTGGTGTCACCTGGTGCGGTAAAACATGTCACCCCCCCCTTCAATTATAATTACCCTCCCCTACACAATTATAATTCCTTTGCAGCCCCCCTCCCTTCAAAGTTAATTCCCTGCATCTCACAATCTCACATTTTATACCAATCCCCTGCAACCCCCTTTCCAGGAGGGTTTCTCACCTCTCCGCCGGCTGCCATCACTCCGTCCAGCTACGGCTAGTAAACAACCACCTGTTACCAGGACAACCAGGGAGAGCACACTGCGTGATACCGTCACCGCGTCCAGGAACAGGAGCGAGCCGGTGTCCTGTCAAATTCTCCAACCCGTCAGAAACTCCAAGTACTAAACTTCCGGTTTCTTTAAACCAGCAGTAATTGGAGTTTTTGATGAATTGGTGGTTGGACACAACACCGGCAACCGAAATAGAGTTTGGTGCATAATATTATGAGCAGATATTCTTACTCTGCTCCCATACTAGCCAACAAAATGGCCACCTCTGAGGTGGTGACAACTTTGTCCTCGTTAGCCGCTGTGCTGCCAAAACAGCTCAATCTTCCTGTAGCGGACTCTGATCGCTTGTCGGTGTTGTGTCCAACCACCAATTCGTCAAAATATCCAATTACTAAGAGTTTAAATAAACTGTCCCCCAGTGCTGTCACTAGCACCATTGTGGTCTGCAGCCCCTGCCTGCAATGTGTCACCTGTTGTAAAAGCACCCATCATTTGGGTACCACACACATGAGGAAACACATAAATCTACACCACATAGCTTAGTGGGAGAAGCACCTCAATAGGGCAAGTCAGCAACAAAGGGCCTACACACCTCCTCTTTATTCTTCATTTCACTTTCCTCATGTCCCCCACCCAACATTTTGCTGCTTCATCGGCTACAAAATACTCCAGTGATTAGGAGGTGCTATGAGCAAGTGGGATTGCGGACTGTCTGGGCTGTCTACACCAGCCTTCTTCAACCATTGTGCCCAGGCACCCTGGGGGTGCCTTCAGGTTTCTTCAAGGGTGCCTTGGCAAGATGCCTAGAAATTGCCCAAAAATTGTATACAATCCGGTGAGTGGATCAATCCTGCCTTTTAGTTACACAAAGCCACAGGTTTTTGTTGTGCACCATTACAACCTTCTAATCGCCATCATCCTAACAACCAATGACGTCATCAGCTGATAGTCACTCCATCAGCGTTGAGCTTACATTAGCTGAATGAGGGAGAGAAACTGATGAAGAAGAGAATCATTGGAATACTAGTCAGCACCAGTGTGCAAAGGTGTATTTGCCTTGGAATAATAAATCATCCCTAATGTTGGGTGTCCTATGGGCATCCATGCTGCTGCATTATGTAAAACTATTAGGTTTGTTTTTTTTACATTTTAGAATGGGGTGCCTCGAGGTTGTGCAGGATTTTAAAGGCTGCCTTGACTGAAAAAAGGTTGAGAAACACTGTTTGATGGAAGAGGGCCCAAAAGCAGAGGCACAGAGTCTAGGAAGCCCCCTACTTTTCACATACACACCCTGCAATATTTAGTAGCTTTGCTGCTGGACAGCTCCCAGATGGCAGCAGACCAGGGAAAGAACCCAAATGAAATACCAAATCGATAAGCAATCTCAGAAATGGGGACTGGCCAATGAGAAAAGTTAAAGTGGTGGGACACCCTGAAAACAAAAACTTTAAAAAAATGTTAGTAACAATTTAAAATGAAAAAAAAATGAAATTTTTTTTTTACTTACCAGAAATGGCTGTTGCTAGGCAGATCGTCCTAATCTGCTTCCTCCAGCGTCGCGGTGATCTTCTCTCCTTCCGTCTTCTAGTGAATGGGGCGCGGTGTGTTATGGGAACTGTGTCCCACAACACATCGCGTTCCCCATTCACAAATTAGACTCGCGCATGCGCAGTAGGCCGCGTGCCAACTCGCGCATGCGCAGTAGGCCGCGCGCCAACTCGCGCATGCGCAGTAGGAAACGGGAAGCCGCTTCCCTTACTGAGGATGGCGGCGCTGGATCCGGATCGCCGAGGGACATCTCGGCCTCCACGAACGACATTGCGGGCGCCCTGGGAGGGTAAGTGTAAAAATTTTTTAAGGTGAAACACCGCTTTAAGTGGAAGAAAGGAGGCAAGAGTAAGGAAGGTGAGCATCAGGTAGAGAATGAGAGAAAACAAAGGGAAGGAAGGAGGGAAGGAAGGAAGCAGGGCCAGGACCAGGGGTGGACAGGAGGGGCGGTGTCAGGGATACCACATGCAGTCATCCAGCAAGGGTGGTCAGATCAGTTGGCTGCACCTTAACCAGTTCCCGACCGGCTCCTGTACTTATACGTCGGCAGAATGGCACGGCTGGGCAAAGTAACGTGCCCATACGTTACTTTGAATGTCCCGCCATGCCCGTGCGCCTGTCGCGAGCTCCGTGCCCGTGCTCGCGTGTCCCGCGTACTCGATCGCCGTGGGGATACCCGCGATCATGTCACGGAGCTCAAGAACGGGGTGATGCCGATGTAAACAGCATCGCCCCGTTCTGCCTAATGACAGCACACTGATCGTCTGCACCCTGAAATCGGGAGCATCGATCAGTGTGGTGTCACACACAGCCACGCCCCCAGACAGTTAGAAACACGCCCCTAAGATACACTTAACCCCTCCCCGCCACCTAGTGGTTAACCCCTTCACTGCCAATGACATTTTTACAGTAATCAATGCAATTTTATAGCATTGATCGCTGTATTAATGCCAATGGTCCCAAAAATGTGTCAAAATTGTCCGATGTGTCTGCCATAATGTCGCAGTCACGATAAAAACCGATGATCGCCGCCATTACTAGTAAAAAATAAAAATATTAATAAAAATGCCATAAAACTATCCCCTATTTTGTAGATTCTATAACTTTTGTGCAAACCAATCAATAAACGCTTATTGCGATTTTTTTTTACCAAAAATATGTAGAAGAATAAGTATCGGCCTAAATTGAGGAAAAAACTTTTTTTTTATATATTTTTGGGGGATATTTATTATAGCAAAAAGTAAAAAATATGGAATTTTTTTCAAAATTGTCGCTCTTTTTTTCTTTATAGCGCAAAAAATAAAAAACGCAGAGGTGATCAAATACCACCAAAAGAAAGCTCTATTTGTGGGAAAAAAAAAACGTCAATTTTGTTTGGGAGCCACGTCGCACGACCGCGCAATTGTCAGTTAAAGCGACGCAGTGCCGAAATCACAAAAAACACTCTGGTCAGGAAGGGGGTAAATCCTTCCGGGGCTGAAGTGGTTAAGGAATCAGGACCAGATGAATAAGTAAACAATATGTTTATTAAGAAAATCACATACATCCAATACCAACACCAGTAAATCATAAACAAGCAAGTGGAAAATAAATAAAGTAAAGAGCCTAACAAACTATACCTAACTAACTAAATACAAGTGGGGGGGAACACACATGAGAAGGACAGGCAGAGACAAGGGACAAGAGGAGCAGGAAGCCAGATAGTGGCAGCAAGGAGCAGGTTCCAGGGGACAGGTCTCCAGATCAGGGTACAAGGAACAGGAACAGGAACAGATCAGGCTCAGGCAGGGACACGGCTTGCAGGGAAAATATTGAAGCACTGGACCATAGTGCAAGGTGGGCTTATATACCCCGAGCAGTCCCATCAGGTGCAGCCTAATTACCTGTATGGTCCACCTGCTGGGAGACACCTGCTGGAGGCCAGCAGAACCACACCCTTTGGTTCTAAAAACAACAAAGCCACCAGCAGGTAACAGGTCCTGACAGGCGGCTTCCCTTGGCACTGTGGTATCAAGTGAGGTGGGGGGAGGCACCACAAGGAGAATGAGGGGGGGGGGGGGGATTTGTGTTGGGAGTAGGAATTTGGGGGGCAGCAGGCGGTAAGAATTGTTCTAGGAGGGAAAATTTGTGTGTGTGTGCTAGGAGTGGTGATTCAGGGGGAGGGGGATAGGAGAAGAGGACTTGTGCTAGTAGGGTCGATTTGGGGGGGTCTGTGCTAGAACAGGCAATATGGTAGAGGGGGGAAGAGGATTTCTGCTAGGAGGAGATTTTTTTTGGGGGGGGGGGGGTTAGTGCTAATGGGGATGATTGGGAGGTGTTTGTGCTAGGAAGGGGGATGGGGGGATATTTTTGCTAGGAGGGGGATTTGAAGTGGGGGGATGTGCACTAGTGCTAGGAGGGGTGCTTTTTTTTGGTGTAGGGGGGATTTGTGCTAGGGAGATTTGGGGGATAAAGAGGGCAGAGACTTGCGCTGAGAGGGGGGATTTTAGCAGGGGAACATATTTGTACTGGGAGGAGGGGGAGTTTATAATTAGTAGGTAATCATGCAGATTAGTTCTCATTTTTTTTTGGGGGGGGGGGGTTGCTGACACCTAATGCTCATACTTTTGGGGGGGGCTTTGGCATGTTCACCCTGGACTGTAAGGACCTTGTCCTGGCACAGGGAGGAAGGAAGGAAGGGAAGGAAGGAAGGAAGGAAGGAAGGAAGGAAGGAAGGAAGGAAGGAAGGAAGGAAGGAAGGAAAGAAGAAAGGAAGCAAGCAAGGAAGGAAAGAAGGAAGGAAGGAAAAATAGGGGGGAGAAAGAATAATGCCCCATATACACGATCGGAAATTCCACCAGCAAAAGTCCGATGAGAGCTTTTGGTCGGAAATTCCGACCGTGTGTATGCTCCATCTGACTTTTGCTGGTGGAATTTCCGACAGCAAAAGATTGAGAGCATGTTCTCTATTTTTCGGTCGGAAAAAGTTCAGATCCGAAATTTCGATCGTCTGTACTAATTCCGATGCGCAAAATTCCTACGCATGCTCAGGAAACAATTTGACGCATGCTCGGAAGCATTGAACTTAATTTACTTGGCTCATCATAGTGTTGCACGTCACCGCGTTCTTGCCGGTCGAAAGTTCCGAGAACTTTTGTGTGACCGTGTGTATGCAAGCCAAGCTTTAGCGGAATTCCGTCTGAAAAACCATCCAAGTTTTCCATCCAGACGGAAAATCCACTCGCGGCAGAAGAAGGAAACTCATACTTTTCTACTTTTTCAGTTGCATTTACAGTATCTCTGAAAATATATGCAATTTTACCTTCTTCCTATACAAAGCTGTTGAACATGTTCACACTTTTAAAAGAAAAACATTCACACTTGTTATGTTATTAGTATCATTGTTAACGAGGTTTCCAGTATACAGTTCTACTGATTAAGTGTTGAAATATCATTTTTCAGGACTGATTGGTCATTATTACATCTGTACACTTTGGAAATGTAAGCCCCATGAAAGCAGAACATAAGGCACAAACCTTTTGATGTGACTTCATGTACATTAAATGTACTTATTTCTCATACCATAAAACTCTGAAAGGCATGTAAAGGTCTAATGTGTTCATTCAACATCACTAGGCATTACTTATTCATAATTACAAAGTTGGCTTTATGTGGTGTCACAATTTAAATATTCCCCTTTTTAATTTTTTTTTATTTTACATGTTTATTTTAATAAATTAATATTTAATTTTTAATGCACTTACGACTTCCATTAGTCAATCCAAGTATAAAGTATGGTTTGATGAATGTTTTAATAATTTCACAAGACGTTAAAAATTGATATTCCCATTTTTTTTTTTTTTTCACATGCACTGGATGGAAAAAGAACATAATAGCAAATGTAAAGCCAAACTGGCGAATCAATAAATTATTTTATTAAATTATGTATTGAAATCTATGAATTCGATTTTCCCAGCAGCGGGGTGTTTACACACAACAGACATAAAGGCTGGAAACTACTAAAATAAATAAGACGGAAATAAGAATGCAAAGTCGTTGTGCGCAAGAGAGAGAGGACATTAAAGTGTTTGTTACTCCAACACTTCATATTCCTGATATGTGTCTGCTGTACCATGTACTTGTATGAGAAAGTCTGCAGTTCTGTTTGTATTGCTTCCTTTATGTGAAAAATCGCTGGTGTTCTTGCCAGTCCCCTTGCTTTTCTACTAAAAACTGACCACACTAGGCAGGAGAGATCACCATGATCAGTTCTCTAGCTATGCTAGGAACTCAGCTTGCACTCCTCCAATGATCAGACTTGTCTTGACACTCCTTCCCTGCACAAGTTCACTGGGAAGCTCAGTGTGCTGCTGTGTCTCCTCCTTTCGGCTCTTATGCAGAGAGAACAGATGGAATGTGATCATTTATTAAAAAAAAAGGAGAAAAGGTATTTATAATGTTTTTGTTTTTTTTAAATCTATACACAAATGTTTTGCCTTTCATTTCTAATTTAAACTGAATGGGTTGTTCTACAAGGTGATCGTTTACAATTACTTTAATGCAGTAGCAGAATCTAACTGTCTGTTTACTTCACGCACACAGCACAGCCAATATGCAAACATGGCATGCTTGCCACATATACATGAGAGAGACATTGGTTTACTGGAAGGTTTAATAAGCATGCAGATAGTTGCAGTAGTTGGTAACCCCTTCCCACGCACCACCTGTACATAAACATTTCTCAGCTCGCTGCTGCATACTGCAGATACGTTTATTTGCATTCCCATTGGAGGCTAACAGTTGGCACCTGTGGCAGTTGCTAGTTCTGTTATAGGGCTGTATCTGTCATATCCAGGGATAAGGAACCAACCACCATTGTACCACCATTGTACCAAATCATAGTGATCCCATGACATTGTGAACAAACAAGCAGGAGGCAGGCTCTATCTGTTAAAGTGGATGTAAACCCTTGCGCATAACCAAGTGACTAGGCTTGGGTTATACAGAGAGATGCGCCTGTTTGTCTGCAGCCCTCTCTACTCTACAGTCTCGCAAAGCTCAAATTTTACACCGCATTCCATAGCTCAAGAAGACTGGAGGCAGGGATCTCATTCTACATACTGCACAGCATAGAAAAGTGAGCTGAGTGTAATCTGGGACCCGAGTGGCTAGAATAGACACAGAGTCCTGACCTCAACCCGATAGAACACCTTTGGGATGAATTAGAGCGAGACTGCGAGCCAGACCTTCTCGTACACATCAGTGCCTGACCTCACAAAGGCGCTTCTAGAAGAATGGTCAAACATTCCCATAGACACACTCCTAAACCTTATGGACATCCTTCCCAGAAGAGTTGAAGCTGTTATAGCTGCAAAGGGTGGGCCAACTCAATATTGAACCCTACAGAATGCCCCGTACACACGGTCGGAAATTCCGACCACAAAACCGTCGGATTTTTTCCGACAGACTAAGACTGGGATATACCCCAGTAGAAGTCTGTGAAGACAAAACACGCAGGGTAGATATGCTTGCTGAGCCACATTGTAACTGCACATTTTATCCATTCAATTGAATCTATTTTATTGCAACAAACTTTTTTTATTGGATGTTGGAAAATGTACTTTTCGAATAAACCTTTTATCTGTATTTGGATTTACACCATGTGGAGGCATTCTCTTCCTTTTTTTTCCGACCAATTTAAGATTAGTTGGAACATCTTATCCACCAGGACCTGATCCATACCTACCGCATTTCCGTACAAGCTCGTTTTGACTCATCTATTTGAACCATTTGTATGCCATAGAATAACCACTTTTGTTTGTCTGGGAGAGAAGATATACAGATTTGTGGAATCACGGCCTGGATTCTTTACTCCCAACTACTAGTCACTGTTCAGGGTTTATGTGATTATGTGCGATTTTGGATCGCTTATACGTTATATTATTGTGTTGTTCTTTTTGATTATGCACACTTTTAATAGTGTTCATATACAGTTTATTGATCCTTTTCTCACAGTGAGTTTGTGTGAGTGTGTGCGATTTTGTGCTACCTTACTGTTGCACTTTGTCGCACAAGCCCAACCTTGGCACAGTTTGCGTATGCTCACATATTTATAGTGTTTGAATATCACATCAAATTTCAGTCACAGAGACCATATGTGATTTTGGATCACGTTTGTGGTCACATGACTGCACCTTTTTATATGTTAATTTGTTTTTTTACTTGTACACATATTGCTTTATACACACTAAACCTCAGAGTGATATATTATTGTATCTAAGACACAATCTGCCTCCAGACTTCCATTCTGGTAGGCTTTTGTGAAATATATACATCACTAGTGATACACGTTTATTTTATATTTTATCATACAATTAGTCTGATCGTTGTGTTGGCTGCTCACTTTCTGGGTTGGCGTGGTATTATCACTTTATGTAAGACTGGGATGCCTTTAAAGTTCATGTGTGTGTAAAGTCTAAAATGAGCTATTGGAGGCAGCATAGGGACTTTATATGCAGGACTACTTACCCATTTCACAGGCCACCAAAATAAGTAAGAAATGAGAAATTTTTACATGACACCTCTCAACGCCAGCTGCACCCCCTTGCCCCTGCAGTTGGCTTGATGAACTCAGCCACAAATGTTCACAGATGGAGAAAACAAAAACAAGAGAAAAGTTACCGGATTTGTACATGTAGCACTGACCCCCGAAGGAGCTGCTGAATTTTTCTGGGGTTACCGTTACCTCCTCCAGCTTGTAACTCGTTCTTGTCTAGGGGTTCCCAGGGTTGATACCCAGTAACTGTAGAGACCGACACTTGAATTCCTTTCGGAATTTTTATTTGCAAAAAACAGGTTGAACAAACTCAGTCTCTAAGTTAGGAATAGAGGGTATAAGGATGAAGTTTAGCTCAGGTGCTTGAAACTGCTGACTTCAATGAAAGTCTATTTCTGTACATAATCCAGGGAATAGCCACTCGCAACTGGATTCTTTAACTGCTGGATAGATCATTGAGTTTTATCTAGCAACCAACAGTAATTCTAGATTTGCAGAGTCTCTCACGCAGACTTGGTGGAAAAACTTAGTTGTAACCAGAAGGTACAGTTAGGAACTTTTCTTACTGTACCAGAATCTTTCAGCCAGTCCGGCGATACAGTAAGAACTGTGGATTCAATTAATGTCCATGGCAGCTCCGCTTCAAGGCTCTTACCGAGCAGCCAGCCTCGTGCGTGGCCCTCTTCTAAAGAGTCCTCCCCTGGTTGCATGTAGAATTGCTGGGCCTCTCCAAACCTGAGATGGCACTGGAACACTTTAGAATCCTCCTTCCAGTTACTGCGCCACGAACTAGCCAGTTCCGAGGCTCGGAATAGGATGGATCCGCACCCCAGGCCATGCGTGCCGGTCAGGAGGACCACGACAACGAAGTCAGCTACAACTTCTGGACCGGAACCCCGAACCACGTGACTTCAGCACCTTAAGTACCCTCTCCCGGAATACACAGCGAGACAAACGCGCCCACTGATTGGCTCCGAGATGAGATTGGTACCCAATGCGTCCAACCAGATTGCGTTCTAAGGCCTGTCACAGGTGCACACCCCACCTATGACCAGGCAGAACTTCAATACAGCCCAGCCAAACTGATGCCAAAGCATGATTTGGAACAATTAACTCCAAAACTCAACTACAGTTTTGGGCAAAAACTAAATTTAAATGCATAGCGTGTACTTATCAGGAGTACCGGCGATACACACACGTTAAGGCTTGGTGCTGGCTCAACCAACCCTGCTGCTCCAGGCACTGGACCATTAGAGACTTAGGACCAGTGTTGCTAGGCTTTTGTTAGCTTAAAAACTGCTTTACTCCCCATACAAGTCTATGGGAATGCTAAAAGAAGTAAAGCCAGCCAATTGTAGGTCAACTGCACCCGCAATGAATTCTGAATGATCTCAGAAGCATCTAAAACTGATGTCAAAAACATTTTGTTAACTTGCTGCACATTTTCACTGGCAAGTTCTACACTTGCAGAGCACTTGAAGCACAAGTTCTGGTTGACACTTTTCCAATTTGTAGGTAATTCTGCATGGCAAGTCTCTAGCAAGAGCAAAGTTGCTGTGGTGAATCTACAGAAAGAGCTCTGCAAGTCTACAGCATGACAATTCAGCCACAGTGACCCCTGTGGTGGGAGGACTATTGCACAATATAACTCAACCAGAAGTTGCAGCAGACTTGCAGAATGTTTGCAAAGAAAGTTGATCTGGAGTCATGCAATGCGGACTTGCTAAAATTGTTCAACAAACCTTTGAAGCCTGGCAAGTCTAGCAATAGCTTAGCAAATCATTTTCAAACTTGCAGCTCAATTGCTTACTATTTGGGATAGCTTCCTCCATATATGGACACTTCTGAAAAAAAAAGTCAAAATGCAAACCCTAAAAATGGACTGCTCTTATTTGATCACTAAAGGCAAAACTTATTTTTTTAGTGTTTCATAGAGTGGAGAGATCTTAGAACACCCGTTAAGATCTTATTGTTGTCTGTGCCCCCCATTAGGCAAATTCACCCTTTATATTTGTCCTGTCTACCATTATCTGTGAAAAAAAAAATCACAATGTTTGGGTTTTCACCAGAGCAGAAAAAATGTTTTTTTAGTGTTATATATATATATATATATATATATATATATATAACACTAATATATAACACTAAATATATATATATTTATACAGTAATCAGTGGCTATTTTTATCTCTGATCACTGTATAAATGTCAATGGTCCCAAAAAAGTGTCCGATCTGTCCGCCGCAATGTCGCAGTCCCGATAAAAATTGACGATCACCACCATTACTAGAAAAAAAAAAGTATAATAAAATGCCATAAATCTATCCCTTATTTTGTAGACGTTATAACTTTTGCGTAAACCAATCAATATACACTTATTGCGATTTTTTTACCAAAAATATGTAGAAGAATATATATCGGACTAAACTGAGGGAGAAATTTGTTTACATTTTTTGGGGATATTTATTATAGCAAAAAAGTAAAAAAATATAGTTTTTTTTTCAAAATTGGCACGCTTACTTTGTTTATAGCATAAAAAATAAAAACCTCAAAGGTGATCAAATACCACCCAATTTTGTTTGGGTACAGCGTCGCCCAACCCCGCAATTGTCAGTTAAAGCGATGCAGTGCTGTATCACAAAAATCGGCCTGGTCATTAAGGGGCAAAATCTTCCGGGGCTTAAGTGGTTAAATATTTAAAATATATTAAAAGCATTGTGTTATATGTTTTTCGATAAATCTAATCTTTGATCTTCCTGTAAGCTGATCATTTCCTATATCTGCCTGTGCTCAGCTGTTATTAACGTCATGTGACAAGTGATAAGAGGAGAGAGAAAAGAAAGTCTGCTGGCTGTCTATCTCCGCCTGCAGGCTGGAGGGAGCAGAAAGCCTAATCCTCACTCCAGCAAGTCGGCAGCTGCTCCTTGGTGACAGGAGTGAAATCGTGATCATTCCTGTCCGTGAGGAGCGGCCCAAAGACTGCGCGTGACCGGTCCACTGAGCCATCGGCCAACCGGGTAGTCCCGATGGCCAGTACATGCCTGCCTGACCCTCTATCTGGACCATGTTGATTGGCCCTGTGCTGAACATGCACTCTGCCAAGAAAGAAAAAAAAATCTTTAGCAACACACATCAAACTGAGCATGTGCAGCTTGTCCCCTAGTACAAAGAATAGTGGAGCACTAAATATCACAATAAATACATCTCCTCATTCAATAAATCAATACATGAAAATTATAGTTATTGGAAAGGAAAGATCACAAAAAGTTCATGGAAGTTCATATAGAAATCAGGATTCCAAAAAGTGACAATGTGCATCAATGAAGACTGAAAATCAGTGCCAGAAGTCTGACCTCCACCATAAGACATTCTTTGCCGCTCACCTCAATGATAGGACCCCTGAGTCAACAAAGGGTCAAAAAGGCTTTCCCTTACGGGCAAAATCCTAGAGAGTAGCGATAAACCTCTTCAGAGTGCAAAGCACAGGGATCACTATTTCAGCTCATATACAGGGGATCACAGTATAAGATCATCAGTGCCCCAATACCCCAATATATACAAATAAAACAAATATCTAGTGCTCTCTGCTGGCATGTATTTAATATGATAAAAAGGAAGACTCACACTTACATATGATAAAAGTGTGGGTGACCTTCGCGCTGTTGATAAACTAGATCGTGTGCACACACTCAATAGTGTATAATAAATATATATACAGTGAATAAACCAATAAAACGTGACAAATGTGGAAAAATATTCCTAAAAGAGCTGCAAAATCTGACGGTGAAACACAATCCCATAAAAATATACTGTTGAAGTGATTTCGCGCTCAAGTGCAATACATAAATAAATAAATAAAAATACTAAAACACAAGTTCTGATTAATATATACACATAGCAATCCTACACCAAGTGCTGAGAGTGTATAAAAATGTTCAAAATATTGAATAAATATAATAAATAAATATTATGTGAACCAAGTGAATTAAAAACCAAATCACTACCAACAAGGTGCCAAATAGACTAATGTCCACAAATAAGTGATAAAACCCGGCCCATATGGGCTATGGGTGAGTGAATGTAAATGAGAGAGGTACAAAGTCTAATGTTGGACTAGAATAATAAAGTCCAAAAGGTGACAGGTGCTGTTCGTAGGCACAGGACACGTTCTTCACACTCTATGAGAGAAGGTGTGTTATGGCCCAACAGTAATGATGAAGTGGTTCAGGTTCCACATTGGGGTATGCTGGATGTGTGGGGATGGGATCCTTAAGCGTGCTCTCTAGACTAAGGATCCCATCCCCACACATCCAGCATACCCCAATGTGGAACCTGAACCACTTCATCATTACTGTTGGGCCATAACACACCTTCTCTCATAGAGTGTGAAGAACGTGTCCTGTGCCTACGAACAGCACCTGTCACCTTTTGGACTTTATTATTCTAGTCCAACATTAGACTTTGTACCTCTCTCATTTACATTCACTCACCCATAGCCCATATGGGCCGGGTTTTATCACTTATTTGTGGACATTAGTCTATTTGGCACCTTGTTGGTAGTGATTTGGTTTTTCATTCACTTGGTTCACATAATATTTATTTATTATATTTATTCAATATTTTGAACATTTTTATACACTCTCAGCACGTGGTGTAGGATTGCTATGTGTATTTATTAATCAGAACTTGTGTTTTAGTATTTTTATTTATTTATTTATGTATTGCACTTGAGCGCGAAATCACTTCAACAGTATAAATCACACTTACATATGTAGCGCCGACACTTTTTCAAAGTGTGCGCTATTCTTGTAAATTAATTTTTTTCCCAAAAATGTAATTGAGTTTGGGGTTAATTATTCTAGGTTATGCTTTGGCATCAGTTTGGCTGGGCTGTACTAGAGTTCTGCCTGGTCATAGGTGAGGTAAGCACCTGTGACGGGCTGAGAATGCAGTCTGGTTGGACCCATTGGGTACCAATCTTTTCCCGGAGCCAATCAGTGGGCACGTCTGGCCCGCTGTGTATTCCAGGAAGGGGTACTTTTTAAAGTCAGCAGCTACAAATACTGCAGCTGCTGACTTTTAATAAATGGACACTTACCTGTTCAGGTTCCAGCGATGTCGGCAGAAGATGACGAGCGATCGCTCGTCTCTCGGCTGCCCCGCCGCCATCCTCTGTCAGGGAATCAGGAAGTGAAGCTTGCGGCTTCATTGCCCGGTTCCCTACTGCGCATGCGCGACTCGCGCTGCGCGTCTTTATTGGTCCCCGTTGTGTCCTGGGAACTGTGTGTTTCCCAAGACACAACGAGAACCCTCGGATATGGGCGGGCATCCTCAGATGTGGGCAGGGCAGCTAGTCCCGGAAGTGGGTGCAGATACCTGTATTATACAGGTATCTGCACCCCCCTCCCCCCTGAAAGGTGCCAATTGTGGCACTGGAGGGGGGGAGGAATCCGATAAGCGGAAGTTCCACTTTAGGGTGGAGCTCCGCTTTAAGGTGCTGAAGTCACGTGTTAGTGAGTAGTAGTTGGTTCTGGTTGCGGTCCGGACCAGCCCCGTGAGGGGTCTCGGTCCAGGAGTGTTTGCGGACCCCGTAGGCCTGGTCATCTGACTAGCCCCAGAGGCCCTCGTGGTCTGGGGTGGGGATCCATCCGTTTCTGAGCCTCGGAACTGGCTAGTTTGAGGCGCAGTAACTGAGGGAGGATTCTGAAGTGTCCCGGTGCCCTCTCGGGATTGGAGAGGCCCAGCAACTCGACATGCGACCAGGGGAGGACTCTTCGGAGGAGGGCAACGCACGAGGCTGGCTGCTCGGTAAGAGCCTGGAAGCTGAGATGTATGGACACTAGTTGAATCCGCATTTCTTATGGTATCGCCGGATCGGCTGAAAGATACTGGTACCATAGGAAATGTTCCTAACCCATCCTTCAGTTGCAACCAAGTCTGTGGCAGAGACTTTTACATGGTCATTTGAAGTTTCACAACCAAGTCTGTGGCAGAGACTTTGCTAATTCCGAATCACTTGTTGGCTGCTAGATCTACAAACAAGGGTTTATCCGACAGTGAAGTATCCAGTTGCGAGTGGCTACTCCCTGGATCATCTAGAGAGACATTTATCTGAATGTGAGCAGTTCTAAAGTGCCTGAGCTTTATCACCCATACCCTCTATTCCCAACTGAGAGACTGTGTTCTGTTTCAACATTTTGTGCAAATAAAAATCCTCAAAAGGACTTTGATTGTCAGTCTCAGCAATTACTGGGTATCAACCCTGGGAACCCCTAGACAAGAACGACGAGCTACAAGGAGGAGATAATCGGTAAGCCAAGAAAATCTTAAAAAATCTTAGAAAATCTTAGCCGCCCCGCAGGGGGTTATGGCGCTACACATACAAGGCACTTCCATTAAGTGCCAGCAAAAAAGCAGTCTGTCACATAAAACCACATGGAGTCAGCAAGAGGAGAAAGCCGTGAGTGACGTCAATCCCTCTCACACGCGTATCGTCCCAAGGAGCAGCACTTCATCAGCATATAGGGAAGCACATCGTACACCCTAACCATCTTACAAATAGAGCTTTCTTTTGATGGCATTTGATTGCCTCTGCGATTTTTTATTTTTTTTGCGATATAAACATAAATGGATATAATGGAAGTGCCTTTTTTTTTTGCGATATAAACATAAATGGATATAATGGAAGTGCCTTGTATGTAAGTGTAATTCTTCCTTTTTATCATATTAAATACATGCCAGCAGAGAGCACTAGATATTTGTTTTATTTGTATATATTAGGATATTGGGACACTGATGATCTTATGCTGTGATCCCCTGTATTTGAGCTGATGTGGTGATCCCTGTGCTTTGCACTCTGAAGAGGTTTATCGCTACTCTCCAGGATTTTGCCCGTAAGGGGAAGCCTCTTTGACCCTTTGTTGACTCAGGGGTCCTATCATTGAGGTGAGCGGCAAAGAGTGTCTTATGGTGGAGGTCACACTTTTCTATATGAAGTTTCATGAACTTTTTGTGATCTTTCGTTTCCAATAACTATCATTTTCATGTATTGATTTATTGGATGAGGAGATGTATTTATTGTGATATTTAGCGCTGCACTATTCTTTGTACTATTATTGTTTTTTTTTTGTAAATTTGCCTCGAGTGTTCAGCAGCTGTTTTTATTTTAACAATTTTTTTTGCGCTGGTTTAATTTTATTTCATTAATTCAGCTTGTCCCCTAGTCTCTGTTTTAACAGGAGATGGCTTGGGGACATTGTAAGAAGAGGGGGGGGGGGGCAGAGAAGGCAGGATCAAACAGCATTTTTACGCAATGTGTAGGATTAACCCCTTAAGCCTTGTGCACACGATCAGATTGTTGGCCAACAAAACCGTGGAATTTTGTGCAAAGGGCGTTGGCCCAAACTTGTCTTGCATACACACGGCCACACAATTGTTGGCCAGCAATTCCGAACGTAGTGACACGCTACGTTGTTCTTCAGCTCTTTAGCGCCACCCTTTGGGCTCCTTCTGCTAATTTCGTATTAGTAGAAGTTTGGTGAGTGTTGATTCGCGCTTTTCATTTCGCGTTTTTCATTTCATGCTTTTCAGTTCGTTTCTGAATGGCAGTTCGTCAATCAGCCATGTTGCGGAATCGGAGGAGATAACGTGTTATGGTTAAGTTCTATTGGCAGATAGCACGTCTAATTTTATTTGTTTTCTTTTTTTAATGCACAATTACAAAATTGTGTAGAATAATACTTGGCTATGTGTTTTACTTCAAATGACAGTTTGGGAGTAGGCAGGTACATTTTAAAAAATACAATGTAAAATTGACAAGGGACACCAACATAGTTGTATCTTTGATCTTAAAAACTACGGGATAATGGTGTTGTAACTTGCCCAAATAAAAAAGAAAAAACACATTAATGTTATTCTTGATATTACTAGAAAAAAAAAAGCCTTTGAAAATTTGTTTGCAATAACTCCATTAGTATCACCAGCAAAGCAGCTTCATTATTATCCCATTAACCACTTGCCGACCACCGCATGTACATTTACGTCGGCAGAGTGGCGCGCGCGACCCTGCCGGGAGCCCTGTGAGTGGAATCGCGGGTCCCGAAGACTCGATGTCCACCGGGATACCTACGATCGCCTCACGGAGCTGAAGAACGGGGAGATGCTAATGTAAACAAGCATCTTCCTGTTCTGCCTAGTGACAGTGCCACTCATCATAGCTCCCTGTGATCGGGAGCTATGATCAGTGACGTGTCACACATAGCCACGCCCCCTAACCATTAGAATAACTCCCTAGGACACACTTAACCCCTTCCTAGCCAGCTAGTGGTTAATCCCTTCACTGCCAGTGTCATTTTTACAGTAATCAGTGCAATTTTATAGCACTGATCGCTGTAAAAATGACAATTGTCCCAAAAATGTGTCAAAATTGTCCGATGTGTCCGCCATAATGTCGTAGTCACGATAAAAATCGCAGATCGCCGCCATTACTAGTAAAAAAATAAATTATTAAAAAAAATGCCATAAAGCAAACCCCTATTTTGTAGACCCCAAAACTTTTGCGCAAACCAATCAATAAACGCTTATTGCGAATTTTTTACCAAAAATATGTAGATAAATACGTATTGGCCTAAACTGAGGAAAAATATAGTTTTTTTATACATTTTTGGGGGATATTTATTATAGCAAAAAGTAAAAAATAATGCGTTTTTTTCAAAATTGTCGCTCTACTTTTGTTTATAGCGCAAAAAACGTAAACGTAAAGGTGATAAAATACCACCAAAAGAAAGCTCTATTTGTGGGAAAAAAAGGATGTCAATTTTGTTTGGAAGCCACGTCGCACGACCGCACAATTGTCAGTTAAAGCGACGCAGTGCCGAATCGCAAAAAGGGGCCTGGTCCTTTGGCTGAAAATTGGTCCGGGGCTGAAGTGGTTAAGACTTTTTTTTTGTCGATTTTACCCTATATGTACAGCCTCTTTGCTGCCTAAAAAAACTTTTGTATTTATTTTGTTCTCTTTAAAATTGAAGAAAAGGTAAATTTAAAGTCTTTGTATGATTTTCCCGTTGCCGGCTCCTATTGTAGCACAATGCTCAGACGTTTCCTCACCTTGCCTGGTGTATAGATTGAGCTGCCGCTGTGAACAAATGCTCAGTATTGACAGGGCTATTAGACCTGTGAAAGATTTCCAGAACACAGGAGGGATATATTTAAAACGTAGTGAAAGACGCTGTTTCCGGGCATTTCTCTTCAATGCAATATGCTTAATAGTACTTGCCTTGGAAATCATCTGTTTAGTTGGGGGATTTAATCATCAGGAACAAGCTAACCTGGGGGGGGTTTGACTAAAAGCCCGGATCTCCATACAGTAGGAGGCTCACCTCTATTGGAATAATGAAATCATTTATATTGTGAGGCTCATAATAAATGAACCGAGATCTCGTCTTTTAAAGGGATTTTCCAAGCAGAATTAAAATTTGACAGCTGCTGCTGACTGACTACAATGGCAGTTCTGGTAAAGAAAAATAAAATTATAATGATTGTAGAAAATAAAGTTTCAAATTTTATGCTCTGACCCTAAAGAAATGTCCTATATTTATTTATTTATTTTGTTTTGTTTTGTTTTTCCAGCATGATATCGTGCCCCTGATAGGGTTGCCACCTCACCCCTTTAAACCCGAACACATATGAATTACACAGGTTCTGAGGCTAATTTAATTCAGATAAGGCACCAAATGAGTTTAACCATCTCAATACCGGGCATTTTCACCCGCTTCCTGACCAAGCCATTTTTCAGCTTTCAGCGCTGTCACACTTTAGGCCCGTACACACGATCGGACTTTTTCACAACCAACATGCAAATTAGCTGTTTTGGACCAACATCCGACCGTGTGTACGCTCCATCGGACCAACTTTTTCCAGGTTTCATCGGACTTTTGTTGGCTGTGCGAACGGACCAACTTTCTGCCAAAAAAAGTCCGATGGACCAAAGTCCGACCGTGTGTACACAAAACCAACGGACTTTTGTACAAACCAATGCAGAACCAATGCAAAAGATCAGACAACAATACAGAAGTTGACCAAAGGTGGCGGTAAAGAGCAGAAAAAACCAAGTGATTTGGTGAAAGTTGGCTGAAAAAGTCCTGCCGTGTGTATGCAATACCAACTTGGGGCCAACGCCCTTTGGACAAAAATCCACGGTAAAGTTGGTCCACTGTCCGATCGTGTGTATGAGGCTTTTGAATGACAATTGCGCGGTCATACAACACCGTACCCAAATGAAATTGTTATTATTTTGTCCCCACAAATAGAGCTTTCTTTTGGTGGTATTTGATCACCTCTGCGGTTTTTATTTTTTTGCGCTATAAACAAAAGAAGAGCAACAAGTTTGAAAAAAAAAAAAAAACAATATTTTTTACTTTTTGCTATAATAAATATCCAATTTTTTTATTTTTTTAACAAATTTTTTCCTCAGTTTAGGCCGATATGTATTTTTCTACATATTTTTGGTAAAAAAATTAGCAATAAGCGTATATTGATTGGTTTGCGCAAAAGTTATAATGCCTACAAAATAGGGGATAGATTTATGGCATTTTTATTATTTTTTTTACTAGTAATGGCGGAGATCTGCGATTTTTATCGTGACTGCGATATTGCAGAGAACATATCGGACACTTTTGACACATTTTTGGGACCATTCACGTTTATACAGCGATCCGTGCTATGAAAAAGCATTGATTACTGTATAAATGTGACTGACAGGGAAGGGGTTAACCACTAGGGGGCGCTGAAGGGGTCAATATGTTCCCTGGGAGTGATTCTAACTGTAGGGGGAGGGGATTGACAAGGGGAGGAGACCGATCGATGTTTCTCTGTATTGAGAACACACCATCAGTCTCCTCTCCTCTGACGTGGATCTGTGTATGTAAACACACAGATCCACGGTCCTGCTGTGTTACCAGGCAATCGCGGGTGCCCGGCAGACATCGCGGGTGCTCGGCGGACATCGCGGCCGCCGGGCACACGCACCGAGTCCCCAGTAACACGGCGGGTGCATATGACGCCCTCCCGCCACGAGAGCTGCACCGCCTGGCTGTCAATTGACAGCCGGCGGTCAGCAAGCAGTTTATTACTACCTTAACCACTTACGGAGGGCCGCACAACGCTATACGTCCTAACTTTGAAGAGGAATATCATTGTTATGGCTGCAGCTAGCTGCCATAACCCCAGTATCCTCTTCTTCGTCCAGCGGTTCGCTTTCCGATAACAGTGGTCTCTGTTGTGGTTTCGCCGCAAGATCCCTTTTATCCTCCCGCCGCGATGCAGTGTCCTCCGCCACTTACCGGAGCCGTCAGAAGCCGCAGAGGCGATCGGATCTTCACCCTTGCTGGGCATGGAGACGAGTGAGGGGAAGATGGCCCCCACCCGTCTCTATAACATTTCAGGGCGGAGGCGACGTCAAAACGTCACTTCCGCCCATAGCTCTCAAAGGGCCATTTTTAATTTTTTATTTTAAATGACAATTATTTTTATTTTATTATTTATTTTTTTAAACATTTTATTTAGTGGTATGTGACATACAATGAAAGGGTAACTTCACAGAATATGTGATACAAACATAGTTACATACATATGATCGCTTATTAGTGGTATCTGAACTAATGGTAGGTATTCTGAGGATAATAACACAAGTACAACTCTGTAAATATGCAGGGTACCCGGATACCTAGGAGGTGTGAGATTAAGGCTTCACCTTGTCGGGTCACCTGATCACTTATAGTACAATAGGTATTAGCCCCGGTATATATATTTTTTTGTATTGCATTTCAGTGTAAATATGAGATCTGAGGTCTTTTTGACCCCAGATCTCATATTTAAGAGGTCCTGTCATGCTTTTTTTCTATTACAAGGTATGTTTACATTCCTTGTAATAGGAATAAAAGTGATACAATTTTTTTCCTTAAAAGAACAGTGTAAAAATAAAAAATAAAAGGTAAAATAAATAAGAAAAAAAAAACAATTTAAACGCGCCCTGTCCCGCCGAGCTTGCGTGCAGAAGCGAACGCATACGTGAGTAGAGCCCGCATATGAAAACGGTGTTCAAACCGCACATGTGAGGTATCGCCGCGATCGGTAGAGCGAGAGCAATAATTCTAGCACTAGACCTCCTCTTTAACTTAAAACATGCAACCTGTAGAATTTTGTAAACATCGCCTATGGAGATTTTTAAGGGTAAAATTCCACAAGCGGGCGCAAGACGCAAATACGGTGTGACAGAAAGTATTGCAACGACCGCCATTTTATTCTCTAGGGCAGTGATTCTCAACCAGAGTTCCTCCAGAGGTTGCTAGGGGTTCCTTCAGCATCGGGCCATTTCTGCCTCTCGGAAAAGTTCCCACCGACACCACTGATCCTTTTAGCTATCTGTAAGGAGGCAATTCTTCCCAATGACCACAAGTGTAAGGACCATTCTTCCCACACAATTGTATCATGAGTTGTAGATTTCTAATTTTTAGCTGGGGTTCCCTGAGCCTGCAGAACTATTTCAAGGGTTCCTCTGTGTTTAAGAGGTTGAGAAAGGCTGATCTAGGGTGTTAGGACAAAAAAATGTATAATGTTTGGGGGTTCTAAGTAATTTTCTAGCAAAAAAAATGTTTTTAACTTGTAAACAACGCATCCTAAAAAGAGGCTCGGTCCTTAACCACTTCAGCCCCGGAGGGATTTACCCCCTTCCTGACCAGAGCACTTTTTGCGATTTGGCACTGCGTCGCTTTAACTGACAATTGCGCGGTCATGCTACGTGGCTCCCAAACAAAATTGACCTTTTTTTTCCCACAAATAGAGCTTTCTTTTGTTGGTATTTGATCACCTCTGCGTTTTTTATTTTTAAAAACAAAAAAAGAGCGTCAATTTGAAGAAAACGCATTATATTTAACTTTTTGCTATAATAAATATCCCCCAAAAATATATAAAAAAACTTTTTTTTCCCTCAGTTTAGGCCGATACGTATTCTTCTACATATTTTTGGTAAAAGAAATCGCAATAAGCGTTTATTGATTGGTTTGCACAAAAGTTATAGCGTTTACAAAATAGGGGATAGTTTTATGGCATTTTTATTAATAATTTTTTTTTTTTACTAGTAATGGCGGCGATCAGCGATTTTTATCGTGACTGCGACATTTTGGCGGACACATCAGACAATTTTGACACATTTTTGGGACCATTGGCATTAATGCAGCGATCGATGCTATAAAATTGCATTGATTACTGTAAAAATGTCACTGGCAGTGAAGGGGTTAACCACTAGGGGGTAGGGAGGGGTTAAGTGTTCCTTGCGGTGTGTTTCTAACTGTCTGGGGGCGTGGCTGTGTGTGACACCACACTGATCGCTGCTCCCGATGACAGGGAGCAGACGATCAGTGTGCTGTCATTAGGCAGAACGGGGAGATGCCGATGTAAACAGCTCCGTGACACGATCGTGGGCATGGTCACGGAGCTTGCGGGAGGTGCGCGGGCACGGCGGGAAATTCAAAGTAACGTATGGGTACGCTACTTTGCCCAGCCGTGCCATTCTGCCGACGTAAAAGTACAGGAGCCGGTCGGGAACCGGTTAAGTGGTTAATAAGCCACAGAGCCTGTTTAAAGCGGAGCTGCACCCGCACACAACGGGAACCCTCGGATATGGGCGGGCATCCTCGGATATGGGCGGGCCAAATACCTGTATTATACAGGTATCTGCACCCCCCTCCCCCCTGAAAGGTGCCAATTGTGGCACCGAAGGGGGGGGAGGAATCCGATAAGTGGAAGTTCCACTTTAGGGTGGAACTCCGCTTTAATTAATATGTGTTCGGTTTTGAATGGATGGGGTGAGATAACATATACAGTCATCTCTTGCTGTAATCTGCATTCGATTCCCACATCTCAGTTTGGTGTTTTAATATTAAGCAGATGCACTGTAAGCCGGATGGTCACTTTTGAAGATGCGATATGGAAATTTATAAGCCTTGCCTGGAGGATCAACAATACATTTTACTTAGGACAAAGATAACCAGCATACTTATATGATATTAGGTCGGGTGCACTTGGTTTGTCTTTTTCTGATTGTCAATGGCAGCAAAGCATTGAACACCTGAAGTGCATTAAGCTGGCGTATCACTTACCATTTAAGAACAGTCACATCAAGAAGCGATAAAAAGGAACGTTTACGGCATTTTAAACAGCTGGATTTTTTCACTGATTCAAAGAATTTCTGCATCCGGTGAAACAGGCCAGTTTTTAATCTTGTTCTGTTTCAAATGCTGCTTTATGCATTGACATACCTCCGTAGACCTAGGCTGTCTCGACAGTAGACATGTGCACTGACAAAAAAATGTGTTTGTTTTCGTTTTCATTTTATTCGTTTTTTTGCTTTTTTTCAGAAATTCGGAAATCCAAAAATTAGGATTTTCAAATTTCCGAATTTTTGAATTTTCGACTTTCCGAATTTTCAAATTTCCGAATTTCGAATTATGAATTTTTGAATTTCGAATTTCCGAATTTTTGGATTTTCGGATTTTCAGTATTCGAAAATTCGGAAATCCGAAAATTCGAAAATCTGAAAAAAGAAAGAAAATCTGTAAAATTTGAAATAACTAACTAATAATAACAAACTATTCAATTATAGGCATTGGAATTTCCTTTCAAATTTGGCTGTTTGTGAACGTAACAAATTTCCGAAATTTAGAATTTCCGAAATTTAGAATTTCCGAAATTTAGAATTTCCGAATTTCCCAATCTTCGAAATTCAGAATTTCCAAATTTTCGAAATTCCGAATTTCCAAATTTCCGAAATTCCAAATTTTCTCATTTTTGAAAATTCGGAAATTCGAAATTTCGGAAATCGAAATTCGGAAATTGAAATTCACAGGCAGCTTAACTCTTCAATAAAACACACTGGTTGAATCCAACACAATTTGACTTCCGCTGTCTTTACCGAGCTGTTTTTTCCAATCTTTTGAAGTGTAAGAAGATAATTTTCTTAAAGTGTTACTAAACCCACAACAGTAAAATCAGTATATATCACGAAACCATGCTTGGTATACTCACGGGGGAACCTACGAGGTTAATTATCGCCATTGTGCAAAAAATCTATTTGATCCTGTCTTCTCTGATCCTCCCCCTCTTTCAGTCCCCAATCTATCTGCTGACAGAACAGAGCCTTTGGGGAAAGCTGCACATGCTCAGTTTGATGGGTATTGCGCAAGAGTTTTTTTTATCTTGGGAGAGAGCACTGTCCAGACAGATAGATAAAAGAAATTTGGCAGCTCGATCTTCAGCAATGAATACATTTATTAATCCAGGTATGGTACAGAATAAAACAGGTCGTTTCGGCGTGTAGCCTTGACCGAAGCATTACTATGACTAATGCCGCATACGCACGAGCGGATTTTCCATTGGAAAAATCTTGGATGTTTTTTCCGACGGAATTCTGCTGAAGCTTGGCTTGCATACACATGTTCACACAAAAGTCCGCTGAACTTTCGACCGCCAAGAACACAGTGACGTCTGAATGCCGCGAAAAGATCAATTCCGAGGAGGTGGCAGGATCCAAAAGTCCCCCCATATGGGAATGGATAGATGAGGTTGAAAATACTTACACGATGGAGTGTTGGAAAAAAAATTTAAAAACCTGGAGCTATGTAGAGGTACTAAGGATATAGAGGGGAAGTGGCTCAAAGGGAATAAACGAGTTAAGTAGTGCAAATAAAGTGGGAAAAAAAATAAATAAAAATGAAGTAGCGATGGGGAAGGGAGGGGAAGGAGGGTGGGGGAAGTGGGGGGGGGATTGTTCAGGAGGGGGATGTTAAAGCAGTCCACTGAAGACCGTGTAGGGAGAAGGAAGAAGACGAAGTTGCTGTCTTCTTTCTCTTCCCTTTTTCTCTTTTTTTTTTTTCTTTCCTGTTGTTCTTAAAGTGTCCAAACCGCAAGGTATTTTAATATGAAAATTTATAAAAATAAAGAGTAAAGGTCAAACCCAGAAGAGGTTGTAAGAAGACTAAAGGATAAGCTACAATGATGTTAAGACTGAGATGGGACAGAGGAAAAGGCCTTGCTGACCTAGTCCAACATATAAGTTTTGCTGAAGTGGGAAAAAAAAAAAAAAAAGAACACAGTGATGTACAACACTACGAGGAGCCGAGAAAATTAAGTTCAATGCTTCCGAGCATGGGTCAAATTGTTTCCGAGCATGCGTAGGAATTTTGCTCGTCGGAATTGGTACAGACGATCGGAATATACAATCGGAACTTTTTCCAACCGAAAAATTGAGAACCTGCTCTCAATCTTTGCTGGTGGAAATTCGGCCAGCAAAAGTCCGATGGAGCATACACACGGTCGCATTTTCTGACCAAAAGTTCTCATCGGTCTTTTGCTGGGGGAATTTCCGATTGTGTGACGAACCGCGTAAGCCCTGTATTATTCTGTACCACACCTGGATTGATAAATTTGTTCATTGCGAAAGATCAAGCTGCCGGCTTTCTTTTATCTACATGTTTCCTCGAGTGCTAGGAGGACACTACAAGCCAGTGCACCAACTGCTCACCACCTCTGGGTATTTCCACAGGTGTTTTCTATTATATTCATGTTCAAACAGAAGTTTAGGGGTCCTGCAGCCTCATAGGACAATCAGGGTAGAATGAAAACTCCTCCTACAAGTTTTAATCAGACAAAGTCACAAGACTGCTATATACTGCTGATGAGAAAAGGTATTTATATTTAATAAAATAATTGCATTTCCATGTTCTGTGTACTGTGGGAGACCAGATATAGTAAATACAGGGTCCTGGGTTTAGTACCACTTTAACCACTTAAGGACCGGGCCTATTTTTCAGTTACAATAAAAAAAAATTGCTAGAAAATTACTTAGAACCCCCAAACATTATATATATTTTTTTCAGACACCCTAGAGAATAAAATGGTGGTTGTTGCAATACTTTGTCACACCGTATTTGTGCAGCGGTCTTAAAAGCGCACTTTTGCTTTGGAAAAAACTTTTTTGAATTAAAAAATAAGACGACAGTAAAGTTAGCCCAATTTTTTTTTATATTGTGAAAGATAATGTTACGCCCAGTAAATTGATACCCAACATGTCACGCTTCAAAATTGCAAACGCTCGTGGAATGGCGACAAAGTTTTACCCTTAAAAATCTCCATAGGCGACGTTTAAATTTTTTTACAGGTTACCAGTTTTGAGTTACAGAGGAGGTCTAAGGCTAGAATTATTGCTCTCACTCTAACGATCGCAGTGATACCTCACATGTGTGGTTTGAACACCGTTTTCATATGCGGGTGCAACTTACGTATGCGTTCGCTTCGGCACACGAGCTCGGTGGGACGGTGCGCTTTCATTTTATTTATTTTTTTCTTATTTATTTAACTTTTTATTTTTTATTTTGACACTGTCCTTTAAAAAAAAAAAAAAATTTGGGCTACTTTTATTCCTATTACAAGGAATGTAATAGAAAAAAGCATGACAGGACCTCTTAACCACTTCAGCCCCGGAAGGATTTACCCCCTTCCTGACCAAGCCCTTTTTGCGATACCGCACTGCGTCGATTTATCTGACAAGTGCGCGGTCGTGCGACATGGTACCCAAACATCCTTTTTTTTCTAACAAATAGAGCTTTCTTTTGGTGGTATTTGATCACCTCTGTGTTTTTTATTTTTTACGCTATAAACAAAAAAGACTGACAATTTTGAAAAAAAATTACTTTTTGGGATAATAAATATCCCCAAAGAATATAAAAAAACTAATTTCTTCCAATGTGTATTCTTCTACATTTTTTTTTTAAATCGCAATAAGCGTATATTGATTGGTCTGCGTAAAAGTTTTAGCATCTACAAAATAGGGATAGATTTATGGCATTTTTCTTACTAATTATTTTTTTTACTAGTAATGGCGGCAATCTGCAATTTTTATTCGGACTGCAACATTGCGGCGGACAGATCGGACACTTTTGACACTATTTTGGGACCATTGACATTTATACAGCAATCAGAGCTAGAAATAGAGACTGATTACTGTCTAAATGTCACTGGCAGGGTAAAGGTTAACACTAGGGGGCGATCAAGGGGTTAACTGTGTCCCCTCAGTGTGTTTCTAACTATGGGGGGATGGGACTGACTGGGGGAGAAGACCGATCGTCTGCTCCTAAGTATTAGGAGCAGACGATCTGTCTCTACTCCCCTGACAGAACATTGACAGATCTCCATTCTGTCCTATTCAGGGGTAGCCAGCATCCAATGCGGCCACGTGCATTGGCTCCTACGTCACGTGGCTCTGTAACTCTCTGTAACTTGGTAGCCTTAAAAAAATTTTAAAGCATTGCCTATGGAGATTTTTAGGTACCATAGTTTGACGCCATTCCACCAGTGTGCGCAATTTCAAACTATTACATGTTAGGTATCTATTTACTCGGCCTAACATCACCTTTCACAGTATACAAAAAAATTGGGCTAACTTTACTGTTTCATTTTTTTTTTAATTCATGAAAATTTATTTTTTCCCCAAAAATTGCGTTTGAAAGACTTTAAAAAGTCTTTCAGAAATATGCAGCACTCTTGAAATTGCAACAAAATGTTTGATGGCCTGTGATCACGCCCCAGTATCTTGGCAAATAGTCAACAGGGTCGCAAGAAACGTGTTGAGAAAAAAAGACGCAAATTAACTGCCAAAGATTTGAGAAGAATCAAACGTGAAGCTACCGGAAACGCATTATCCTCCAGTGCTGTCATATTCCAGAACTGCAACCTACCTGGAGTGCTCAGAAGTACAAAGTGTTCAGTGCTCAGAGACATGGCCAAGGTATGGAAGGCTGAAACCCAACCAGCACTGAACAAGACATATAGGCTGAAACATCAAGACTGGGCCAAGTAATATCTGAAGACAGATTTTTCAACGGTTTTATAGACTAATGAGATGAGAGGGACTCTTATGCCGCGTACACACGATTGGACTTTCCGGCAGACTTGGTCCGATGGACTAGAGTCCGCCGTACAATCCGCCTGTGTGTTGTTTCCTCCAAACTTTTTCTTCCCAAAAGTCCGGCGGACTTAGAAAGAAGTTTTGACTCAAAATTATCCGCCGGACACGGTAGTCCGGCAGACAATCCGGCCGTCTGTGTGCTAGTCCGCGGGACTTTTGAAATGAACGGACTTGCTGACACACGGAGTAAAGTCCGTTCATTTTGAACGTGACTCCAGGTAGACGGGACTAGCAAAGGAAGTCAATGCCGCCGTCTCGATCGCCGAGATTGACACCTCACTAGCCCCTTCGCCTGGTATGGATTTAAAGGGGAATCCCTACGCCAAAAAAACGGCATGGGGGTCCCCCCCAAATCCATATCAGACCCTTATCCGAGCACGCAGCCCGGGCCAGTCAGGAAAGGAGGTGGGGACGAGCGAGCGACCCCCCTCCTGAGCCATAACAGGCCGCGTGCCCTCAACATGGGGGGGTGCTTTGGGGAAAGGGGGCCCCCCACCCCAAAGCACCCTGTCCCCATGTTGATGAGGACAGGGGCCTCTTCCCAACAACCCTGGCTGTTGGTTGTCGGGGTCTGCGGGCGGGGGGCTTATAGTAATCCGGGAGCCCCCTTCAATAAGGGGGCCCCCAGATCCTGGCCCCCCACCCTATGTGAATGAGTATGGGGTACCATGTACCCCTACCCATTCACCTGGGTAAAAAAAGTGTACATAAAAAAACACAACACAGGTTTTTAAAATACTTTATTAGACAGCTCTGGGGTTCTTCTCTTCTTCCGACTTCGGGGGTCTTGTCCGCTTTCTTCTTCCAGCTCTTTTACTAGCGTTGGCCCAGTCTTCTTTCGCTGTCGCCGCCGCCTTCTGCTTCTTCTTCTTCTTTCTTCTCCCGATATTGACACAACGCTGTCTCCGCTTGTAATGGCCGAGACGTGTTGCGCAGCCACTTATATAGGGAAAAGGGGCGGGGTCACCGGCTCATGTCACATAGTGACCCGCCCCTTATGATGTCACAGTCCCAGCATCCTCCGGGACTGTGACATCATAAGGGAGCGGGTCACCATGTGACATGAGCCGTGACCCCCACCGGTGGCCCCACCCCTTGATTAAGTCCGCCGGAAAGTCAGATTGTGTGTACGCGGCATTAGCGGACCAGATGGATGGGCCTGTGGCTGGATCAGTAACAGGCACAGAACTCCACTTGGACTTAGACGCTAGCAAGGAGAAGGTGGGGTACTGGTATGGGCTAGTATTATTAAAGATGAGCTAGTTGGACCTTTTCGGGTTGGAGATGGACTTAAAATCAACTCCCAAACCTACCGCCAGTTTTTAGAAGACACTTTCTTCAAGCAGTGGTACAGGAAAAAGTCTGCATCTTTCAAGAAGACCATGATATTTGTGCAGGACAATGCTCCATCACATGTATCAAAGTACTCCACTGTGTGGCTAGCCAGTCAAGATGAAAGAATAATGATATGGGCTCCCTTTCTCACCTGACCTAAACCCAATTGAGAACTTGTGAGCCCTTCTTAAACTGATGATTTACGTTGAAGGAAAACAGTACATCTCTCTGAACAGTGTCTGGGAGGCTGTGGTTGCTGCTGCACAAAAAGTTGATTGGCAACAGATCAAAAAACTGACAGACTCCATGAATGGAAGGCTTATGACTGTTATTAAAAAGAAGGGTGGCTATAGTGGTCACTGATTTTTTTTATACTTTTTTTTAAATGTCAGAAATGTTTATTTGTACATTTTGAGTTGTTAGTTTATTTTTCTCACTTTAACCACTTTAGCCCTGGAAGGTTTTACACCCTTAAATTGGAGTTCCTCTTTGGGGAAAAAATGTTTAAGTCAGCAGCTACAAATACTGTAGGTGCTGACTTTTACTATCTGGACACCTGTCCAGGGAGCCCGCGATGTCGGCACCCCAGCCAATCTTCGGATTGACTGCAGCCGTCGCCATTCCAGGTAGAGAAACCCGGCAGTGAAGCCTTTTGGCTTCATGCCCGGTTCCCTACTGCGCATGTGCGAAGCACGCTGCGCTTTCTGATTGGCCTGGCGGCGGAGGAAGCAGCAGGGGGCCGAACTTCCTGGTGATCGGGCCACGGCCCGGTCTCCTGGTTTTCAGGTTCCCGTGCCAAAGGTGCCAAATGTGAGACCAGAGGAAGTGGATCTGCACTTTAATGACCAGGCCCTTTTTTCCGATACTGCGTTACTTTAACTGACATTGCGCGGTCATGCGACGGTGTACCCAAATAAAATTGATGTCCTTTTTTTCCCACAAATAGAGCTTTCTGTTTGCAGATTTAATTTTTTGCGCTATAAACAAAAAAAGACTGACAATTCTGAAAAAAAACAATATTTTTCACTTTCTGCTATAAAACATCCAATAAATTTTTTTAAAAAAAAATGTAATTTCTTCATCAATTTAGGCCAATATGTATTTTGCTTTTACATATTTTTGGTAAAAAAAAAATCCCAAAAAGCGTATATTGATTGGTTTGCGCAAAATTTGTGGCGTCTACAAACTATGAGATTGATTTATGGACTTTTTATTTTTTTTTAATTATTTTTAATAGTACTGGTGATTTTTAGTGGGACTGCGACATTGCTTCAGACAAATCGAACACTAAGTTACACTTTTTGGGGACCAGTGACACCATTACAGTGATCAGTGCTAAAAAAAATGCACTGACACTGTATAAATTACACTGGCAGGAAAGGGGTTAACACCAGGGGCAATCAAAGGGTTAACTGTGTTCCCTGGGAGTGCTTTCTAAGGCAGCTTTCACACTGAGACGCTTTGCAGTCGCTAAAGTGCTAAAAATAGCGCCTGCAAAGCGCCCTGAATGAGCCTCTCAATGCATTCCAATGTGGAAGCCCTGTGGGGGTTTCACACTGGAGCGGTGCACTTACAGGACGGTCAAAAAAGTCCTGCAAGCCGCATCTTTGGAGCGCTGTAGGAGCGGTGTATTTACCGCTTCTAAAGTGCCCCTTCCCATAGAAAACAATGGGGCAGCGAAGCAAACCCGCCTGTAAAGCGCTGCTGCAGCGGCGTTTTGCGGGTGGTTTTAACCCTTTTTTGGCTGGCCACTGCCGGGGTTAAAACTGCCCCGCTAGCAGCTGAATAGCGCTGCTAAAACGATGGTAAAGCGACGCTAAATATAGCAACACTTTACCGCCAGCGCGCTCAACGCCCCAGTGTGAAAGTAGCCTTACTGTGTGGGGGATGGTCTGACTGGAGGAAGAGACACATCTGTGTTCCTGATTGGCAGAAATCACAGATCTCTCTCCCTCTGTGACAGAACGACGGTCTTCCTTGTTTACATAGGCAGACCCCCATTCTGTCTCTCCTACGAATGATCAGCGCGGCCATCGTGGACACCAGACCTGCTGATTGGCTCCTGCTGTGTGGGACACCGTGAAAAAAAAAAACTTTAAAAAAATGTTAATAACAATTTAAAATGAAAAAAAAAAATATATTTTTTTTTTCTTTACTTACCAGAAATGGCTGTTGCTAGGCAGATCGTCCTAATCTGCCTCTTCCAGCGCCGGGGTGATCTTCTCTCCTTCCGTCTTCTAGTGAATGGGGCACGGTGTGTTATGGGAACTGTGTCCCACAACACATCGCGTTCCCCATTCACAAATTAGACTCGCGCATGCGCAGTAGGCCGCGCGCCGACTCGCGCATGCGCAGTAGGCCGCGTGCCGACTCGCGCATGCGCAGTAGGAAACGGGAAGCCGTTTTCCTTACTGAGGATGGCGGTGCTGGAACCGGATCGCCGAGGGACATCTCGGCCTCCACGACCGACCCTGGGAGGGTAAGTGTACTTATTAAGAGTCAGCAGCTACTTTTTTTTTTAGCTGCTAACTTTTAAAAAAACATTTTTTTAAGGTGAAACACCGCTTTAAGGGCCGCCCTGCCGCAGTAAATGTACGTGGGGCAGTCATTCAGTGGTTAACAGATGAAAATAAACAAGTGGGGTGGCAACATTTTTCGTTTTTCATTTAGTTGCATAATAATTGTGCATACGAATAGTTGCCCAATAATTGTGCCCACATTGATATTCTCCTAAGAAAGCCAAAACCTTCGTTTTACTTTCTTAAATATTCAGGTTTGAGGTTTACCATTTCGGATTCACTGAAATTACTGTAGTTGTTCAATAATAAATGAATCCTCAAAATTACAACTTGCCTAAAAATTGTGCTTTCAGTGTACTTCTTAAATGAAAGTTTTGGTTTCCGGTATTATTCTAGGTCACCTTTGTTCGAACAGCATTACTGTATATTTCTTTAAGGGTTTTGTATACATCTATTTACATCCTGTGCTTAATTTAGAAATTGTAAATCAGTTTAAATTGACAAATCTCATTAACAAACTTCCGCTTTGTTTGTCACAAATATAATCCTATTTGCACTTTCTACAAGTGATAATTATCAAAGGCACAAAATCAGCGGAAGAAAATTAAGAATTTTTTGTTCTACATTTTAGGACACATCCCGCAAGTTGAATCTCACTGTCCTCCTTATCAAGCTGGGTTACAGCATAAATAAAACACCAGGGATGTACAAAAAGAAAAACTAAGGTTACTACCAAACAGATGTAATCTTTCCCTGATCTGCTTCAGAAAAGTAAAATTTGATTGATTGCAGGTACAGGGGGTCCCGGTGTTACGAACTCGTTAGGGACTGGCCGCCTGTTCTTATGTCGGAATTGTTCGTAAGTCGGCCGCGCATGCCGACAATTACGGACAATTACGGACATTTACGGACATTTCCGATGTTCCGTCTAATGCCGTTCTGCGCATGTGCGGCAAATTACGGACATTTCCGAAGTTTGCCGTCATTTTCCGAGGCTCCATCTGGCCGCGCATGCACAGAGCGGCCGGAGGACAGCGGAAAATGGCGGAGGGTCCCCGCAGCGCCCCGTTCGTAAGTAGGGGATGTTCGTAGGTCGGGCGTTCGTAAGTCGGGGACCCCCTGTACTAAACTACAGCCAGCACAAGCACCAGATCCCTGGGGCTTCAATCCCCCCCCCCATTCCCTTCTTACCCAACATCTCCACTATTTTTGTTTTACTGAGCTACAGTATGTAATCCTGTATCCTACCTCATTTCATAGGTGGAAATAGGTTGTCTTCACTCTCCCAATCTATTCAAAACTAGCTAGCAGGACGGCAAAAAAAGTCCTGCTAGCAGCATCTTTGGAGCGGTATAGGAGCGGTGTGTTCACCGCTTCTATACCGCTCCTTCCCATTGATTTAAATGGGAAATCGCGGTAAAACCGCGGGAATACCGCCGCAAAACGCCGCTACGGCGGCGCTCTGCGGGGGTGTTTAACCCTTTTTCGGCCGCTCGCGGGGAGTAAAACCGCACCGCGAGCGGCCGAATACCGCGGTTAAAACGACGGTAAAGCAGCGCTAAATATAGCGCTGCTTTACCGTCACCACGGCTCCCCACCCCAGTGTGAAAGGGGCCTAATAGTTGTCCTGTGGACAGATTCTCCCACCTGAGCTGTGGATCTCTGCAGCTCCTCCAGAGTTCCCATGGGCCTCTTGGCTGCTTCTCTGAGTAATGCTCTCCTTGCCCGGCCTGTCAGTTTAGGTGGACGGCCATGTCTTGGTAGGTTTGTAGTTGTGCCATACTCTTTCCATTTTCTGATGATGGATTGAACAGTGCTCCATGAGATGTTCAAAGCTTGGGATATTTTTTTTATAACCTAACCCTGCTTTAAACTTCTCCACAACGTTATCTCTGAGCTGTCTGGTGTGTTCCTTGGCTTTAATGATGCTGTTTGTTCACTAAGGTTCTCTAACAAACCTCTAAGGGCTTTACAGAACAGCTGTATTAATACTGAGATTAAATTACACACAGGTGGAATCTATTTACTAATTAGGTGACTTCTGAAGGTGATTGGTTCCACTATATTTTAGTTAAGGCTTTCAGAGTAAAGGGGGATGAATACAAATACACGCCACACTTTTCAAATATTAAAAAATTGAAAACCAGTTACAATTTTCCTCCAACTTCACAATTACTGTATGTGCCACTTTGTGTTGGTCTATCACATAAAATCCCAATAAAATACATTTACGTTTTTGTTTGTAACATGACAAAATGTGGAAATTTCAAGGGGTATGAATACTTTTTCAAGGCACTGTATGAGAAGAAGAAGAATCCAGTTTCAATTAGACATGTGCACAACAAAAAAATTCGTTTATTTTCGTTTCGTTTTTTTGTTTCCGTTGATTCGTAACGATTCGTAAATTCGTAAGTCGTCGGTGTTCGTATTCGTAACGATTCGTATTTTCGTAAGAGTTATTTTTTCGTTGATTCGTTTTTCCGTTTAATTTTCGTTTATTCGAAATTCGGACGCATTCGTATTTATTCGTACTTTCGTAACATTCGTAGATTCGTAATCGGAGCATTATTCATAATTTTATGTAATGTGTATGCTATTATTACATTTTAAGAGACACGGAAAATTACGAATTGAAAAAAAAAGTTACGAATGTACGAATTTTTTCGTTCAATCCATTCGAAGCACGTTAAGCAGCGCCATTGTAAGAGACACGGAAAATTCTGAATCGAAAAAAAAAAAAAAAAAAAGTTACGAATGTACGAATTTTTTCGTTCAATCCATTCGAGGCACGTTAAGCAGCGCCATTGTAAGGGACACGGAAAATTACCAATTCAACAAAAAAAAAAAATTACGAATGTACGAATTTTTTCGTTCATTTTGATTTTCGTTGTTCCTGTTTTCGTTCTTTTGGATTTTCTTCTTTCGTAGATTTGTTGTTTCTAATTATTTTTTTTCGTTGTTTTCGGAATCGTTCGATTCGAACGATTCGTTATTCGTTAAAATTTTTAGCGAATCGTTCGTTAATTCATACAATAACGAATGAACGAATATAACGAAAAAAAAACTAAAAGCGAAAAAAAACGTAACGAATTGCACATGTCTAGTTTCAATGCATAGATTTTATATGTGACTGAAGTATGAGGTCTGCACTGTTCTTCCTGATGCTCAATCTACATAACATTACTAAAAAAAAAAGTGCCCACACAGGAGCCAAAAAGTCGAATCACTTGCAAAACATCAATAGTTATGTTTTATTTTTTGTTTATGAAAGGCGCAATACAATAGTCACCGAGCAATATGGATATTATTTTTTTCCCTTCTTACTGTAGCCACTTTCTTATTGCCTGAGACCACAAACAATAGACTCTTCTGAAAAAATCTTTTAATCCTGCAACATTAAAGACAGATAATCAATGACCTGTGTTCTGTTGTTCTAAATCAGTCATTAATCTTAATTAGAAAATGGAACATTGCAGCAGACCCGTGTGCTCGGGAATCCAGTAATACTCTTGAAGCGGAGATGCGTCTCACCGCTCTGCATCAGATGCATGGAAAACGTAAACCTGCTGGGAATGTTCTGTACTAATTAAACCTTTCCAAGTATGTTAGTAAATTGATAACACAAGTAAAGTATGCAATGTTTAAATAGATGGACGTCCAAGGCAAGTATAAAAAGACTGGTAAAGATACAGTTGGTTTATATAAAAGGCCTTTAAAAAAAGGCCATGGTCAAATACATGAAACACCCTTTTGGTTTATATATTACTGCAGGAGTTGTGAAAATATTTCTTAATTTAGTTTAGTAAAATTATCCGAGAGATCTCATTATATAAAGTTAGTAGTCAAAAGCCAAAATTAAGAAGTGCCAGTTTTGTGAGCCGGCAAGCAGGAAAGTAATGCAGACTATCCGGCGGCAAATGTGCGATCGGAGCTTGTTGTCGGAAATTCCGACCGTGTCTAAGCTGCATCGGACAGTTTCCATTGGAATTTCTGTAGCACAAAATTTAAGATCTGGTTCTCAAATTTTCCGACAGGGCAACTACTAGTTGTGCACTCCACAAATCTGGCCTTTATGGAAGAGTGGACAGAAGAAAGCCATAAGAAGCCTCCATTTGCAGTTTGCAAGAATCCATGTGGGGGACACAACAAACATGTTGAAGAAGATGCTCTTGACAGATAAGACCCAAATTTAAATTTTTGGCCTAAAAGCAAACCGCTATGTGTGGTGGAAAACCAACACTGCACATCACCCCGAACACACCATACCCACCGTGAAACATGGTGGTGGCAGCATGATGTTGTGGGGATGCTTTTCTTCAGCAGGGACAGGGAAGCTGGTCAGAGTTGATGGGAAGATGGATGGAAGCAAATACAGGGCAATCTTAGAGGAAAACCTGTTATGCCCCGTACACACGATAGGATTTTCCGACGGAAAATGTTTGATAGAATGTTTGTTGTCGGAAATTCCGACCGTGTGTAGGCTCCATCCGACAGTTTCTATCGGAATTTCTGTTGCACAAAATAAATTCCGATCTTGTGTAGACAATTCCGACGCACAAAGTGCCATGCATGCTCGGAATCAAGCAGAAGAGCAGCACTGGCTATTGAACTTAATTTTTCTAGGCTTGTTGTACGTGTTGTACGTCACCGCGCTCTTGACGTTTGGACTTTCCAACCAACTTTGTGTGACCGTGTGTATGCAAGACAAGTTTGAGCCAACATCCATCGGGAGAAATCCCATGGATTTTGTTGTCGGAATGTGCGCTCGTGTGTACGCGGCATAATGCCTTGTACACACAGTCGGACATTCCGACCACAAAATCCATCAGATTTTTTCCGACGGATTTCGTCCGAAACATGTGTTGCACACACACGGTTGGACAAAGTTGTCGGAAAATCCGATCATGCCGAACGAGGTGACGTACAACACGTACGACGGGACTACGTAGAGGCCAGTAACCAATAGCTTTTATCTCCAAATTTCTTCTGAGCATGCGTGGCACTTTGTGCTTCGGAATTCTCTACACACGATCGGAAGAAGTCAGATCGGATTTTGTTGTCTGAAAATTTTAGATCCTGCTCTCAAATTTTTTCCATCTGAAATTCCGATGGAAAAAGCCTGCTAGAGCCCACACACGATCAGATTTTCCGATAACATAATCCAAGCTGACTTTTTTCATCGGAATATCCGACCGTGTGTACAGGGCATTCGAGTTTTGTGGCTTTTGGGGGGAGAAAAATTAGTGTGGGTGTTACCATGGGCATATTTCCCATTTGGCACCCATGTTAGGGTGGAAGAAGCACTGCACATGATTACAAAAGTGTCACTCAATACAATGTAAAGAGGTAGTGCTGGGGACAGCTCAAGATTGAAGGTGAGTATTGCAGACATGTGTACAAAAGTGTAACACTAACGCAGATAAATAAACAGTACAAAAAATAGTGAAACACTCAATCTAGTGATAATCTGCAACATAAACATACAGAAAAAATAAATAAATACATTGTAATATTCTCACAATATACAAACAAATAGGATGAAAAACCTGTGGCGGCCCATCCATTAGGGGCGCAGGGAGTGCTGCCCCCCTATTCATGCATCCGGCCTATTCCCCCCAATCTACATGCAGGGCGCCTGACGTGTGGCTACCAATAAGGGTTTTTTTTAAGCACATTTCTAGAGCCCAGAGGCTCTAATAGGCTTCAAAAAATGGTGGGCTCACCCCCGCCCTGAGCCCACCAGTTGTGTGACAATAGCGAATCAATATTCGCTATTGTCGCACTGATTCTCCTCACGGCCAACCAGGAGGTGGCAGAACCACCCCAGAGGCCCCACTGTTGGTGTTAGTGGGAGGAATAGTACTTCATATCATTGGGAGGAATAGTACTTCATATCATTGGGAGGAATAGTACTTCATATCATTGGGAGGAATAGTACTTCATATCATTGGGAGGAATAGTACGTCATATCATTGGGAGGAATAGTACTTCATATCATTGGGAGGAATAGAGTCCCAATTGCCGGAGAAAGGCTAGCAAAGGGCCGCAGTTTGGAGACTACTGACCTAAACAATAGGAAGTTAAATATTGTAGTCCAAATAAGTGGAAACACTCCAATCTCCAGGGGAAGAATCTAACAAAAGGCATCATCAGATTTCACAAGGAAAATTACATTTTCCAGATAATATTCCAGATAATAAAAAAAAAGTTTGACTTCAACCAGGAAATTTGCATCCAGTACTGTACACCCAAATTAAAAAAAACAAAAACTCTACAGATTACCAGAGCATGCTGACCCTCAGGCTATGAGTGGTCAATTGCGCAAAACAGATGAGGAAGGTATCCACCCAGGGCAAGCCAAACAATCAGCCCAGCTCTCCAAATGAGATCTCCTCCACTATATGGAGAGAAGCTGGTCCCAAGATAGAATAGTATACCAGAGAGGAACTCTGCTGCTGAAGGTGTCCCGAAACGTCACAGGGAGGCTGGGAAGTCATCCAGGAGGAACAGAATCGTCCACTCTCTAACCAAGCATCTGAAGGTGTTGACCTATATGGAAAAATTGGAGTAATGGCAGCCATGACTTTTTTGTTTACCAGCGCTTGAAGGACAAAAAAATAAAAAAAATAGCCTGTGGTTAGGTTTTAAAAATGGAGCTTTGCTTTAGGTCAAAGACATTATATTTTCTATCTAATAGTTGATTTGGGTAGCTAGGTTACATCAATGCCCAGAAAAGTGAATCCATGCCACTATCCAATAACTTTCTCCATTTCTTTTTTCAAGACAGTATTCGATATATTTTCTAATTTTGCGCTGGCACCCCCATTTTTTTCTATTTGTATTATCTTCTTTTTTGTATTATTTTTAGCTTCCCTCATCTGTGAGTCATAATTTCACAGGATTGTAGCATCCATGGTAGCAGCTGAGGCTACATTTTCATATTGTGTATTTCTAGAAATTGCACATTTACTGAACCTACTGAGATTCTTTCAAGGTTAATGACTTCTATTCTCTTCAAATACTGTTCACTGAAAAGAAAGGCATTTGTTGCTTTGAATAGCTCAAGCTTATTTATTGCCCAAAAGTTTTTATTATTATTTTGGATAGAGCTAGGGGTGGTTAAAACCCTTGTCAGGCTTTTTTTTAAATATGTATGTCCCTTTGGGGACACTTCACTTCCCTTTCTGTCCCGGGGACACAACAGGAAGTGATTGAAAATCTCTACAAAGCGACAGAAAATGATCATCTTACACAATGTTATGGGGATGAGTGTCCCCATTGGAAGATGTCCTCTGTATTATGGCGCTCAATAATTTAGGATTTTGCTTCATTTTCAGTCCTTGGAGGAATAGAGAGGATGGGTCTCCCAGCAGGGACACAAACAGCAATAAAATTGGACAGGGGTTTTAACTCTTCTCTACTCTATTCAAAACTAAAGTTTTGGCTCTAGATACATTTTAAAGCGGTTCTACACTGTGTTTGTACTTTTTTTTGTGTGTGTGTTATGTGGTGTAATGTTGTTTGCATAAATGTCACTCACCTGTTTGAGTTCTTGGTCTTCTTTCTTCTGGTTTTCGTCCGGAATGTGCACTTTTAAAAAGTCTTCATGACGGCTTCCATCTTCAGTGTGGGCACCTGAAACGACTCCGGTCCTTTTCTTCCGGGTTGCTGGCCCACAATGCACCTGTGGATTTTCGCCGATTTCGCGCGTGCGCAGTAACGGCGCCAACAGCTCAGGTTGCCATCACAACGGGCGGCGTCGCTAATCCCGCGAGATTTCGCCTCGGGTTAATCCCAGGAGACACAGCGAGATAGCCCACAAGACACAGCGCCAGGTCCCAGAAGACATTGCGAACTCGACGGAAGTGACGACGATGGACGCAGAGAGCCCGCCCACGGCCGCAGGGAGAAGAACACAGATGAAGCCATCATTCAAGGTAAGCTTAAAAGATGCAGAATTGAACCGTCAATTCTGTCATCTTACAGGATAGGGAAGCCATAGAAACATACTTCTATGGATGGGTGCAGAACCGCTTTAAGTTAAACAGGTTATATGAAAGAAAAAATACTAATGAGCAAAACCTAGGCTCAGTCAAATACACAAAATAAGGATAAAGCCACGTACACACGATCAGACTTTTCGGTCGGACTTTCCGAACGTGTGGACTTGCCCACACACGCCCGGACTTTTCCGGCGGACAATCCGCTGGAGTTTTGACGGAAGTCCGCGGGACTTTTGAAATGAACGGACTTGCCCCACACACGGAGAAAAGTCTGTTCATTTAGAACGTGACTCCAGGTAGACGAGACTAGCGAAGGAAGTTAATGCAGCCGCCTCGATCGGCGACATTGACACCTCGCTAGCCCCGTCACCTGGTATGGATTTAAAGGGGAATCCCTATGCCGAAAAAACGGCATGGGGGTTCCCCCCAAATCCATATCAGACCCTTATCCGAGCACACAGCCCGGCCGGTCAGAAAAAGGGTGGGGACGAGCGAGCGCCCCCCCCCCTCCTGAGCCGTACCAGGCCACATGTCCTCAACATGGGGGATGCCCTGGGGAAAGGGGGGCCCTGCGCCCCCCCCCACCCCAAAGCACCTTGTCCCCATGTTGATGAGGACAAGGGCCTCTTCCCGACAACCCTGGCCGTTGGTTGTCGGGGTCTGCGGGCAGAGGGGTTATCGGAATCCGGGAGCCCCCTTTAATAAGGGGGCCCCCAGATCCTGGCCCACCACCCTATGTGAATGAGTATGGGGTACGATGTACCCCTACCCATTCACCTAAGGGAAAAAAGGGTAAATAAAAAACAACACCATTTTTTAAAATACTTTATTGCACAGCTCCGGGGGTCTTCTACCGTCTTGGGGGGTCTTCTCGCCGGACTCCTCCGCTATCTTCTGCTAGCTCTTTTACTAGCGGAGGAGCCCGGCTTTCTCCTTCGTCGCCGATATCGACTGGGGGTCTTGTTCCGACTTCGGGGGTCTTGTCCCGCTCTTCTGTTCTTCTTGCCGGGCCTCCACTTTCTTCTTCCAGCTCTTTTAATAGCAGTGGCCCGGGCTTCTGTCGCCTTTGCTGTCGCCTTCTGCTTCTTGTTCTTCTTTCTTCTTCCGATGTTGACTCGTCGCTGTCTCCTCTTCTAATGGCTCAGACGTGTTGCGCTGCCAGTTATATAGGGACAAGGGGGGGGGGCCACCGGCTCATGTCACATGGTGACCCCGCCCCCATATGATGTCACAGTCCCAGCATCCTCCGGGACATTTTCCCAGGGCACCCCCCATGTTGAGGGCACGTGGCCTGGCTCAGGAGGGGGGGGGGGCGCTCGCTCGTCCCCACCCCTTTCCTGACCGGCCGGGCTGCGTGCTCGGATAAGGGTCTGATATGGATTTGGGGGGAACCCCCACGCCGTTTTTTTGGCGTTGGGATTCCCCTTTAAATCCATACCAGGTGACAGGCTAGCGAGGTGTCAATGTCACCGATCGAGGCGGCGGCATTGACTTCCTTCGCTAGTCCCGTCTACCTGGAGTTACGTTCAAAATGAACAGACTTTACGACGTGTGTCGGCAAGTCCGTTCATTTAAAAAGTCCCGCGGACTAGCACACAGACGGCGGGATTGTCTGCCAGACTCCCGAGTCCGGCGGACAATTTTAAGTCAAAACTTCAAACTAAGTCCGCCGGACTTTTGGGAACAAAAAGTCCGCTGGAGCCCCACACACGGTCGGATTGTCCGGCGGACTCTAGTCTGGCGGACAATCCCGCCGGAAAGTCCGATCGTGTGTACGCGGCATAAGAGAAACTGACAACATATAAAAGTGTTCCCACACAGAAAAAATAAATGAGTAAAGAGGTATGTGGCGCTAACTGAAAATAATTTAACAAGAATAAGTGTGATAAACACACTTAACACTTCCAGGACCGTTCTAATGGTAATGTACTAAATTAGACATGGGCGCCGTCCAAAAAATTTGTTTCGTTTCGTTCTGTTCTGTTTTGTATTAAAAAAAAATCGTATTTCGTAATTCGTGTCCGAAATTCAATTCGGATTCGTGCGAAATACAAATTTTTGTTAGATTCGTAAACTTTTCGTTAAAATAACGAAAGTTCGTTATGATGAATTTATCATTATGAGGTGCTGTGCTGACTTCCTGGGTTTTTAACTTTTAGGTTGGTTAACTTTTTGTAACAATTACGAATGTTCGTTATGATGAATTTATCATTATGAGGGGTTCCCACCATCCCTGTGATGAGTTCCAGGGTCTGAGTGTACACCCACTGTGCCCATTATGATGGGTTCCCACCATCCCTGTGTTGACTTCCTGGGGTTTTAACTTTTAGGTTTGTTAACTTTTCGTAACAATTACGAATTTTCGTTATTCGTACAGAATTTCGGAATCGTACGAATGTATGAATTTCCGGAAATTCGTATGAATTTTCGATTCGTACGAAACTAATTGCACATGTCTAAAATGAATCAGGTGCTAATAATCTGCAATATAATAGAGCAATAATAAACACAAATAAACGATTAATACTTCCAAAAATGTGCTAAAAACTGATGTGCCGAATAGTCAAGTGCAACAAATCTTCAACGTGATATATAATATTAAACGATCATAATAACAAGTATTTCGAATAAAGTGCAAATAAAGCAATAAAGTGCAATCATCCTTTGATGAAGTCACGTGATCAGTGACGCAACACGTCAGGGAGGAGCCAGGTGTTGTCACTTCCGGTCGCGGCCGAGACCGGAAGTATCCTACTTAGCTGTACTCAGGATTTTAAGATTGTAAGTTACTACTTTTCTTTTTTAATAAATTGATTGATTATACTACACTATGGAGCCCCCCCCCCCCCCCCCCCCCTCTTTATTGCATGACCCTACAACATCGGATGAGCTTGAAGTCCATCTTGGTATCGGTATTGCTGTGATCATCTGTGCAGATCGATCGATTGCTGAGGGTACTGGATGTATTCATACCAAGGCCTAACTTGACCTGTAGGGGTCTTTATATAAGGTGAGAGGCTGGGGGAAATGAGTGGCGCACCACGGATGGTGATATCTATTGGATGAAGTGGATTTCGTTCGATCATACTGCACATGCACTTTGGTCTTTTTATATGAACTGTCACTTGGAGATCTGTCTCTTTCTTGGACTTTGATTACACTACCAGCACTTTTAGAACACTATTACACTTTATTGCTTTTTTTTGCACTTTATTAGAAATACTTGTTATTATGAACGTTTAATATTATATATCATGTTGAAGATTTGTTGCACTTGAGTATTTAGCACATCAGTTTTTAGCACATTTTTGTAAGTATTTCTCGTTTATTTGTGTTTATTATTCCTCTATTATATTGAAGATTATTTGCACCTGATTAATTTAGCACATCACCATTAGTATGGTCCTGGAAGTGTTACGTGTGTTTATCACACTTATTTTTGTTTACTTATTTATTTTTAGCTAGCGCCACATATCTCTTCCTATGGATCTCTAAACAAATGCCTGCTTCATATTGCAAAGGCATGGTCCAGGGAGCTGGTGCAAAGTAATGATGTTCAATCGACACTGGAGAGAGTGCATGTAGACAGAAAGTCACTGAAAATGACTGCAGGAGATCAGCAGCATCAGAATTGGAAAAAATATATAAAAATGATCAAAACAGTCCATAAGGGGAGAACACTTGATTTGTTATGATTTGCTTTAGCAAACTAATTGTAATCTTAAAGTGGTTGTAAAGGCAGAATGTTTTTTTATTTTAATGCATTCTATGCATTAAGATAAAAAGCCTTCTGTGTGCAGCAGCCGCCACAGCACCCCCCAATACTTACCTGAGCCACATCTTCCTCCCAGCGATGTCCACAAATGCCTCATCCATCTGGGACTCTCCCTCCTGATTGGCCCCCCGCTGCTGTCACGGCTCCGTGTCTGAATGGATACACAGAGCTGTGGCTTGATTCATGTGCCCCCATAGCAAGCTGCTTGATATGGGAGCACTCACAGAAGGGAGGGGCCAGGAGAACTGAAGAGGGACCTGAGAAGAGGAGGATCGGGGCTGCTCTGTGCAAAACCATTACACAGAGGAGGTAAGTATAACAATTAGTTTTAAAGAAAAAAAAACAAGACTTTAGTATCACTTAGATGCCATATTTATTGATATATAACCAGTGTTGGTCATCTTACTTTAAAAAAATAATTAATTAAGTTACAAATTACTTCTCCAAAAAAAGTAATTGAGTTAGTAACTCAGTTACTACATTGGAAAAGTAATTAGTTACTCAGCAAAGTAACTGACTTTTTTTTTAATATTCTTAGGGGCGGGTCTAGTATTACTGTAAGCAAGGGGCGTGTTCCCCCCTGCACGTCTATTTCCCCTCTGTACCCCCCTACACGTCTGTTCCCCCCAACACATATATCTGTTTCCCCTCTGTACCCCACTACACATCTGTCCCCCCCCCCACACACACATATCTGTTCCCCCTCTGTACCCCACTACACATCTGTCCCCCCCCACACATATATCTGTTCCCCCCTCTGTACCCCACTACACATCTGTCCCCCCCCCCCCCCCCCCACACACATATATCTGTTCCCCCCTCTGTACCCTACTACACATCTGTCCCCCCCCCACACACATATATCTGTTCCCCCCTCTGTACCCCACTACACATCTGTCCCCCCCCCCACACATATATATCTGTTCCCCCCTCTGTACCCCACTACACGTCTGTCCTCCCCCCCAGAAACATATATCTGTTCCCCCTCTGCACATCTGTCCCCCCCAAACTCACGGATCGGATCATTTTTCGGATCAGCAAATAATAATTGAATTTGCAAAAACCTGTGAAAATTCCACCACCATAAAGCCCCCACTGTAATATCCACGTCATCTCCCCAACTGTAATATTGGCTGAGTATGGCTGGGTATGGCTGAGTATGGCTGGGTAGTACCGTGTATTGCAGAGTATTGGCAGGTTGTTGCAGAGTATTGGCAGCGGGTTGCAGAGTATTGGCAGCGTGTTGCAGAGTATTGGCAGCGTATTGGCATGGTGTTGCAGAGTATTGGCAGCATATTGCAGAGTATTGGCAGCGTATTGCAGAGTATTGGCAGCCGATCTCTCCCCTCCACTGTACAGATCTGTACACAGAGGGGAGAGAGGAACCAGCGTCATCTTGACGCTAGTTTGTTTACAAGTGATTGCTCCGTCATTTGACGGAGCAATCACATTGTAAACGGCCGACGGGTGCACCAAGATGGCCGCCGCTCCGGAGCTAGGCCGAAGCCGCGGCCTTTCCTAAGGCCGAGGCCGCGGACGGCTCTGCGGATCGCGGCGGGTAATTGCGGTAACGCCACCCCAGTAATGGGAACGGCGTTACCGCGAGGGGAAGAGTAATCAGTTAGATTACTCGTTACCCTCTAAAGTAACAGCGTTACATAACGCCGTTTACTTTAATCGCGTTAGTTACATCACTGCATATAACATGCACTTTTCCCCCTTAAAATAGGGGGGAAATCGTGTGTGCGTGTTATAGGCCAATATAATCTGCCACCGAGGGGAAGGAGGGGACGAGCGCTGCCAAAATAGACAGAGCCGGTGTTCTGTCCAAAAATGTCGAATCGAATAGTGTCCGGGCAAGGAGGACAAGGAGATGTGGAAAATCTCCAAAGATGAACGGCGCCTGCGCCGTGAGTCCAGGTGCAAGCCCCACCATCCAAGTGGACATAGGGCTGCACAAAGTTAGAGGGCCCCTCGCGGGCTCGCTTCGCTCGCCACGCTTCGGGCACCGCCTCGCTTCGCTCTGCTCTTTTTTACTCTAACTCTATGTCCACTTGGATGGTGGGGCTTGAACCTGGACTCATAGAGTGGAGTTTATGGGCTGTTAAAAAACGCCCAAACTCCAAAAAACTGACGTTTATGAGCTCCAGTGTTCATGGAGTGTAAACACAGGCTTACAATCTCTATAAAGCGGGACTGTACCTGAATTTTTTTTTTTTAAAAGCCAGCAGCTACAAATACTGCAGCTGCTGACTTTTAATAAATGGACACTTACCTGTCACAGGTTCCAGCGTTGTCGGCAGCAGAGGCCGATCAATTGCTCGGCTCTCTGCTGCTGCCGGCGCCATTCTCGGTGAGGGAATGAGGAAGTGTCGCCTTTGCGCCTACTGCGCATGCGCAAATCGCTCAGCGCAATGACAATCGTCACGCGTGTGTCCCGGCACACAGCGCGCCGGGACAGGAAGTGGCGTAAACTCCCATGGGAGTTTATGCCCGGAAGTGGGTGCAAATACCTGTCTTAGACAGGTATCTGCACCCCCCTCCCCCCTGAAACGTGCCAAATGTGACACCGGAGGGGGGGGGGGGGGTTCCGAAAAGCGGAAGTTCCACTTTAGGGTGGAATCCCGCTTTAAACCCATTGCACTCTCACACCACCAAAACCAACCTCAATTTGGCCTGTTTTATATTTTTAGCAAAGTACAGTATAGAATTTCAAGACAAACAAAGCAAAATTTCAATTCTGCTAACAGAAATGTGGTTTCTAAAACAGTAATAACACATCAAAAGGAATATTCACATCAATGTGTTCTTTTACATCTAAAAATTATATACATTCATTTTTTTTAATTTTATTTTTTATTGGCAGATGCAGCATACAGCTTGTCCGTATGGCACGAGGTTCAAGCTAAAGGTGACACTCAACCACAGCTAGTAAAATAAAAATAAACATTATTGTATGTTTGAAGCTAATACAGGTCCAGTGAGCTAAGTAATAAAATACCCCCTATAGCAAATCAATCTCCATGTCTGGTGTTTTGCTAGTAAATTTTTACTGCACATTCTTATAAAGATTCATCAGCATTCTTATAAAACGCAGAGAGTAATAATAAGCTTTTCCCTGTGGTAAATGAAAGGAAGGCAGTGATAAGTCTCATTATCATAATTGAGCCTTCAGTTAAATAATCATACTGCCCTTTCTGCATCAGTCATCTGATTACGGCAAGACTTCGGCTGGATAATGAAATTCATGAGAACATATTTGTTTGTCTTTCTTGTCTGACTTTGGTATGCGTCGGTATTAAGCTAGGTACATGATGCCTTGTTCTGTGTATGACTGTGCAGGCCACATGCCTAGCTCCCAACTGTCCCTGATTTGGAGCAATGTCCCTCTTTCCTCCTCATTTGTCCCTCATTTTGGTCTGATCCATATAGTTGTATATAAAATACACTTTTTATCTTTCAAAAAGAGTTTCCCAGCGCTAAACCTTTCATCCAAATTCTAAATTGCTGCATTTGTAAATTTTAAAAGCCAATATAAAGGAATAGTAGTGGTAAAAAAAAAAAAAAAAAAAATGCCCTTGTGGATTTAAAGGGGTGTTATGTCCCGTACACACGAAATTCCGACGGAAAATGTCTGATCGGACCATGTTGTCGGAAAATCCGGCCATGTGTGGGCTCCATCGGACTTTTTCCGTCGGAATGTCCGACGGAAAAAATTTGAGATCCTGCCCTCAAATTTTCCGACAACAAAATCCGATCTGACTTTTTCCGATCGTGTGTAAAGAATTCCGACGGACAAAGTGCCACGCATGTTCAGATCAAATTACGAGACCAAACCTATTGGCTACTAGCCTCTACGTAGTTCCGTCGTACGCACCGAACGTCACCACGTTCAGAATGATCGGATTTTCCGACAACTTTGTCCGACCGTGTGTATGCAACACCAGTGTCAGACAAAATCCGTCAGAAAAAATCCCGACGGATTTTGTGGTCGGAATGTCCGACCATGTGTACAAGGCATAATGCCGTGTACACACTGAATAATGGGGTATGTGGCGCTAATCCTTGAATAAATCATCTAAAAAGCTCAGAAACTTCCCCTCGGCGCAGGAAGGGCTCAGCCCTGCCCCTCCCTCCTGTCAGTCATCAGGGACACGTGACAGGTCCCAGATGACTCGCGCATGCCCACAGTTAGAATGCCGGCACCGCCGAGCGGAGGGGGGGGGACGAGCGGGGCTTCGTTCCCCCGCATCGCTGGACCCTGGGACAGGTAAGTGTCTGATTATTAAAAGTCAGCAGCTGCAGTATTTGTAGCTGACTTTAAATTTTTTTGTTTGTTTTTTTTTTTTTCCCATAAAGATTTTATTAGAATTTTCAAACAGGTAATACAAAAGGCATCTGAAAAGAGATAACTTCATAGCAGAACAGGGTAGAAATAACATTGCAATATACATCTGCATAATACTAACAGTACTAACAGTACTCTTAATTGTAATTCCTGCATTAAATGCATTCTAAGTGCCTGACAGATATAGATGCAAATTTTCCCCTGAGATTGTCAATGCGTAACCATAATTGGTCTTGGTATCTCTTATGACTATAGTCCTTTCAGGGCAATCAAGAGGACTTGATTGGCTTTCCCGATGACAGGGAACAGGCGATCAGTGACAGGCAGAGTAGGAAGCGCGGGGAGAGGTTTGTTTACACAGACCTCTCCCCGTTCTTCAGCTCTGTGACCCGATCACGGGACACCAGCGGCGATCGGGTCCGCTGGTCCCGCGGCCGGGGTCACGGAGCTCCCGACCGGGTCCCACGGCCAGGCAATTAAAGGGCCACGTACCTGTACGTGGTTTTGCCTGACCGTGCCATTCTGCTGACGTATATATGCAGGAGGCGGTCGGGAAGTGGCTAAAGGGGTTGTTTTTTCATTCTATGTGATGTGGCAACTTTTTTTGGGGGCATCAGCTTGGCCCGGGAGGGTGGGGTTGCAATGTCAGTTTCATTCCAGTACACTGTATTGTCCTGGAATGAAGGTACCCGGAACCGGGTACAGACCTGCAAAATTCGGGACTGTCCTGGGCAATCCGGGACACGTGGTCACAAACCATTTACCAATGACAAGGGCGCTTACAATGAACAGTTTTATTTAGTTATGCAAAAGACAAAAAAGAAAAAAAAAACTGTTTGCTGTAACTGATTATAAAGTGTTAGCCGAGTTTGGCTTCAATGTGTTAGTTTATATAAATCTGCTATTACATCCAATACTCCCCCTAGACTGACCATCCTGCTGTCTGCTGTGCTCCCAGTTCTCCTTCATCCAGGGTGGGGGCACTCTAATACAGGAGGTGTAAGGGAAATAGCCTAAGAAAAGAAAACGAATGCAGCCGCCACATCTAATGATTGGTAACCTGCATTAAATTACATTTTTGGTTTTGGGATTTAATCCCATTTTAAAATAAAATAAAAAGCCCAATAAAAGATAAAATAGCAAAATCAGTTTGCGCAGCAATATTCACCCTCAGTTTAGAGAGTTCTGCCAATAGATGTCCTCAGTCTGTTGGGCAGCATCATTTAACCCACTTCCTCTGAGCCCAGGTCGTCCTCCTGGAAACAGCACAGTGGTGAGCTCATCTTTCTGTCACTTCTTGTACTGCTTCTTCCTCTCATACTTCTCTTGTATTCCAGCACTACGAGCAGAACCTGAAACAAACAACAACTGGACTTCTGATCTTGATACAGAGTGCCCGATAGTAGTGTTTGTAGAAGACCACAAGGCCACTGATTAGATACACAGAAAAAAAGTAAAAGAAAAGTATAAAGTGAAAAAAAGAAAAAGAAAAACATATATATATAATGTATATACTGTATATATATATATATATATATATATATATATATATATATATATTTATGGTCTAGAGCCCTACGGACGACATGAGTAAAGATGACATATAGGAACAACACAAAACTCACCAACATGAAATAGACCTGAAAGTGTGCCTTGGTCTACCGTATGGTACACCAAAATAAGGGGGCATACCCTAGATAAAGAATGATAAGAAGTAGTTATGGAATAATGTGGAATGAGTATTCAGTCTGAAGTAAGAATACTTGGAAGAGGCTTTTAAAAGGGGAGGGTGGGTGGGTATCACGCACAGGAAACCGACAAAGACCGGCGGCCTTTGGGCTGCTTAAATACCCTCCGGGCTCCTCCCATAACTTCAGGCCGGTACCCGGCCTTCCAATTTATGGTCTAGAGCCCTACGGACGACATGAGTAAAGATGACATATAGGAACAACACAAAACTCACCAACATGAAATAGACCTGAAAGTGTGCCTTGGTCTACCGTATGGTACACCAAAATAAGGGGGCAAAAACCTTCAGGTAGGGGATAATTATTTATTAAAGGTAATGTCACTGAGTAAGACGAGCAAAGGCCTGAGCCACCTCTAACTGTGGGTTAGGAATGTAGCGAGAGAAGCAGGCCGATTTCCGCCGACCCAGTTCCTTGATCACATGGTCCGGAACCCCCTGTCTTGAGGCCGTCGTGGCCGCCCCAATCCGGAATGAATGCCCGGAGTACTGGCTGGGGTCCAACTGGAGATCGCCGAGAAGGACCCGGACATGTGCCACGAACTGCGACGAGTTGAGGGGTTATACCGGAAAGGGTAGAAGCGGACTGGACCCTGGGCGGTCGGATAGCAGTGTCGTCAAGCGGTTTAACACGGCAACTGGGCACCAGTTGTTGTGAGTCCTGTACAGGTGAACATCTACTCCGGAACCTCGCTGCTGAGTTTTGGATGTCACCAAGTGAAGGACGTAGTGATCCTGGTGGCGGCAGAGACTACTTCTATGCAAGGCTGGACCGGCTGGGTGGCTGCGAGTGAACTCGCTGGCCGTAGAAACCCATAAAACGCCATGTGTATCGCAGCCTGCAGGACGGTGCTGAGGAGGAGACCGAAAGGGGACCTATCCAGGATGTCAGACATTCCCTTGAAGATCTCCCCCGTGGTAGGCAGCCGCTTCGGGCTGACTGGCGGCTGGTGTTTCTGCACTCCCCGTAGTAGAGCCCTCACTGCGTGGCAGGAGAACACCGAAGGCCTCGCGGGGTCTTGAAGCGACAAGTAGTGCGGCACCCCGGCCACGTACTGGCGTATCGTGCTGTGTGACAGTGCTAGGTGAGAATGACAATAAGCGCTGAGTTGAACTTCCCTGGAATGAATGAGCAGTAAACATTGAACTGATGCTGTAGTGACAGCTGGACCAGTCTGCGGAGGAAGGACATGACGGGCCTGGATTTAGGCCTGCCCTTGCTGCTGATCTTGGCTGTGGCTTGATTGTCTGTCGTGAAAGCCACAGTCTGTCCAGACCAATGGTGACCCCATAGGTGAGCGGCTGCTACGATGGGAAGAGCTCAAAGAGGGCTGACGTGGTAGTGAAGCCTGGTGTGGCTAGTAATTGAGGAGGCCAAGGGGCGGCGAACCACAAATGGCCAAAAATGGCGGCGCATCCTGTGGATGTCGCCGCATCGGTCACCACCTGAGGTGACTGCGTGGACACGACTGGGATGAACAGGGACACACCGTTCCAATTACCAAGAAAGTGTTCCCCCATGGCCAGATCTGCCCTGGCTGCCCAAGGGCTACTCTTAGACCCGAAGGTCAAATTGGTCGCGAAACAATATCGCTCCCTCCACTTGATGAGGGGACGAGCGAGTTGAGACTGGGAGCGACGGAAGAATGAGGCGCTGACAGATCATACACCAGACGTTTTTATTTGAAAAAATATTCCCTGTACAAGCCCGATAGGGCTAACCCTCCAGATGTTAAAGGGAGACTGACTGAACGGGCCTATCAAGAAGTCCCGATCCAACTCCGTCTGCAGAAGGACGTCAATCGCTGGCTCATCTGTTGCTGCTGAGCGTAGGTTCGGACATTCGTGGGTGGAGTGGGGCAGGGTGATGAGCCCGGTATGAAACCCATCGGTGAAACCCCGGATGAGGTAGCTGGCGAGTGACGGAGTGGGGTGTGAGGTCAAGTAAACACCGAGCCAAAGGGCATTGACCCGGCTTAGTCGTGGTTCTTCTGTTTGACCTCACATAGAATCCTGGGGTGCGCCCTCTGGCATAGGGTGCAAACGTGCAAGAGCCGGCACTGGCTGAAATTGCAGGAGCCGTAATTGCAATTGTTGCAAATGGCGGCTCCCCCAACCATCCGCACCGGACGTCCCAACTTGTCCACCTTTTGCCCTTGCGCCGGGGCCTGCTGAGCCTGGCTCGTGCTGGTAGAGGCCGTGCTAGCTATCGGATGGACAGAGGCTATGTTGGCACACCAGACCGTGGTGTGGGACGCTGACTGACAGACAGCACATAGCGGGGAGCGAAGACCCGCGAAGTGGCGGCAGAACAACTCCGTGTCCACTACGCTCCAGTCCGTTGTCAAATGAAACTGTGAGAATCTGGCTGCGGCTTTGGCCGAGAAGGACCGATGATAGTCGTAGAACGCTGAGCCACCATATTTGTGGCCCAGGTCTACGATCAAATGGAGGTAGAGGTCCAGTTCCTCCCGTCTGCCGGGGGAGGCTGAGCACAGCACGTCCCTAAACATGCCGAAAGCGAGCGTGAACTCGGGCACCGTGAGCTTTCTGTTGAGCCTCGGATCCTTCGCTTTCAAAACCACCGAGACGTCCCCCCAGGTGTAGGCCTTGTTCTCGGCCAAGTCATGGACCGAGATCATGAGTGAGGCCAGGTTAACGTCTCTGCCCTCTAAAATGTCCTTTCTTACGCTGGGTGGCACCAGGTGGGAAGGGTGAACGGTAGTCGTGGCAAGCTCACTACCTGCGGCCGGTGCACTGATGGCTGGGACCACCGCAGGGTCCGGAACCGTGGCAGCCGGGCTAGTCTCTAGACGAGACACCCTGTCCTGGACCTCAACGATTGAGGAAGACAGGGAAGACACGAGGGTGTGTAGCTGAGCGACGGCGGCTGAAATCGATTCCAGAGACGCCTGCTGGCTGCTGGGGCTTGCTGCGGCCGGTGGTGGGAAGAGGAGCCTGAATAGCTCCGCCTTCCTGGCCGCGGCCGAGAAGGGTATCCCTCTGCGTCTAAGCTCGGCGGACAGCCTGGGAATTGTCCATGCCCTAAGGGACTGGACACTGCCAGCCTCGGAGGCTGATGCCGGAGATAGCGGGGTGGTGAGGTCATCGCTGCCGACTGATGACATGGCGGCTGCCAAGACCCGTTACTTAGTAGACTGGTCACGTGTCTGCAGGCTGGGCCTATAAAGAGGTGACAAGCAATGAGTTTGAATGTGTCACCTATGATCTACGTACCTGCCATGAGAAAGCAGGAGCCCCTCGTGCCCCAGCGTTTTTTTTTTTTTTTTTTTTTTTTTTTTTTCCTGCTGGAACCCTGATCAAGCTGGTGCAGGTGGACCTACTGTATCCGACTGACCTGAGAGAGTGTGAGAGAAAGTACCTATTTAAGAGCCTAAACTGCTGCCGTCCAGAGCGACGGAACCCAACGTAGATGATAACAACAGGCGATAGTGACTTAAGTCGACTGCCGAGACCGCTGTGGGATCAAATGACAGATGACAACACGAATGACTGACTTGACATGTTGCCTTAACTGAACGAACTTCCCGTGACAGGGCCCGGCCTGTTCGTACCGTATGGGGGTGCCTGTGAGCCGGACTCTGGAGCACGTACAGGAATGAGGCAACCGTGACACGAGGCTAACTGCCTGGGTATTGCTGAGGCCGAACTGTGACATCCAGCTGCCACCGGGTCCGACTCCAAGCTCCCCTTTTTTTTTTTTTGTAGAAATGCGGCCGGCCTAGGGCACGCCGGCGCGAATTCGTACAGGCAGGTGACCAATTAACGCCGGGGCGTGGTAAGGTGACACAGAAATGATATAACATGACAAGGACAAGAGTCAAAGTCTCTTTTTTTTTTTTTTTTCTTGCGACTCCGCCCCTGGCGCATGTATTGAAATGAGGCCGGGCCTAGGGCACGCCGACACGAATTAGTGCGAGGTAGTGACTGCATTCATGCCGGGCGTGGTAAGGTGACAGAAATGCGATACCATGACAGGGGCAAGAATCAGGAATGTACGCAAACCAGTGATGCGATTCCGCCCTTGGCGCATGTATTGAAATGAGGCCGGGCCTAGGGCACGCCGACACGAATTAGTGCGAGGTAGTGACTGCATTCATGCCGGGCGTGGTAAGGTGACAGAAATGAGATACCATGACAGGGGCAAGAATCAGGAATGTACGCAAACCAGTGATGCGATTCCGCCCTTGGCGCATGTATTGAAATGAGGCCGGGCCTAGGGCACGCCGACACGAATTAGTGCGAGGTAGTGACTGCATTCATGCCGGGCGTGGTAAGGTGACAGAAATGAGATACCATGACAGGGGCAAGAATCAGGAATGTGCGCAAACCAGTGATGCGATTCCGCCCTTGGCGCATGTATTGAAATGAGGCCGGGCCTAGGGCACGCCGACACGAATTAGTGCGGGGAAGTGACTGCATTCCTGCCGGGCGTGGTAAGGTGACAGAAATGATATACCATGACAGGGGCAAGAATCAGGAATGTACGCAACCAGTGATGCGATTCCGCCCTTGGCGCATGTATTGAAATGAGGCCGGCCTGGGGCACGCCGACACGAATTAGTGCGAGGTAGTGACTGCATTCATGCCGGGCGTGGTAAGGTGACAGAAATGATATACCATGACAGGGGCAAGAATCAGGAATGTACGCAACCAGTGATGTGATTCCGCCCTTGGCGCATGTATCGAAATGAGGCCGGGTAGTCGTGCATCTGGATCGCCCCGATCGGAGCATGTATGGATGCGACCGGACCAGGATCGAAGCGATGGCATGAACGCCCTGTTTAACTGATGCGAAATGATTTAGCATGACCGAATGGCCCGATACGTTAGCCATGTTTGAAATGATGAAATGATTGTCATGCTAACACGTGAAATGTTTAGACACGGTCGAAGTGATTCGTACAATTAGTATGCCAACAGTGCTTCGGAATGTGAATAGCGATTTGGTATGCTCGCTGGCGCCACTGATTCGAATAATGGCAGGACATGAACGATGCGTGTGAACGCGAACGGCACCCGTGCGTGAGTCGTGTTTGAACGATTTGAAGACTGCGTAGCACGACCGCGTAAGGGAACCCTTGAGTGCCGGATGCGGCATCGGTCGGAGTGTTTCGTGGCGGGCGGCCCTGAATGTGCGTGCCGCTAGATGGCTCCCGATCGTGTACAACCAAAAACGTGCGAGTAAGTGTTTAGGTTTCGAGACAAGCAGCGCGTGGTTCGTGAGCTACGCAGACCACAGTTTAGTGACATGATAAGCAGTGCATGAGAACGTAAAACATGGGAGCCGAAGCCCTACCTGCGACAGCCGAACCAGACTCTTTGAACGAACTGCGACTCGGCGACACGAGTGCGACACGAAGGGACAACACGACTTACGAACACGGAACGCGGGACTGCAACAAGAGGAGACGGACAGACGAAAACGGAGCTCACGAACCGGCACCAACAGCGCTTGTCTCGAACGAGTCGGTCCTAGATGTCTGACGTATCAGATATCACGCACAGGAAACCGACAAAGACCGGCGGCCTTTGGGCTGCTTAAATACCCTCCGGGCTCCTCCCATAACTTCAGGCCGGTACCCGGCCTTCCAATATATATATATATATACTGTATGTGTGTATGTATATATGTATATACACACACACATACATACACACACACATACATAAACACACACATACACACACACACATACACACACACACACACACACACATACACACATACACACATACACACATACACACATACACATACACATACACACATACACACATACACACATACACACATACACACATACACACATACACATACACACATACACATACACACATACACACATACATATACATACATACACATACATACACTTTTTTTATTGCCGCTTCACCCAGCAATGATATCTCTTGATCTCAATGATATCCGTGTTTACTGCGTAAGTGCCAAATGCTCATGTAAGGCGAATGCAATATAATTCAGAATTGTAGCAATCACAAACCTGTACAAACAGTCGCCGCCGAGCTAATTTGGGATCTCGCCAACCCAACTTGATCTTATCTGAATGTTATGCTAACAGTTTATGCAAACCAAATACTTTCTCCTGTGTGTGTCAATGTCGCTTTGAAAGAAGAATAAAGCTTTTCTAAATTAAAACGCCATCCTTCACTTTGAACATTATCATTTTTTTGTTACAAAAAAAAAAGTCACATTTATCCTTTTATTTATCAGATGTTGGGGTCCATATCAGGTGCTGCACTAATTATAATAAAATTGCATTGAGAAGAATTACAGAAAAATGCATTTCACATTTTTCACTATTTACTCATAATTGAAATCTTGAAAATAAAAATATATGTATTCAAATCTGCTAATTAAAGCCCTATCTGCCCCAAGAAAAACAATATACACTATATTATCAAAATGCCATCCCAGTCTTAGTCTGTAGGGTTCAATATTGAGTTGGCCCACCCTTTGCACCTATAACAGCTTCAACTCTTCTGGGAAGGCTATCCACAAGGTTTAGGAGTGTCTATGGGAATGTTTGACCATTCTTCCAGAAGCCCATTTGTGAGGTCAGGCACAAGCATACCAAGACATTTTTTGGACAATTTTTGTTGCGCAATTGTCAGTTAAAGCTTTTTAACCACTTCAATACCGGGCATTTTCACCCCCTTCCTGCCCAAGCCCATTTTCAGTTTTCAGCGCTGTCGCACTTTGAATGACAACTGCGCGGTCATGCGACGCTGTACCAAATACAAATTACATTTTTAGAATTTTTAGAATTTTTTCCCCACAAATAGAGCTTTCTTTTGGTGGTATTTAATCACCTCTGCGTTTTTTATTTTTTGCGCTATAAACAAAAGAAGAGCGATAAGTTTGAAAAAAAAATACAATATTTTTTGCTATAATAAATATCACAAATATTTTAAAAAAATTTAAAAAATGTTTTCCTCAGTTTAGACCTATATGTATTCTTCTACATATTTTTGGTAAAAAAAAAATCACAAGAAGCGTATATTTATTGGTGTGCACAAAAGTTATAGCAGATAGTCATAGGAGATAGTTTTATGGCATTTTATTTTATTTTTTTACGAAAAATCCGCGATTTTTATCGTGACTGTGACTTTGCTGACACTTTTGACACCATTTTGGGACCATTGACATTTATACAGCGATCAGTGCTATAAAAATGCATTGATTACTGTATAAATGTCACTGGCAGGGAAGGGGTTAACACTAGGGGGTGATCAAAGGGTTAACTGTGTGTCCTAAGGAGTGATTCTAACTGTAGGGGGAGGGGACTCACAAGGGGAGGAGACCGATCAGTGTTCCTCTGACTAGGATCACATGATCGGTCTCCTCTCCTCTGACAGGATGTGGATCTGTGTGTTTACACACACAGATCCACGGTCCTGCACGGTTAACGGGCAATCGCAGGTGCCCAGCAGACATTGCGGCCTGCGGGCACGCGCATCGGGTCCCGAGTGACGCAGCGGGGGCGCGTGCGGCCGGGAAGCTCAGGGCGTCATATGACACCCGCCCGGGATGGGAGATCCCATCTGTGAATGTCATATGACAATGATGGGTACTGAAGTGGTTAAATACATTAAAAAACATTTGGAAAAAATAAATATTTTTTTACTTACCAGAAATGCCTGTTGCTAGGCAGATCGTCCTAATCTGCCACTTCCTATTCCGCAGTGATCTTCAGTCTTTCTGGGAAATTTGGGCGCGGTGTCTTCTGGGACCTGTGTGTGTCAGAAATCAGAAATCGCCGGAGGACTCGCGCATGCACAGTAGGAAACGGGCAGTGAAGCCGCAAGGCTCCACTGCCTGTTTCCCTTAGTGAGAAAAGCGGCGCTGGCACACGATACGAGGGACGGATCGGTTGACATCGCGGGCGCCCTGGACAGGTAAGTATACTTATTAACCACTTCAGCCCCGGACCAATTTGTAGCCAAAGGACCAGGCCCCTTTTTGCGATTCGGCACTGCGTTGCTTTAACTGACAATTGCGCGGTCGTGCAACGTGGCTCCCAAACAAAATTGGCGTCCTTTTTTCCCCACTAATAGAGCTTTCTTTTGGTGGTATTTGATCGCCCCTGCGGTTTTAATTTTTTGCGCTATAAACAAAAATAGAGCAACAATTGTGAAAAAAATGCAATATTTTTTACTTTTTGCTATAATAAATATCCCCCAAAAATATATAAAAAAAACATTTTTTTTCCTCAGTTTAGGCTGATACGTATTCTTCTACATATTTTTGGTAAAAAAAAATCGCAATTAGCGATTATTGATTTGTTTGCGCAAAAGTTATAGCGTTTACAAAATAGGGGATAGTTTTATAGCATTTTTATTAATATTTTTTTTTTACTAGTAATGGCGGCAATCAGCGATTTTTATTGTAACTGCGACATTATGGCGGACACATCGGACATTTTTGACACATTTTTGGGACCATTGTCATTTATACAGAAATCAGTGCTATTTAAATGCAGTAAATGACACTGTCACTATAAATGACAGTGGCAGTGAAGGAGTTAACCACTAGGGGGCGGGGAGGAGTTAGTGTGACGTGTTGTGTGTTTTTTTACAGTAGGGGGCGTAGCTGACGTCTGACGTCACTGATCGGCTGTTCCCGATGACAGGGAACAGCAGATCAGTGACAGGCAGTGTAGGAAGTGCGGGTAGAGGTTTGTTTACACAGACCTCTCCCCGTTCTTCAGCTCTGTGACCCGATCGCTCTGTGGTGCCCTGGTCACGGAGCTCCCGACCGGGTCACGAGCGCGCCGCCGGCAGCGCACGAGCGACCCCAGGGCTAGGCAATTAAAGGGGATGTAGATATACGTGCTTTTGCCTAGCCGTGTCATTCTGTAGACGTATATCTACAGGAGGCGGTCGGGAAGCCGTTAAAAGTCAGCAGCTACAGTGTTTGAAGCTGCTGACTTTTAAAAAAAAAATTTACAGCTGGAACACCGAGTTAATAAACCATTGTACTATAGCTGCAAAAATGCAAAATGTAACATAAAAAAACTGGAACTTCCATCATTTTATTCTATAGGATATCTGCTTTCAGAAAATATATAATTTCTGGGGGGGTTTAACTAATCTTCAGGCCTAAAATGACTGTTTAACCATGTGTGCAAAAAAAAAAAAATGTAAAAATGTCTCTGGCAGAGTTAATACCTTACCTATTCTATCCAAAAGTAGACCATGCTGTGGAAGGCCCTTATGCCCCATACACACGGTCGGATTTTACAACGGACAAAGTTTTTTCTCCTGCTCTCAAATTTTCCGACAACTAAGTCCTATCGGACTTTTTCCGATCGTGTGTAGCGAATTCCGACGGACAAAGTGCCACGCATGCTCAGATCACATTACAAGACCAAAGCTATTGGCTACTAGCCTCTACGTAGTACCGTCGTACGCAACGAACGTCACCACGTTCAGGATGATCGGATTTTCCGACAACTTTGTCCGACCGTGTGTATGCAACACCAGTGTCGAACAAAATCCGTCATAAAAAATCCGACGGATTTTGTGGTCGGAATTTCCAACCGTGTGTACAGGGCATTAGATGTCCCTTCTCCATATTTATTCTTTTCGAATTTTGAAACCCTTAAGTTGGGTATTGGAAGAGCTGCTGGAACAGGAACATGCCACATAAAGGCTTTATTTATCCACATACGTTCACAAAAGAACTCCCTGTGGCTATGATAGCATATTGGATAGTGGATCATACAGTAACACCTACATCATTGGTTTTCAAACAGTGGTGTGCATACCCCGAGGGGAGCTTCCATCACCATCTGATCCGCTATATATCCTCACTCCTGGGAAAGCAGGTGCAAAGATTGCTAATGTTGTATCAGCAGTGAGGATGGATATCCAGTGTCTGTGAATATCACATAATATCAGATACCTCGAGGGATGATCCAAATGTTGCATTCAGCATACTAACTATTAAGGAAAGCTTGGGCAGGATTCAATGTAACAGTTGTGATTTAGGATGCCCTGGAGCAAATGTACTGACATCATTGTATAACATAACATATACATCAATTGTGACACTCTTTTTGTCCCTCACTAGAGAATATATTTTATGGACACTTGGAATTAAAAGCATTTGATTTATGCAAAAATGTATATATTGTGAAGATATGATGGGGTGATAACGTTAGTGGGGTGGCTCCATCACATATGCAGACATCCTTTTTCATTACAAAGGTTTTGCTAGAACAATGGACTGCAAGCACTTAATGGATTTGTATGAAGGCATGCTAAGGCTGGATTCACACCTATGCAGTTTTAGTGCTTTTTGCATTATGCAGATTTGCACTACAGCCCATTTAACATTGTTTTCTATGGAACACGTTCTGTAGTGCAAAGCTGCAAAATGCAAAAAACACAAAAAATGCATAGGTGTGAATCCAGCCTAATGCCGCGTACACACGGTCGGAATTTTCGTCGGGAAAAGCTCTGATGGTTTTCCCGTCGGAATTTCCGACGGAATTTCGCTCAAACTGTCTTGCCTACACACGGTCACACCAAATTCCGACGGTCAATAACACCACGCCTTAAAAAAACGTTTGACTGCACTATAAAAGGGAAGTTTAATGCTTCTGAGCATGCGTCGAATTGTTTCCGAGCATGCGTCGGAATTTTGCGCGTCAGAATTGCATACACACGATCGGAAAATCCAATAGAAAGGTTTTCCGTCGGAAAAATTAAGAACAGGTTCTCAATCCAAAGTCCGTCGGAAATTCCGACAGAAAAAGACCGATGGGCATACACACGGTTGGAAAATACGATGAAAAGCTCCCATCGGACTGTTTCCATCGGAAATTCCGAGCATGTGTACACGGCATAAGAGTTTGATAGGTGTGATGGTCTGTGGGTGGACATTTAGCAAATTCTTGATGCTGTATATTGTGGGTTGAGCTTTGGTTTTAGTATTTGTAATTGTTCAGTAACATTATTTTATAATTTTGTATATATCTATATTGGACACAACTTTCTTACACTAGTGTGGTAGCACTGTGCTTCCCAGAGCAGAAAGTTTTAGTTCCAGTGTCCACCAGCGGGTGTCTGCCAGCAGACAGCAGTTGTCAGTATGCAGTCTCCACTTGATGATGGTTGCTGGAAGGGTACTTAACCACTTGACCTCTGGAAGATTTAGATCCCTTTCACACTGAGGCACTTTGCAGGCACTATAGCGTTAAAAATAGCGCCTGCAAAGCACCCTGAAACAGCGGCTTCATTCACTCCGGTGTGAAAGCCTGAGGGCCTTCACACTGGAGTGGTGCGCTGGCAAAGCGTCAGAAGAAGTCCTGCCTGCAGCTTCTTTGGAGCGCATTAGGAGCGGTGAACTCACCGATACTAAAGCACCTCTGCCCATTGAAATCAATGGGCAGTGGCGCCGAACCGCTAGCAAAGCACTGCTGTAGCAGCGTAGATGTGGCCTAAAGTGTTTGTCTACGGTTAAGTGTTCATTTGGTGTCTCAATTGTGTAGTCAGTTTTTGTGGGGAGATATTTCTGTTTGTGTTGGTTTTGGCGGGATCAGCCACTATTTTTTTTCATTTGTTAAGGTCGGCCATTTTGTTGAAGTCTGTTATGTTGTGGACCGATTGTCGCGGGCCATTTTGTTGTAGACCAGATTTCATCTAACATGTGGTCGTGGTCCAGCTTCCGTCGGCCATTTTGCTGTAGTCCGGATTTCATCCACCATTTTGTCGTGGCCTGATTTTTGTTTGTTGAAACTACCATTTCGTGTCTGCTGTGTTTTGGTTCTGGTGGAATTGCTCTGCTTTTGGGCCAGGTTTCAACGTTTAGTGTGGTTGAGTCATCTTTTTGCAGGAATTTCAATTTTTGGCTTTAGTTGCATTGTTTTTGTGCAATATTTTAGTCTTGAGTGAAATATAGTCTGTCTTTTTGTACGGAACTCCATTTTCTATAGAATCATTTTGGGTTTTTAAAGTTAATTCCAGTTGTTTTACGAAGTTTTATACTGTAATTTGGTTTTGCAGAGAGTAAACGGGAGGCATCCACGTTATTGTTGTAACATCTAGGTACAGATTGAAGCCATAATATTGTTTTGAATAGTGGAGGATTTCATGGTGCTTTGTAGTTGTCTGACGGACATGTTTAGAGGGCTGTATATCATGAGACCAATCGGAATTCAAGTGCACGATTGTATTAGCATAAAATGTGAGGAGTAGTCAGGCAGTGTATAATAATCAGAAGCCCAGGGGCCGGTTATAGTGATAAAGGTGCAAACAATAACCGCTCCGAAAGTAAAGCGCTGGGGTTCTCTGGATGCAGAGTCCGCCAAAAAAAAAGCGATTTGAATTGTGTGGGCCATCCATGCAGGGATGGGAACCAGGCACCACAGTCAGAGAGCTGCATAGGATATTAAATCTGAGTATGGGGCTAAGGCTAAGGCCATTAGACCCCATTAAAGATTGGCATATATGGTCAGAGGGTACAGTAAGGTGTATTCCTATGTAAGGTACTTTTGATGTCTGGAGGTACGAGACCCCAGAATATAAATACCTTGGATGTAGCTCGACTGTGGCTTCAGAAATCTTTAATGATGAGTGGATTGATGAATGTGTAGTACACGTTTGTGTGGTTAAAATTCTTATGCTTGTTTTTGAACTTTGTGTGGCTGGTCCATGCAAGATTTGGAGCTGCTCTTGTGTTTTTCCCATTGTATTTTTTTCTATTGCTAAAAGAGTGAAGGCAGCATTCCGTCTGGTTGTTTTGTTTTTATTTTTGTTTTGGAAACTATGAAATATCTCCCACACATTTAAATCAAAATGTTTGTCTCATGCTTTAGTCTTCTAATTGTTTGTATGTAATAACATGAATATGTTAGAACCCACCGCGGCAGCCCTCCTACGCGTTGCGGCTGTTGTATTTTTGTAGGAACGTGAAACTAAGAGTTACAGAGGGTTTCGTTATTGTTGGTTTTGAGGAATGTCAGTGACAATTTACCAATGTACACGAATGTTGTATTGTTTGCCATTCTTTGCAGGTTAAAGATGAAAAATAGAGTAATATTCTTTGTTTATAAGCATCTTTTTCAGGTCCAGTGAGTTTCTGAAAGTGTATGTACGGTACATAGAAAGCAGGTGTATGTAGATAGCTGTACACATGCATAAGTGCACACGCCTGAAAGAAGGTAAAAGTACAGTAGTCTGTTTCATAGTTTTTTTTTTCTGCACCATTCTAAACCCTGTGTCTCTCTTCCTCCGGTTTGTATTGAGGAAGGAAATGGAGGATAAATGTAAGAATTTCAGTTTTCAAACTAATAATACTAACCTTTCTAACTCTAAGGCCGCGTACACACGATCGGACTTTCCCGCGGTATTGTCCGCCGGACTAGAGTCCATCAGACATTTCAACCGTGTGTGGGGCTCCGGCGGACTTTTTGTTGCCAAAAGTCTGGCGGGCTAAGTTTTGACTTAAAATTGTAAGTCAACAATCCCGCCGTCTGTGTGTTAGTCCGCGAGACTTTTGAAATGAACGGACTTGCAGACACAGGATCGGAAAGTCCGTTCATTTAGAACGTGACTCCAGGTAGACGGGACTAGCAAAGGCAGTCAATGCCGCCACGCTAGCCCCGTCACCTGGTATGGATTTAAAGGGGAATCCCTACGCGGAAAAAACGGCGTGGGGGTCCCCCCCAAATCCATCTCAGACCCTTATCCGAGCATGCAGCCAGGCCGGTCAGGAAAGGGGGTGGGGACGAGCGAGCGCCCCCCCTCCTGAGCCGTACCAGGCCACGTGCCCTCAACATGGGGGGTGCCCTGGGGAAAGGGGGGCCCTGCGGCCCCCCCACTCAAAGCATCTTGTCCCCACTTATGTTGATGAGGACAAGGGCCTCTTCCTGACAACCCTGTCCGTTGGTTGTCGGGGTCTGCGGGCGGGGGGCTTATTGGAATCCGGGAGCCCCCTTTAATAAGGGGGCCCCCAGATACCGGCCCCCCCACCCTATGTGAATGAGTATGGGGTACGATGTACCCCTACCCATTCACCTAAGGGAAAAAGTGTAAATAAAAAAAAACGACACCATTTTTTTAAATACTTTTTTGCACAGCTCCATTCTTCTGAGTTTCTTGCTGACGATCAGTGGGTGTCCCCCCCCCCTCTTTATGAAATGAATGAAATGGCACTTTTTTGGGGGGGGGCAGGTACCCGCTCCCACTTACATTTGGATCGCCTACCGAGCGGAATCCCCGCCCCCAGCAGTCTTCTGGGATATGTCACAGGTCCTAGAAGACTGCCGGACCATTCACAATGTGCAGAGCGGCTGACTCTTGCGCTGTGGGCACCCGGCTGTGAAACCACAAGCTGTCACATCCGGGTGCCCACAGTTAAGATGTCAGTGCTGGGGACAGAATACTGATGGTACCTTGAGTCAGTGTTTTGCTGTGCTGCGCTAAGTCAGATGCTGTTGCCTTTTATCCTGCTCCTGCTTCTGATCTTACTCTTGTCTTGCATCCTGTACCCTGAACCCTGCTGCCTTTTATCCCCTTGTTCCTGAGTCATACCAGCCCTCCCTGGATCACTCACCCGACCCAGATTAAACACAGGCTTGGCGGTCAGGCAATCCTGAACATTTTACCTATGCTAATGCCCTGTACACACGAACGGTTTTGCCGTCGGAATAAACTCTGAAGGTTTTTCCGATGGAGTTCCGACGGAATTCCGCTCAAGCTGTCTTGCATACACATGGTCACACCAAAGTCTGACCATCAAGATTGCAGTGACGTACAACACGTACGACGGGACTAGAAAACAGAAGTTCAATAGCCAGTAGCCAATAGCTTCCATCTCGTACTTGCTTCAGAGCATGCATAGTTTTTGGTGCGCCGGAACAGCATACAGAAGAGAGTTTTTCCGATAGAAAATAATGCAGCCATCACATGTAGAAATTGGTAAGCTGCACTATAATAAAAGTTTTCTTTTGGGTTTATTATCGCTTTAGGTCCATACATGTAGACAGGACATGGCTGCAAAGAGGCTGCAGGAGAGATATTACAAAGGATATAAATAGGTCAGAACCGCATTTAAAGTGGTTGTAAACCCTTACAGACCACTTTGACCTACAGGTAAGCCTAGATTAAGGTTTACCTGTAGGTCCAAGAAATATCTCCTAAAACTGCACGGTTTAGGAGATATTTGCAAAAAGACAGGCACCGGCGCGCAGTGGCCCGTGCGTATGCGCAGGAGTGATGTCATCACGGCTCCAGCCAGTCACAGCGCCGAAGCCGCGATACCTGGAAAGAAGATGGACACTCCGTGGAAGAGGGGACAGCGGTGACATCGCTGGCTCCTGTGTCAGGTAAGTGACACATAATGGGCTACTATACGATGCATAGTAGTCCATTATGCTTTACCTTTGCAGGGAAACAAAGAGGAAGTAAAACCCATCAGGGTTTACTTCCTCTTTAATGTAAAATTGTGGTTCATTTTGGGTTTACATCTACTTTGGAGGTGGATGGTCATAGGCTTCCAGTGCATACTGGGACTTGCAGCCTTATAGCCGTCGCCTGGTGCGGAGCAAAGTTTTTTACATAAAGAAAAGAGCGAAAGAACATTCTGTATATATTCATATTATTCCCCCACTTTGATCCACGAAACATAAAATTATGCTTTTGAATAAAACTCTTTATAAACAGCCAATATTCCCCATAATTGTACAGAGCTCTGTAAAAGATGACATCCATTGAAATGCTCCCACTTAGGTGACAGGCATCTAAATTGTATTTGCATGCTAAAACACCCTTTGAAGTCTCTTTCATCCTAAATTGCTGTATCTGTTTTGACGATGCAAACAGTCATTCAGATGGTTTACATTTTTTTATAACACAGACAACAGATAAAAACAATATAAAATGCAAGAAAAGAATATAACTATTTATCAAAGAGAGTATATACATAGGGCCGTTTTTCATCAGACAATCAGCGCCGTTCAAGACACAGGTTCACCTGCAGTGAATGTATAGTGAATATTAGATTCACTTGGGTTGATTTATTAAAACTGGAGAGTGCAAAATGTGGTGCAGCTCTGCATAGAAACCAATCAGCTTCCGGTTAATTCTGGTTAACCACTTGATATCCGGAACATTTACCCCCTTCCTGAACAGGCCATTTTTTGCGAGACGGCACTGCGTTAGTTTAACTGACAATTGCGCGGTCATGCAACGCTTTACCCAAATAAAATGTACCGTATTTATCGGCGTATAACACGCACTTTTTCCCCCTTAAAATCGTGGGAAAGTCGTGGGTGCGTGTTATACGCCGATCCCCCCCAAAAAAGTGCAAAAAAAAAATCAAACGTCACCGAAAAACAGCGACCGCCGTCAATAAAAAACGAGCGCCGCCGGAAAAAAAACAAGCGCCAAAGAAAAAGACCGATCTGTCTGTTCGGCTCGGCTCGCAGTCCCGCCTCCCTGCGCTCGCTTCCGAAACAGCAGGGGGGCGGGACTGCGCGCCGAGCCGAACAGACGGCTCGGGTTTTTCCGGCGTCGCTCGCAGTCCCGCTTCCCTGCGCTCACTTCCGAAACAGCAGGGAGGCGGGACTGTGAGCCGAGCCGAACAGACGGCTCGGGTTTTTTCCGGCGCCGCTCGCAGTCCCGCCTCCCTGCGCTCGCTTCCGAAAAACAGCAGGGAGACGGGACTGCGAGCCGAGCCGAACAGACAGCTCGGGTTTTTCCGGCGCCGCTCGGTCTTTTCCCACGCCGCGGTCTTTCTAGGCGGCAAATTTAAATGTGGGTAACCTGCAAATGACACTGACAAGCTGCAAAACACACTGGGCAAGCTGCAAAACACACTGGGCAAGCTGCAAATGACGCTAACAAGCTGCAAATCACACTGGGCAAAGCTGCAAATGACGCTTAAATGTAAGTGTTGTTTTTGCCTAAACTTCCCTCCTAAAACTTTTTTTTCCTTAAAATGCCCTCCTAAACTTGGGGTGCGTGTTATACGCCGGTGCGTGTTATACGCCGATAAATACGGTATGTCCTTTTTTTTCCCCACAAATAGAACTTTCTTTTTGTGGTATTTGATAACCACTATGTTTTTTATTTTTTGTTTTTTTTGCGCTATAAACAATTAAAGACTGAAAATTTGGAAAAAATATGTATTTTTTTACTTTTTGCTATAAAACATATCCAGTAAAATCGAATTTCTTCATAAATTTAGGCCAATATGTATTCTGCTACTTTTTGCTCTTTTTGGTAAAACAAAATTCCCAATAAGCATATATTGATTGGTTTGCGCAAAAGTTATACCGTCTACAAACTATGGATATATACTGAATTTTTTTTTTTATATTAGTAATGGCGGAGATCAGCGACTTATAGCGGGACTGCGATATTGTGGCGGACAATCGGACACTGACTGACACTTTTGACATGTTGTGGGAACCAGTGACACTAATACAGTGATCAGTGCTAAAAAATATGCACTGTCACTGTACTAATAACACTGGCTGGGAAGGGGTTAAACATCTAGGGCGATAAAGGGTTAACTGTGTGCCTAGCCAGTTTTTTTGTGTACTGTTTTAGGTGCTTTTACAAGGGGAAGTGATGGATCTTGTTCCCTGCTTTACAGGGACACAAAATCCATCACTTCTCCCCCTGTCAGAACGAAGCTTTGCCTTATTTACATAGGCAGAGCTCTGTTCTGTGTCTCTGCCCGACGATCAGCAGGTGCCGGCGGACATGAAATGTAACTCCTATCTAGGGCTTTTTTCTCATTTACACTTAAAGACATTTGAGCCACAGTTTTATTGCACCGTGGACCCCCCCACCTTAACCTTAGGATGAGGCCCGATGGGGTGGTCGTAATGCATTGCTTCACTTCTGCAGGAAAATGGTTACCCAATGTCACGTTAGGCAGGCACTACCACCACCAAACGTAATCCAAGGAAATGATTGTGGCCCGGCCCCAATCACAAGCTTTTACAGATAAAAACAGGCATTCAGGACATATCGCCTCCCAGCCACCTGTCAACTGCTCGAACAAGAGATCCACCACAGGGTTGCAATCACAGCCACAAGTGTGAGTCCAGATTAGACATGTGCAATTTGTTTAGTTTTTTTTCGTTTTTTTTCGTTCATTCGTTTTCGTACGAATGAACGAACGATTCGCTAAAAATTTTAACGAATCATTCGAATCAGAAAATAACGAAAATCCGAAAAAAACTAATTAGAAACAACGAATGTACGAATGAAGAAAATCCGAAAAACGAAAACAGGAACAACTAAAATGAACGAAAAAATTTGTACATTCGTAACTTTTTTTTTTTTGTTGAATTGGTAATTTTCTGTGTCCCTTACAATGGTGCTGCTTAACGTGCTTCGAATAGATTGAACGAAAAAATTCGTACATTCGTAACTTTTTTTTTTTTTCGATTCGTAATTTTCTGTGTCTCTTACAATGGCGTTGCTTAACGTGCTTCGAATGGATTGAACGAAAAAATTCGTACATTCGTAACTTTTTTTTTCGATTCGTAATTTTCCGTGTCTCTTAAAATGTAATAATAGCATACACATTACATAAAATTATGAATTATGCACCGATTACGAATCTACGAATGTTACAAATGTACGAATAACTACGAATGCGTCCGAATTTCAAATAAACGAAAATTAAACTAACGGAAAAACGAATCAACGAAAAAAATAACTCTTACGAATGTACGAATCATTACGAATACGAACACCGACGACTTACGAATGTACGAATCGTTACGAATGCGAACACCGACGACTAACGAATTTACGAATCGTTACGAATCAACGGAAACGAAAAACGAAACGAAAATAAACAAATTTTTTTTGTTGTGCACATGTTTAGTCCAGATGTGAATTTATATGCAGGTATAATAAGTTTGCAGTGCATTTTTGTGTTGCTTTGCTTATTTTAGTGATTTTCATAGCATAAATATAAGTAGAAGCTGGGCTTCCCGTAAGCATATGCTAATTAACTTGTTTGACTGTTTTTTGAAGCTCAGGACAGGAAGTGGGGTTGGCAGAAAGTAAGCAGAGGCAGAATAACTTGAAACACAACAATGTTCTAGAGACAAGAGCAGTTCTAGAGCAACTTTTGCAGGACTCTATAACAGCATAACAAAAAGGAAGGTATTACGTACCTGGTGCTGGAGGACAATAGAGAGAACTCCCCTTGCAGCTAAGCTTCAGACTCCCCTGAAGGTGGAACAGGAGGAGTCAGGCTCAAATAATCATGGGGCGGTTACTGGAATTGCTTGCAGGTGTGTTCTTACTGGATTGTTGTCAGACGGGATGTCCAGGTACTCAGATGAAACACCAGGATAGTGTCTGCAGACAGGTGGCGCCCGATGGGCAGAGCAGGAGTTAGGGGAGAAGCCGGTTCAAAGCCAAGGTCAGGTACCAGGTGAGAATAAGAGCAAGCATGGTCAGGTTGGTGACCAAAGTCATAGGAGAGCGGAATCAGACAGTCTGTTTAAGAAGCTGGGCTCAAATCAGGAGACAGACAGAAGACAGGTCCAGGGGCAAGCCAGGTCGGTAATGGGTAGAACAGCAAACGCACTGGAGAGCCGAAGAGCAACCAGCAATCACAGAGCGACACTAGCTCCCTTATAAAGACTGTTTGGCGCCAGTCTGGGCCGGTTATGTGTGCGCCTGCACACATTTGTGCAGCCATGTAAAAGGCTGGCAAGAATGCTAGGCCTTCGTGAGCTTCTGCTGCAGATAGAATCCTGTGCCACAGGGGATTTCACTGGGCCAAAGGGGAAATTTCACCTGGGGATGATGCCCGATATCTCGCAATCACTCATAGAGTAGAGCCTATGATGATCGTGAAGCTACTATAAACTGAGCTAAGTACCCTTTAGAATGTTATGCTCATTAGGCTATCTATTCTATTCACACGCTATCTATTACCTTTAGAATGTGTTTTATGTTTATGTATCAGTCATTTATTGCCTTTCTGACTGCCTGAAAGGTCTGTCAGGTTGTCATCTCCAAGATTCAATCACAGTTGTTATTGCGGTGAGTGCAAACGGAGAGTGGGAGGAGGCGAGTGCTCAACTTATCTGGTGGCATTTCCATAATTGTAAATAGCTTGTATGTACAGCTTTTACCGCAAAGAACCTTGTCACAAAGCAATATCATTTTTGCAATTGCACTGTGTTTGTGGTGTATTTTAGTCTGCACCTGCACTGTTGCCAATACAGTGGAACCTTGGATTACAAGAATAATCCGTTCCAGGAGAATGCTTGTAATCCAAAGCACTTGCATATCAAAGCGAGATTCCCCATAGAAGTCAATGGAAACAAAGATAATTTGTTCTGCATTGACTTCTATTGCATGCAATACCGCATGTGGCCAGAGGTGGGGGGCGCCGAAGAGCCTCGGAAATACTCGGGGACAGCACGGCTGAACTCGGAAACACTCTGAAAGGCTCGGAAACACTTGGGAACTGAGTATTTCCGAGTGATTCAGAGTATTTCCAAACGGCTCCAAACCTTTCCGAGTGCACCGATATGTGTCTTTTGTGTTCTATCGTAGTCGCACATTTCTTGTTGCATTCTTTGTAAAGTCTGAATGCTGATGATGATCCCTCAGCCTTGTATTTTTTGAAGGCCTTCTCATTTGCTTTTATATGCATTTTTTACATTGGAGTTGAGCCATCCAGGACTTCTGTTCACTGTTTTAAATTTATGCCCCAATGGGATGAACTGGCTAATGCCCTTATTTAATATGCTCTTAAAGCAAACCCATCTCTCCATGTTCCATGTTCCTAAGATTTTATCCCAATTTATATATTCTAGCAAGGTTCGTAGTTTAGGGAAGTTGGCTCTTTTGAAATTCAGTGTCTTTGTATTCCCCTTATGTTTCCTATTTGTGAGATTTATACTGAAGCTAATTGACCTGTGATCGCTGTTTCCTAAATTGCCCCGTATTTCCACATCCGTGATCAGGTCTGTATTGTTGGTAATCAGTAGGTTTAGTAACGCTTTGTTTCTAGTTGGTGCGTCTACCATCTGACCCGTGAAATTGATCTGTTTTTGAATATCCAATCTCAGGAGCTGTCATTTTTCTCTTTTCTTCGCTATGTAGCAAGTTGCTAACTCAGAACGAGCATGCACCCAGTGAAGCTTTAACACCCCCTGATACACACAGACTTTCTTCATTAAGTCTAAGAACAGAAAACAAAAACCAGTGGGACTTTTTTCGGTACACTCAAATCGTGAAATACGTGAAATTAACAAAATATCTCTCATAAAAAATGTTTACACTTTATTTACATCACATAAAATCCATTGAGGTTCCAAAAATGAAGTTTCAATAATTACATGTCTATATCTTTTCAAATTGTCTTCTAGTACCATATAACCACTCGCTTCTCCTGGGTGCACATTTCCCACACTGCACTCAAAACACACTCCATTTGCAATCTGTAAAGTTAATAGCAACTCAAATGCAAATCCCAAATGCAGTGCATATACAAGACCGGATCATAAGGTAACGCAGTTCCATGCGATTTGATGTGGCGTATTTTTGAAAAGTAGTGCATGCATGACTTTCTGTGTTCTGGTGCGATTTGCATCAGGCAGCAAAATGGCACCGCACGGGATTATGCAGGAATCGCCCAGGAATGTGCCCTGTGCGATTCAGGTGTTAACCTTAAAATGGTTGTAAACCCTTACATATCCCAAATAAAGTGACTGGCCTCAGGTGATACACAGAGATAAAGAAAATCCTCCTACATAAGTTGTACCTGTTTATCTGTGGCCCTCTCTCCTCTACAGCCATCTACAGCACACATTTAACACAGTATTTCGAGCTCTAGCAGGCAAGGGGTGGGCATGTGACATCAGACATTGTAGAGCACAGAGCAGGGAGCAGAATGTAATCTGAGATCTGAATGGAGGGAAAGAACACCCCCCTCCCCCATAAAGTTTTATAGGGAAACGTGCACAGCTAAGGCTCTCAATCACCCTATATGTGCTGAAGGGGGGCTGGGGCTGTCCCCTGTGATTTTGGGGTGTTGACATAACCTGTCAAGAAATGACTCATGCAGATAGCAGAGAGAAGAGACAGCAGACATAAATTAGACCCCTTTCACACTGCGGGCGTTTTTCAGGCGCTACAGCGCTAAAAATAGTGCCTGCATAGCGCCTGAAAAAAGTGGCGCCATTCACTCCAGTGTGAAAGCCCGAGGGCTTTCACACTGGAGCGGTGCGCTGGCAGGGCGTCAGAAAAAGTCCTGCCAGCAGCTTCCTTGGAGCGGTGAATTCACCGCTCCTCCACCGCTGCTCCCCATTGAAATCAATGGGGCAACGCTGCGAAACCGCCGGCAAAATGCAGCTCCGGTTGCATTTTGCGGGCGGATTTAACCCCTTTACGGCCGAATAGCGCCACTAAAATGACGGTAAATCACCGCCCGATTTACCGCTGACGCCCGGGGAGGCTCGGTGAGAAAGGGGTCTTACAGTAAGTGCTTTGGATTGAGGCAAATATACACTATAGAACAGGGGTTTCCAACTCAATTTAATCACAGGCTGCATCAGCATTATGGTTGCCCTCAAAGGGCCGATTGTATCGGTAAGACTAGATGTCAAGAGAACACCCCCCCCCCTTTACATAAGATGTAAAAATCCCCCCACCATCAGAAGTCAAGTCCACCACCCTCCCTTATATCACAGCGCACCCCCATTACCTTGTGCTGCTGCCGGGAAGAAGCTGTGAAGCTGAAAAGCAGAAGGTGCAGGGTCTGGAGAAGGACCAGAGGAGGGCTGAACTCAGCTGCCAGAGTCTGCTGAATGCTGAGGCCAGGGAAGGCAGAGACGTGGGGGTGCATCAGCTGCTCAGAGAGACACAGGATCAGTAGAAGGAGTTCTGTCCTCCTCTCTGTTGTTGAGATAAGTTGGGGGTGGAGACTTATGCCGCGTACACACGATCGGACATTTCGACAGACTAGGTCCGACGGTCTTCCCGACGGACTTTAGGCGGAGTTCCGGCGGACTTTCCGAACGAACGGACTTGGCCACACACAAGCACACCAAAGTCCGACGGATTCGAACATGATGACGTACGACCGGACTAGAATAAAGAAGTTCATAGCCAGTAGCCAATAGCTGCCCTAGCGTCGGGTTTAGTCCGTCTGAAAGATTTGAAACACGTTTTATTTCTAGGTCCGTCAGACTTTTGGGGAAAAAAAGTCAGTTGGAACCCACACACGATCGAATTGTCTGACGGATTCCGGTCCGCTGGACCTAGTCTGCCGGAAAATCCGATCGTGTGTACGCGGCATAAGGGGATGCTGCAGCTGCAGGAGAGGTGAAACGGCCTAGCAGGCTGGATTCGACCCACAGGCCCTGTGCTTGACACATGTGCTATAGAGGGGCATGCTTTGCTCATTTTTTATTTCAGAGGTTTACGACTTATGCAGCGTACACACGATCGGAATTCCGGCCAGAAAAAGACCGATGAGAGCTTTTCTTCGTAAAATGCGACCGTGTGTAGGCGCCATCGGAATTTTGCTGGCCGAATTTCCGCCAGCCAAAAATTGAGAGCATGTTCTCAATTTTTCCGACGGAAAAGGTTTCTATCGGAAATTCCGATCGTCTCTAGCAATTCTGACGCGCAAAATTCCTACGCATGCTCAGAAACAATTCGGCGCATGCTCGGAAGAATTGAACTTCATTTTTTCTCGGCTCGTTGTAGTGTTGTACTTCACCGTGTTCTTGACGGCCGAAATTTGGTGTGACCTTGTGTAGGCAAGAAAGTTTGAGCGGAATTCGGTCGGAAATTCCGTCGGGAAAACCATCAGAGCTTTTTCCGACGAGAATTCCGATCGTGTGTACGCGGCATTAAACGTTTCCTAATATCTGCACATTACATGTTGATTATTACAGTGATTCACATAGTATATAGACTTGGGATTTATTTTTATGAGAAAAATGTATATTTTATGACCTCAATGTACCAAAAAAGCCCCACTGGTTTTGGTGTTCTTGGAATTATTGAAATTTAGAGATGATGGTATGGGCATAAAATATTAAATTTTGAGTAATTTTATTATTTTATTATTTCTTCAGTAGGTGGAGGACAGATAAAGACTAAAGTCCTGGATCTTTCACCTTCAAAACCAAGTCAGCGATGTCTTCTCTGATGATATGATAAAATGAAAAAACATTGTATTACTTAAGAAAGAAAACACTTCCCCGGTGAAAATGCTGAAATATGAAGATGTGAAATAATGCTTAATGTTGGTAATTAACTGCAGCATTTTATTTTGTCAGCCGAACGGCAGACACTGAACGATTCCCATGCAAGACATTTTCTGAAACCTATTCTGTGCTTGGGAGAAAAACTTTTTACCACTGCCGATTCATCATCTCTTAATGAGAACATTTACAAAGGCAGGAATTCTTTTTAAACCCCCTCTATTTATAGCGCAATCCCCTCTCATCTACCTGAAAAAATTGAGAGGGTACGGCTTAAAAATTGCTGTTATGAAGCATTAAATCTAGTGAAGTGCAAAGTAGAAGGATTAAAGAGGTCCTCCTGCAATAAAAGCAATCTCTTTGTTTAACCGCTTGCAGACCAGCCGCCGCAGTTTTACTGCGGCAGGTTGGCTCCGCTGCGCGAAATCCCGTTGTACGTGATCTATCCCCCGTGATCTATCTAAAAATGCCATAAATCTATCCCCTATTTTGTAGACCGTATAACTTTTGCGCAAACCAATTAATAAACGCTTATTGCGATTTTTTTAAAGAAAAATATGTAGAAGAATATGTATCCGCCTAAACTATGGAAAATAATGTTTTTTTATATATTTTTGGGGGTATATTTATTATATCAAAAAGTAAAAAATAATGATTTTTTTTCAAAATTGTTGCAATTTTTTTGTTTATAGCGCAAAAAAAAAAAAAATGCAGAGGTGATCAATTACCACCAAAAGAAAGCTCTATTTGTGGGGAAAAAAGGACGTCAATTTTGTTTGGGAGCAACGTTGCACGACCGCGCAATTGTCAGTTAAAGCGACGCAGTGCCAAATCGCAAAAAGTGCTCTGGTCTTTGGCCAGCAAAATGGTCCGGGGCTGAAGTGGTTAAAGCTGGATTCCAGGAAAAGTGAAATTCCTCCTGTTGCGGTAGGACTGTCCCTGCAGTGCAGGGGTAAATGCTTATTAAGATCTAGGGGGACCTAGATTACTTACTTGATCCTCCCAAAACTGCTGGGCCTCTGAACTGTCCATATGTCTGGACAATTTACCTGGTGCACATCACTCTGTGTTGAGAAAGGGATCTTTTTTTCCTGGATACAGAATATACTAGGATGAATGCATACAAAGATGCCGGAGGTCCTTGTGATGTTTGAGTGAACCTGAGTAGAATGGTCCTTGCAGCCATGTTGTGCCACCGTCTTTACTTAAACTATCTCCGCTCTGAGTACAATCTGTTCACCCTGAAGAAGGCTTTTTGGCGAAACGCGTTGGGCTCTTTAGTGCACCTAAGCATGTCTTCTTTGGACAACCTACACCTTGAATAACTGGGGGAAGCCATGCTCCCAGGGTTTTTTTTTTTTTGGGGGGGGGGGGGGCAATCTGCTATTAAAATACATATACATCTTGTTGCTAGGTGAATTGTCATTAGGGGGTTGTATTTTGTTAGGTTGATGGATTTTGCAATATTTATGTTGTTTTTAACATTATGGGGCTCTTGGCAGCCTACATTTGTGGTTTTCAACAAAGAATGTTGGATGTAAATAAAGGTCTTCTATTTTTTCTGAAAGATTACCCACATTAAAAGTCCCATATCTTTACTTTTTCTGTTTTTTACTGGATACTAGTTGTTAAATGTTTAAAAGGGATGTGGTGGTAAATGCCAACTTCTCTCCCCGATAGATACACTATATGGCCAAAAGTATTGCGATGCCTGCCTTTACACACACATTAACTTTAATGGCATCCCAGTCTTAGTCCGTAGGGTTCAAAAAATGTTTTCGCTATTGTATTCCTGATTCTCCTCCCGGCCAATGAGGAAGCAGGTCCTGAGACCCGATTGGCCAGGGAGTATTATTTTGACATGCAGCTGTATCTATGTAGCGTTACATCCTGCGGTATTAGTTCTTGCAATCCATTAGCCTCCATGTTTAAAGTAACATTACCCATAGGCTCCCAAAGCCAACTGTTGTTGGCACCCCCTCTTTTCCCTTGCAGTTGGCCACTTACTGATAGTGGACAGGGGAGGCAGAGCTGTGGGATCGTATGACCAGACTGGAGCTGGATGAAGAAAAGTTAAGTATACAGATCTTTGGTGGTATGACGGGTAGGTGAGGTGTATTGGAGGTAGGTGAGCAGACCTATATTTATACCAGCAGCATATTCAGCTCACCTAAGTCCTTTAGTGCCTGATCAGAAAAAAAAAGCCCTAAATGTTTATATGATAAGTTGGTGTGCAAGATGTGAAAAAGGAATATACAACTAAAGGGGAAACCATGAAAAATTGTCAAGCGTGAGAATTTGAGCAACTGACAAGAGCCAAATTGTAATGTCTAGAAGACTGGGTCAGAGCAACTCCAAAACTGCAGCTCCTGTGGGATGTTTCCAATCTGCAGTGTTCAGGACCGACCAAAAGTGGTCCAAGGAAGGAAAACCAGTGAACCAGCAACAGGGTTATGGGCATCCACATGGGGAGCGAAGGCTGACCTGTGTAGTCTGATCCAATAGAAGAGCTACTGTATCTCAAACTGCTGAAAAGTTAATGCGGTGCATCGCAGTTGGTTGTGTATGGGGCTGTGTAGCTGCGGACCGCTCAGGTTGCCCTTGCAGACCCGTGCCCACTCCCAAAAGATCCTACAATGGACACGTGATCATCAGAACTGTACCATGAAGCAGTGGAAGTTGTTTGAGGTATTGCATTGGCCTCCAACTTCTCCAGATCTCAATCCAATTTGTGGGATGTGCTGGAAAAACATGTGTGACCCATGGAGACCCCACCTCACAACTTATGCCGCATACACACGATCGGAATTTCGGCCAGCAAAAGACAGATGAGAGCTTTTGGTCGGAAAATGCGACCGTGTGTATGCTCCATCAGACTTTTGCTGGCCGAATTTCCGCCAGCAACAGATTGAGAGCATGTTCTCAATTTTTCCGACGGATAAAGTTCTGATCGGAAATTCCGATCGTCTGTAGCAATTCCGACTCAAAAAATTCCTACGCATGCTCGGAAGCATTGAACTTCATTTTCTTGGCTCGTCATAGTGTTGTACGTCACCGCGTTCTTGACGGTCGAATGTTCAGCAAATTTTTTTGTGTCCGTGTGTATGCAAGACAAGCTTAAGCGGAATTCCGTCGGAAAAAACATCCAAGATTTTTCTGACGAAAAATCCGCTCGTGTGTACGCGGCATTAGGCTACTTTCGCACTGCTCCATTTCAAAAATGCGGTTAAATACTCTTAACCACTTGCCTACTGGGCACTTAAACCCCCTTCCTGCCATGGCCAATTTTCATCTTTCAGCGCTGCTGCACTTTGAATGACAATTGCGTGGTCACTCCGCCATGCTGCCGTACACTTCTGGATCTCTGTCAGCTGCTCGGTCAGATGAGTCTGCCAGAGAGGAGACAGCATGGCAGAGTCCTCTCTGGCAGTTCCTTCTCTGTCTCCTGCATATGAGCATGATTAATCGACTTTGAATACCCATGTTAACAACTTTTGTGAGAGGTCACTGAGAAATCCATTTATCCAATATCAGATCTTACAGATCACAGTGCTCCTGACCCCAGACTGCAAAGCTGTGGGTCCATGCAATTTGCTGAGTGAGGTCACTAGAGGGGAGTGTGGCACACGACACCAAAAAAAATTTTTTTGGAGCACTAGCAATATTTGTGGAGCACTTATGCACTTTTCTTGAAGCACTTAGCACTTTTCATACGGATATATAGTGTCTCTTTTTTTGATGTTTGTTCACTATTGTATATTGTTATATTTAACTATGGTAATCCATCTGCACTTTAGTAAGTTGTATATTCACTTTCTGCAAGCACTGTCTATATTAATTCGCTCAGGTCTCAGCACCTTTTGTGACAGCTGCTGCAGTGTTTAAAATACATTTTTCATGATTGGATATTAATTTAATTTATGGGGTTTGCACTTCATCCTACAAGCATTGTTTATATTTAGTATTTAATGTCAGTTAATGTCCCCCCATTAAGGAGATTCCCCCTCTCTATTTGTCCTGTTTACTATGATCCTTGAAAGTGAAAGTAAAGAAAATCAGAAATTTTGGGTTGTCCCCAGAAAAGAAATGAAGGGGAAATTTTCCAATGGGGACACTTGTTCTGGTGGCCTGGGGGTCCCCAAGAATCATAGACAGTAAAGGCCGGCAACTCAACAGCTTCTCCATAGAAAATATTTATTTAAAGCGATGTTCCGGACAAAATTGTACTTTTTAAATAAAAATAACCCTATAATACACAAGCTCAATGTATTCTAGTAAAGTTAGTCTGTAAACGAAGGTCCGTTTTGTTAGGTTATTACAGCATTTTGTAACTTTATAAACTTGCAGCAGACCGTGGCCATCTTAGGTGTGGGCATCTGAAGTCAGACTGTATTTCTTCCTGGATCTTAGCCTTGCAAATCTCGCACATGCTCAGTGCTGCACATTACCACCAGCACATGTCCCCCAGCACAGCACATTACCCCCAGCACATGTTCCCCAGCACAGCACATGTCCCCCAGCACAGCACATTACCCCCAGCACATGTTCCCCAGCACAGCACATTACCCCCAGCACGTGTCCCCCAGCACATTGCCACAATCATATTACGCTGCCGCTGCCACTGCCCCGACACTTCGCCCATCACACTGTCCTTTTTACAAACCATTCAACATGCTGGATGACCAACATACTTACCGCTCAGAAATAGCTGCTTGCCTTCTTATCCTCCAAATGTATTGACTGTGTTCACAGCCGACGACCTTGCTGCTTTGGAAGCTAGGGTAACTCTGGCAACAAAAGCATGGTTGCCCTTATTTAAAATGGCACCGGCTGCCACATTGCATCGCGTCATCTCCGGTTTTGAAATAACGCAATGCTACGGCCCAGCGACGCCTATTGCCTCCTGGGATTGATGACAAACATCTCCCAGGAGGCATAGCGGACCGGGAATGATGCGCTTAGGCCACGGCCGACAGGAGGAAATGGAGATAATATACAGAAATTTAACAGTGAGTTTAAAAAAATATATATATATACATGCCAAATCTGTTAAAGGGCACAGAGCAGCAGGGGATGCCAAGGACTTTAAAAAGTGGGTGGAACTCCACTTTAAGCATTACAGCAGTAACATCATCCAAAAATGTTGACGCGTTTCGGCCTTAGACCTTCATCAAAAGCACACACCAACTATACTATATAGCGGTAGAGCTTGAGTGAGTTTTTCTCTTGCAACCAGGTCCCCATAAATGCCCTTCATTTTCAGGGATTTCCTCTCACTTCCTATTTTGGCTATGGAACAGGAAGTAAAGGGGAATCTCCGCAATGGGACACAGATGGCGAACAAAAAAATATCTGACAGGGGTTATAACCCTCCCTTGCTCTATCCAAAAAGGAAAAAATAAAAATGTTGTCTATAGTTCTACATTAATGTAATTTTGCTGGAGTCAGGCTATAATTTATGTAGAATGCTTCCAATCAACCCATCTTGCCGGTTCTCCTTCAAAACCTCAAAATTCCTAAAGAGTCTTTGGATTTGAATAAAGCACTATTAATCAATTAGGGCTTAGCAATACACACAGCAATGCTAGCTGATTAACTGCATGTTAATTAGAATTCCTCAAAAATCCGTCACCACTGGGAGCTCTTGCCGCATCGGTTGGGTGGCTTTGTGCACAGCACATTTAGGCCGCATTAAGCTTTTATTGTTTTGCGCTGTTATTTGGCAGAAGGCGAGCTTGCACCTGTGCGCTGTATGGCGGCCTGGAATACGGATGGACACGTGACGTTAAATTGGTGGATCTCAGCTAATTATGGATGGTTTGTGCTATGCTAATAGACACCTGTGTATACCAGTGTACCAGCTGGCTGGAGCTTTGTACACAGAGAGCTGCACTGTGTTCCAGCAAACTGTGGGCTGCCTTTGACTTCCCTTTTCTGAAAATGCTAATTACCTGGCTGCTTCTATTGGTTTCAATACTTTCTTTATCACTGACACTGGCAAAGACACAGCAAGAAAAGTCAGACTGAAATCCAAACTTCTGATCTGTATGCTCAGAAAGTGTTGAAGCATAACAGTCAGGCAGCTCGTATTTTTAGGATGGTAGTCTCCGGATTTTTCTCTGTATGGTAATCTGCGCCTGCAATTTAGTGATAACCATAAGGCCTCATTCACATTTTGCGTTTCTGTGGCGGGTATGGCCAGGTGATGCCAATTAGCTGCAGTACTCAGTCTGTACAGATCAATGATATGGGGGACCAGTTCAAACCATAGAAACGCAGTCCCGATGCTTTTCTGCATGCGTAGTTTTGGTGCATTTTTGATGCGTTCCAGTGCTTTTTTTTTCGTTTTTCTTTTTTCTTCACCTTCAGGTACAGTTCACGCCACATGCAGTCCAGTGCGTTTTTTTTCTGCATCAAAAAGGCATGGAAAGTAGTATGTTCATATAGTACATAGTACTACATAGTAGTAGTACATAGTATGAACATAAGAAAAAGACACCCTTTTTTCTTTTTTTTTTTAGAGATGGGACTTTAAAGGTGACGTGAACACCAAAAAGTATAAAAATATATACATTTTATTACAAAAATATAACACACTTCAATAAAAATGTCTATACAAAGACAAGTCAAATCTATTCATGAATCACTGTACAACATATACAGATACTTGTAACGTCTCTGGTGTACCCAACACGTTTCTGGCTTGGACACCTTTCTTCAGGGGTATTAACAAAGAGAGCTGTAATCGTATAGTAAATCTATCAATGAAAAACATATAATATTATAGAGAACAACAGAATAGACCATAGACAAAAGATCAAGATATGTTCAGCAGTATTCAATATCACATACCATTTAGCATCTTATGACTTCATGCACTTTGATAAAAATAAAAAATAAACTACAAAGGGTCAATAGACACAGGGTAAACCGGACCGGCAAGATGGAGAGATGGCTACCGCCAGAGGAAAAGAATTACCCTGCGGAGGTCCACCTAAGTGGGGCCACAGTTGGGAGACATCAAAAATTGTTTAACCGATAGAGATCAAAAAAGTATGATGTAGTAATGGGGCACTGATGTATATATTCCCATTCATCAATCACTTCATATATGTAAATACATAATACATAGCCCTACATACCTGAAAAGTTGCTATTCTCAATTGGAGTAAGAATGTCTTTAGTCAGAATGTAGCAGCTTGCAGTCTCTGACGATTCCCTTCAATGGGGGGGGGTCTCAGCTATCTAATAAATGGAGATGCAAGATATGTATGTGCTATTTACAAATGCTCAGAGGCCCATGGGTCTTAAACCACAAAGGTGCAGACCAAGGGCTTCAATCCGGTATATGAAAATAGTTTAAATGTCTACCTCTGATCACATGCTCCCAGTGTGTATGATGTCTTGTCCGTCGCGGCTCTGCTGGTTGCAGGCCGTGACCGGATCTATATTGGCATTGGACGCCTGCGCAGGCGCGCGGGGCCCCATGCCTTGACGCACATGTGGCAGTCAAAGGCCACTGCGCATGCGCCCCGTGGCCAATGAAACCAACCGTTTGTGGAGCGCATGGCGCCGCCCCACCCGGAAGCGGTTCATTATCATGCTCTCCAGACACCGGCGCACAACCACGGCAACATAGCGCGGGGCGGGACAACCCAAAGGGGTGCACGCCCACTAAAATGCTATGCAATGCCTGGGGCCCACGCTAGAAGAGCATGATGACCCCCTTTGTGCGTTGGGCAGGAAAACATTCAGCCAAGGGAGCAAGCCACCTCGCATCAAAACCACCCAGAGGACCGGTGACAACCACAGGGAAAAAAAAAATTATAAAAGAGAGGCAATAGCCTACCTCCCATCGTTTCCGAGTGGTGGATTCAATAAAGTCAGAACCAAACATGATTTGGGAACATCAGAAGTGTCGTGGAAAAACCCACCATACTCTTTTGCGCTAATAAGCGCCAATTTCGTCTAATGGTATAATGCATGTTACCTATAACTCTATTCCCCGCATTTCCCAATAAACAGACATCACCACAGCTTACGTCCTCTCAGCACGACTCCCTGCCGAGCATCTCACTGGCTCTTTTATTCAAAGACAACAAAAGCCATGACAAACAGGAAGTCCTGGCCCCAACAGACAATCGCTTCCTTCAGAGGATATGACCTCACAGGATATGACAACACAGGATATGACAACACAGGACTAAGGATGAGCTCCGGCGCATTCACATGCTCCACGTGTAGAGCTCGCCTGGAAGTCGGCGCAGTGCTGCGCTAATCACAGGCAGTGAGACATTGCCCCGATGCGCGGCTGCAGAGATCGGGCAATGTATCACTGCCTGTGATTAGCGCAGCGCTGCGCCGACTTCCAGGCGGGCTCTGCGCGTGGAACAAGCGAACACGCCGGAGCTCATCCCTACACAGGACATGAATGTCAACACATGAAATCCTTCCAACAGGGTCCGTTCCTGCTGATGGGAGATTATCTGCAGGCGTACGCCATGGCACCCCAAATATGTTGATCAGGCATACAGGGGTGACACGAGCGCACATCCGCTAAACCGATAATGTCTTTGCAGAGTGAACACATCCCCCCAGATGATCGTTCTGTGCATCGCAGGGGGCATATCCCCACTCTAAAAACACTTCTCTCCAACCGCAGGAAGTTTTACACTACCAAACAGATCTCAACCAGCGTCAGTCTGCCCCCGTCAGCTCTTTAGAGCGGGTTGCGGGAGAACTAACACTGGGAGACACTATAACAATACATCTTCATAACATTTCCACAACAGAAGGAAGTTTTCAACATCATTTTACAATTGCAGACACCAAAGAGCAGAAACTAGCAGAATGCGTTTCCGGATGCATTCCAGGTGCTTTATTTTAAATTTTTTCCTGTGTTTTTTTTTTTACTGTACAGGGGTCCAATGCATTTTTTAGGCGTTTTTGATGCATTCCAGTGCATTCCGCTGCGTTTTTGATGCAGGGATGGAAAGGGGAGGTGGCGCCCGTGCGCCCCTAATTGTCGAGCCGCCCCTGGTCTCATGCCAGGTGCACATAACGGACAATGAGACCATGTAATACCTTTGGTAGAAATATCATATATTTCCAAGGATGGAACGATGTGGTGGGGGAGCATAAGAAAATATTAGCAGCAGAGGAAGTGAGCTAGCAAATGATGCCGGTGTACGGTAAATTTAAATTCTGCTGTGAAGTCATTTCGATCCTTCTGGCGTGTGATCAGTTTGGTGGAACTTGTTACTTGTAGCGTCTTGTGGATGAGTGACCCCGTACTCTGTACATTTCAAAGAGAATTTGTAAAGTCGATGGTTTGTGTTGTTGACTGGCAGTGCGAGCGAATGAAACCCCCAAGAAATGTATTCATCATTCTAAAAGCTCAGAAATTCTGCAGAATAGGAAACAATAGACTAGAAATGTGCGTTTCTGCCTGGATGACAATAAACATGGCAGCGCTTCAGTCTGGAGTGACCTCTAGTGACGAGGCCTGGCATACATTTGCAGGCTGGTTCTGTATATCAAACTAGCAAGCACAATGACAACAATTAGAGCATACAAAGAGCAAAGAGCAGCAAGCGGTGGCAGCAAATCAGAGTCTATTATTAATCTAACTGTATTAGGATGCTGAAAGCAGACAGGAAATTTGAGCATTCTGAGAAAAGAGCCGTTATTGTTCTTGGCTCTATGATATTAATTAAAAGGAGATAATAATAGACCGGTTTTGTCATCAAATATTAGGCTTATTTAAAGGGAATAAGTAAAATGTATAAAAACATTATCTGTTATATCATAGCTCCCAACTGTCTCTGATTTGGAGCAATGTCCCTCTGTCCCTCTTTCCTCCTCATTTGTCCCTTATTTTGGTGTGATCTATATAGTTGTATATAAAATGCACTTTTTATCTTTCAAAAAGTGTTTCCCAGCGCTAAACCTTTCATCCAATTTCGAAATTGCTGCATTTGTAAATTTTAAAAGCATATATAAAGGAATAGTAGTGGTAAAACAAAAAGCCCTTGTGGACTTGATAAAACTTTTCTTTGGTTAATTCTCCTTTAAGGGGGTGTGGCAGGGGGCGTGTCCTATGCCTACATACGTCTGGTAGAAGGTGTCCCTCATTACCATCTCAAAATGTTGGGAGGTATGGTTATATGTTTTGTTAACCACTTCAGCCCCGGACCAATTTGCAGCCAAAGGACCAGGCCCCTTTTTGCGATTCGGCACTGCGTCGCTTTAACTGACAATTGCGCGGTCGTGCGACGAGGCTCCCAAACAAAATTGGCGTCCTTTTTTTCCCACAAATAGAGCTTTCTTTTGGTGGTATTTGATCGCCCCTGCGGTTTTTATTTTTTGCGCTATAAACAAAAATAGAGCGACAATTTTGAAAAAAATGCAATATTTTTTACTTTTTGCTATAATAAATATCCCCCAAAAATATATAAAAAAAACATTTTTTTTTCCTCAGTTTAGGCCGATACGTATTCTTCTACATATTTTTGGTAAAAAAAATCGCAATTAGCGATTATTGATTGGTTTGCGCAAAAGTTATAGCGTTTACAAAATAGGGGATAGTTTTATAGCATTTTTATTAATATTTTTTTTTTTTACTAGTAATGGCGGCGATCAGCGATTTTTATTGTGACTGCGACATTATGGCAGACACATCGGACATTTTTGACACATTTTTGGGACCATTGTCATTTATACAGAAATCAGTGCTATTTAAATGCGCTGATTCCTATGTAAATGACAGTGGCAGTGAAGGAGTTAACCACTAGGGGGCGGGGAGGAGTTAGTGTGACGTGTTGTGTTTTTTTTTACAGTAGGGGGCGTGGCTGACGTCTGACGTCACTGATCGGCTTTCCCGATGACAGGGAACAGCCGATCAGTGACAGGCAGTGTAGGAAGCGTGGGGAGACGTTTGTTTACACAGACCTCTCCCCGTTCTTCAGCTCTGTGACCCGATCGCTGGACACCAGCGGCGATCGGGTCCGCTGGCCCCGCGGTCACGGAGCTCCCGACCGGGTCGCGAGCGCGCCCCCACGGCTAGGCAATTAAAGGGGACGTATATATACGTGCTTTTGCCTAGCCGTGACATTCTGCCGACGATATGTGCAGGAGGCGGTCGGGAAGCGGTTAAAGTAGAACTTTATTCTTTCAAATAACATGGACTATGTTTAATCCTTATGCTGCTAGCAAATTAGTAAATAGGAAGGTATATTATATTTGTAGCGCACCCCCTAAAGAGCCGCAAGTGAATAGGGATCCCCCACCCTGCACAGCCAAGCACACCGCATCTTCACAGCACACTTGAGTCAGAACAGTCCAGTGCTTTGTTTTTTTTTATTTGTATTTTTATTAGGGGAATACACTTGGATAGGGATATTATGGGATGCCCACTTGATCAAAGTATTAGAACTCTTCAGGGACACAACTATATACAGTACATATATACACTTCTCCTCTACCTCCAGCACAAATCTTGCTTGTAGAACTACAACTCCCAGGACCATCTAGCACTGTATGGATGAGCTGACAAAGACTCAGTCAGATAAGTAGCAAAAGCCCTTTGCAGGCAGAGACCGCGGGCCAAAAGCAGAAATGGCCGCACTCTGTACTCGATCAAATTATTTTATTCAGAACATCCTAAAGTGTTGACAGAAAGCTAGTAGATGCATTTCACACACTACAAGTTCGCTTATTCAGACTGCAGGCCCCTTGTTTGTGCAGCAAAGGCCTAGTGCCCAGCTGTCCTACTCCTGTGGCTGCTAATCCCAGAACCACCTGGCTGCAGCTGCTTTCTTACTCTAGCCCTCCTGGCTAAGACCCCACAGTCCTCCCAGACTGACTCTGCATCCATCCCAGACTGCTTTCACCCAGTCCTCTCAGTCCTCTCCAACTGTATCACTCACTAGCCCTCCTGACTGTCTTCCTCCCTTGAGATTTGTCATGTTCTCCTGTTGCCCTCCACTTGCTCCCATGTCTACGGTCAGGACACCCCTGTGTGTTGTAAAGAGGGTCCCTTCCACACCCATGCCTAGGCCCAAGGTCACCCCCCCCCCCCCAAGACTAGAAGGCCACCGACAGCCTAGCACTCTATCACCAGCTTCCTCCCAAACCTCTCTGCCCAAGCTGGGCTGACCCTGAGTATTTGAGGGGGCCTGCCCCCTGCCAACCCATCCATTGGGGATTGGTTAGGGCCCTCAGAATACTCCAGGAAGCTCCTCGTAACCTCCACTCCCATTCTTCTGATATCTCCTGCAAGTTTCCAGAAGTAGGGGGAGGTCTCAGAGATGCTGCCTGTGAGTCATTCAGCCCTCCCTGAGTCACTCAAACCTTGACCCAGAAAAGCACATAGGCTTGGCTGCTAGCCAAGCCTGAATTTATCTACACAAATCCTAGCGCTCTTGCAATACAGCTAGGGGGTGCTACATATTTATTTGTTTTAAACTTTTTTTTTACATTTCTTTAGTTTCTCCCTGGTTTCTGGCCTAGGCCAAAATGATGTCATACATCCCAGGAATCCTCATTGGCATTTTTTTTTTATCTGAAGGGGGGATGAGGCTAAACATAACCTTCTGCCTGCATGTCTGAACTAAGGGCAGATGGATTCCAGGAAATAAATGCTACATGAATCGTCTGCCCTTACTCAAGATGGCCACCGCTAGAAATGCTAGGGGGTGTTTTTCAAAGTGATTTCCCAACACAACAAAGCATGGAGATATGGATGGATGGGTGAGTTTGTATTGAAAATAAAAATTAAATAAATTATGTTTTCAGTTCTCAGGTACAATTAAGATCGCTTTAAAAGAAGTTTGATCCTAAACTCTACTGCAAGACAATGCCAGAATCATAAGTTGGCCTATTCCTGACAAATCCTGGTCTTGTGTGATATACAGTATATGTATTAGCAATCATTTTCCTCCTCAGGCCCCTTAGATTTCTCAGTGGTAGGGAAAGCAAAAATGGAACCCGCAAGTTAAAGAGAATCTGTCATTTGCGAATTCTAGGCAAAACTTAAAAGGTCTCTTAAAGTGGAAATTTGCAAACAGGCAGGTTATTTTTAATGAAGAAGAGACATTTTTCGTGTTTTCTGCATTCAAGTTTTTTACCTGCCTGTCCACACTGTACACTGAGTTGCATGAAACTTTGGCACCTGCCAAGAATAATGAACTCCCACACATGCGCAAGAGTGACATAATTTCCGCCTGGCCAATCAAAATGGCCTAAGATCAGAACTGGAAGAAGACCAGCTGAAGGTATCAGCAACCAGTGAGGAGGCTCTGGGACACAGCAGGGCTGGTGTAGAGGTGAGTACAGTTCTGTTTTAACTACATGTCAACCACGCAATAGCAAAATGATGGCTACAGCGCGGCGGCCAGTTCTGGGAAGGCGTCATATGATGACCCCCTGTTATGGCGCCCCCCACGCACTTGCTGGGGCACGCTCTGTGATTGCTGTGTCCAATCACAGCTAATCACAATGTAAACACACTTGCCGGTTATCAACATTCCTTTCCTCACGCTGTAAGAGCGTGAGGAGAGGGGAGAACCGATACCCGGCTAGTGTGAAAGGGGACATCTGCATTGATAATCAGGGCACTGATCATCAGTGTCCTAATTATGACTGCAGCCCCAACAGTGCATATCAGTGCTGCCTGTCAGTGCCCATCAGTGCTGCCAATCAGTGCCAGCTATCAGTGCCCATCAGTGCTGCCTATCAGTGCCCATCAGTGCCACCTTTGAGTGCCCTTCAGTGCTGCCTATTAGTGCCCATCAGTCCCGCCTATCAGTGCCGCCTATCAATGCAGCCTCACCAGTGCCTCCTCGTCAGTGCAGCCTCACCAGTGCCACCTCATCAGTGCTGCCTATTAGTGCCCATTGGTGCTGCTTCATCAGTGCCCATTGGTGCTGCTTCATCAGTGCCCATCAGTGCAGCCCCATCAGCGCACATCAGTGAAGGAGAAAAATTACCTGTTTGCAAAATTTTGTAACAGAAACTAAGAAATACATTTTTTTTTTCAAAATGTTTGATCTATTTTTGTTTTGTTCAGAAAAAAATAAAAATCCCAGTGGTGATTAAATACCACCAAAAGAAAGCTCTATTTGTGTGAAAAAAAATGTCATATGAGTACAGTGCTGCATGACTATGCAATTGTCATTCAAAGAGCGCTGAAAGCTTAAAATTGGTCTGGGCAGGAAGGGCGTGAAAGTGCCCAGTAGGCAAGTGGTTAATGTGGACCTGTACTGAAAACGTGAAGGTTTGCTGTGTTGTAGGGAATATCTAGAAATGTTATTTTGTCGAAAAAGTACCCTGAAAATTTTACATTTTTTCTTAATTCTTTCTAAAAACTAGCATTTTAATTCCTGGTATGTGAGGGTGCCTACAGTCTCATAGCTTTATATCTGCAGTGTGATGTCTAAGGCACTGCAGCCTCTTACAACTAGTCTTAGGAGATTAGGAGTGAGAGTTGGTCACTACTGTACTGCTCACTGTTCTCCTTCCTGGAAGCTTTGTGTCAGGTATCAGCTGCAGTGATGGCCAAATTTGTGCAGCTACACTAGGAAACTAAGACCAGAAGTAAGGTGAAATTATTACTAGTAAAACAAACAACATCCAAACACTAGCAAATAGGAAACACAACAAACATAAAGATACAAGTTAACCACAACCATATAACCAAAATGCCTAATTAGCAACCTAACTTTAGACAATATGTACAAAAATAGGGAACAAAAATAAACAGGAAAAAATGGAGATGCAACAGATAGGAAGGCGGAACCAGGACTGGGATCAGGCACAAGGGGAGCAGAAAAGAGGCTGAAGGCTTCAGGTTGCAGGGAAGGAGCAAGATCAAGATCTAGGCTCAGAATAAGTGTCAAGCAATCTGGCAACAAGACAAAACACTGAAGCGAAGTGTAATAGTAGAGGAGGGACTAAATACCCTCTCACAGCCAGCATCGCGTGGAGATAGGATCATTGGTTTCTATGCAGCAGTGATCCTGATTTTGCACTTTCCAGCGTTAGTAAATAAACCCCATTGTGTACTTTAAAAGTGGGGTATGCCTGTAGTGTGCAGCAGGGAAAGCCAAAACCAACACATGGGTGTTCCAGAAGTAGGCCTGGCTATGAGTGTCAGGGAACGCCCCCTTTCTCAAGCATGCCCAATGAAAATGCTCAGTGTCCTTTACTGACAGAGGGGAAGAACATCGGCAGAAAAGAAGGCGGGACAGAGGCAGAACTTGCATATCACAAGCTGAAGGAGCAAAGGGCGGAATAGAGCTAGGGGTGGGAAGTGGGGTGTAGCCTTGGCACCGGGACCATAAGGTGGAATGACAATAGAAGGCAGGGAAAAGGATGTGCTTTACCGAGCAGTGACTAGAGAGACAGGCATAAGTTAAATTGGCCAATTTCTGCAAACTTTATCCTGTAGGTATAATGCAATGGAGTCATAGAAGGTGCAATTATGCTAGCTTATGGTTGTTGTTTTTTTTTAAGGCTTTTAAGGTATTTGAATGCCTCCTGATTGTCTTCTATTGATGTTCTGAGAGTTTTTTGTTAATAATTCAGGTTTTGTAGTCGGAAAAAGTCAGTACACTATAGTTTTTTGTTTTTGTTGTATTTTACTGTTATGTTAATTTGACGTTAATATGTTATACATTACATTATTGACATTTGTTAACATATATTGGTAAAATACACTAATGCCACATGCACACGAGCGGACTTTGACAGACTTGGTCCGGCAGACTATCCAACGGACTTTGCAGCGGAGGTCCGCCGGACTTTCAAATGAACGGACTTGCCCACACACGATCACTCCAAAAGTCAGACGGATTCGAACGTGATGACGTATGACCGGACTAGAATAAGGAAGTTTATAGCCAGTAGCCAATATCTGCCCTATCGTCGGTTTTCATCCGTCGGACTAGCACACGGACGATCGTATTTTTAGACCGGACTCGAGTCCGTCGGAAAGATGTTTTATTTCTAGGTCCATCGGACTTTTGGGAAGGAAAAGTGCGCTGGAGCCCACACATAATCAAATTGTCCGACGGATTCCTAGTCCGTCGAAAAGTCCGATCGTGTGTATGCGGCATTAGAGCCCTTTCACACTGATGCAAAGCCGCAAATGTTTGACCGCACTACGGGTGCAGGTTGACTGTTCTTTGCCGGTGGGTGGGAACCCCTCATAATGGGCACAGCAGGTGTACACTCAGACCCGGGAACTTAGCACAGGGATGGTGGGTACCCCTCATAATGGGCACAGCGGGTGTACAGACCTGGGAAATCAGCAAAGGGATGGTGGGGACCCCTCATAATGGACACACAGAAGGTGTACAGACCTGGGAACCCTATGGGAATTTCTATGCTTACGAATTTCATACGAAATACAAAATTTCGTTAACGAATTTCGGATCCAAATTAACAGAAACAGGACTGGTGTTTTGTTTACCAATCAGAGGAAGTCGGCACAGCATACCCTCATAATGGGCACAGCGGGTGTACACTCAGACCCGGGAACTCAGCACAGGGATGGTGGAAACCCCTCATAATGGACACAGCAGGTGTACAGAACCGGGAACTCAGCAAAGGGTTGGTGGGGACCCCTCATAATGATAAATTCATCATAACGAACATTCGTAACTATTACGAAAAGTTAACAAACCTAAAAAGTTAAAAGCCCAGGAAGTCAGCACAGCACAGGGATGGTGGGAGTCCCTCATAATGATAAATTCATCATAACAAACTTTTGTTATTTTAACAAAAAGTTTCAGAATCTAACAAAAGTTCGTATTTCGTACGAATCCAAATTGAATTTCGTACACGAATTACAAAATACACATTTTTTTTCGGACAAAACTAAATTAATTATTTGACGGCGCCCCATGTCTAAAAGCAATGTACAAAATACAGTAACCCGAAGAAAATAGTTAAGAGTGGCATTTCAGTCAAACCTTAACTAAGCCTTATGGCCCATACACACCAACCCGAAAATCGGACAGAGAATAAAGTTTTCGACGTGATCGTACGATAATCGGATGGTTAGTACAGAGCTTTCGAGAGCCGATCATGACAGCTCATCCGATATTATTCGATCGGACAAGCACGAACATTATCCTCATACGATACCAGATCGTACGATTTTCATTTAGTCAGTACAGTTGTCAGTACACTACAACACATGACATCACTTCCGATTTTTTTTTTTTCGGTCTTGTAGGAATTTTTACGACTTTAGTAACCTATTCAATTGCTACTTTCGACTAGTAAGCGAAAAAAGACAATTTTATCTACCCTGCAAAAGAAAAGATGTCTATATTTACCTATTCTGAAGTTGCTCCGGTCTGGTCACGTGACCGGCTTCAGTGTAGAAGAGAGACAGCCAACAATGGATGCCCCATTGTAGGCCTATGGGTGACATCACACAGGCTCTGAGACATGTGACCAGACCAGAGCAGCTTCAGAATAGGTAAGTATAGACATCTTTTCTTTTACAGGGTAGATAGAGTAGTATTAAAATGGGGGTGGGAGTAGATTTAGGCTTAATTAGGGTATGACTGGAATTCCACTTTAAAGTGTTACTAAACCCACAACAGTAAAATCAGTCTGTATATGCAGTAAAGCATGCTTGTTATACTGTGGGACCCAAGGGGTTAATCCTCTGCATTGTGTAAAAAAGCTGATTGATCTGGTCCTTCCCTTCTTCCACTCTCCCCAATCTATCTACTGATAGTACAGAGCCTTGGGGGCACTCTGCACATGCTCAGTTTGTTTGTTTGTTTTTTTGGTAGGGTGTATATATAATTGGCACTGGGCCAATCAGCACTGTCCAGAATGAGGGTCTGGGGTTACACAGACTCATACGACAGTCAGAGGAGAATGAAAATTCCTTCTACAAGCTTTAACCAGTGCTCGTCCGGACACTAGATAAAAGACACAAGACTGCTATATACTGCTGATGAGAAAAGGTATCGCTAGAGAGTTTTTTTTTTTCTTGCGAGGGTGCATGTGATCGGCACAGGGCCAATCAGCACTGTACAGACAGAGGGTCAGGGGTCATGCAGCCTCATAGGACAGTCAGAGGAGAATTAAAAACTCCTCCCACAAGCTTTAACAAGACACTGATAGAAGTCACACGACTGCTATATACTGCTGATGAGCAAAGGTATTGCTAGAGAGTTTTAATTTTTTCCTTGGGAGGGTGCATGTGATTGGCACAAGGCCAATCAGCACTGTACAGACAGAGGGTCAGGGGTCATGCAGCCTCATAGGACAGTCAGAGGAGAATGAAAAACTTTAATACTATACTTTAATACTATATACTGCTGATGGGAAAAGGTATTTAGCAGTTTATATTTACTAAAATAATTGCATTTCCATGTTCTGTGTACAGTGGGAGACCCGATATAGTGAATGTAAGGTCCTGAAGTGGCGGGTCCGTTAGCGCTAAACGCCTCAGTCAAAGGGGTCTTAATTTTAGATGAGAGTGTATGTTTATATTAGACATTGGTTGGAGGGTGATTTTTTTCCCTTTGGGATTGGATGGCCAGTAGGGTGTCTGATCGATATTGAGCAAATTGGGAAACACTTGCCTCGTTCCTCGGGGGGGTTACCTGTCCCTCTGTTTCAACGATAGGGTGGCGATGAGGGAATTACATTTATAACATAATAAAGCCACGCAAAATATGTTTTGTGTTTCCTTCCCCTCCTTCGTGATATAAATAACAATTTAAATTAGCGCTTTTTTTTTCCAGCAGGAAAACAAGCTACAGGCAGTTAAATGATGATGTGTCAGAAAAATGCCCCATCGGCACTATTCTGTTATTAATGTTTAGGTAAATTGAGTGGAGGGTTCTTGGAGTTTATTTATCCAGGAAAGCCGTGTCAACTCCCGTGTGACCTCATTAAACCTTCACGTGTAGTTGGGACAAGCGATTGCAGCTACGGCGGAACGCGGGGCAGTTATGATGTTATGAAAGGTCGGCGAGCCGTAACCTTAACTTTGTCCCTTTTAGCTTAACCTTTGTTTCCCTGCTCTGTAATCTTTAGCACACAGCAAATAAATCATTATGCGAGGATCTGATAAAACATGACCATCTAATCCCCCTTTATCTTGTGGGAAATAACCTTATGAATAATTAAGTTTCCGAATACAAGCTGTTTACAGAAGAACGGAATATTTATAGGAAATGTAAGCCCTTAAAGGCGATTTCCATAACTTGTCTTAGTTTCTATGCATGCGTGGCCTCCAAAGACAGATTTTTGCTTGCAGCATCACCTGCTGGTAAATTCTGGTATTGCAGTCCCATTACCAGCACATGCTAAGAGAGCTGTATGTAATTATAGGGATCAGTTTCAGTCCTCTGGCTGGAAAAAAAAAAAGGATGAAGATTCTGCCACTCTGAGAGGAGGAGGAGGAGGAAGACAGGTAGAATTCATAGAAAATATTTACCTTTTTTAATAATTTAAGTCCTTAGTGTCATAATAACTATTTACTGTATTGTACAGAATATAATTGTAGTTCTGCCAAAAGCATATTCGATGTAACAAAAATTTTGGAGAGGCTGCCTTTGAGAGAGACGGAGAGGGAGAGATTGATCTTCACCGAATGAAACAATCCACATTGGATGAAAGAGACTTCCTCTGGAGGTTGTAAGAGACACTGATCTGAATAAAGAGATCTCCTGTATTCCTGCCCATATGGTTGTGCCGCGTACACATGATCAGAATTCTCGTCGGGAAAGCCTTGGATGGTTTTTCCGACGGAATTCCGCTCAAGCTTGTGTTGCCTACACACAAGAACGTGTGTAGGCAACACAACACTAAGACGAGCCGCGAAAAATAAGTTCAATGCTTCCGAGCATGCGTCAAATTGTTTCTGAGCATGCTTTAGAATTTTGTGTGTCGGAATTGCCACTGACCATCAGAATTTCCGATAGAAACTTTTTCCGTCTGAAAAATTGAGAACCTGCTCTCAATCTTTTGCTGGCCAAAATTCTGCCAGCAAAAGTCCGATGGAGCCTACACACGGTCGCATTTTCCGACCAAAAGCTCACATCGGTGTTTTGCTGGCAGAATTTCCGATCGTGTGTACGCGGCATTAGGGAACTTTTATATTTATTTTGCATTCTATCCATGCAATCGATCTTTTTCATTAACCTCTTCAGCCCCAAATCCCCTTCATGACCAGGCCATTTTTTGCGATTTGGCACAGTGTTACTTTAACGGACAATTGCGCGGTCGTGCGACGCTGTACCCCCCCCAAAAAAATGGATGTCCTCTTCTCCCACAAATAGAGCTTTCTTTTGGTGTTATTTGATCACCTCTGCAGTTTTTATTTTTTGCATTGTAAACAAAAAAAGAGCAACAATTTTGAAAAAAAAACAATATTTTTTACTTTACGCTATAAAACATATCCAATAAAAAAAATGGAAAAAATCTAATTTCTTCATCAATTTAGGCCAATATGTATTCTGCTACATATTTTTGGTAAAAAAAATCCCAATAAGTGTATATTGATTGGTTTAAGCAAAAGTTATAGCGTCTACAAACTATGGGATAGATTTATGGAATTTTTTTTTTATTTTTTTACTAGTAATGTCGGCGATCAGCCATTTTTAGTGGGACTGAGGCATTGTGGCAGACAACTCTGACACTTTTTGGGGACCAGTGACACAATACAGTGATCAGTGCTAAAAAAAAAAGAGTGCTCATAGGGAGTGCTTTCTAACAGTCGGGTGAATGCTTTGTCTGGGGGAAGACAGAGATCTGTGTTCCTGCTTAGCAGAAACACATGATCTCCATCCCCCCCTCTCACAGAACGATGATCTGCCTTGTTTACATAGGCAGGCCACCGTTCTGCCTTTCTCAGGATCGATCGTAGGGTGCTAGCGATCGCCGGACCTGCTGATTGGCATCCACTGTGTCCAATCACGCCGGCAGAGCGTGTGCACGCCCCAGACCCAGAACTAGAAATCACGTACAGATACATGATTTGACCCAGGAGGGCCGCCCTGCCACAGTATAAATGGGTGAAGCGGTCCCGAAGAGGTTAAAGTAGAACTATATAGCAAAACTTTTTTGGGGGGGATAGAGTAATGGAGGATCCTAAGCCCTTGTCAGTTAATTTTTTTTTGCATCTGTGTCCCATTGGCCAAAACAGGAAGTGAGAGGAGATGCAAATTAAGAAAATCCCTTAGGGACCCCCAGGTCACCAGAACTAATGTTCCCATTAGAAGATTTTCCCTCTATTTTTCTTTTACTTCACTTTCAATGATAATGGTAAACAGGACAAATAGAGTTGGTGAATCTCCATAATGGGGACACAGACAGCAATAACAACTGACAGGGGTCCAAATCCATATTCACTGTCCAAAACTTAAAAAAAAAAAAAAAGTTGTGCCTTCATTGTGTACACTTGTGTTGCTAGCTGGGATTGGTCACAGTGATCACACAGTACAAACTGGGCCAATCACAGCCCATCTGTGCCATGTGATCAGTTGTGGCAAATCACAGCTAATCACAACAACATATATATACATATATATATATATATATATATATATATATATATATATATATATATATATATATATATATATATATATATATACATATATATACATATATATATTTTAATTTTTTTTTTTTCCATACTGTCACCGCTCATTATCCATGATCACTGCCACATCAGTTATATGATGAAGCTGTACTGCACTGGTGAGAGTATGTTAACCACTTCCCGACCGCCTCACGCCGATGTACGTCAGCAGAATGGCACGGCTAGGCAAAACCACGTACAGGCACGTAGCCCTTTAAGAGCCTAGCCGTCGGTCGGGAGCTCCGTGACCACGGCCGCGGGACCAGCGGACCCGATCTCCGCTGGTGTCCCGCGATCGGGTCACAGAGCTGAAGAACGGGGAGAGGTCTGTGTAAACAAACCTCTGCCCGCGCTTTCTACACTGCCTGTCACTGATCGGCTGTTCCCTGTCATCGGGAAAGCCGATCAATGACGTCAGACGTCAGCCCCGCCCCCTAATGTTAAAAAAACACACACGTCACAGCCCATGACCCCTCCCCTCCCCCTAGTGGTTAACTCTTTCACTGCCAGTGTCATTTATACAGGAATCAATGCAGTTAAATAGCAGTGATTGCTGTATAAATGACAATGGTTCCAAAAATGTGTCAAAAATGTCTGATGTGTCCGCCATAATGTCGCAGTCACAATAACAATCGCTGATCATCATCATTACTAGTAAAAAAATAAATATTAATAAAAATGCTATAAAACTATCCCCTATTTTGTAAACGCTATAACTTTTGCGCAAACCAATCAATAATCGCTAACTGCGATTTTTTTTACCAAAAATATGTAGAAGAATACGTATCTGCCTAAACTGAGGAAAAAAAATGTTTTTTTATATATTTTTGGGGGATATTTATTATAGCAAAAAATATTGCATTTTTTTAAAAATTGTCGCTATTTTTGTTTATAGCGCAAAAAATAAAACCGCAGAGGTGATCAAATACCACCAAAAGAAAGCTCTATTTGTGGGGGGAAAAGGACGCCATTTTTGTTTGGGAGCCACGTCGCATGACCGCGCAATTGTCAGTTAAAGCGACGCAGTGCCGAATCGCAAAAAGGGGCCTGGTCCTTTGGTTGCCAATTGGTCCGGGGCTGAAGTGGTTAAAAATGTTTTTCCAAAAAAATATGCCAAAAAATTACAACTGCAAAAACGTCACCATGCCTCTTACTAAATACCTTGGACTGTCTATATTGCAAAAAGGGGTCATTTGGAGGATATCTGTACTGTCCTGGCATTTTTGGGTCTCAAGAAATGAGATGGCCCTCAGTATATCAGGGTTGATTAATTTTCAGATAAATATACCATAGTTTGTAGACTCTATAACTTTCACACAGACTTAATAATATACACATTTTTGGCCTAAATTTATAACATTATTTATTTGTAAAATTTTATAACAGAAATTAAAATGTTTTGCTCTTTTTTCATTTATTTAGCAAAAAAAGAAAAAACCCAGCGGTGATTAAAGCTGCAGTAAGTGAGCATCACTAATACCATAGTTATAAAGGTGATTAAATACCAACCAAAAAAAAACTCTATTTGTGTAAAAAAAAATGATAAAAATTTACTTTGGGTACAGTGTTGCATGATCACACAATTGTCATTCAAAGTGTGACAGCACTGAAAGCTGAAAACTGGCCTTGGCAGGAAGGGGGTAACAGTGTCCGGTATCGATGTGGTTAATGATTAGAACCGTGTAATGGAAATTTAAATAATTATTTGAATATCATGGACAGCAAGGAACACAAAAAAATTGATCCTTCAACAAATTAAGCCCAAACTAGATGACTAAACTGAAGCCGCCATTTTGGACATATTAGAAGATGAACCAACTTCATAGAAAAGATAATTTTGCTTAGTAAAGTTTAATGGAAAAAAGAAGGAATTCCACCAATAAGATGACTGGATACAATCAATATGAACAAGCCAAAGCTAAAACTAACCTAAAGAGAAGACAGATCGTTTTATTACACTATTTAGGAGTTGACATTGCCTGGATGACACTTAACATCTCTCTTTTTCTATGAAGTCTGTACATCTGCTAAAGCAGACTGCGGTTGGTCGTCCCCTGCTGTGACCACATCTTTTTCCAGCATATTCCTGAGACATACGGCTGTCTGTAAAGCATCTGCTATCACTACCGATAGCCAGTTTTAGAGTTAAGATCATTATGTCAACTGCAAGAGTTGTTGGAAAGACTACCTATTTAGTAGCAAAAAATCAAGACACAATGAACGCAAAATAACTAAAATAATATTGGCAATGCCAATAACAACTGCCAACACTAGTAATAACCATCAGCTTTTTAACACTAAACATTTGATTATTCATAATAATACAGAATTAAAGTTATTATTGACAATAAATATACATCAGCAGGAAAAATATCACTAAGGCTGAATTCACACTATGTGCGGTGACAGGCATTGTAAAACATTTGTCGCCGCAAGGGCACACAGGAAACAATTGTTTCCTATGTGTCCCATTCCCATTGCAATGCAGCCTGCTGCGATAAAATGCAGACACCATATGCAGTAAAGCATGTTTGTTATACTCACTGTGGAACCTAATGGGTTAATCCTCTACATTGTGTAAAAAGGCTGTTTAATCCTGTCTTCTCCGATCCTTCCCTTCTTCCACTGTCCCCAATCCATCTGCTGATAGTACAGAGCCCTGGGGCACTGTACAGCATGCCACCGTACAGCAGCGCAGCACATTGCACTGCTGTGCATTGCCATCAATAAAGTGTATGTTTTGTACATTTCAAATAAAATTTGTACAAAAAAAAAAAACGGGAGCCGCTGAATCACGCACCACGCGGCCCCCTACCGCAGCCGCAGGGTGGATAAAAATCAGATACTAGAGGGGTGACCCCTATCTTAACTCTGGGCAGCCCCATCAAAATGATCTCTCTCTGGCCAGTCCCTCCTCTACTTTGTAGATTACCAAGTTTCTACTTGCCTATAGAATACTTTAAGAGCATCGGCATACTGTATAGTGGCAATATGGGGCAAACAGAACAACAGACACAGCATAAAAAAAAAAAAAAAAAAAAAAACGAGGAGAGTGGCAATATGGGGCAAACAGACACAGCTGGAGGAGAGCTACAGACTCAATGGCGGGAAAACAAACACATCATTTTGGAACATGGACAGCATCAGTAGGAAAAAGTAGTAATCTATGGACGTATCCAGGTGGGCCTCCAAAACAAACAAAATACAAAGGGGTTATAGCACAGATGGCATAATTATTGCTCCTACTAAAAAATATTCCAGAGACTTCAACCTTGCATTTCTCCTCCAGTTGTGTCCATCTGCCTATGCTCTTCAAGTATTCTATAAGTAAGTATTTGGCAATTTAGAGTAGGGACTGGCCAGAGAGGGATCATTTTGAGGCAGTTAGCCAGCTTGAACATGTATTGCAATGTGAACTAAGAACCGCTCGTTTTTATGCAAAAGATTGCTAGTAATAGGCATAGGTGTATGGTAGTGTGCAAAGGGTCAACTTAGAATTTGTTGTATGGAAGCCATTTAGGATCAGAGCACAGACATATCTTTATTTCTACTGCATAGTGCCGGCCAGTAATTCAAACGATGAGGAATCCTGAAGTTGCCAAACTATTTTTTAATAGGGGCAAAAAATATGCTGTGACCCCCCCTAGATTTTATTTACCATATACTGTATACACCCAATAGCAATGTAGCGCCGGGCTCCTAATGAGCATGCGCTATATTTTTTGTAGATTTAATGTTCCTAAAGCCACAGTTGGGTTTTATGGTTTATTGTTTCAAATTATGGTCTCAGTACCAGTTTGGCTGGATTGCACTGTATTTTGCTTGGCCATGGGTGTCAGTGTCACCAATGGCAAGCAAAGGAATGCAGTCCGGTTAGACGCATCAGGTGCCAATCTCTCTTGGAACCAACCAGTGTGTGTGTTGTCTGGCTGTGCTTTCTGGGAGAGGGTACTTAAGGTACTGAGGTCACATGCTTCTGGGTTCTGGTCCAGAAGATCTTTCTGTCTGTTTGGTCCTGGTCCTCCTGACCAGCCCTCAGGGGCCCTCATGGCCTTGGGGTGCGAATACATCCATTTCCGAGTCTCTGGGCTGGCTAGGCTGAGGCACAGTAACTGGAAGGAGGATTCCAAGGTGGTCCGGTGCCGTCTTGGTTTTGGAGAGGCCCAGCAACTGAGAATGCAACCAGGGGAGGACTCTTCAGAAGAGGGCCAAGCGCAAGGCTGGATGCTCGGTAAGAGCCTGGAAGCTAAGTTGGAAGGACTCCAGGTGAATCCACACTCGTACGGTATCGCCGGACCGGCTGCAAAATACTGGTACCGTATGAGGGTTCTCTAAGTTCATTTATCCTACAGTTACAACCAAGTCTGTGGCAGAGACTTTTCACTTACAAGTTCTACAACCAAGTCTGTGGCAGAGACTTTGCTTTATTTGAATCACCTGCTAAATCTACTGAGAGGGGATTTATCCGATAGCTGTAGTATCCAGTTGCAAATGGCTATTCCCTGGAGTTTATAGTGAGAGACATTCAGTTCCAAGCAGTTCCAAGAGTACCTGAACTTCCTACCCATACCCTCTACTCCTTCATCGAGAGACTGTGTTTTGTCTGACGTTTTGCAAAAAAAAATCCCTAAAGTGGATCCAGTGTCAGTGTCTACAGTTCTTTGGGCCATCTACCTCGGGAAACCTCTAGACGCATACGAGGTCAAGAAGGTAACGGTAAGCCCAAAAATAACCAGCAGCTCCTTCGGGGGTTACTGCTACAGCAATATAAAAGGATTTGCAGTTATGCCATAGTTTCTTATTTTTTTTCCCAATCTGGATTTTCTGGGATTGGCATGCAGGACCGACTTATCTGTACATATGACGGTGAATGAAAAATTTTCAATTTGGCAAATTCTGCAGCCACACCCGGCTCATAAAATCACTGACTTATCTCTGGGTAAAACCTGTGTTGTAGAAATAAGCAAATGGATTTTGGAATTCCAAATAATTCTGCTGCATTCCTAAGAGTAGAGCTCCACTCCCTCCCTTTCCTGTGCTCCATGTTGTGACATGCTCAGGGCATCTTTATCAGTCAAGTTTTATTTGACACTGGTAAATATTCTATGATTATCTAAAGTCACAATCTACTTCCGTTGAAATTATAATTTTTTTTTTAAAGAAGAAAAAAAAAAAAAAAAAAACACAATGAGAATTTGCTCCGCTGACCCTGTGTTGTTAAGTGGCTTCTGTAATTACATTTTTATTCTACTCCCGAAGGCTACAGTGACCCTTTTTTTAAATAAAGGTGAGTTAACGCTCACAACAGTGATTTAAGTGATAAAGGTCAAAAGGATGTTCTTTAAACATTGCTCTGCACTAAAGAACAAACTTAAAGAAGCTAAAACTTTTGTGTTCATTTTTAATATGTACTTATATGTATTATTCAATACAGATTTTACCTGCTATATATATATATATATATATATATATATATATATATATAATATATATATATATAGCCAGGCTCCAAATGAGCATGCACTATGTTTTTGTAAATTTAAAGTTCCTGAAACCACAGTTGGGTCTTAGGGTTAATTGTTCTAAATTCTGGTCTCAGTACCAGTTTGGCTGGATTGCAGTGTGTTCTGCTTGGCCATAGATGTCGGTGTCACCTCTGGCAAGCATAGGAACGCAATTCAGTTGGACGCATTGGGTGCCAATCTTTCTCGGAACCAACCAGTGAGTGGGTTGTCTCACTGTGATTTCTGGGAGAGGGTACTTAAGGGACTGAGGTCAAGTGCTTTTGGGTTCCGCTCCAGAAGATCTTTCTGTCTGTTTGGTCCTGGTCCTCCTGACCAGCCCGCAGGGGCCCTTGTGGCCTGGGGAGCAGATCCATCCATTTCCGAGTCTCGGGGCTGGCTAGCCCGAGGCACAGTAACTGGAAGGAGGATTCCAAGGTGGTCCGCTGCCGTGTCAGTTTTGGAGAGGCCCAGCAACTGAGATCACAACCAGGGGAGGACTCTTCAGAAGAGGGCCACGCACAAGGCTGGCTGCTCGGTAAGAGCCTGGAAGCTAAGTTGGAAGGACACCAGGTGAATCCACACTTGTACGGTATCGCCGGACTGGCTGCAAGATACTGGTACCGTATGAGGGTTCTCTAAGCTCATTTATCCTTCAGTTACAACCAAGTCTGTGGCAGAGTCTTTTCACTTACAAGTTCTACAACCAAGTCTGTGGCAGAGACTTATCACTTACAAGTTCTACAACCAAGTTTGTGGCAGAGAATTTGCTTTATTTTAATCACCTATCGGCTGCTAAGTCTACGGAGAAGGACATTTATCCGATAGCTGAACTGTCCAGTTGTGAATGGCTATTCCCTGGATCTTATAGTGGGACACTTCACTTTATTCAGTTACAAGCAGTTCCAAGAGAACCTGAACTTCCTACCTATACCCTCTATTCCTTCATCGAGAGACTGTTTTTGTCTGACGTTTTTGCAAATAAAAATCCCTAAAGTGGATCCAGTGTCAGTCTCTGCAGTTCCTTGGGCCATCTACCTCGGGAAACCCCTAGACGCATACGAGGTCAAGAAGGTAACGGTAAGCCCAAAAATAACCAGTGGCTCCTTCGGGGGTTAGTGCTATATATATATATATATATATATACCACATGTTGATAACAACCCATGGAACCCATACATACAAAGAAACCAAAACGAATAAGTTCAGGAATTAAGTTATATGTAATAAAATGAAATGACACGGGAAAAAGTATTGAACACGCTAACTGAAATGTATTTAACCACATGTTGACTGCCGGACACAGATGCACATTGGCAAAATGGCACAGGCAAGCAGGCAAATGGGTGTACCTGTACGTCCCTTTAAATTTGCTGCCTATCTGGCACGCGCGTGCCCCGGGTCCCGGGAACTCGATGTTTGCCGGCGGCCCGCGATTGCGGTGTGGAGAGGTAGAACAGGGAGATGCCTATGTAAACGAGGCATTTCCCCATTCTGCCTTGTGACATGACAGAGATCCACTGCTCCTTGTCATGTCAGTGGAAGCCCATCCCCCCACAGTTAGAATTACTCCCTAGGACACACTTAAACCCTTGATCGCCCCCTAGTTTTTAACCCCTTCCCTGCCAGTGTCATTTACACAGTAATCAGTGCATTTTTATAGCACTGATCGCTGTATAAATGACAATGGTCCCAAAATAGTGTCAAAAGTGTCCGATGTGCCCAACATAATGTTGCAGCCACGACAAAAATTGCAGACCGCCGGCATTACTAATAAAAAAAAATTAATAATAAAATGCCATAAATCTATCCCCTATTTTGTAGACGCTATAACTTTTTGCGCAAACCAATCAATATAAGCTTATTGCAATTTTTTGTTATCAAATATATGTAGAAAAATACATATCGGCCTAAACTGATGAAAAACATTTTTTTGGGGGATATTTATTACAGAAAAAATTTAAAAATATTGCTTTTTTTTTAAAAAAATTTTCGCTCTTTCTTGTTTATAGCACAAAAAATTTAAATCGCAGAGGTGATCAAATACCACCAAAAGAAAGCTCTATTTGTGGGGAAAAAAAGGACGTCAATTTTGTTTGGGTACAACATCGAACGACCACACAATTGTCAGTTAAAGCGACGCAGTGCTGAATTGAAAAAAGTTCTCTGATTAAGGAAGGGGGTAACTTTCTTCCGGTGGTGAAGTTGTTAAAGAGGAGTTCTGCCCCCCCCATGAAAAAAAATCAGACAGCAGCTACAGATACTGTAGCTGCTGACTTTTATTATTAGGACATTTACCTGTCCAGGGATCCCCTGATGTTGGCACCCCAGCCAATTTTTGGCTCGGGTGCTTCCGCCGCCATTCGTGGTAAGGGAAACTGGTAGTGAAGCCTTTTGGCTTTACAGCCGGTTTCCTACTGAACATGTGTGAAGCACGCTGTGCTTTTTTACTGGCCGGGTGGTGGCGGAAGGAAGAGGGGGGGCAAACTTCCAAAGGGATGTTGCCACAGAAAACAGGTACCCATTCCCCCTCCCCCCTAAAAGGTGCCAAATGTGGCACCAGAGGGGGAGGAAGCAGATAAGCGGAGCTTCCACTTCTGGGTGAAACTCTGCTTTAATACTTCTTACAAAATCCTTTGTTGGTAATGACAGCTTTAAAATGCCTCCTGTATGAAAAGACTAGTCACATGCATTGCTCAGGTGTGATTTCGACCCATTGTACCACACAGTCTTCAAATCTTGAAGGTTCTTCTATGAACTCTGATCTTTAGCTCTTTCCATAGATTTTCGATTGGATTCAAGTCCGGTGATTGGCTTTCCATGCCTTTTTGCACCTCCCTTTGTTAATGTGTTCAATAATTTTTCCTTGTTTTATTCCATTTTAATACACATAACTTAGTTCATGAACCTATTTGTTTTGGTGTCTTTGTATGTATGGATTGCATGGGTTGTTACTGACATGTGGTGAAAATTTCATGTCAATAACACCTATAAAAATATGGTGACATACATACTTCATCCACTATATATATATATATATATATATATATATATATATATATATATATATATATACACTGGACCTTCAGAGCCCCTGCCGTATGGAGTGAAGTAATCGCTCCCCGGCCACTCATGTAGCCGGAGGCTGCAAATCCAGAAAGAAGACCCGGGGAAGATGGAAGTCCTCTCTCCGGTGACAGAACGGTGCTGGAGGTCTTTGTTTTAAGTTAAGTATCTCATAATGTGCTAGTATGCAATGCATACTAGCACATTATGAGATTTCTTTCCAGGAAAATCTTTTTTTTCCCCCTCCAACTGCAGTTTACTACTGCTTTAAGTGGAATAAACATTTTTGGGCCTTGTGTGGGACTCTTTTTTTGTGGCCCTTTTGATTCCTTCCTAAACTGGTCTTGGAAGCCCCATGTGCAGGGACTCGTTACCCAACGCTAAAAACACTGCCATTACCAAGTATATATCATCTGTGGAGGTAAAACCACCCTCCAGTATCTGTTCATCTTGCCCAGCATGACCGCCAGGCACCTAGCATTTTCAGAAGGAGAGCTCAGCAGAGGCAAAAGATGATCTTTAAACTGCCGCAGAGCTACGTCTCACAGCTAACTTGGGAATTTACCGAATGAGCAGCTGTTGAGACATAATCCTCAACCATTCTTCTTTTATAATGGCTCGTTCTACGACACCGTTGATATATTACCCCTTTTGAGTATGGGTATGCTTCACATTCCGTATGGTTCTATAAGTATTAGCTTCTCTCTGTGCAAAACGGGACTGTCGTTGCAATGGCTGCTCTCAGCCCGAGGCACAGCGATTGATCACGTATCTCCTTAAAAAAAACAAATAAACTGATTAGCGATATCGCAGTGAACAGCGACGGCAAAAGAACCATAAAAACCTGCTGCTCCAGTAACATTTTCCTATAAAACAAGATGGAGAGCCCTGACCCTGCAGAATGAAAAGAACTGACAAAGCACTTTCAGCCTTATCTCCCGTACAGAGGCAGAGCTCGCCAAAGTCACAGTTAATCTGGTACCTCCACTTCAGCGCTTACCGCGGGATCATCAAATCTGTTTCACGCAAAATTATAATAACTTAACCATGTTATTTTCATCTTCCTCCCCGCTGCAGCTATTTGTTATTCCTCTCCATTTCCTCTCCTAAGTATGAAGCAATGCAGTGTAAATAATTGCCAGACATTTTCCCATTATAAGTTGTTCCACTCAGGATGGAAATATTGAACGGGCGGGTTTTTGAGGATCCAGAAATACTGGAAATAACCTCGAGTGCCCCAAAAAAATGTATTTCAGCCAATCGGAGCTGTATTAATAGCGTGCTGCCTCGCTCCGGAAATATCATACTTAGCATAACGTTTCCATTTTTGGATAATGCTTAAGTAAGACAAAAAAAAAATATGGAAGTTGCTTTATGTAAAAGATGTATCAGCCTAAAGGGAACCTGTACTCTGTATTCTGCCATAGCTGAACTAAAAATAAAGTTACCTTGACTGTCTTATATACAGTAGGATCTCCTATTGAACAGGGTACTAGCAAATTGTTGGGGTTAGCCCAGAGGTCAATGAAGTCAAGCATCCAGCAAAGTGAATTAGAAGGTGCACAGAAGGTAATATCTGGCTAATAGATTAGTGAGATATTACCCTTATACTGTACATATTTGGCCTTTGTAATGGCCAAAAAGGTTTTTGTTAAGTAAACAGTGGCAGTGCCCATATTTCTATTCTAGAGCATATCCCTCTTTAGTTTGTACTTGCCTCGATCCAAAGCACCTAATGTGATTTCTGTCTCCACTCTCTTCCCTCTGCTATCTGACAAGTTATCACGACACCAACCCAAGGTCACCCCCCTCCCCGATTGGGGAGCTCCCTCAAAGGCCCTGACAGCCTAGTACTCCATCCTCAGTTCTTCCACCCCACAACTCCTCCTCAGCTGGGCTGACCCTAGGTATTTCAAGGAGGCCTGCCCACTGCCAATCATAGTTGGGGATTGGCCAGGGCTCCCTGAGACACCACAGACAGTCCCACCCCTCTTCCCCTCCTCTTCTTCTGGCTGGAATCCTCTATAAGCAAGAGGGAGGTAACCGTAGAGTGATGCTTTTTGTGAGTCACAGCTGCTGCTCTGAGCCTCTCCCAGCCCACACAGATCAAAACAAACAGGCCTAGCTTCCAGCTCGGCCTGCCTAAATTTACCTGTTCTCACAAAAATCCTAACTCTAGCACCTACCCAAGTAGAGGGTGCTACATGTGAGTATGATAGTGTTGGACCAATAGAAGAGAAAATTGGTTCTGATGAATATACTGTAAGGTCCATGATTAAAATTTATTGTAGATGGACCTTGTTCTGGTCTTTGGCTGCTACAAAGAGAGCACTCGCCAGACAATATATTCTTGAATGTCAACAGGAAGCCAGGGCCATCTTAAGAGCATTATAGGCCCCCGGGCAATACAGTGCACTGGGGCCCTGTCTACAGGATCACGCACGAGAATAAAAATGCAAATTTTCAATAAGGCTATATTTATTGGTACTTCCAACAAAATCAGTGTTTAAACATTAACACAACGTTTGGACAATATAACACGAGTTTGATGGGCACAGTGGCAGCGTTTGATGGGCACAGCGGCAGCGTTTGGGCACAGTGGCAGCGTTTGGGCACAGTGGCTGTATTTGATGGGCACAGTGGCAGCTTTGATGGGCACAGTGGCAGCTTTGATGGGCACAGTGGCTGTTTGATGGGCACAGTGGCAGCTTTTGAGGGGCACAGACAGTGGCTGTGTTTGATGCACAACTTGAACTTACTTAAGTAGACATTGTTAGACTTACTTGAGGCCGCCAGCCTGGTGCAGTACAGTGTGTCACTCACAGCAGCAAGGCAGCGCCAGCTCTCAAGGGCCGTCTTTCCGCTCTGTTCCCTCTCCATGCTGTCTGAAGAACATGGCAGAGGTGGGCGGAGCCTGTTCACTAGCCACTGGGGCAGCCGCAGTGCGCTTTGAAGGCTGGGGCGGCCGCGGCCTCTGATTGACGTCACTGGTTGGTAGCTAGATGCCGGCCGGCGAAGTGAGCAACCAGTGCAGTCAGTCAATTTAAGCAGCAGATTGCAGCACTGAGGATCAGCCCTGGATGGGGCCCTCCAGACAAGTGGGGCCCCCCGGGCAACTGCCCAGCATGCCCAGTGGAAAAAACGGCCCTGCAGGAAGCGCCTGGAACAAGTGTTAACATGAGAGATGGCCACCATCAAGAGGTGCTAGTCCTTAAGGGGGGGGGCATATTTTAATCCCGAAACGCAATAGTGTGTATAATGTTGTAACTAGAGGTCGACCGATATATCGGCCGATATATCGGCCGATATTTGGCGTTTTTTAATTAATCGGCATCGGCCGATTTTGCTGATAAAAAAGGCCGATTATAAATTCAGCCGTGACTTGCAAAAGACTTCTGTAATAGAAGTCAATGCAAGTTGCCTGAGTCTTCCCCTTCTCCTCTCTGGGCATTCTGCCAAAAAAGACCAAAGTGTTACAATGTTTAATGTTTACACTTATGATGAATGAAGTAAACTCCATGTGGAGAAAGTTCTCAGTTTAACCATTTAAAGACTAAATCTTTTCTGACACTTGTTGCTTACAAGTAAATATCCTGTATTTTCTGCTAGAAAATCACTTAAAACCCCCAAAAATTATATATATATTTTTAGCAGAGACCCTAGGGAATAAAATAGCGGTTGTTGCAATATTTTATTTCACACGGTATTTGCGCAGCGGTCTTTCAAACGCAATTTTTTTTTGGAAAAAAATACACTAATGATTTTAAAAAGAAAACTAAAACAGTAAATTTAGCCGATTTTTATTTTTTTTTTTTTATTTTTTTTTTTTTTCGCCCAAAAGTTTTGATTACCTGTTTTTGTGTATTTAATATATAGTTGTTTTTTATTTTTTAATCGGGCGGGCGTTGACGGTAAAACGCTGCTAGATTTATCGACGCTTTACTGTAATTTTAGCGACGCTATTCGGCTGCTAGTGGGGCACTTATAACCCAGCTAGTGGCCGAGGAAGGGGTTAAATGCGCCCGTGAATCGCCACTGCCAAATCGCATTGCAGGCGCTTCGGCAGCGGTGCCCATTCATTTCAATGGGCAGGAGTGGTGGAGGAGCAGTTAACACCGCTCCAAAGATGCTGCTTGCAGGACTTTTTTTTTTTAATGTCCTGCCAGCGCATCGCCTCAGTGTAAAAGCACTCGGGCTTTCACACAGACTGCAGAGGAGCCGTTTTGCAGGCAGTTTACAGGCACTATTTTTAGCCCAAAAGCGCCTAAAAAAACGCTGCAGTGTGAAAGGTGTCTGTTAGATTTTATGAGATGAAGGGAAAAAAATATATAAAAATCGGCCTAACATATCGGCCCAAAAAAATCGGCATCCTATATCGGCCATCGGCCGCCCCGATTTCTAAATATCGGCATCGGCATCGGCCAGAGAAAAACCCATATCGGTCGACCTCTAGTTGTAACCATATAATGTTAACTTTTATACCAGGCATTCCTCCACACACACACCAAGTATGGCATGCACTACTATTTTTTCAACACGTGTTGTGACGTGGTACACCATATTGTAACACGCTGTAGTTAATAGAGATGAATGAAATATCACTTTATGAAATTCTAATTAAATTGAAAAAGAGAGAAAAGTAAACAGTGAGATGAATCATTTATGACGCATTGGCACCGCTTCCTTCACAGCGCACACCAATGGCCATAATATAACGCAGCTGCTGGTGTGAACGAGCCCAAACATGAAACTAAATTTAGATATATGATCTGTCTGAATACGTTACTCATGGAAGTTACTTTTTTTTTTCAATAAAGAATAACTCCGGGCATTTTTTTTTTTAAAATGATGTTTCATAAATACAGCGGGCGAGGTTAAAGTTTTTACTAGGTTTTAACTTTGGTTTGTGACTGCATTAGGGGGATTTTCCCTTACTACCTGCCCCTGTGAAGCCAGTAAAGGAAATGGGGGTGTGTATGTTACAGGAACAGGAAGGTACAGACAAAAATAAGTGTCTGTAGAGTTCTCAAAGTGAGTTGTAAAGATAAAAGTTCTGTGGTATCCACTCGGAAATGGAAATAAGAGGAGAAACGGGAGAGCCCTTATGGTGTAGTGAGTTTACAGTGCTATTAGAGGTATGTGATGTTCTGAAAATTAAGATAAATACCAACTACATTTGATGAATTTGCAAACCAGATGCAGTGGTAAACGCAACCTTCCAAGTACACTTATGGAGAATGTTGTTTCCATGCTGGATGTGGGAGGTCACACTTGATGCCTCAGAAAACCCAATCCTAGGTCCTTATGGGAGACATCGGGGTGGTATGAAGAACTAATTTGTGGTAATGCAACACAGCCTCATGACAATGATTGTCCAGTAACCAGGAAGCTTTGAACCTCTGTGCAACACTGATGAAGTGGCATATAATGCACGAAACGTGTCTTCTGGTGTAATAAATGTTTGCTCAATACTTTAACTACAAAGACTGTGACCCTTGTATGATCACCACCCTAGACAACCACAGGCACCTCTGCCATACACAGTTTTTTTTTTTATCACTAACAAGATAGGCAAGAATAAATAATTTCCAAAAATTGTAATACTTTTCCACTCTACTATGAATGCGTTTTTGACAGTGTGCCTATTGCAGATATTACTCGTCCTGACAGGAAGTGAGGGGAAGTACCCCTAACGAGGACACATTTATTGATTATTGGCCTAAATATTTAAGTTGAAATACAAAAGTTCTGCTTTGACTAGTGTGTTTCAATACTTTTGGGGTCCCTTCATGATTTGCATTCTTTACAACCCTCTATTCCCGGTGTCTATAAGAGCCTGCAAAAAGGAGTTCAGAGCACCACAGTGACGTCACCCCTTTAGATATTATTACAAGAACAGTTTCCTTCATGGCGTTACAGTTACTACAAGACCAGGCTCCTTTTTATTCTTTGTGTATGGAATTTCATGGCTGGCATCATTACTGGGTAGGGGTTAATATACCCACAGAATAAAGATGGCACCATGGACAAGAAGTACAAACGTAATAGAATATTCAATGAAGGATTTGTGGTGCTCTTCCTGGGTACAGTTCTAGGTTGGTCAATTTATACATTAGTAGAAATTATAAACTTATTTTCAAATTTTATTAATGCGCACCAGTTCCGCTTTAGGCTCCATTCACACCTGAGCGTATCGATTTACTGGTGTTTTTCAGACTTTTTTTAATGCTTTTTTTGCAGCTTTTTACAAGCTTTTTAAAGTGTTTTACAACAGTTTTACAGCTTCAAGCGTTTTTGTTTAGCCAATAGAAAGCACTAGGGGGAGGAGAGCTGCTATTTGAGCAGAAAATGCTCGTAAAAAACTCAAGTCAGGCGTTTCTATTAAAGTATATTGTCAAAAACACTTGTAAGCTGCCAAAGAGAAGTTCAAGTACTTTTTTGCGCTTCAGGAGACAGAACGCTCATATGTGAACCGGGGCCATTGAAATGAATATGATTTGGCTTGTTGAGCGTGTTAGAGCTTCAAGCATCAAACTGAAAATCGTTCAGGTGTGAACGGGGCCTAAGGGCTCTTTCACACGGACGGTCCGTATGTCCGTTTTTCATCCTTCCGTTCGGATGAAAAACGGACATACATGTATCCCTATGGGATAGCGGGTGTCAGCGGATGAGCATCCGCTGACACCCGATCTCGTCCGTGTCCGCTATGCTCCGTTTCTGCAGACGAGGGAAAACCCTATTTTTTCATCCATCTGCAGATCGGATGACGACGGACTCTACGTTCCGTCGTCATCCGATCTCCCATAGGGGAGAGCGGCGCTCTGACAGGTCCGTCCCTGCGCAGTGTGCAGAGACGGACCTATCATCTTCCTGCTCAGCGGAGATCGCTCCGGCGATCCCCGCTGAGCAAGCGGCTATCCACGGGGCGGATCTGCACTGATCCGCCCCGTGTGAAAGAGCCCTAAGGCTCCATTCACACCCGATTTCAGGTGATATTGCCCGGGATTCCGCCCATGATTTCAAATTGCTGCAAAACGCAGGATGCTTTTTATGATGCCATTACTTTTAATGGCACCCCAATCGCGGCGCGACATTTTCGCGATTGACTGCGGCCAATCGTGCTGCAATCGCTGCAAGTCGCAACGCGTGGCGCTGTCGCCCAACATAAGCTTTTAGGTTGCACGATTAGGTTGCCAATAAGAAGTAATGGCATCGTAAATGCCTCCCCGCGTTTTCCAGCGATTTGAAATTGCGAGCGGAATCGCCGCAATTCCACCCATAATCAGGTGTGACTAGAGCCAAAGGGTTACTAGTTACTACGAAAGAATAGGTGAGAGCATCAGAGTGCAGGTGGTGGGCATTGCACAGTGGATTGGAAACTGGATTATCAGAACACGTTGAATGAGACATTTGTTCACCACCCATGTAAAATAGAAATATAGACACATGATTTTGGATGGACAGCATATGAATGTCATTGAAAAAAATATTTTTTCTTGGTGTTTTATATACGATAGCGGGGTGATATGTATATGTGATAATAAGTGTATAATGGACATTTTTTAACCACTTACGGACCGCCCACCATTGCTATACATCGGTACTTCAAAGAGAAATATCATTGTTATGGCAGCAGCTAGCTGCCATAACCCCGGTATCCTCTTCTTCAAGATAAAAGTGGTCTCTGCAGCGGATTCACCGCAAGATCACTTTTATCGTCTCCGGTGCCGACGGGGGCAATCGGATGTTGTCCCTTGTGTGACATTAAGACGAGTGAGGGGAAGATGGCCCCCACCTGTCTCCATATAATTTTTTTTTTTTTTTTTATTGCATTTTAGTGTAAATATAAGATCGGAGGTCTTTTTGACCCCAGATCTCATATTTAAGAGGACCTGTCATGCTTTTTTTTATATTACAAAGGATGTTTACATTTCTTGTCATTTTTTTTTTTTTTTTTTTAAAAGAACAGTGTAAAAATAAAAGATAAAAGGTAAGAAGCAAACGCACACATGGCATATGAAAACGGTCTTCAAACCGCACATGTGAGGTATCGCCATGATTGGTAGAGTGAGAGCAACAATTCTAGCCCTAGACCTCCTCTGTAACTCAAAACATGCAACCTGTAGAATTTTTTAAAGGTCGCCTATGGAGATTTTTAAGGGTAAAAGTTTGTCGCCATTCCACGAGCGGGCGCAATTTTGAAGCGGGACATGTTGAATATCAATTTACTTGGCGCAACATTATCTTTCACAATATAAAAAAAATTGGGCTAGCTTTACTTTCGTCTTATATTTCAATTCAAAAAAGTGTATTTTTTCCAAAAAAAGTGCGCTTGTAAGACCGCTGCGCAAATGCGGTGTGACAGAAAGTATTACAATGACTGCCATTTTATTCTCTGGGGTCTTAGAAAAAAAATATATAATGTTTGGGGATTCCAAGTAATTTTCTAGCAAAAAAAAAAAATGTTTTTAACTTGTAAACAACAAATCTCAGAAAGAGGCTCGGTCCTTAAGTGGTTAAAGTGGGGTGCCCACAAAAAAAAAAAAAAAATTAAAAGTCAGCAGCTACAAATACTGCAGCTGCTGACTTTTAATAATCGGACACTTACCTGTCCCGGGGTCCAGCAATGTGTGGGAACGAGACCCCCCCTCGTTCCCCGCTCCGCTTGCGCGCCGGCATTCTTAATGTGGGCACCCACTGCGCATGCCCGAGCGGCGCCGTGATTCGACGCTCACTCATCTGGGACACATGACAGGTCCCAGGTGACTTTGCGGCGCCTACAGAAAGTGACGTTTAGCCCGGGCAATGAAGGTGGCAGACTACGAGGGACCCCCTAGCAACAGGCATTTAGAGGTGAGTAAAAACAATTTTTTTTTCCCAATTATATTTTTTTTATTTTTTTTATGATTTTTAAGCCACATTTTTTTTTTGGTCGCAACCCCACTTTAATATAACTTTTGGGTATTATAGTGCATTTAGCATATTATTATGATTGTTTTATCACGGTAATTTTAATTTTATATTTTATTTATTTTTCTTTATAATTCCTGCACGGCACTATATTACACATTTTATTCTAGATCACATGTGGGAACACAGAGTGTGGGCAGCAGTAATCATATTTCTAACACAAAGGTTTTTTTGGAGTATAGTACTGGTTGTGCTGAGATTTTGTTTGGTTTATTGGGAAACCAGTAAATGGAACATCCCCATTGCTCATGCACACAGGAGGCCATCATACCCAGTCATGGCTCCCATCTGATCCTAACTGCATATTTCATATCAAGGCCAGAGGTAGCAAATAATACATTCAAGTATGGCTGACAGATTGAACATTTAAAACAAATAGTCCAATTACTGGAACCCATGTCTCCAATCCTCTCCCCCCGTCTCTGGGATGCTTTATGGTCCCACTAGGTTAATATACTGCAGGATGTATTAAATAAAAGCACTGCCTATAACCCTATGCTTTTTCAATAAATTATTCAGGAACTTGTTGTTACAGAGCTGGGTCCCCCATGTTCCTGATGTCTAATTATCTATTACATAGGAAAACCTCCCGCGAATCACTCTACATTCAAGTATGGCTGACAGGTGAACAGATTGAACATTTAAAACAAATAGTCCAATTACTGGAACCCATGCAGGATGTATTAAATAAAAGCACTGCCTATAACCCTATGCTTTTTCAATAAATTATTCAGGAACTTGTTGTTACAGAGCTGGGTCCCCCATGTTCCTGATGTCTAATTATCTACCGTGTTATCAATTACACGAAGAGCCGTTCCGCTATCGGCGCTTAATTTGTATATTTGCGGGATACAAGGAAAAGTAAATACAATATAAAATGCAACAGTGGGAGGAATAATATTGTTCCTCTCCAAATCAACTGTAAAAATGTCACTCTTTCCAGTGGGGAGCAAGGCAACAGAAACATGGCTAAAGATCGATTGTAAAAGCCTGAGTTGGCTTAAGTATAATTTTTAAATGTAACGTGCTCTTCACACATAGGAGCTCCTCTGGTCATGCCCATTTTAAAAAAATAAAAAAAAATTGCTTCATGCCATGAATGTCATGAATTAGATGCAATCAATGAACTAGTGCAGTCCATGTAATACTTCAACTGTGCCATAACAAAAGTCTACTCCGTTCAATGCAATCTGCTGCTGATTGTACAAATTTCCAAATAATTTTAATAGCAGCATTCAAAATGTGTTAAAAGGTAAAGGAAAAGAGAAGGCACCACACAGGCCCTGGATTTACATTTCAATAACAATTTTATTTTTATTTCTATATCCATTAAAAATAGCTACATGTGCATAAAGTACCCATAAAACAGCATAGGTTATATTTTGAAAAAAGTCTCCAAACGGGGCATGCTGGGACTGTGACTTCATAAGGGGCGAGGTCACCGCGTGACATCACCCGGTGACCACGCCTATATAAGTCACCGCGCACCTCGCACACAGCATTTCAGTGGGAGAGAGCGTCGTGTCAACATCGGAAGAAGAGAAGAGGGAAGGAGGACGGAGGACGGAGGAGACCGGGCCACCGCTAGTAAAAGAGCTGGAAGACGATAGCAAAGGAGCCCGGCAGAAGAACCGGAGAGCGGGAGAAGAGGCCGGAGAGAGTGGAGAAGAACCGTAGAGCTCGGAGAAGAACCGGAGAGTGCGGAGAAGAGGCCGGAGAGAGTGGAGAAGAGGCCGGAGAGAGTGGAGAAGAACCGGAGAAGAACCGGAGAGTGCGGAGAAGAACCGGAGAGCGCGGAGAAGAACCGGAGAGCACGGAGAAGATGCCGGAGAGCATGAAAGAGTCAGAAGAAGACCCCCAGAGCTGCCTAATAAATTACTTTAAAAACCTGTCTAGTGTGTTTTTTTATTGACACTTTTTTTCCTCAGGTGAATGGGTAGGGGTACGATGTACCCCATACTCATTCACATAGGATTCCGATAAGCCCCCCACCCGCAGGCCCTGACAACCAACGGCCAGGTTTGTCGGGAAGAGGCCCTTGTCCTCATCAACATGGGGACAAGGTGCTTTGGGGTGGGGGGCCACAGAGCCCCCTCCCCTTCCCCAAAGCACCCACCCCCCCATGTTGAGGGTATGCGGCCTGGTACGGTTCAGGAGGGGGGGGGGCGCTCGCTCGTCCCCACCCCCTTTCCTGACTGGCCGGGCTGCGTGCTCATACGGGTCTGGTATGGATTTTGGGGGGTCCCCCACGCAGTTTTTTCAGCATAGGGGGTTCCCCTTAAAATCCATACCAGACCTAAGGGCCTGGTATGCTCTTGGAGAGGGACCCATGCGGTTTTTTTATTTAAAATCTGGCGTGGCGTTCCCCCTCGAGAGCTGATTATTCTGTGATTGGCCATGGCCAAAGTCGCCTGGCCTGGGGGGCGACTTAAAGTCATGTTGTAAGTTGCCCCAAGTCGTGTTGAAGTCGCCTCCAAATCGTGCTGTTATTCATACTCAAGTCGTGTCCAAGTTGCCTCCAAAATTCGCGCTGAAAGTCGTGTTGCCCCTGTGTGAATCGGCTCTTACTGCAGAGTATCAATACTGTACAATAGAAGCGACAACCGTCAATATTTAGCAACTGTAAGTATATAAAAAAACTGTAATCTATATACCTATAACATGGGTGCTGAGAGGGGGGAGAGAAGGTTTGTCAACTTCTCAGCTCCTTCAAGGCCGTGAACACTGTTGAAATGTAAACAAAAATGGATTAAACAGGTACGGTGAACCGAGTTCTGTAGCGTTACAGGTCCTCTGTTGAAGAGTACTAGTGTCTTCTGCTAGCAAACGTCGGAGCCCTTTGAAAAGAAGGTAGGTTCAATCAAGCAAAATTAAGACAGTAGTCATCTAAGATATTCCATTAGGTAGTGCTTTGTAAGAACAGACTGGCTAAAAGTGGCAGCTCCAAACAAGCATCCTTTGACACTAGAAAGGGGAATAGGTGTCTGCATGCAGTGTCTGTACTGTGTTAAGAAGGATGTTTTTTTCACCCGCTCACCAATCCTCTGTACGATGACACAATGGAGATTTCAAATGCTATTTCAGGCTCCTGGCAATGTTGTAAGACACGGGATCACCTCCTGGCAGCCGATCAGGATGGCTGGTAGCTAAACTGGCAAGGTGACTGGACAGCGGCTGACTGGACACCTGGATGGGTATAGCGATTCCTGAAGCGATGTGGGTCGTCTCCGCTGGGCTAGGCGGCACTGAGTTGCTGAGCAGGGTCTCTGGGCAGAATGGTGGTGTACCGTGTGGGCGTCACTGTTCCTGGCTCCTTTCTCCTCAGTCTCTTGGCAGAAGTCTTCGGCAAAATGTGTGTCTCTCTCTCTCAGGTAGAGTTCTACCACACACTCCCTTGTGTCAGCGTGGCTCTCTTTCTCTCAGGTGGAGTTCAAACTGTCACACCACCCAGGGGCTTTTGTGGCTTGGGCTCTATCTCTCCTCAGTCTCTCCTCTCCATTTCTGCACTGTCCTGGGCTCCTAGACACTCCCTCTCTCTCAAATCACCTCAGCCTCATCAGCTCTTCCTTAAAACTCCCTTTTTTCCCCAGTGTGCTCTGTGTCTCTGAGTTTCTGGAAGGACAAGTCAGCAGCTCCCCATCTCCATCTTGTGGCCAAAAGGAGAAATTGCATTACAATAAGCCTGCTACACAGTGCAACCACCTTCCTCTTTGCATCAGGTATGACCAATCACATTCAAATTTAAAGGCAGGTCTGTATCTGATTGGAGGCTCTGAGAAAGCTCATGATAATGACATAAATAAGGTTTTCCATGTGGGAGAGACAACAAGCAGCCTGCAGTAACCACCAGGTTCTGATAAAAGGGTGTAAAGTAGACTGGTAAATGAATGGAAAACCAAAACCCTAAGCAGATAACCTTGGTTCCCTGCTTGTATGTCAACATATTGAGCCGTCGGTCAAAGACCTCTGAATTGTGATCCACAGCGGATTGGTTTTTAGGTGTGTAGCAAACGCAGCTGCACATGTAAACCAACACTAGGTATAAATGTTTTCCTGCTGTGTAATTAGAATAATTGCTCCCCAGCTTCAGTATAATCCTCCCCAAAAAGGTCATATAGCTAAAGCTAGGCAACTAGTAGGGAATGTGAGCTCTGCTGATTGGAGAACTCTAGTTGTGACCAGTGGCGGTGCGTGCATAGAGGGCGCAGGAGCGCCGCCCCCCCCCCCTCTCCTGCACCGCTCTATCACCAATAGATAGATTCATGCATTGCATGAATCTATCTATTGTCACCGATGCCGCCCCCTATTCAGGTGTCCGGCCCTTACCGGGCGCCGGGCATCTGAATTACAGCAGGGGGGTGTTTTTGGAAGCGCCCTATTAGAGCTGTAAAGCTCTAATAGGGGACCTGATTAGAGCGGTGTGCTCTAATAGGCTTCCATAAGTGTAAACAGCGGGCGCACTGCTGTGCGTTCGCTGATTACACAGTATTGTGTTAGAGAAGCAAATACATCGCTTCCCTAACACAGACCCGCCTCTCAGCCAATCAGGTTGCCGGGTCTGTTACCTGTCACCTGATTGGCTGAAGTCACAGGCGCTGTGATTGGACGCTAGGCGTCCAATCATAGCAGAAGACAGGAGCGTGGGAGAAGATATCGGAAGATGAGGGGAAGATGGGGGGACACCACGCGCTGCACACAGAGACAAGGTAAGTGCAGAGGGCAGGCAGGGGGCACAGTGGCAGCACTTGAGGGGCACAGTGGCAGCACTTGAGGGGCACAATGGCAGCACTTGAGGGGCACAATGGCAGCACTTGAGGGGCACAGTGGCAGAACTTGGGGCACAGTGGCAGCACTTGGGGCACAGTGGCAGCGTTTGATGGGCACAGTGGCAGCGTTTGATGGCACAGTGAGGCTGTTTGTTTGCGCCCCCCCAAAAATTTTGAGCACCAGCCGCCACTGGTTGTGACACAGTAGGAGCATGTCAGAAATCTGCAGAGAGGCTGCTGCTTCAACACAGATAACAGCCACCCTTTCTCTGCCGCTTGCTGTTTCGGGAGAGATGTTGGCACTGACCTTGAGTGGCAGTTACAATACTTACAACTTACACTTACTTTTAGGCTTCCAGCTCACTATTCAATGAGCATACTTTTACTGAAACTTGAATTGGGCTTTATAGAATAAATTATATGTATATATATATATATATATATATATATATATATATATATATAGCTAACAGGTTTAGTTACAAACAAAAAAAAGACGAAGGCCTTTCTTCTCCACAGACTTTATGGACAACCTCTATGAACCTCAATGTTTTTACAGACGTTAAAAAAAAGGAGAAATAAAAGTTTAATAATAAAACTAGTTATACTAGTTAACGATTAGGAACTTTGTCTTAGGAGGCATGTTGGCTATAGTATGAGATACTGCAGTTGGATTACTTTAGCGCTACTTTAGCGCGTTCGGGTATACTGTATGTATTTTGTATGGAGTTGAGGAAGCTCACCTATCAGATGCTCAGGGAAATAGACTGCTAATAATCTCATGCATACTCATGAATGTTTTATACCCAAGTAATAGCAACTTTGTGCAGATATAATAACAAGGTGAATACGCAAATCATCTGAAGCCCACAGTTGCAATCGCACGTTTAAATGATATGCCAAGTCTGGTAAAGCTTACATCTAATGGGCTGTTGTGTGAAACATACACAATTAAGCAAACTTACAATTTTCAGTGCACTTTTTAGATATCGTTATGTTTACTTGAAAGTAAGATTTTGTACAATTTTCAAATGATAATTTTCACTTTCTGCGACCTTCTAGTTTATCGGCATGTCAGTCAGTGCAACTAACATCAAGCAATTGGTGTGATCGAACTACTGAGTATACTTGTCAAAAGCAGACAAACATAGGGAGGCCTATTAGGAGACAGCAGTAGTGGTCAGTGTACGAAGCACTGGGGTCTCAGCTGTGGCCCCTAACATCACCAAGGTTATTTTTTATTATTTAGCATGTGTACAGTACTGCTACAGAAGAATGTCAGACTCAGGACATGGTAGACTCTTCTACCATGGTTGTGGTAGAAGGCTAGACTCAAACATTCCAAGACCCAAAACAGGCATTCAAGAGGAGCTGGGACTTTGATACAGTACATTTACATCATTGCTTTGACATTATATACCGTTGTTATGGCAGCAGCTTGTTCTGTGGGCGATTTGGCATTGGTTAAAGTGGTCCCAGCAGCGGAGTCGATGCAGGGTCACTTTTAGAGGCGGCAGAAGAGGTGCCCCCCCACCGCCGCTTCCTGGTCATTTCCGAGCTTACCAGAGCCATAAGCTCCTGGCTGATGGCTAGGCAGGAAGTCGAGTGAGGGCAAGATGGCCCCCACTCGGCTCTATGTCCTTGGAGGACTGTAGCAACCTCGAACGTCACTTTGGGCTTAACCGCTTGCCGACCGCCATCAAACGGCGGCAGAATGGCTCCCCTGCTGTAGCTGTACAACGGCCACTTTAAGGGGAATAAGGGGCGCACCCGCCCGCTGCATCACTGAGAAGCCAGTGCGCTTGCCTGGCGGCCGCGTTGTCTGCCGGGCACCTGCCATTGCTCCTGACAGAGCCAGAATGAGGATTTGTAAACACACAAATCCACGTCCTGCCAGGGGAGAGGAGACAGATCGTGTGTTACTAGTATATAGGAACAATGATCTGTCTCCTCCCCCAAGCAGTCCCATCCCCCCTACAGTTAGAACACGCTGAGGGAACACATTTAACCCTTTGATCGCCCCCTAGTGTTAACCCCTTCCCTGCCAGTGACATTTATACAGTAATCAGCTCTGATCGCTGTATAAATGTGAATGGTCCCACAAAAGTGTCAAAAGTGTCCGATCTGTCTGCCGCAATGTCGCAGCCCCAATAAAAATTGCAGATCGCTGCCATTACTAGTAAAAAATAATTAAATAATAAAAATGCCATAAATCTATCCAGTATTTTGTAGAAGCTCTAACTTTTGCGCAAACCAATCAATATACGCTTATTGCTATTTTTTTTACCAAAAATATGTTGAAGAATACATATCAGCCTAAACTGAGGAAGACATTTGTTTTTGTTTTTTTGTTTTTAATTCGGGGATATTTATTATAGCAAAAAGTTAAAAATATTGGAGGGTTCTAAGGAAATTTCTAGCAAAAAATACAAAGTTTAAACTTATAAACAAAAAGTTCCAGAAAAGGCCTGGTCAGCAAGTGGTTATACAAAATAGTGAGAGAGCTAAAACATTTTAAGAGCCCATAGGTTTAGGTTAGGCTGGTCATGAGCAGTGATGTAAGTAACTGAGTTAAAATAAATGGAGTTACTTTACGCAGTTACTTTAGAGAGTAACGAGTAATCTAACTGATTACTTTTCCCCTTATGGTAACGCAGTTCCCATTACTTGGGCTGAGTTAACTCAATTACATCTACTGCCACTAGATGGCAGTAGTGTAATTCCGGTGTCCTGCCAAAAAAGTTCCCCCGCCGGATAAGGACCCCCTGTACTGCGCAGGTGCAGCGCTTGCGCTGTACGAAGGACTACGGAGCTTATGAAAATTGCCGAACCTAAACAGCTCTGAGTGAACTCTACACCGCGCAGGCGCAGTTAACATGTAATTGTATGAGGCGATGCCGCATGCTCCCGATGCTCATGCTACTCTGCAAGGGGCGTCTATCGTGTAACTAAGGGGCGGGTCTAGTATTACTGTAACCAGGGGCGCATTTATTATTATTGTTATATATCGAGCTCTGCCTATTAATTTAACATTCGCCCTCTTCTGTAGCCGTCCGCGCCTTACACGATATAATAATAATAGACCCGCCCCTTGCTTACACGCTATAACAGATCTGCCCCTTGGTAAGAGTAATAATAGAGCAGCCCCTTGGTTACACGATATATAACAATAATAATAAATGCGCCCCTTGCTTACAGTAATACTAGACCCGCCCCTTAGTGACACGTATAGAATATTAAAACAAAAAGTCACAGTTACTTTGCTGCGTAACTAATTACTTTTCCAATGTAGTAACTGAGTTACTAACGCAATTACTTTTTGGGAGAAGTAATTTGTAACTTAACTAATTACTTTTTTAAAGTAAGATGACCAACACTGCTCATGAGAGACAAAGCTACCCTCCTGAGTACCCCAGTAAGTTACCAGAAAAACATGTGCACACATGGAAAGAGTGCCAGACCAAAAGATAAAATAGTCCAATTTCATTCATTGGTATTGTGCTGAAAGACAGCCAATGTGTTTCGGGGGGGGGGGGGGGGGGTCAAAGGAACTCCCTCTTCATCACAGCTTTAGTTAAAAATGAGAACCTTGAATGGACTCAAATACGGCTTTCTTGTGTGAATCTGTGCAGGGAAGCCAATTGTTGGATTACAAGAATTACTTGTTAGCAGTATCGGCATGAGCAATAAAGTGTGGCTGCACAGCTGGTTTCCTACTGCACATGCACGAGTCGCGCTGCGCCTTGTGACTTGTCCCGTAGTCTTCTGGGACCTGTGATATGTGCCAGAAGACTGCGGGGGGAGGAGGGGGGCAACTTCTGGCTCAGATCATCAGGACGCATCTAACCAGAAGTGGGAGCGGGTACCTGTCAAAACCAGGTAATCCCCCCCCCCCCAAAAAAAAGTGTCAAGTGTGGCAGTGGAGGGGGGAGGATGCAAACAAGTGGAACTTCACCATTTGGGTGAAGTTCCACTTTAAGAGAAGAGGCACTATAGATACCTTTGCAGCAGCCTGTGTGCCAAAATGTCCCTGCTTCACCGCTCTCCAGCCGTTGCAGGTATTAATCCAATTGGATGGGTCAAAAACCTACTCCCCAAATGATTCCTCCCAGAAACCACTGTATGCAGTGGCAGGAGCAGTAAAGTGTCAGCGGAGAGAGGGGAGGGGAGGAGAGGGGAGGGGGAGGGGAGGAGAGGGGAGGGGAGGGGCGAGGGGAGGAGAGGGGAGGGGAGGAGAGGGGAGGGGCGAGGGGAGGGGAGGAGAGGAGGGGAGGGGAGGAGAGGAGAGGAGGGGAGGAGAGGATGGGGGGAGGGGAGGAGAGGAGAGGTGGGTATTCAATATGATTTCTCCTCCTCCATTCACATTCTGTGAAAATAATACAAGGCCTTTTGTGAATGGGTGAGGAGTGAGGAGAGAGGAGGTGGTTGGGATGCAATTGGAGCCCTTGCCTGCTGTTGCCACATCTTATAACCCTCCAGAACTCCAGTCCTGTGTGTAGGAACTGGCTTGCAGCAAGGTGTGATTTATATACTGTGCAGCAACCATCCACGCACAGTACACATATTATTAGGACTAGTTTAGCTAGTACTGTACTACAACTGTAGGGTTGAGTGGAATCATAGGGTTCCTCCGGAGGTCACTAGGGGTTCCTTGAGCCTCAGATGAGTAACACCTGACAACATTGAACTTTTTAGCTATCTTTAACCACCTGCTGACCGCTTCAAGCCGATATACGTAGGCAAATGGGCATACCTGTATGTCCCCTTTAATTGGTGGGGTTAGCGGGCGGGCGCCTGCCGCGTACATCGTGACCGTGCCCGCGGGACCAGCGGACTCGATGTCCGCCGGTCTCCCAGCCATCGTGTCACGGAGCCGCAGAACGGGGAAGTGCCTATAAAAACAAGGCATTACCCTGTTCTGCCTTGTGACATGACAGAGATCACTGCTCCTGGGAGGGCGTCATATGACGTCCTCACCTTTGCACGTGCCGTGATCACCGAGTTACTGAGACTCGGGTGATCACCGATCCGATCCCGGCCCCTTACCACGTGATCAGCTGTCAGCCAATGACAGCTGATCACATGATCAAAACAAAAGCTCGGTAATCGTTTTTTTTTCTCCTCACGCTGACAGCGTGGGGAGAAAAAAAAGCAGATCGCTGACTTATGTTCAAGGGACATCGGTCCCGAAGAGGAAGGAGGCACATCTGCCTCCTCTGTGCCACCAGTACCCCCTGCCAGTGCCACCTGCCATTGCCACCTGCCAGTGCCCACAGTGCCCATTAGTGCCACCTATCAATGCCCACGTGTGCCACCTATCAAGGCCCACAAGTGCCACCTATCAATGTCCACCAGTGGTGCCAATCAATGCCACCTAGCAGTGCTGCCTATCAGTGTACCTGATCACTGCCACCCATCAGTGCCCATCACTGCCACCTCATCAGCGTACCTCAATGAAGTAGAAAAATTACCTGTTTGCAAAATTTTATAACAAAATATAATATTTTTTTTAAATGTGGTCTTTTTAAAAAATTTTAACAAAAAATAAAAACCGCAGAGGTGATCAAATACCACCAAAAGAAAGCTCTATTTGTGGGAAATGATTTGGGTACAGTGTAGCCTGCACAAGTGAAGCAAATTCCTATGGGGGCACTCGCCAGAATCGCTGGCGTGAAACCTGAGAAAAGGAGGTTCCGGGGCCGATTTGTGCAAATTCCATTGTACAGAGCAGGTATGTATAAACCTGTTTGCTAGTTAAAAAAAAAACATTTTGCATTTACAATCACTTTAACCTTTTGGATGAGATATATTATGGATTTAATCGCTGTTCCACGCTTCCCAAGTTTTACCGCTGCGAACTAATTAACTTGCTTTATTTATCCCACATGCTAAGAGTTCTGAGAAATGAGCATACTTACATCTCCTCTTTTACCTCTTACAAATTATTACAGTTCCTGAAAATCTCCTGGTAATGTTTCATTAATATTCACTATTTAATAACAGGTCTGATTCCCCTTCACATCCTGAACGTATATTGTCATTTTCTGGGACCCAGTTAAATCAATTAAGTGTCACATTTCACTGCGATTCTCCTGCTGAGCCCTACACATCGAAGGAAACATCCGGGCTAATATGAACTCACGTACCAGTCGCTGTCAACACATTGAGTTCTTCTGGTTTATTCATATTGTTGAAAGTAATTAATTATAACACTTGGAAGAAAAAAAAATACACAGATACTTGTCAACACAGGTGATGCATTCTGTAACACTTCATAGAAGGCGATTTTTGTGTAAGCAGAATCCAAGACGTGGCCCAGGAGGAAAGGGGTGGCGAGGTGGAGGTGCCACATCGCTGTGCAGTCATGCGAATAAATAATAGAAAGTTTTAACTCCTGGAAATACACTATATAGACCATAATGTCAAAAGTATTAGGACACCTGCCTTTACACGCATATGAACTTTAATGGCATCCCAGTCTTAGTCTGTAGGGTTCAATATTGAGTTGGCCCACCCTTTGCAGATATAACAGCTTCAACTCTTCTGGGAAGGCTGTCCACAAGGTTTAGGAGTGTGTCTATGGGAATGTTTGACCATTCTTCCAGAAGCACATTTGTGAGGTCAGGCACTGATGTTGGACGAGAAGTTTATCTCAAAGGTGTTCTATCGGGTTGAGGTCAGGACTGTGCAGGCCAGTCAAGTTCCTCCTCCACCCCAAACTCGCTCATCCATGTCTTTATGGACCTTGCTTTGTGCACTGGTGGGCAGTCATGTTGGATCAGGAAGAGGCCATCCCCAAACTGTTCCCACAAAGTTGGGAGCATGAAATTGTCCAAAATGTCTTGGTATGCTGATGGCTTAAGAGTTCCCTTCACTTGAACTAAGGGGCCAAGCCCAACCTCTGAAAAACAACCCCACACTATAATCCCCTCTCCACCAAATGATTTGGACCAGCGCATAAAGCAAGGTCTACAAAGACATGGATGAGCGAATTTGGGGTGGAGGAACTTGACTATCCAGAGTCCTGATCTCAACCCGATAGAACACCTTTGGGATGAATTAGATAGGAAACTGTGAGCCAGGCCTTCTCGTCTACATCAGTGCCTGACCTCACAAAGGCACTTCTGGAAGAATGGTCAAACATTCCCATAGACACACTTCTAAACCTTGTGGACAGCCTTCCCAGAAGCTGTTCTAGCTGCAAAGGATGGGCCAACTCAACATTACTTTTGGTAATATAATGTATGTTTAAAAATCACAAACCCAAATCTTATTTAAAGTATAACTAAAGACAATTTTTTTTGTAAACCTTGTGGACAGCCTTCCCAGGAGAGTTAAAGCTGTTATATCTGCAAAGGGTGGGCCAACTCAATATTGAACCCTACGGACTAAAGGGCCGTACACACGATATGAAAATCAGAAGTAAAATTTAGTCGGACAAACGATCTCCCGATTTTCGGATCGTTAGTATAATGCTTTCAACAGCCGATTCCGATTTTTTTGTCCGACTGGATGTGCAGACTATAACAATTTTGCCGTAGATGAACTCAACGTCCGATTTTCACTTAATTAGCACGGTTTTCATCCGAAAAAAATCATAAGAACAAGACTACGCATGCTCAGAAATGAAAGAATACATACAAAACTATTCAACACATGACGTCACTTCTGAAGTTGTATTCCGTCGTACGAGAATTTTCATATGGTGAGTAACCTCTTCACTTTCAACATGAGACTGGCATGCAACAAATAACAGACAAATGGTCCGAAAATCTGATCATGTGTACGAGGCTTAAAGAGAAAGTAAACCTTATGGCTTTTACTTCCTCTTTTGCTCCCTGCAAGGCCTGCAAACGAAAAGCCCATTATACGACACTTACCTGCAAATGAAGCCCGCGCTGTCCCCTGTGCAGGCCACGTCCATCTTCGCCCCTCTTCCTTTCCGGGGTCACAGACTCTGGGTCTGTGACTGACCGGAGTTGCATGACGTCACTCCCGCGCATGGTCAGTTTCTTCACAGCGCATGCGCCGATGACATTGGCGCACTACAAGTGAAATATCTCCTAAACAGTGCACATTTAAGAGATATTTCCTCTACCTATAGGTAAGCCTTATTCTAGGCTTACCTATAGGTAAAAGTCAACAAAAGGTGTTTACAACCACTTTAAGACTGGGATGCCATAAAAGTTCATGTGCGTGTAAAGGCAGGCATCCTAATACTTTCAGTAATATCGTGTACATTAAAAAAAAAAAAATGTTATTCACCCATATTTTTTTTTATATTCAAATATGCCCACTTGCCCACAAATATGGTCACTGCTCATTGCAATCATCGCAATCACTTTGCTTATTCCCTGATGCCGCTATTGGGAGTTACCGTATTTATCGGCGTATAACACACACTTTTTTCAGCCTTAAAATCAGGGGGAAATCGTGGGTGCGTGTTATATGCTGATCCCCACTGTCTGTGAGGGGAAGAGGAGCGAGCGCCACCAAAAAAGACTGAGCGCCGCTGAAAAAGACGGAGCGCCACCGAAAAAGACATAGCCGAGTGTACTTGGCTTGGCTCGGAGTCCCGCCGTCCCGCCTCCCTGCTGTCTATGAGGAGCGAGTGCTGCCAAAAAAGACTGAGCCGAGTGTACTGTGTACTCGGCTCGGCTCTCAGTCCCGCCCAGTCCGCCCATTGGACCTGTGTTATGTCCATCATAGGAGCCGGGCCAAGGGACGGGACAGGGCGGGACTGCGAGACGAGCCGAGTACACAGGCTCTGTTTATCTCGGCGGCAGCAATTTTAAACGGTTACAAGCCGCAAATGACACTGGGCAAGGCTGCAAATGGCACTGGGCAAGGCTGCAGATGGACACTGATCATTCTGCAATGATGGACAAGGCTGCAGATGGACACTGATAAGGCTGCATTGATAGGCATTAAAAAGTTTTTATTCCTTAAAATTCCCTCCTAAACTTGGGGTGCGTGTTATACGCCGGCTCGTGTTATACACCGATAAATACGGTAGTTGCCTCTACATGTTACCTTTTTGACTCAGAGGAAAGGGGGGATTTTAAATCTTTAATTTACACACACCATAAATGCGGCCAGATCATTTGCGGGCTAATTATCACAGTTAATCTTTATTTTTATTGAAGTCAGTAAATGGGGTAAAGATTGCTCACGTCGAAAATGTAATGTGTGTATAGAGCTCTCTATAATAGAACATCCGATGACCTGCCAAGACGCCACTGGATCCGAGCCAAGATTTCATCACTAATGCATGCTATGTAGCGAATAATCTGTCTCCCTCGGCAATGTTTTCCCACTGTTCAATTTAAATTGAGGTTCAAGGTCTTGTGTACTATATTTAAACTCAATATATTTCAGATAGATCCGATGTTTAATTTCGTAATCGCATAATAAGGTGAAGCTAACCTCCTTGTGCAATCCTGGAAGAGAGATCTTAACCGCTTCAATACATGACAGATGACAAACTCATTTTCTTTGGAGAAGCGCGGTTTTCAACCACAGGCACACGGAAGGGGAGAGAACAGGGGAGAAGGCAGAAGACGTGTTCCAGGTCGAAAGAATCGTCCCGATTGGCTGGATGAATGGAAGACGGAAAAGCAGCTACAGTAGATGTATAGGTGTAGCAGAGTTTAGCAAATGAATGACACGGTTTGGCTTTTTTTTTGCTGGTTCAGGTAAAGGATAATTCTACATTTTTAATGACAAGTGCTATATAACGATTTAGATTTTTGTACTTTTTCTCCAACCTCTTAACAGCTTTCCTACTGGTTATTAAAAAAAAAAAAAAAAAAAAAAAATTGTCTTCAGTTTTTTAAGGCCAGCACATTTCTCTGTAAGCCTATGGAGAAAAGTAACAATCATATGGTGAATATTGCAGCTGGATGTCTTTTTTATATCCTGAAGAGTGTAGGGGAGGGGCGTATTAAACACTTAAGGACCGGAATTTACCTCCTTAATGACTAGGGCATTTTTTGCGATACGGACTGCATCGCTTTAACTGACAATTGTATGGTCGTGCGACACTGTCCCTGAACAAAATTCAATTTTTTCCCCACAAATAGAGCTTTCTTTTGGTGGTATTTGATCATCTCTGCGGTTTTTATTTTTTGCACTATAAACAAAAAATAAGCGACAATTTTGAGGAAAAAAAAAAAAACAACAATATTTTTTACTTTTTGGTATAATAAATATCCCCCAAAAAAATATAGAAAAAAAAAATGAATTTCTTCCTCAGTTTAGGCCAATATGTATTCTACATATTTTTGGTAAAAAAATCCCAATAAGCGTATAATGATTGGTTTGCGCAAAAGTTAAAGCGTATACAAAATAGGGGAGAGATTTATGGCATTTTTATTATTAATCTTTTTTTTTACTAGTAATGGCAGCGATCTGCGATTTTTAGCGGGACTGCGACATTGCGGTGGACAGATTGGACACTTTTTTTTTGGGACCAGTGACATTTATACAGTGATCCGTGCTATAAAACTGCACTGATTACTGTATAAATGTAACTGGCATATATCCTTATAGATATATATATCCTACCACTTGATTAGGTATTCTTTGCAAGGTGCATTTTTGCCACATTCGCTAAGCCATTGGACAATTCCCTTGCAAGGTGAACAGCCTATTTGCCTTTTGTAAATCAACCTCATTGAATTCTGCAAACAGCTGGCTTCTTACAGCAAAAGTGAAAAGGATATAAAGCCAACAATGTGAAATTAGTCTAGTGCTCCACCTGCTGGCTGGATACAGGACCACATAATATAATATGCAATACAGTATTTTCAATTTACCTTTTAAGTATTTGCATTTATTCTTTTTTGTCTAATGCAGTGGTCACCAAACTGTGGCCGAGGGCAGGATGTGGCCCTTTGCTTGCTTTTATCTGGCCCTTGGGGCACTATTCCCCCAGCTGCTACCAGGCGCTATTCCTTCCACTGACACCAACACCGGGGTATAATTGTTGGTATCAGTGACCAGAATTATGCCTGTCATTTTTTCCCACCAACGACCCCAACAATGAGGCACTATTCTTTCCAATAACACCAATGATTGTTTACTCCCATTGACACCATGGCACTTCTATTCACAATAGCCACAGTTTGGCCCCCTCAAAGACTGAAAAACAGTAAACTGGCCCTTTGTTTGGAAAGTTTGGAGACCCCTGGTCTAATATATAGATGTCTTTTTTACTGCCAAAATTGTAACACTACACTTAAAGTGGAGGTCCGCCAAATTTTTTTTTTCTTAAAAGTCAGCAGCTACAAATACTGCAGCTGCTGACTTTTAAAATAAGGACACTTAGCTGTCTGTCAGCACCCGATGCCGATCTCTCCCTCTGCTCTCGGGTGCTGCCGCTGCCATCTTCGGTAAGGGTATCAGGAAGTGAAGCCGCAAGTAGTAGTAGTTGTAGTAGTTCCCTACTGCGCATACGCAAGTCATGCTCCGCAATCCGAATGGTCCCTGCTGTCTCTGGGACCCGTGTGTGTCTCCCAGCAGACAGCGCGGGGGGGGGGGGGGGGGCGGGAAGAGGCGTAGACTCCCGCGGGAGTCTATGCCCTGAAGTGGGTGAAAATACCTGTCTTAGACAGGTATCTGCACCCCCTTCCCCCTGAAAGGTGCCAAATGTGATACCGGAGGGGGGAGGGTTCCGAAAAGCGGAAGTTCAATTTATGTGTGGAACTCCGGTTTAACCTTTTGATCCAGCCGCTATATTATTGCATTTGATAAAAATGTAACGAATCACTTTTGCATATTCATTTTGGTTCATGTTACTGGAAGGCGTGGCAGAGGGGGTGTGTCTTTTTCCTACGTACTATCTGCTAAAAGGTGTCGCCCTCTGTCATCTATAAAATGTTGGAGGTATTTTTGTAGGTATGCACAAACACTTTTAGGCACGTACTTTGAATTAACATTATCAGTTTATCCACTTTATAGTGATAAAAGCTTTACTTTTATTTCAGACCTCTATAGGAGCTGTAAAGGTAGCAGAGTTCAGGAAGACGTCAGGAAGAAAGGCAGATTTTCAGACTGCAAGCATTTGCACAGCTTGGATCCTCATTCTGTTTAAGCTATAAAACTGGCTGTGGGCCACGACGGGAAAAGACTTTGGTATGCCTCACACAATAGCTGTGTCTGGTGTGCAGATGATAGGTACTCTTTATTCTTTTTTGTATTTTATTTTTATTTTTACAGTACTGCTCCTACATGTCAATGTGCAGTGCATTCTACAGTAATATTCCTCCCGATCAGAGGCAGACTCAGTGTATGTCAATATGTAGGGGATCGCTGACACTGAAACAGCGGGAGAAGACATTAAACATAATTAATGATGGTCTGAGAATGCCAGAACAGGAAAATCAGCAGGACCGGCAGGGATGGGGCACTAATTATCTATTTTCAGGGCTTGCATGTCATGAAGCAGGGCTGGCTAAATGCCACGTGTTGCCAGTCATGCTAACATTGTGCAGAAAGGTGAGCGCTGACATCTGCTGTATCTCGCTGACAAAACACCGAAAAATTGCACGCCATCTAAAAAATATTACCAAGTGAGCCCAGATCTCATTTCTAAACTGATTGTTACATGAATGCTAATAGATAATAGGGAGATGAAGCGTCCATGTAAAGAGAATTTGCAGTCAAAAGGTTGTTGAAGGAATGTCTGTCCAAAAACGTTATATTAGTGCTCAATAGTCCATTGGGCTGAGTCCCCTGGTGGCTTCTAAGATGTCTTGGGGACTAAAGCAGTGAGATCTCACTTTCAGAGTTTCCAGTTCTGTGCCTGACAACCTTGCAGTACACCCATTTCATTGGATACATTCTATGTAAATAACGGAATAAAAAAATGTAACATTTAGGATCCCATAGCATTACGCAATCTGTAAATGAACATTTCCCTGCATGGTGCCCCAGTGTTTCTTAACCAGGGTGCTGGGGCACCATGGGATGTTGCGTACATGGGACCCAGTTTCCCAGAATTAGGGGGCTCTTGTGTATAGGGGGACTTTGATGTGTTGTGGGGGTGAAGGGGTTACTCGGACATGATAACTGTTGTGGAAATTTTATGAAGATGTATTTTAATATGTATTGTCATAGTGTCTCCCAGTGTTCGTTCTCCCGCAACCTGCTCTAAAGAGCTGACTGGGGAGACTGGCACTGGTTGAGATCCGTTTGGTAGTGAAAAGCTCCTTGGGGATGTAGAGAAGTGTTTGCAGAGTGGGGATATGTCCGCTAGCGAAGGGCCCCTGAGCGATGCACAGAACGATCGTCTGGGGGGGGGGATGTGTTCGCTCTGCAGAGATATCGGTTTAGCGGATGTGCGCTCACGTCACCCCTGTATGCCTGATCAACATATTGGGGGTGCCGTGGTGTACACTAAAAACTGAAAAAACAGGAATCTTTGAGTTGTTATGGTCAGGGGCAGAGTTCATGTTTGTTAGCCATGCGGCTTCCTTTGTTTAGTTGAAGAGCATGGCTTCCAGGTAAAACATACACACTGTCCCTGCCCAGACACGCCCATAAGACTCCTCTAGTCATTATTTATTGGTTGTTGTATAAACTCATCCTGTTGGAAGGATTTCCTGTGTTGATAGTCATATCCTGTGAGGTAATTTCCCAAGGAGGAAGCGATTGGCTGTTGGCCAGGACTTCCCGTTTGTCATGGCCAGTGTTGGTCATCTTACTTTAAAAAAGTAATTAGTTAAGTTACAAATTACTTCTCCGAAAAAGTAATTGCGTTAGTAACTCAGTTACTACATTGGAAAAGTAATTAGTTACGCAGCAAAGTAACTGTGACTTTTTTTTAAATATTCTATACGTGTAACTAAGGGGCGGGTCTAGTATTACTGTAACCAAGGGGCGCATTTATTATTATTGTTAGATATCGTGTAACCAAGGGGCTGCTCTATTATTATTCTTACCAAGGGGCAGATCTGTTATAGCGTGTAAGCAAGGGGTGGGTCTATTATTATTATATTGTGTAAGGGGGCGGATGGCTACAGAAGAGGGCGAATGTTAAATTAATGGGCAGAGCTCGATATATAACAATAATAATAAATGCGCCCCTTGGTTACAGTAATACTAGACCCGCCCCTTAGTTACATGATAGACGCCCCTTGCAGAGTAGCACGAGCATCGTGAGCGTGCGGCATCGCCTCGTACAATGACATGTTAACTGCACCTGCGCGGTGTAGAGTTCACTCAGATCTGTTTAGGTTCGGCAAATTTCGTAAGCTCCGTAGTCCTTCGTACTGCGCAAGCCCTGCACCTGCGCAGTACAGGGGGTCCTTATCCGGTGGGGGAACTTTTTTGGCAGGACACCGGAATTACACTACTGCCATCTAGTGGCAGTAGATGTAATTGAGGTGACTCAGCCCAAGTAATGGGAACTGCGTTACCATAAGGGGAAAAGTAATCAGTTAGATTACTCGTTACCCTCTAAAGTAACTGCGTTAAGTAACTCCGTTTATTTTAACTCAGTTACTTACATCACTGGTCATGGCTTTTGTTGTCTTTGAATAAAAAAGTCAGTACGATGCTCGGTGGTGCACTCGTGCTGAGATGAGGAAGTAAGCTGTGGTCATGTCTGTTTACTTGGGGATATGCGGGAAATAGGGTGATAGGTAAGATAGATACAATAGGTAAGCATTATACCATTAGACAAAATGGGCGCTTTTTAGCGCAGGTGAGATTGATTACATATATAGCGTATATAGCGCAATCTCCACGTCAGAAGGAACCTCTGACATGATGGGGATCTTTGGTGTGAAGGGAGAACTCTGGCATGATGGGGGACCTCTGATGTGATTGGGGCCTTTGATGTGAAGGGGGAGGTGTGATTGGAGGATCTCTAATGTGATGGGGGGACCTCTGATTTAATGGGGCAACTTATGATGTGAAATTAATGGCATTGTGGCAGCTGTGCACATCGTCCCATGCTCAGGTTTCCTTTTGAAGTAACATTTGCGTTTTTTACATATTAGACTGGAGTGACTTCAAGTTTTGCATACTAAAGGGTGCCATGACTGAAAAGAGGTTAAGGAAACATGTGATGCCCCATGTTTTGGGACTATTTCACATTCCCCATTACAGCTGACTGCCAACAATGTGTGGCAATGAACCCCACAAATGATCAAGAATTAATGAGCATGGATGCTGACCTTTAATCACCATATTGGCTATAACATATTGATCACATGCAGGCTGAACGTGGTTCTAAAAGCATTTTTACCTTAATGAATTCTCTGTATTAAGGTAAAAAAAACTTCTGTGCCCGGGATCCCCCCCCAGCCCCCCCCCCCCCTATACTTAGCCGAGCCTGATCTGGATCCACACTGTGCATGAGAGCAGTGGCTCCCTCCGCTCTCTCCCTCCTCACAGGGCAGATTGATAGCAGCAGGAGCCATTGTATCCCGCTGCTGTCAATAATATCCTATGGCAAGAGAGAAGGGGGACTCCAGAGCAAGACTGCACAGTGTACCCCCCTTTAACAAGCAGCTTGCTGGGGGGAAGAGGGGTACTTGGAAGGCAGAAGGAGCCAGGAGCACCAGCGGGGGACCCCAGAATAGAAGGGCGAGGGTTACTCTGTGCAAAACCTTGTACAGAGCAGAAAAGTATAACAGGTTTGTTATTTACAAAAAATAAAGGTTTAAAATAACTATAGAGTTCAATCACAAAATAAACTTCTTGTCACTGTAGCCTACAGATGGCATTGTGCCTGTTTAATACTGTAATATTCAATTACAATTACAGTATTCAAAATGTTTAATGTACTGTATATATGTATAGCTCAGAGATGTCACTTTTAGAAAATGTTTTTATGGAGCTCTTTGTGACAGACTTTACAATAGAGCTGCCCGATTAATCATTAAAGAATCAAGATTGCGATTCTACCCCCTCCCGGTCTTAAAAAATAATGTCCTTGATTCATTGCATAGAGTTCTCTGCTCAAGATGACAGCTGTCAAAAAAAAACCAAAGAAACACAGGCAGCCTGCCAAGTTTCTCACAACATCGCTAAAGAGAAACATTGTAAAATATAGTTCTTTTATATCAGTGGTTCTCAACTCATGTCCTCAGGACCCACTAACGGGCCAGGTTGGCAAGATAACTGAAATACATCCCAGGTGATATCATTTGCTGCTCAGTGATTGCAGTATTCTAGTCTGCATCTCCCCAAGGTAAAACTTAAAATCTGGCCTGTTAGTGGGCCCTGAGGACAGGTGTTGAGAACCACTATTTTACATCAAAGGGATGGACTTCTGTCTGCAAATGAGGGAAGTTTAACCACTTAAAAACTGAACCTTTTTTGACATTTGTTGCTTACAAGTTAAAATCAGTATTTTTTTTGCTAGAAAATTACTCAAAACACCAAAACATTATATATTTTTTTTTTTTTAGCAGAGACCCTATTGAATTAAATGGTGGTTGTTGCAATATTTTATGTCACACTGTATTTATGCATTTTTTTGTATAATGTGAAAGATGATGTTACGCCGTGAGAATCGTGATCTTTATTCTAAGCAAAAAAAAATTGTGATTCTCATTTTAGCCAGAAACGTGCAGCTCTACTTTACAAGTTGACATTCATAATTTCTTGACATGTCACAATATACAGAAACAGTATCATTTAAAAGGCCCTTTTAATCATTAAAAGCAGTCCTTGAGCTGCAGTCTGGTGATTTTGTTGCCTGTAGTGAGTGTGTTTAGAATGACCTCTCCTGCAATACAAACAGGTAAACAAAAGGGATTCCCAGATCATCAGATTACCCCGATGACGAATCTCCAGCACTGTGTGAAACCTTAGCCGATGCCTCCTGGGATATGTGACAAAGACTTTACAAGTCTACATTAATAATTTCCTGACATGTCACAATATACAGCAACAGTACATATTAAAAAATGGCACCTCATTAAAGGCAGTCCTTGAGCTCCAATCTGGTGATTTTGCCTAGGCTAAAATTTAAAATAAGTTGTACCTGTTTATCTGCTGCACTCTCTCCTCTACATTTTCATTGCTTTTCTAAGCTCCAGAGGGCAGGCATCTGATGTCACACACTGCCCTCTGAGTGTAATCTGAGACCAGAGTGGAGGAAATGTACAACTCTCTCTACACAGTCTCATAGGGAAACACGCACAGCTGAGGCTGTCAGTCCCCTGCTGTGTGCTGGAGGGGGGGGGGGGGGGGTGTTTTGTCTGTCTCCCGGGTTTGCTTGGTGTCAGCGTAGACTCTCAGAAAATACTCATGCAGATAGCACTAGACATGTGCACACTGTAATATTTCATTTCGGAATTTCGTTTTCGTACGAAAAATAAATTTATTTAGTTACTTCCAAAATTCGTTTTTATTTATTTTGTTTCGTTAAAAAATGCATTCGTCCGAAAATCTGAAATAATTAAGGTCGAATCTGTCATTGAAGGCTTATGGTGTCTGTTGTATGTTCTAAGAAGATTTGACGGAGCAGCTAAACTGTACGACGCCGCAATCGTACATTTCCGGTTGAATGTTCCGCCTACAAGCTATAGTAGAATTCTAATGTTGTATGACACTAGTAATAATTATATTTATTAATTTATATTACTAGTCAACCAACATTAGAATTCTTCTATAGCCTATGGGCGGAGCATTTGACCATAAATGTCCGCTTGTGGCGACTGCTTCGTTGAATCGTCATGTCGAATCTTTTCTCTCTATGTCAAATCTTTTCTCTCTATGTCGAATCTTTTCTCTCTATGTTGAATACTCTTGGACTAATAGAGTTCCGTTAGGCACATTCAAACTTGCTATTGTCTCTATAATGTCAAATCTTTTCTCTCTATGTAGAATAATCTTGGACTAATAGAGCTAAGGTTAGGCACATTCGACCACGGGTTCGATGGACACAGATCACTATTGTCAGCGCCATGTCAAATCTCCTATCTATATTGAACTGTTGCAACGAAAACAAAAATAAAGCATTTGTTTATGTCGGATCTTTCGGTTTTCAGATTTTGCACGTTCGTTATCGTTTGTTAAAACGATAACGAAAATACCCGAAATTCGGACAAAAATGCATTTGGACGAAAACGAATGCACATGTCTAGATAGCACAAGAATGCGAGATGAGACAACAATCACACTAGGATTGAGGCAAGTATACACTATAGAAGGATATGCTTTGTTCATTTTTCATATCAGAGGTTTACAACTACTTTAAAGTGGAGGGCCACCCTAAAAAACAAAACTTAATAAAAATGTTAGTACAAATGTAAAATGAAAAAAAAAAACACAAATGGCTGTTGCTAGGCAGATCGTCCTAATCTGCCTCTTCCTGTTCCTCTGAGCTGTTCTTCTAGCGCCGGCTTCTAGTGAATGGGGCGCGGTGTGTTATAGGAACTATGTCCCACAACACATCGCGTTCCCCATTCACAAATTCGGGCCGCGCGCCGACTCGCGCATGCGCAGTAGGAAACGTGCAGCGCTCGCTGCCAGTTTCCCTTACTGAGGATGGCGGCGCTGGAACTGGATCGCCAAAGGACATCTCGGCCTCCACGACCGACATCGCGGGCGCCCTGGGAGGGTAAGTGTACTTATTAAAAGTCAGCAGCTACTTTTTTTAAAAATTTTTTTTAGGTGAAACACCGCTTTAACATAACATATTAATAGTATACCTATATTAGATTGTAAGCTCTTATGAACAGGGTCCTCTTAAACCGTTGGCGCTATATATAGTTAGTTAGGTTGAAAAAAGACACAAGTCCATCCAGTTCAACCACAAATTAAACAAAAAATATATATATATACATATATATATCATACAATCCCATATACCCCATTCTATACCCACAGTTGATCCAGAGGAAGGAAAAAAAAAAAAAAAAACCCCAGCAGAGCATTCTCCAATTTGCTAAAGCAGGGGAAAAAAATTCCTTCCTGATCCCCCGAGAGGCAATCGGATTTTCCCTGGATCAACTTTACCTATAAATGTCAGTACCCAGTTATATTATGTACATTTAGGAAAGTATCCAGGCCTTTCTTAAAGCAATCTACTGAGCTGGCTAGAACCACCTCTGCAGGGAGTCTATTCCACATTTTCACAGCTCTTACTGTGAAGAAACCTTTCCTTATTTGGAGATGAAATCTCTTCTCCTCTAGACGTAAAGAGTGCCCCCTTGTCCTCTTTGTTGACCGTAAAGTGAATAACTCAACACCAAGTTCACTATATGGACCCCTTATATATTTATACATGTTGATCATATCCCCCCTTAATCTCCTCTTATCAAGGGTGAATAAATTCAGTTCCTCTAATCTTTCCTCATAGCTGAGCTCCTCCATGCCTCTTATCAGTTTGGTTGCCCTTCTCTGCACTTTCTCCAGTTCCCCAATATCCTTTTTGAGAACTGGTGCCCAAAACTGAACTGCATATTCCAGATGAGGTCTTACTAATGATTTGAACATCCTGTACAACATCCTGTACAATAAAAACATCCTGTACAATAAAAAAAATAATAATTATATATCTAATTTTACATCCACTTGAAATAGATATTGTTCAACAACTAAAAACACAAATTTTTGTATGTTTACTGACCCTAAAATTCTTCTCTTTCTAAATGCAGGAAGGAGAATTCAGCAAAATGCATGTTTTATTTTGCCATTCATTTGTTTGAATTGACTTTAGCACTCGATTTATTCTTTTTTTTCCCAGTGTTAAACACACAGCATTGTAGCCCGTTTTCAACCTGCTGACGGCCTTTTCTGATTGTAGTCAATGAAAAGCAAATAGAAAAAATGCAGGCTCTGCACTTAGTGTCCTTTCAATGTTCAATCTTTCTTTTCTAGTTTTGTTCAATGATCAGTGAAAAAGCAACTGGAAAAACGAAGGTTTTAAAACTGAAAAAAAGACTAAGAAAAACAAATCAAAGAATAATACCATCCAACAAGGCGAACCAATCATAGAAATGCTAGCATTGTCTAGCCAGAAGTAGAACTACGCTAAATTTGGACAACCCACTCTTCCTTTTAGTTTTATTTAATCCACCGCAGCCAGAAACCGGAGAGCGCTCTTCTTTTCTAGGGTGGAACGCAACTCTTCCAGTCAACATGAACAATTTTTAATTCTTATACTCCTAGCCTTAGTAAATAGGTAGGAAGGTACAGCATATTATATTTCAGGGCTTGACAAATTTGCTTGGAAACTAGGAGCCAGCTAAAAAAATTAGGAGCCAGGTTTTTTTTTAACCACGTAAGCCCCGGACCAATTGGCAGCCAAAGGACCAGGCCCCTTTTTGCGATTCGGCACTGCGTCGCTTTAACTGACAATTGCGCGGTCGTGCGACGTGGCTCCCAAACAAAATTGGCATCCTTTTTTTTCCCACAAATAGAGCTTTCTTTTGGTGGTATTTGATCGCCCCTGCGGTTTTTATTTTTTGCGCTATAAACAAAAATAGAGCGACAATTTTGAAAAAAATTCAATATTTTTTACATTTCGCTATAATAAAAATCCCCCAAAAATATATAAAAAAACATTTTTTTTCCTCAGTTTAGGCCGAAACGTAAACTACATATTTTTGGTAAAAAAAAAAATCACAATTAGCGATTATTGATTGGTTTGCGCAAAAGTTATAGCGTTTACAAAATAGGGGATAGTTTTATAGCATTTTTATTTATATCTTTTTTTTTACTAGTAATGGCGGCGATCAGCGATTTTTATTGTGACTGCGACATTATGGCGGACACATCGGACATTTTTGACACATTTTTGGGACCATTGTCATTTACACAGCAATCAGTGCTATTTAAATGCACTGATTCCTGTGTAAATGACACTGGCAGTGAAGGAGTTAACCACTAGGGGGGCAGGGAGGGGTTAAGTATGTCCTGTGTGTGTTTTTTTACTGTAGGGGGGGGGGCATGGCTTGGCATATGACGTCACTGATCGTCTTTCCCTATGACAGGGAACAGACAATCAGTGACAGTGTCACTAGGAAACACGGGGAGAGGTTTGTTTACACATACCTCTCCCCGTTCTTCAGCTCTGTGACCCAATTGCGGGACACCAGCAGCGTTCGGGTCCGCTGGTCCCACGGCCATGGTCACGGAGCTCAGGACCGGATCACAACTGCGCCTCGCGCGCGACCCATGGCTGGGCTCTTACAATGTACCTGTACGTTGATGTGCCCAGCCGTGCCATTCTGCCGACGTATATGTGCAGGAGGCGGTCCTTAAGCGGTTAACGACCGACAAAAACGCCCCCCCCCCGTGATCGCGCTGGGGAGTGGGGGACGTGTCGCACGGAGACTGGATACCCCAGTTGTACTCAGTATATACTCGAGTATATACTGTAGGTGTAGCACCCTCTAGTGTTGCTAGAGTGCTAGAGTTAGGTTTTTGTGAGTATAGGTAAATTTGTGCAGGCTTGGTTCGCAGTCAAGCCTGTGTTTTTTTTCTGGGTCAGGGTTGAGTGACACAGGGAGGCTGGTATGACTCACAGGCAACATCTCTAGCAGAAGATTCCAGAAGGATGGGAGTGGAGGGGAGGAGGAGCTGCCTGAAGTATTCTAAAGGGCCCTGACCAATCCCCAACAGATGGGTTGGCAGATAGCAGTCCTCCTCAAATACTCAGGGTCAGCCCAGTTGGGGTAGTGGAGTTCGGGGTGGAAGATGGAGATAGAGCGTTAGGCTGTCAAAGGCCTTTGAGAGTAGCCCCCTAGTCTAGGAGGGGGGGGGGTGAACTCAGGCACTCAGGTGCGGAAAGGAACCCTCTTCGAGACACATGGGGGATCCTGACCAGGAGGCAAGGGAGCAAGGAGAGGACAGCAGCAGGACACTGCAGGGCAAAGCTCCAGGGAGGAAGACAGCCAGAAGGGCTGGTGAGTGTTGCAGTCAGAAGACTGAGAGACATGCCTGGAGGGACTGGGTGCAAGCAGTCTGGAATTGTGGCATTAAAACCAAACAAATGTTAGTAGGATTTTTTATTTTATTTTTTTTAAAGAGAAATACAATTCATTTTCTGCAATATAGCCTTCTTACATTACCTTGCTCCTTACAATCTGCTTTACACTGTAGACTGAGCTTCAAAGCATCTTAACTCCTATTTGTATGTGTAGGAGTTATAGCATCCCATGCTGGCCAATCAAGACCCTGCACCTGGAGGAAGATGTTGGCGACAGCACACAATACAAATGTTTAAAATTGAGTTGTAGTTCAGTGAGTAATATAAGTATTTGATCCTCAAGCAAAACATGGCTTAGTACTTGGTGGAGAAACCCTTGTTGGTAAGAACAGAGGTAACACGATTCTTGTAGTTGGTTACCAGGTTTGCACACATCTCAAGGGGATTTTGGTCCACTCTTCTTTACAGATCTTCTCTAAAGCCATAAGGTTTCTTCGCTGTCGCTTGGCAACTTGAATTTTCAGCTCCATCCATAAATTTTCTATAGGATTAAGGTCTGGAGACTGGCTAGGCCATTCCATAACCTTAATGTGCTTCTTCTTGAGTTACTCCTTTGATGCCTTGGAGGTATGTTTTGGGTCACTGTCATGCTGGAAGACCCATCCACGACCCATCTTCAGTGTTCTGGCTGAGGGAAGAAGGTTCCCATCCAAGATATTACAATACATGGCCCCATCCATTGGCCTCCTCAATGTGGAAAAGTTGGCCTGCACCCCAAACCATAATGTTACAACCTCCATGCTTGGCTATGGGGATGGTATTCTTAGGGTCATAGTCAGCATTTTTCTTCCTCCAAACACGGCAAGTCAAGTTATTGCCAAAGAGCTCAATTTTGGTCTCATCTGACCACAGCACTTTCTCCCAACCCTACACTGAATCATTTAGATCTTAGTCTTTCTCAACCTTTTTACCCCAGAGGAACCCTTGAAATCATTTTCTAGTCTCAAGGAACCCTTATGCCCCGTACACACGATCCGAATATCGTACGACTGTTTTTCGGTTAATAATCGAGTAGACATTGAATAGCCAATAAAGTCCCAAATTCTCGTACGATAGGAAAAAAAAATTGGAAGTGATGTCATGTGTTGTAATGTATTTGTATTGTATTTTCGGACGACAACTATACTGACTAAACGAAAATCGTACGATCTGGAATCGTACGAGGAAAATTTCCGTGCATGTCCGATCGAATAATATCGGATAAACGGTCGTGATCGGCTGTCGGAAGTAGTGTACACACGATCCGAAAATCGTACAATCCTTCCTCGGATGATCGTTTTCGTATGATATTCGGATGTGTATGGGCCATTACTAAAACCAATTGATTGGTGGTCAGTGAAAAAAAAACGCCCCTTACATTTGTGGTCATGTGGAATGAGGCAGCCCTTACAGTGGTGGTCACAATGCAATCCCTACAGATAGCTTAAAAGATTGTTGGCTTCATGCAACTGGCTCTACCAAGTGGCATTGACCCCAAAACTATGCAGACACCTTAAGATAGGAGGTCAATCGGCCACAGCTCAAGGAACCCCTAGTAACCTTTGGAGGAACCCTGGTTGAGAATGTCTGATTAGATGTTCATTGGCTAACTTAAGACAGGCCTGTACATGTGCGTTCTTGAAGAGGGGGACCTTGCGGGCACTGCAGGATTTCAATCCGTGGTGGCCTATTGTGTTACCAATGGTTTGTTTAAAGACTGTGGTCCCAACTGCCTTGAGATCATTCACAAGCTCCTCCCATGTAGTTCTGGGCTGATCCCTCACTTTTCTCATAATCATCCTTACCCCATGTGGTGAAATCTTGCATGGAGCTCCAGACTGAGGGCAATCGATGATTATTTTGTATTTCTCCCATTTGCGAATAATCGCTCCAACAGTTGTCTCCTTCTCACCAAGCTTCTTGCTGACGGTCTTGTAGCCCATTCCAGCCTTATGCAGGTCTACAATCTTGTCCCCAACATCCTTTGACAGCTCTTTGGTCTTACCCATGATGGTGAAGTTTAAATGGAAGATATACACATAATGAGTTGTCGTTATGAGCGCCTTCTTAAATTGTCAGGACTAATATGTGTACCACATGAGCACATACTGTAGCCAGTCTGTAGGGGTTCAAATACTTATTTTACTCACTGAACTGCAACTCAATTTATAACATTTCATGTGTTTTTTTTCTGGATTATTGGTTGATATTCTGTCTCTATCATTTAAAATACACCTATGATAACAACTATAGACCCTTTTTTTTTTGGAGAAGAGGAGACCATGGGATAAGTCTGTCCCAAAGCCTTAGAAATTGCTTTGTAACCCTTCCCAGGCTGATATATGTCAGTTACTTTGCTTCTCATATGTTCTTGAATTTCTGTAGACTGCGGTAAGATGTATTGCTTTCTGAGATCTCTTTTTCAATAAGGCCCCTTTTTTTACACTAAAGCGTTTTTTCAGGCGCCGCAGCGCTAAAAATAGCGCCTGTATAGGGCCTAAAAAACGCGTGTCCTCTCACTTCAGTGTGAAAGCTGGAGGAGCGGTAAAAAAAAGTCCTGCTAGCAGCATCTTTGGAGCGGTGAAGGAGCGGTGTATTCACGGCTCCTATACTGCTCCTACCCATTAAAATCAATGGGGCAGCACGGCAATACCGCCGGCAAAGCACTGCTGCAGTGGCGCATTGCGGGGGGGGGGTTTAACTCTTTTTCGTCCGCTAGCGGGGGTTAAAACCGCCCCACTAGCGGCCAAATACCGCTGCTAAAATGACGGTAAAGCAGCGCTAAATATATTGCTGCTTTACCGCCGATGCCCGCACCGCCCCAGTGTAAAAGGGGCCTAATTTAAGTGTGACAGATATGCAAAAAAAAATGTAAAATCAGAAAGGGGGTAAATACTTTTCCACAACACTGTATTTTTTACCGTTCAAACATCTTATCTTCCAGCTTGTTGTATTGTGTATGTTAGTCTTAAGCATATTTTAGCTTAACGAGTGCTGGTACTCTTACAACAATTATTCTCTAGAGTACCAATAAACTGGTTTAAGAAGGCAACAAACACAGGGAAATTGAATACACTTGAAGTGTATGCCTGACACATAATTCTTTGTTACTCCAAAGTTGCCTTGACTCCTGCTGAGCTTTGATGTCCTACAATCTTGATGCACATTTACTTAGTAGACACTTCTCCAGCATCATATACATGCCAAACTCAAAATTTAGTAGCCTTAGTTTTCATCTAGAAGGCAGAGAACATGAGCACCACAAGAAACTGTGCAGGCCCATTGACTAGCGGACTCCTGGGATCTGTCCAGCTATCACCAAACTTATGGCTGTGTTCTACAAACGTTGTGGAGAGGAAAAGCTATGGAAATGCGGCTTAATGGTGTATAACTGCTCGATTTTACAAACTGTTTAATACCTTTATATACAATGTGTGGTTATCTCCAGGGTTTGAGTTTTTTTTCAGCTCGTAATACAAAACAAGGATCTTTAGGATATGTTACTGCATAAGCTAAAATTGAAAGTAGTGGAGCCGACAGAAAAATGTATTTAAAGGGGAGGTCCACCCTACAAAAAAAAAAAAAGAGAAAAAAAATGCTCCAAAAAAAAAAAATGTTTTCTTTTTAACTTACAAGAAATGGCTGTTGCTAGGCAGATCGTCCTAATCTGCCACTTCCTACACCGCAGTGATCTTCAGTCCTCTCCTCCTCGCGTTGGCTTCTGGGGAATGGGGCACGCTGTGTTCTGGGAACTGTGTCCCAGAACACAGCCGGCCATTCACAAAGTGCCACCGACTCGCACATGCGCAGTAGGAAACGGGCAGTGAAGCCACAAGGCTCCACTGTCCGTTTCCCTTTGTTAAGATGGCGGTGCAGTCACCCGATCTGGTGGACGGATCGGCCTCGGGTGGCCGACATCTCTGGCTCCCTGGACAGGTAAGTGTCCTTATTAAAAGTCAGTCAGCAGTGTTTGTAGCTGCTGACTTTTTTTTTTTTTTTTTTTTTTAACCAGACCTCCCCTTTAATTTGTATATTTTATTATGATGATTACCTAACAGAGAAACGATCAATGAAAAGATGGACATGAGACTGATACAAAATCAAGGGAACATGGGTTGATTTACTAAAGGCAAATGCTTTTTTTCCTTGCATGTGATTGGGTGTTCTTTGCAAATTGAAGCTTTACCTCATTTACTTAGCTCTGGAGCAACTGCAGTTACAGAGTGAAACTACACTTTGCAACGTGCTATCTTCTAAAAGATCAAAGATCTGGCGCCAACATAGAAGGGAATGAACCAAAGGTACTTTCAAAAAATGTTTTATATTCCTAAACTGCCAATATATATTATTTTTTGTAGATGTATTTAAAGTTGTATTTCCATTATTAATAGTTGTATTATTATTATTATTATTAAATTCATGGTGATAATTATGTGATGGAGGTGGTGTACCTGAGGCATTATTCTTTGTTTGCCCCCTCCTCCCTCTACCATTTCAAATCCTTTATAATCCCATGCCAATTATTGTGGTCAGATGACTTGATAAAGCGCATGTGCGTGAAACGCGTTGTCATAGCAACTCCCCTAGACACATCGGTGTGTTCCACCACATCATAGCCTCACCGGCCTCTCCCCGGCTCCTACCAGCAATTGCCGTGACACCAGTCTATTGGATTCGAGGAGCTTCCTGCTGCATACTATGCTCAGTATTTACCTGGATGACACGCTCTCAGCTGAGAGTGTCTTCTGCTGTACACACTCCTTAAGGCTTCACTGTGGATGATCCAAATATCAGCCAAAGGTAGTGTACACCATCACTGCCCTCAACCAGTCGGGGGTTTATGGCAGAGTGGCCCGACGCAAGCCTCTCCTCAGTGCAAGACACATGAAAGCCTGCATGGAGTTTGCTAAAAAAAACACCTGAAGGACTCCAAGATGGTGAGAAATATGATTCTCTGGTCTGATGAGACCAAGATAGAACTTTTTGGCCTTAATTCTAAGCGGTATGTGTGGAAAAAAACAGACACTGCTCATCACCTGTCCAATACAGTCACAACAGTGAAGCATGGTGGTGGCAGCGTCATGCTGTGGGGGTGTTTTTTAGCTGCAGGGACAGGACGACTGGTTGCAATCAAGGGAAAGATGAATGCGGCCAAGTACAGGAAAACCTTCTCCAGAGTGCTCAGGACCTCAGACTGGGCCGAAGGTTTACCTTCCAACAAGACAATGACCCTAAGCACACAGCTAAAATAACAAAGGAGTGGCTTCACAACAACTCCGTGACTGTTCTTGAATGGCCCAGCCAGAGCCCCGACTTAAACCAAATTGAGCATCTCTGGAGAGACCTAAAAATGGCCGTCCACCAACGTTTACCATCCAACCTGACCAAACTGGAGAGGATCTGCAAGAAGGAATGGCAGAGGATCCCCAAATCCAGGTGTGAAAAACTTGTTGCATCTTTCCCAAAAAGACTCCTGGCTGTATTAGATCAAAAGGAGCTTCTACGAAATACTAAGCAAAGGGTCTGAATACTTAGGACCATGTGAGATTTCAGTTTTTCTTTTTTAATAAATCTGCAAAAATGTGGGTTTTTAATTCTTTTTTTTCTTTTTTTAAGCTCTTTTGGTGTCATTCAATCTATTTTGCTCTGGTTAACACAAACATCAAGTTTCAGAGGACTAATGTAATTTATACAGTATGGCTCTGCAACAGTAGACATTACAAGAGCCAGTCCTGGAACTTACCGTACTTGTCCTAAGTGCTTGAATTGAGATAATTTGCTGTCTGTGACTTTGCAAAGTGCACAGTCTATTTACCTTTAGTAAATCAACCCCACAGTATCATGTAAAAAGTTTGAAAGGAAACTGTACTGTCCATAACAACCATCCAAATATTTCTGACAATTGTTTTATGTGTAATAGAAAAATGGTTAATAGGTTTTGGTTGCTAAAGTTCCTCCTTCAGACACTACAAGGCCACATACACACTTATGCATTTGTAGAAGGCATGTAACCATGTTCAAAGGCATGTGATTTCCCAAGGCATTTGCATTTACTAAGCAATTAAAACCATGCTTGAAATAAGAAAACACAGTTCACAGCATGCAATTAAATTTCCCATAATGCATCTTTCAAACCTATTATGAATGCACTTACATGTGTTTTTATGCAGAACTATAGGCTATAAAAAAATAATATCATCAATGTTATGCAGGAACACTAGCTAGTGAAGATTATCTTTGTTCGGATGACATTTACTGTAAAGTGAAACAATCTAACTCTAATAATAAGCCATTTTTTTATACCGTATCTGAGCACCACAAACCAAAAATGGTATTTAATAAATTTTTATTATTCAAAGCAAACTCACCCATCCATCCATCCATGTTTTATTTTGTTGTGAACTCACTAATAAAAAATAAAACCTAGAATTTCTACCTGCAGCCATCTTGAGTAAGGGCAGATGATTCATGTAGCATTTACTTCCTGGAACCCATCTGCCCTTAGCTCAGACACGCAGGGAGGGCATGCTTAGCTGAAAATGCCCCTCCTCACGATGAAAAATAAATAAAATACACACGAAGACCCCCTGGGGTGCATGACAAAATTTTGGCCTAGGTCAGCAACGAGGAAGTAACTAAAATGTAAAAAAAATAAATAAATAAAAAGTTTAAAGCAAGTAAATATACCTTCCTATCGTCTTACTAAGGCGAGCAGCATAAGGATTAAAAACAGCTAATGTTAAATGGGTTGTAAAGGTTCATTTTTTATTTTCTAAATAGGTTCCTTTAAGCTAGTGCATCACTTACCTTTTCCTTCGATTTCCCGTCTAAATATTTTTTTTCTTTGTATGAATTTCTCACTTCCTGTTTCTCCTCAGTAAACTTAACACCATTATCCGAGCGGTGTTTAGTCAGCCAGAACAGCTTACTGAGGAGGAACAGGAAGTGAGAAATTCAGACGACAAAGAAAACAAAGAAAAAAAACATTTAGAAGGGAAATCGAAGCAAAAGGTAAGTGAACCAACAATGCACTAGCTTAAAGGAACCTATTTAGAAAATAAAAAACAAACCTTTTAGTACTGTTTAGAGTGGAGAAGGCGCTTCGGCATTCCCCATAAATGCCCCGTTGTAACTGTTTGCATCTGCCAAGCTGAAACCACTGAAGGGAGTCTGCTAGCACTCCTCTTACAACACTAGACAGCACTCTGATAGGAGGATCGCTGAATTCCCAGAAAGATTGCCTTCAGCCTGCAACTGATGTGATTGGGCTGCAGCTTTACAACAAATTCAAACGCAGGTACAGATGACAGACAAACAACAACCAACCATTTATTCTACGGCATGTAGAGCGATGTGATCTGGATACCTCTAGAGTAAGGCCCCTTTCACACTGAGGCGCTTTGCAGGCGCTAAAGTTCTGAAAAATGTCCTGCAAGCCGCATCTTTGGAGCGCTGTAGGAGCGGTGTATTTACCACTCCTAAAGCGCCCCTTCCCATTGAAAACAATGGGGCAGCGCTCCAAACCCGCCTGCAAAGTGCCACTACAGCAGCGCTTTGCGGGCGGTTTTAACCCTTTTTTCGTCCTCTAGCGGGGGTAAAACTGCCCCGCTAGCGGCCGAAAAGCGCAGCTAAAACTACGGTAAAGCGCCGCTAAATATAGCGCCTCGTGTGAAAGTAGCCTAAAGGAGAATACATCACCCACTATGGGATAAATCTCTTAATCAGTCATCCCTCTCCATGTATATCTACCACATCCTACAGACTTTATTTTACCTTCCAAGGCTCTGATGAAGAGGGAACACCTTGAAACGCGTTAGCCTACCTTGAGCATTTGCCCTTGTATGGGCATAACAAATTTTTAATGAATATCTTGTAACCTAGTTTGTATGAACTCGTAGTAATTTCTTTGTACTTATCTACTTTGTTTATAAATAAACGATATCACTTTGATTCATGCATTAGATCACGCGCCTTCCATCCCCCTCTTTTTCACTCAGCTTCTTTCGGACCACACCTGGTAAGTTTAGGCAGCGAGACAAGCATGATGGTCCTATACTATTCACCATTCGAAATTACTAATATTTTACATTAATACCGCCTGCACGAGCGCAGGAGAAACACTTTTTCCATTTATACTTAAGCTGAAACCACAGCCTGACGTGGTAACGAAATGTAGTCACGTAGTCTACATCAACAACCTCCATCTCTTCTTTAGACCAGTGGTCTCCAAATCCTTTGCTTGCCTTTACCTGACCCTTGGGGCACTATTTTGTCCTCGGATACCAACAATTGGGCACATTCCTCCCCCCCCCCCACACTGACACCAATCAAAGTGCACAATTCCTCCCAATGACATCAGCACAATTCCTCCTATTGATACCAATGATGGGGCACAATTCCTCCCACCGACACAAATGATGTGGCATTGTTTATTACCACTCATGTCAGGACATTTTCTACTCCCATTGGCCACAGCCTGGTCCCTCTAAAGTCTGAAGGACACTAAACTGCCCCATTGGTTATAAAGTTTGGAGATCCCTGTGTAGCGCCGGGCTCCTAATGAGCATGCACTTTATGTTTTGTCAATTAAATGTTCCTAAAACCACAGTTGGGTTTTAGGGTTAATTGCTCTAAATTATAGTCTCAGTACCAGTTTGGCTGGATTGTATTGTGTTCTGCTTGACCATAGGTGTCGGTGTCACCTCTGGCAAGCATGGGAACGCAGTCCAGTTGGACACATTGGGTGCCAATCTCTCTTGGAACCAACCAGTGGGTGTGTTGTCTCGCTGTGCATCTGGGAGAGGGTACTTAGGGTACTGAGGTCACGTGATTCTGGGTTCCTGTCCAGGAGGGGCTTGCTGTCTGTTTGGTCCTGGTCTTCCTGACCAGCCCTCAGGGGCCCTCATGGCCTGGGGTGCGGATCCATCCATTTCCAAATCTTGGGGGTGGCTAGCCCGAGGCACAGTAACGGGAAGGAGGATTCCAAGGTGGCCGGTGCCGTCTCGGTTTTGGAGAGAACCAGCAACTGAGAACGCAACCAGGAGAGGACTCTTCAGAAGAGGGCAACGCACAAGGCTGGCTGCTCAGCAAGAGCCTGGAAGCTAAGTTGAAAGGACACCAGGTGAATCCACACTCGTACGGTATCGCCGGACTGGCTGCAAGATACTGGTCCCGTATGAGGGTTCTCTAAGCTCGTTTATCCTTCGGTTACAATCAAGTCTGTGGCAGAGACTTTTCATTCACAAGTTCTACAACTAAGTCTGGGGCAGAGACTTTGCTTTATCTGAATCACCTGTCGGCTGCTCAATTCAGGAGATTTATCGGATAGCTGTAATATCCAGTTGCGAATGGCTATTCCCTGGATTCCATAGTGAGAGATATTCAGTTTCAAGCAGTTCCAAGAGTACCTGAGCTTCCTACCCATACCCTCTACTCCTTCATCGAGAGACTGTGTTTTGTCTGACATTTTGCAAATAAAAATCCCTAAAGTGGATCCAGTGTCAGTTTCTACAGTTCTTTGGGCCATCTACATCGGGAAACCCCTAGACGCATACGAAATCATGAAGGTAATGGAAAGCCCAAAAATAACCAGCAGCTCCTTTGGGGGTTAGTGCTACACCTGCTTTAGACCTTTAGAGATTTCTGCAAAATATCTGGCAAGTACAGAATCACAGTATATATAAAATAATATGCAAAGTGGTTGGGGGGAAGGTTCAGAATGGCAAAGATGTTTTTATTACAAATTATGTGAGCAGACTGCAGTTCCTCTTTAAGCTTTCACAATATATTTCCATACAGTACTACTATAGCCCAAACTTTTATTTTAGTTATTTTTCTCAGGGAATAGGTACAGGTACTTCCTCCTTCTATATCACCCCTTGTCTCTACCCCCTACCCACTTCCGAGCACCATCCCTTGGTTCCACCCCCTACCCACCTTCCAGTACGACCCCTTTTAGAGGATACAGAACCAAGTATTTTGTATTGAGTATGATACCGATAATGAGAAAAGCAATACAATAGATCCCCTGCAGCCAATAACAGTAGACCCCCCTCCCCCACATCAACAATGGACCTGCCCAGCAACAAAAGATGCCCCTAGCAGCAATAAAGCCACCACAAAAAATACCCCCCACCCCAGCAACAATAGACCCCCACAAGCAACAACAGATCTCCAAGCAGCCAGCAACAATAGGCCCCTCCCTCAATAATAGACCCCTCCCAGCAACAATTAACCCCACTTTAGCAATAATGGATCATCCCCTAGCAATGATAAATCTCCCCAGCAACGCTAACCCTCCCACAACAATAGATCCCCCTATCGACCATAGATCCCCCAGCAGCCAGCATCAATAGGCCATCCAGCACACTATAGTAACCCTTGCCATTTACAACATCGCATGCTGGAGATGCCGGAACGGTGTTCCCTCCGTTCCTGCTGAAAAAAAGTAGAACCTCTGTTGAGTTTTTTTTTTTTTGCTATCAAGGTATTCATCTTTTTGTCGACACAGAATGTGATGGAAAATCCAAGACTTTACAGCTGTCATTGGAACAAGAGGTAAGTAAGTCTTTCAAAAGGAACCCCTGATCCGATGACGGGAATCCTTCTCACTCTGCAGAGATTTTCTCTCACTTCCTGTTGCATTTTTCATACAAGAAATTACGTGAACTCCCCCCCCCAATAGGACTTGGACAAAGAATAAAAAAATAAATAAATAAACTGACAAGTGTAAAAGCCCTTCCCTACTTTATCCAGAACTCAAATAACAAAAAGTTTTGGCTATACAAATGGTTTAAAGGTCACAATCACTGAGGTAACACAAACTGTCCCAGATATGTCTAAATAAAATGAAATACCTGGACAATGCACTGGAATTTTGTTTTGTGTGCTCATACATCATTAAAAAAGCTGGAAGTATTTTTAGAAGTATTACTATACAGTCAGATGCATCAAAAACAACATTGTGCATTTAAGCGATCAAAAAAAAAACTATCGGCGCAGTCACAAATCAAACAAACCATGGGTTGCAGGCTAATCCTAAAATAGTGATCTCACAGCACGTCCCCAGTGGTAAATAATACAAAACAGTGCAGTGCTACCTAAAGATTACATATGGAAATGCAAACAAAAGTGAAATTAAATCATGCAATTATAACACATAAATGTAACCTCAATCTAAATATACTAAGCATAAAGCATGTATAATGCAATTTACAATGAATTCCACACAAACAAAACAAGTCCAGAAAGTGCAAAAATCCAAAGTGATCATATCATAAGCAAAGTGAACAATCCGTGATCTTCACTCCCAGATTCCCACTGCTCATCTCAAAAAGTGACCTCAAAGATGCCAAATTGTCAAAGTGCTGGGGTGTAAATGATGGTCAGATCTTCACTCTTTCTCCATAGACAATACCCAACTCCTGTCACCAGGTATATGTAGCGCCCTCTACCATAGGTAAGTGCTAGCATAGGATTTTTTTTTGCTAGGGAAACTGTCAGCATAGGTAAATTTAAGCAGGCCTATGCTTTGAGCTAGGCCTGTCTGTTTTGATCTGGAGGCAGGGAGTGGTTAGTGTAGGTGTGACCACCTGTGCTTCAGGGCTGGGGTGTCTCCCCTGCTTCCAGGGAGAATGTTCTGGAAGAGGGGCAGGGCCTAGAACTGTAGTGGCAGGCAGCTCATGTGGGAGCCCTGACCAATCCCAAACTGGAATTGGCAGGGGGCGGGCCTCCTATATAAGCTGAGGTAACAGGCCACTGGGGGAAGTTGTCGGCCGGGAGAAGTGGAGAATGGAGTACTAGACAGCAGCAGGAGGGCACCCCCATCTGGTTTTCTTATAAGATTGCACTGTTTTTGGCGTCATCCATCTTCCCATCAACTCTGACCAGCTTCCCTATCCCTGCTGAAGAAAAGCATCCCCACAACATAATGCTGTCCCCACCATGTTTCACGGTGGGGATGGTGTGTTCATGGTGATGTGCAGTGTTAGTTTTCTGCCACACGTAGCGTATTACTTTGAAGCCAAAAAGTTAAATTTTTGTCTCATCTGACCAGGGCACCTTCTTCCACATGTTTGCTGTGTCCCCCACATGGCTTCTCGCTTACTGCAAACGGGACTTCTTATGGCTTTATTTCAACAATGACTTTCTTCTCGCCACTCTTCCATAAAGGGCAGATTTGTGGAGAGCACAACTAATAGTTGTCCTCTAGACAGATTCTCCCACCTGAGCTGTGGATCTCTGCAGCTCCTCCAGAGTTACCATGGGCCTCTTGGCTGCTTCTCTGTTTAATGCTCTCCTTGCCCGGCCTGTCAGTTTAGGTGGACGGCCATGTCTGGGTAGATTTGCAGTTGTGCCATACTCTTTGTATTTTTGGATGATGGATTGAACCGTGCTCTGTGAGATGTTCAAAGCTTGGGGTATTTATTTATAACCTAACCCTGCTTTAAACTTCTCCACAACTTTATCCCTGACCTGTCTGGTGTGTTCCTTGGCCTTCATGATGCTGTTTGTACACTAAGGGCCTTTAGCAAACCTCTGAGGGCTTCACAGAACAGCTGTATTTATAATGAGATTAAATTACACACAGGTGGACTCTGAAGGCAATTGGTTCCACTATATTTTAGTTAGGGGTATCAGAGTAAAGGGGGCTGAATACAAATGCACGCCACACTTTTCACATATTTATTTGTAAAAAAAAATTAAAATCATTTATCATTTTCCTTCCACTTCACAATTATTTGCCACATTGTTTTGGTCCATCACATAAAATCCCAATAAAATACATTTATGTTTTTGGTTGTAACATGACAAAATGTGGAAAATTTCTTCCTAGGGTGGTCCTTGGCTCTGCTTATCATGTGAGCCAATGAAATGAGTAGAAAGACTTTTCCGTACTCCATGGTATGCGCTTCATCTGAAAAAGTCTGGCAGGGGTGTCTTTCCACAATCCGCTCATAGCATCTGCTAGTACACTAGAAATTTGTTTTCATAACATTTCTCCCCAGTGTATGTATTATACATAATTTTTAGAATAATCTAAATCACGAAAAGAGAATAACTTGATGCTAAGACAGAATTATGTATAAAGTGTCATTTAATGAGGACATTTTATTTGCAGCATTGTTAGGACGACGCACACACAATTAACAAGGATATTACATTTGGAGCTCAGCTATGGCCTGCAGCTAAAAAGTCCCAAGTGTAACAAATGCTGGACAGGACCGGCATCCCAAATAAGCATAATTTATTTGGCTTACTATTTTCAGAACCATTCCATTAGATGCAAATGCAGATGTTACAATACCGTACATATTGGTGTGTTAAGTCAGATAAAAAAAAGACAAATAAATGGAGCTTGGTAATCATTAATACATCATTAAATGTATTTTTAACAAGCCATGTAAGTAGCTGAATTTGTCCTAGTATTATCTGCTGATGTAGCTAAACAATTAAAATTTTAACCACCGACTAAAATTCACTGAAAAAATTACAGTATGGCAACTCCTAAGCACCACAAATTTTCAAAGGTCTGTCTTTCTCCACTATCCTGTTACAGCAGATAAGCTGGATGTCCAAATAGAACTGGCCAGTCCAATGGGCACCAGTTAGACCCACTGCACTCAACTCTCTGTAACAGACTCATCCAGACATGCCCCTTCCTCTTCTCTGCAATGCAAGTCTATGTGAGACCTTAGTGCTCAGGGGAGTGGCAATTACTCAGCTATGCCAGCACAGAACACTGCGGTATGAGAACTGGAAGCAACATTTTCATTGAAAGAAGAAGGTATTTTTAAAGTATGTCCAAGCAAAAAATCAATTACCGTGGCTACAGGACTTTAAAGAGAATAAAAGGTGTGATAATTCATTTTGGCATTAGACTGTAAGTAAAACTTCAACACGATCATCAGTCACCATGTGGATGTAGCACTACCCCCGAAGGTTTACAACCCACGTTTTTTTTTTTAATCAGTGCATGCAGCCAAGAACACAGTGGTATCTCATCCACTCAGGTTCAATAGATGGTCCAGAGGTGTCTCATTGCTAAGTAACAGATGGCTTGGGAGGACAGTGGGGTATGAGATACTCCAAAATGCTTGATGCAAAAATTGCAGAGGACTCTTCTCAATCTCTAGGCAGTAGAAATACAGTATCTGCTTCCGGCTGAATAGCAAGAGAATTGCTGGGCAATTTCAGCAGAAATAGGCTGAAATGATCTAGCTTTTTGCAGCTGAGGGACCACCAGACACTGCAACACAGGGATCTACTCAAAGATCCTGGCAATGATCAGTCCAGGGATGTGACCTCCAGCAGTATAGCCCAGCTTCTAGAAGGGGGCTCCAAAAGCAAGCAGTGTGCAGCCCCCTTTCCCTTGACTGGGGTGTCTCCAAAGATGGGGAGAGAAGAGACAGAGGCCGCGGGAGTGTTATGGACATTCCGACCACAAAATCCGTCAGATTTTTCAGACGGATTTTGGCCGAAACTTGTCTTGCATAAACACGGTCGCACAAAGTTGTGGATGAAATATAGGCCAATAGAGAACTTTGTGCGTTGGAATTCTCTACACACGATCGGAAAAAGTCATGTCGGATCCAGCTCTCAAACTTTTTCCGTCGGAAAATCTGTGAGGTTGCTGAGCTCCCTAATGGGGGATCAGAACACATGTAGTAAAAGCTAACAGAGAATATGACTGTCCCTACGCAAAGTAAGGTTGCTCTTGATGCTCGGTGGAATGATCCAGACGATCCTAGCACAGGTCTCAGGATTCCAGTGTGTTCACAGTAAGAGGTCTATGAGCCTCAAAAGATGGGAAAGTGGTGTCAGCGGAGGTGCCTCCATGTGAAGGAGAATCTGGGAACCGTGTTTTTATACAACTCCATGAGAAATAAATATTGAATAAATGAGGAATCCATTTCTCAGCTGGGAGCCTATGCTAATACCACTTTCCCATCTTTTGGGACTCATAGACCTCTTATCCCTTCCCTTGAGCACAAGATCCCCCCCACAGGGGAGAAAATAATTATTCTCCTAGGGTTCCAGTCTATTTAACAGTAACCCAGCCACCATCACGGCATACCTTCCCAGGGATTGGCTAGGCCAGTGGTTCTCAACTTCTGTCCTCAGGACCCACAAACAAGCCAGGTTTGCAAGATAACGGAAAAAACATCACACAGGTGATATAATTTGCTGCTCAGTGATTGCAGTATTCTAGTCTGCATCTCCCCAAGGTAATACTTAAAATCTGGCCTGTTAATCCCGAGGATAGGAGTTGAGAATCACTTGGCTAGACCCTATTAAATATTCAGGCCAGAGATCTAAATTTTCCCGCCCTAAACTACAGAAGGTTCTTCTGACGGCATTGAGAAGCAAGCAAATGCCCACCCTGAGAAACCCTGAACAGACTACACCAAACAATTACTGTTTCTGTAGAAGTTCAAACACTAAATTTACCTAACAGCCTAAATAGGAGGGTGCTACATGGACTTTTTGCTTTTAGGAAATGTTCCTTGCATTAGAAGCTCAATGACTATTGTTACTCATAAATTGGAGCTGTTTTTTATTATTAAAACTAAATAAAAGCAAAAAATATACAAATCCTTTTTCAGGCAACACACAAAAAAGAACATATTGGTTTTCTCTGCAGTCCATTTAGGCCTTGAAGTTATTACAATATAAATGTCCCTTTCCCTATTCAGAAATGTCTTGTTAAGCCTCTGTAAGCAGACACGGATTCAGCAAGTAGCCCACTCTGTTAATTAACACCTTCTTCTCGCATAGGGCCGCTGTAGGTGTGTTAGACAATTCGGTGGAGTTATAATGAGGCAGACAGATGTTCTTGCTCTGCTTTGGGGCCTCTTTCATTTTGTAAACTGTTTTAATTTTGTAGCAGCACCCATGCTTATGTAATATAATGATGTCCCCCACTGCTTGAGGAAAGGCCTAATGATTTTCTCCGGAGCTAATGGTGGAGTCAGACGATACTCAGGAAACACTCGGAAAAGCAAAGCACCTTATGCATTGCAGCCAGCCAGGAATAACGTGTAGAGCTGTTTTATATGTATTGTAGTGTTGTGTGGCCAGGATTACTATCTACTGTTTATAGAACAGGAATCTGGTCTCGGCTTTACCGCACTTTGCTCCTTAGGCTTTTTTTTTTTTATGGATAAGTCTAATATAGAAACCAATAATCGATTGAAGTTTTTAACGGCAGCAGAAAATTCCAGCATTAAAGTGTTACCAAACCCAGGACCCTGCATTCACTATATCTGGTATATCTGGTCTCCCACAGTACACAACATGAAATTGGCGATTGGCTGCTTGACCTGAGTACTGTCAAATGGGAGGAGATTACATTCTCCCCCTTACCCAGAAACACTAGACATAATTGATGGCAAGGTGAGTATCAGTGGGTTGGAAGTGCCCCTTTGAAAAGACAACATCACTTTGCCCTGAATAGGCAAGAAAACAATGGGGTTGATTTACTAAAGGAAAATAGACTGTGCACTTTGCAAAGTGCAGTTGCACTCTGCAAGTGCAATTGCTCCAGAACTTAGTAAATGAGGTGAAGCTTCACTTTGCAAAAGTACCCATTCAACTGCTAGGAAATTAAAAAAAAAAAATGCATTTTTGCTTGCACATGATCGAATAATGGAAGTCAGCAGAGCTTTTGCTGATTTACTAAGCTCTGGAGAAACTGCTCTTGCAGAGTGCAGTTGAACTTTACAAAGTGCACAGTCTATTTGCCTTTAGTAAATCACCCCCCATGTCTCTTTAACGAGACTCTGTCACTCTGCCAATTCATGACAAAGTCTCTTGAAAAGCCATCACCAGCCAACCTATCTTTGTTGTACTCCCCTGCTTCTCTGTCAGAGCTCTGGCAAAATACCTGGAAGTTCTACGCAATGGGAGCAGAAGACTTCCTCCCAGGATGCAGTGCTAAGGCCATACCAGCCAATCAGTTGGTCCAGACACTAAGATATTAGGAGAAAGTCATCAATCCTACCCTGCAAGTTCCTACATCATCAGTCATGGAGCAAATATGAGGACTGGCTCTTGGCTCTGATAGAAGAACAGAGAGGCGGATGAGCATGAGTAAGGTTAGTATAATGCCATGTACACGTGACCAGTTTTCTCGTCGGAATAAACTCTGAAGGTTTTTCCGACAGAGTTCGGACGGAATTCCGCTGAAACTGTCTTGCGTACACACGATCACACCAAAGTCCAACCGTCAAGAACGCGGTGACGTACAACACGTACGACGGGACTAGAAAAAGGAAGTTCAATAGCCAGTAGCCAATAGCTGCCGTCTTGTACTTGCTTCAGAGCATGCGTCGTTTTTGGTCCGGTGGAACAGCATACAGACGAGCGGTTTTCCCGATAGGAATTAGTTCAGTCGGAAATATTTAGAACATGTTCCATTTCTAGGTCCGTCAAAATTTTCGAAAAAAAAAAAAGGCCGATGAGGCATACACACGATTGGAATAGACGATGAAAAGCTTCCGTCTGACTTTTTCTGTCGGACATTCCGCTCGTATGTACACAGGATCAGAGGGTTGGGCTGCTGAGCGTTCAAAGACTCTATCACTTAGTCCTAAATGGCCAAAATGCCAGATTCTCTTTAAGGTAACCAATAAAGGCTATATAGATCGACCCTAGTCATGCTCTCCTATGTATTTTAACCCTTTGAATTTCTGCATTGAATGACTGGTTTACTTTTATGTTTTGATATTGATAGATTGCATCACTTCTGTCCTAAATGCTATGTATCTACCAGAAAACAAGTTGAGAAAAAGAAACTATTAATCAGCGTTTTCCATGGACGATGACTCGCGCTCTATTTGTTGGAAAATGTGAGCTTCCTGAATTTATCAGATGCAATTATCTCAAGTTAAGTTTTTAATTTGCCAAATCATTGGGCTTTGGAAATTACCTTAGGAGATAGAGAACGAGAGTAACTACCAGGTTATATGCGAAGATACAGTATCTGCTACTGTCAATCTTTTTATCTCTGCTGTTCTGTCATTAGAAGGTAGATTTCGGCGTGTCTTCTCTTCCAGCGACAACTTAAAACAACTCCAAGCAAATGTATAAAAACTCTCCTTAGTTCCCCTGCTATAATGCTAGAAATTAGTTTTGCAGATTGATGTATTTCTTAGGATTTTTTTATTTTTATTTAAGCTACATCTAAAGTAATTCTAGACATTGGTTACACGGTGGGGTCCCACTCTTTAAAGTGGACCTATACTGTAAAAAGGAAAGCATTCTTAAAGAGAATGGATAGAAAGGGTAATTGTGCTAGGCTATATTCTAAAAAATCTGCCTTTTGCCTTAAAGTGGAAGTAAACTTCCTACGATTGTTTGTACCTATAGGTAAGCCTATAATAAGGCTTACGTATAAGTACTGTAAATATCTCCTAAATTTGCACCCTTTAGGAGATATTTACTGTATACTGTGCCGATGATGTCATTGGTGCATGCCTTCTGAAGGAACGGCCGCCTGTGCCGCTTCTTAAGAGCCCTGTGCCATGACCAGCGGCTCCCATGCGCATACGAGGGAGTGACGTCACGTGGCTCCAGCCATTCACACAGACCCAGATGGAAGACGGGTGAAGATGGGTGCAGTCTCCAGCAGGGACAACGAGGGATTAGTTTGCAAGTAAGTTTCACATAATGTGCTAGTATGCGATGATGCAGGTACAGGTAATTGTCAATTTTAAGGGTTAGGTAATAGGTTAAAGTGTTACTAAACCCAGGACACGGCATTCACTATATCTGGTCTCAACAGTACGTAGAGCAAATTAATTTAACCACTTCAATACAGGGCACTTATACACCTTCCTGCCCAGACCAATATTAAGCTTTCAGCGCTCTCACACTTTGAATGACAATTACGCGGTCATGAGACGATGTACCCAAACAACATTTTTATAATTTCTTCCCACAATTAGAGCTTTCTTTTGGTGGCACTTGATCACCTCTGATGTTTTTATTTTTTGCGCTACAAAGTTTTTCTTTGTTTCTGTTACAAAACCTTGTAGATAAGTACATTTTCTCCTTCACTGATGGGCACTGATGAGGTGGCACTTAAATGAAGCACTGATAGGTGGCACTGATAAGCAGCACTGATAGCTGGCACTGATGGACACTCATAGATGGCACTGAATGACACTCATAGGCAGCACTGATGGGCACTGATAGGTGGCACGTATAGGCGGCACTGATGGGCAACACTGATAGATGGCACTGGCAGGCAGCACTGATCAGAGGCACTGGCAGGCTTCACTGATCAGAGGCACTGGCAGGCATCACCGATGGGCACAGAATGCCATCCCTAATGGGAAATGATTGCCATTCCTGGTGGGCTCTAGTGACCTTACATGGTGGTCATGGGTGGGCATCCCTGTTGGCCATGGGTGGGCATCCTTGCTGGTCATGGGTGAGCATCCTTGGGGGGGGGCTGCACTGATAATCAGTGCAGACCCGCCATGTGAGGAGAACAGTCTGCAGACCCGCCATGTGCGGAGAACAATCTGTCAGTGTGAGTAGAGGAAAAGCCGATACACAGATTTTCCTGTTTACACTGATCAGCTGTGATTGGACACAGCTGATCACGTGGTAACGAGCCTCTATCAGAGGCTCTTTACATAGATCGGAGATGCGGTGTGTCAGACTGATCTAATGTTTCTAACCGCTTCTTTTTCTCTCCCCCTCGTTTCCTTTCTCTTGCTCCATACCTCTTTACAGGAACGGCCTCCGGCTCCACTTCTCACCCTGTGCCTCCTATCATAGCACACGACTCACCTGTCCTACAGATCCCCAATGGCTTCTCTTAAGGTAACTTCCTACAATTTACGGGGTCTCTGTTCTCCATGCAAGCGTAGCAAGTTGTGGTGGGAACTGAATCGGTTGGGGGCTCAGGTGTTTTTTTTGCAGGAGACATACTTCACCCCCAAGTTGATGCCCAAGCTGCCTATTCACCTGTATAACCAGTTATTCTTGAGCAACTCGCCGGTCGCAAAATCCAGGGGCATGGCTATTTCTATACACAAGTCTTGTCCCTTCGAAGTAACAGGGAACAGGGTGGATCCTCAGGGTCGGTAAGTCTTCTTAAAAGGGAACTATTGCGGAACAGGAGTTCACATTTGCTACTATCTACACCCCCAATACCAACCAACTTACCTTTATAGACAAAATTCTAGAAAGCCTAGCAGACTTCAGAGAGGGCTCTCTGATTATGGGGGGGCGACTTTAACGTTAGTCCAGACCCGTTGCTTGACATGTCACACCGGCGTCCCTCTCACTCCCACGCCTTTCTTAAACACTTTTGCAGACTCCTACTGACTCACCAACCGATAGATCGCTGGCAAGTGCTTCAGCTCTATTGACTCCAAAACTCAGGAAACTAACTATAAACTTCTGCTGCGGTGGTACCACGTACCAGTGGACTTAGTACGAATCTACCCATCCACTTGGGACTGGTGCTGGAGGGGCTGTGGTCACAGAGGTACACTCCTGCATATCTGGTGGGATTGTCCAGTGATTAGACCCTATTGGGAGGACATTAGATCCCAGATCAAGGACATTATGGGTCTGGACGTCCCTCTCCCCGGTTCATTTCCTTATGCACATTCCTCCCATGCCAGTTAGTTGGCCAATATAGGAAGAGTGTATTGCCTCACCTACTGAATGCAGCTAAGAGGCTGCTCCCCATATACTGGAAACAAACACAAATTCCTGGCAGGGAAGAATGGAGGCGTAAGGTGAGTGAAATAAGGGAAGCAGAGGACTGGATCACCACCTGCAGGGGTGCCCGGGACCGCTTCTCCAGCACTTGGTCAGCTTGAATAGCATATGTCTCTGACCCAGGATAAGTGTCCTCTAGCTTGGATGTGGCCCTACTGGAACTGGCAGAGCCATCTCTTAAGCAACGTCCTCAGACTCTGCAAGTGAGAACAGAGACCTAGCCTGAGGTAGGGGGGAAAACATATTTTTCTTACAGCTACTTACAATATTTTGCTGTAGCACCAGGGGCGAGACGCGAGAGGTGGTGTTGGACACGAGATTCCAGGTATGTTCCAGTTATTCCGTCTTCTTTTTCTTGTTCCCTATACTTTTCCCCACTTTTATCTCTTTTTACCCCAGTCCCCTGACCAAAGGTTGCTCATGTGTTTACACATCGGGTAGTAAAGGGTGAGCAGACCTGTAAATTGGACCAGCAGACTGGAGAGTTTGTTACCATGAGACAGCCCGTCTCACCTGGGGGTTGGCATAGCTTTGCCACCATGGAGCAAACACTCTGCCTCAGGGCGGTCCTGGTATGGGTGGTGTGTCGGGGGAGGTCAGTTGGAGGCCTATAGTTGCCCCCCTCCCCTCACGCCCCACCCAGGAGACCCAGCTCTTATTTTTCTTAGCACACCATATTTAATTGTATTTTTGGAAAGTTTACCAGTCCACTTGCACATTATAACAACTCTTAACCACTTGCCTACCGGGCACTTACACCCCCTTCCGGCCCAAGGCATTTTTCAGCTTTCAGCGCTGTCGCACTTTGAATGACAATTGCGTGGTCGTACTTCACTGTATTCAAACTAATTTTTTATAATTTTCGTCACACAAATAGAGCTTTCTTTTAATGGTAATCAGTGCTGGGTTTTTAATTTTTTTTTTAAAAAAAAAATACCAAAAATTTTGAAAAAAATATGTTTTTTACTTTTTTTCTGCCAGTAAATTTTGTAACTAAATAATTTTTCCGCCTTCACTGATGTGTGCTGATGAGGCGGCACTGATAGGCTGAACTGGTGGGCATTGATGAGGTGGCAATGATGAGGCAGCACTTATGGGCACTGATTAGGTGGCACTGACGAGGAGGCACTAATATGCTGCACTTATGGGCACTGATAGGTGGCACTGATAGGTGGCACTGATGGGCGCACTGATGGGCACTGATAGGCCGCACTGGTGGGTACTGATAGGCGGCACGGATATGCGGTACTGATGGGCATTGATGGGTGACACTGATGGGCGACACTGATGGGCATTGATTGACAGCAGTGATGGGCATTGATGGGCAATTCTGATAGGTGGCACTGATCGCCAGCACTGACTGGCATCACTAATGGGCACTGATTGGGTGGCACTTGTGGGCACTAATTGCTGCCACTGGTGCGCACTGATAGCTGGCATTGGTGGGCACTGATTTGTGACACTATTTTGCAATATTGTAATCAGGGCACTGATGATCGGTGCCCTGATTACATTCCTAGATGTCCCCCTGTGTGGAGATGCCGCTGATCAGCTCTCCTCTCCTCATACTCGGTCAGTGTAAGGCGAGGAGCGCCGATTACCGGCACTTCCTTGTTTACATGTGACCAGCTGTGATTGGACACAGCCGATCACATGGTCCAGAGATCAGGGTTGTGCCTTGTCCTAGCAACATGGCGCAGGCAATCGAGAGTGGCCGTTCTGGGACGCCGTCATATGACGGCGTCCCAGAATGAGAGCCGCTCCGCCCCGCCGTCATTTCATGGTGGGAGGGCGGCAAGCAGTTAAAGTGACACGTAAATGTAGAAAACATGGCGGTTGGAGTTCCCTTCACTTCCTGTGAGGGAGGATTCCCTGCCGCAGTCCTGTTAAATGATTGCTAAGTCTCTTATGCTCTCATGTTTTATATTTTGATATATATGACTCGTAACATTTGCTTCTTATGCCAACGGCACTGCTCATTGAGATGTAATGCCTTGTCTCTCACAAAAAAAGATTTTACAAAAACAAAACTGAATATGTTACTTCTCTTGATAGAACCCCCCCCCCCCCCCCCCCATGCTGATACTTACCTTCCTTGATGGCTGCGGATTCTAATCCCTAAGATATATATGAAGCTTGCATGCAATTGAAAGACCAACAACTACGGAATAAAGAAATATCACATTTGGGTGGAGTTGGCCTTTAAAAGCATAGCAAAATATTTCCCATCTGTTTTGTCACTTTGTTATTTGCTGGAAAACAGAAAACAGAAACATTCATGTTGACAGTAAAAATTATACTGTGTTTTACAGACAAGGGGGAAAAAAAAGCTTCCAGCAAGTTGTGTGGCTTTCAGGCAGCAAAACAAAGGAAAAAAAATGCTGAAAATGAGTGTTCTCCATAGATCAAATATTTTACATTCGTCAAGATGTGACAAAATGCTTTGATTAATGTGAAGCCTTTTCAGTAGCCGGCAACTAAGCCTGCCATTTTCGACCACTGAATATACACTCCCACGACAGAATATGATTACAACATGACAGCTATATAACCAACAGGACTGCACGAAGACATTAAAGGCACAAAAGAATCCAGATCGCTATTCAATACTACATTATTAAAGGCTAATGTCACCTGTTGCACCAGGTTACACCCATATTTAGGGTGCAAGGCCTTGTTCACATGAGGCGTATTATTGCTTAGTGCCGCACACAGTCGCTACAAATTTAAAAATGATATCTGTAGCGAGGGAGAAGAACCTACACATAGTGTCATAGGGGTGGGCAGAGACCACCATAGTGTCCGCCTGTGCAGGCAGTCCCATTCATGTCAACTGGGTTGCAGTGGCTGCCTCCTTACCCCCCCATTGTTGGGCAGTTAGGGGGTGGCGGGAGACAACTATAGCGTACGCCTGCGCAGGGTCATGTTTACCCACAGATGGACGCACCCCCATGCAGGTGCACACACGCTGGGGTTGATTTAGGGTACTTTCACACTGGGGCGGTGCTGTTTAAGTGGCACTTTCCCGCTGTTATAGCGGCACTTTGGCAACGCTTTTCGGGCGGCAGCGGGCGCTTTTTAAATCCCAAGGGTCCGGGGCTTAAACTCAAACACATATTAATTACACAGGTTCTCTGGCTGATTAAGGTGGTAATTAAACTCACTTGGTACCTTTTCAGCATTAAGGCTGGTTTCATACTGGGGCGGTGGGGGCGGCGGTGGTAAAGCAGAGCTATATTTAGCGCTGCTTTACCGTCGTTTTAGCCGTGGTATTCGGCCGTTAGCGGGTTGTTTTTAACCCCCGCTAGCGGCCGAAAAAGGGTTTAAAAACCCCCCCGCAAATCGCCGCTGCAGCGGTGCTTTTCCGGTGGTATTACCGCGGTATCCCATTGATTTCAATGGTAGGAGCAGTATAGGAGCGGTGAATACACGCTCCTTCACCGCTCCAAATATGCTGCTAGCAGGACTTTTTTTTACCGTCCTGCTAGCGCACCGCTCCAGTGTGAAAGCCCGCCGGCTTTCACACTGGAGTTAAAGGACCCAATTTTTTCAGGAGCTATACAGGCGCTATTTTTAGCGCTGTAGCTCCTGAAAAACCCTTCAGTGTGAAAGGAGCCTAAATCAGCCTCAGAACCTGTGTAATAAATATGTGTTCAGGTTTAACGCGATGAGGTGGTAACCCTAACCCACACGGATGTCATATTGGGAGCAGCGGCTGTGTTAATTGACATGAATGGGACTGCCTGCACAGGAATGCATGGAAAGCAAGGTCCATAAAGACATGGATGAGCGAGTTTGGGGTGGAGAAACTTGACTGAGTACTGACCTCAACCTCATATTTGGGGTGAATTAGAGCAGGCCAGGCCTTCTCGTCCAACATAAGTACCTGACCTCACAAATGCACTTCTCGAAGAATGGTCAAACATTCCCATAGACGCACTCCTAAACCTTGTGGACAGCCTTCCCAGAAGAGTTGAAGCTGTTATAGCTGCAAAGGGTGGGCCAACTCAATATTGAACCCTACGGACTTATGCCCCATACACACGGTCGGAAAATCCGACCACAAAATCCATCGGATTTTTTCCGACGGATTTTAGTCCGACACTGGTGTTGCATACACACGGTCGGACAAAGTTGTCGGAAAATCCGATCATTCTGAACGTGGTGACGTTCGTTGCCTACGACGGGACTACGTAGAGGCTAGTAGCCAATAGCTTTGGTCTTGTAATGTGATCTGAGCATGCATGGCACTTAGTCCGTCGGAATTCGCTACACACGATCGGAAAAAGTCTGACAGGACTTTGTTGTCGGAAAATTTGAGAGCAGGAGATAAAACTTTGTCCGTCGGAAAATCCGACAGAAAAAGTCCGATGGCGCCTACACACGGTCGGAATTTCCGACAACATTGTCTGATAGGACATTTTCCGTCGGAAAATCCGACCGTGTGTACGGGGCATAAGACTGGGATGACATTAATGTTCATGTGTGTGTAAAGGCAGGAGTCCCAATACTTTTGACAATACAGTGTAGGTATTTCAGCTGTATATTTAGCCCTGGAGTTTACCCTTATAGCACACCCCCTTCAAATGCAGATCAAGTCTATTTCGTATGTATATGTTATTCCAATTTTTTTTTTGCTAGACTTGCTGTTTAGTAATGGTCTGCTGCCTAAGCGAATGTAGATTAGGCTGGAGTTAAAACATTGCTGAACAATTTCAATTAAGCGGTATGGATCAGGGCGATGCAGATAGCAGCTAGGTTAGACAGAGGTTGACCCAAGGCAAAACTACTTTAAGAGGAAGGAGAGGAAAAAAAAAAGGGAAAGTTTTGGAAGGGGCAGCCAAACTAATCCATTTTGTCATTTGGGAGCAGGCAGACTCAATCTTTCTGCCCTCAGATTAATGGAGCAGGCCCAAATGTTAAGAAGAGCACTTTAATTCCCTCTGATGTTTTCATTATCAATTCCTCAGTGGTACAAACTCATTTGCAATAATGCATAAGTAATTTGGTAGTCGGAAAGGAAGCTCTGCAGCCTCCAGGTCAGTCGTAACCTGCCAAATTGCTGACACACACGGAAAACGCTGTAACTTTGGATTATGTTAAAGAACCGCCGAGAACTGTCCTGGAGAAAATACGGCGTTAGTCTTGCGAGGATACAAAGATTTTAAATCTAAAGCTGGCCTTACATCTGGAATTTTACTAATTTTGGTATAAAATTTGTCATTTTCAGAATGTTTGTTCTATTAGTTAAAGCGGAAGTAAACCCATCGATTTAACAGTTTAAAAAAAAAAGGCATGCCGGGAATGCTAACTGCACATTGGCTGTGCTCTCAACCAAACAGTCAAACCATCCAATGGCTGGTGTCATAACGGATCACATGTGCAGCACCATGGCAGTTGAAGATTAAACAGAGGCAAAGATGGCAGCTTCCTTGGCTGAAAACGATACGGGGGTTTACTTCCACTTTAAGAGTTAAAGAAAAAAAAATCAAAGCACAAAGATGGAAACTTTTTGTCAAATTGAATAGGAGCGAACACATTTCTTATGCCCCCCGTACACACGATCGGACTTTCTGACAACAAAACCGTGGAATTTTGTTCGAAGGATGTTGGCCCCAACTTGTCTTGCATACACACGCTCACACAAATGTTGGCCAACAATTACGAACGTAGTGACGTACTAGACTACATGGTTTTTCAGCTCTTTAGCGCCACCCTTTGGGCTCCTTCTGCTAATTTCGTGTTAGTAGAAGTTTGGTGAGTGTTGATTGGCGCTTTTCTTTTTGCGTTTTTCATTCAGCGCTATTATTATTATTCTTGATATCACTTGAAAAAAAATTCTAATTTGTTTGCAATAACTCCATCAGTATCACCAGCTTCATTATTATCCCATTATAGAAGAAGAGAATCGTGCGCTGCATTTGGAGATATCATAATTTGCCACGTCACGAATGTTAATTCTCCATTACGAACGCTAGTTTACAAGACCTGCCGCTTCTGCTTCTGAGCCTGCGTGGACTTTTGTGTGACGGACTTGTGTACACACGATCGGAAAGTCCGACAACAAAAATTTGTTGGCGCAAAATTTGAGAACCTGCTAGCCAATATTTGTTGATGGAAAGTGCGACAACAAATGTTTGATGGAGCATACACACGGTCGGACTTTCCGCCAACAAGCTCACATCCAACATTTGTTGTTGGAAAATCCGACCGCGTGTACGAGGCATGATAGTTGAGTTCGTTCCTGGATAAGAAAACTAGTCTTATGAGCATGTACTTGTGAAAACTGATCCAGAAGTAGAATGTTCATTCTATGAAAATTAGTGGAGTGGATGAAGGCATAGTAGACATGTTGCAACCCACCCATATGTATATATTGTATATTTTGTTGTATGCACTAATATATTGAAGAGCTGCACGATTCTGGCTAAAATGAGAATCACAATTTTTTTGCTTAGAATAAAGTATAAAGATCACGATTCTCGTGGCATAAAATCTTTCACATTATACAAAACAATTGGGCCAACTTTACTGTTTTGTTTTTTTAATTCATTAAAATATTTTTTTTCCAAAACAATTGTGTTTGAAAGACTGCTGCGCAAATACAGTGTGACATAAAATATTTAAACAAATGCCATTTTATTCTCTAGGGTCTCTGCTTAAAAAAAAAAAAAAAAGTATTATGTTTGGGGGTTCCAAGTAATTTTCTAGCAGAAAATACTTTAACTTGTAAGCAGCAAGTATCAGAAAAAGGCTTAGTCTTTAAGTAGTTAAACTGACCTCATTTACACACCGAAGTTCATCCCTTTGAGTTAAAAGAACTAAATGTTACAATGTTTCTCTTTATCTCCGCCTAAGCCAGTGGTTCTCAACTCCTGTCTTCAGGACTCACTAACAGGCCAGATTTTATGTATTACCTTGGGGAGATGCAGACTAGAATACTACAATCACTGAGCAGCAAATGATAACACATGTGATGTATTTCAGTTATCTTGCAAACCTGGCCTGTTTGCGGGTCCTGAGGACAGGAATTGAGAACCACTGGCCTAAGTGATGTTGTGATAAACTTGGCAGGCCACCTGTCTTTTTTTTTTTATTTCAATTTTTTTGGCAGCTGTCAGCTGGTGACCATTGAACGGCTCTGCATTGAATCGAGTTAATGAATTAAGATCATGAGGGGGGTTGAATCGCAATCTCAATTATTTAATGATTAATTGTGCAGCTCTAATATATTTTCTGAATTTCTAGTTTAGCTGTTATGTAGTATTCCTAAAGTCTCCTAAAGAAGCCATAGTTTGGAGAAACATGTAGAGATGAATACATTGAATAGTCATGCACTTTCAATGGAGGCTATAAGCTGCTGTTCCAATGCTCATTGCACAAGTATGCTGCATTGTTGTTACTATCAGGAAACAAGTAACAATATGCAGAAGCCATTGGAGCACATGCACGTAGACAGAAAGCAGCTGAAATACAGTAAGCTGGAGGAGATCCACAGCACTGGCTGGGACTGGAATCGGGGAACAGAGTTCTGCAAGTGCTAATCGTGTTGCCCCAATGTATGGACAAGAGAAGTGTACTATTCACTTCTAGCTGGGGAAAAATAATGTACCATTCACTTTATTTTGGCACTATCAACATAGTGATACGAGGGCTGTACCAAATGTAATGCAAAAGTGGGCATATCTTTTGTTTATTAACTTGCATAAGTTGTTCAAGTTTCACATGTTGGTAGAGTAACTCTTCCTCTATAGTAACTCCTCCTTTTTCATTGCAGGTACTGTAAATAATACCGTATATACTCGAGTATAAGCCGACAAGGATATAAGCAGAGGCACCTAATTTTACCACAAAAAAATGGGAAAACGTATTGACTGGAGTATAAGCCTAGCGTGTGAAATGCGCAGCTACTGTAAGTGGAAAAGAGGGTCAACAATGCCCATTTGCAGCCTCACTGTGCCCATTTGCAGCCATAGGTCCCCCAAACTTCAAACTCAGTAGTTAAGGGTTCCTAGATGCCCCCTAGCTGCAGCCAAAATTTGGGGTCTCTGGACCCAAAGGGTCCCGAAATGACATTGCTGCAGATAGACACAGTTGACCGAATTTGGGGCCCCGTATCTCGGGGTCACTTGGTGCTAGGAACCCCATTTGGTGTGCAAACCCAGTGGAACTAGCACTACAACATATCCAAAGATGGGGTTCCTAGCACCAAGTGGCCCCGAGATACAGGGCCCCAAAGTCGGTTCGGAAAATGTCAAGCACTTTTCTGAAGCAGAGAATGACATTTTCCGAAACGACTTTGGGGCCCCCGTATCTCTGGGCCACTTGGTGCTAGGAACCCCATCTTGTAGTGCTAGTTCCACTGGGTTTGCACACCAAATTTAGGGTTCCTAGCACCGAATTCGATGTGGAAAATGTCATTCTCTGCTGCAGAAAAGTGCTTGACTCAAGTATAAGCCGAGGGGGGCACTTTCAGCACAAAAAAATTTGCTGAAAAACTCGGCTTATACTCGAGTATATATGGTAGATTCCAAGCAGAAGCAACATGCTGTCATTGAGTTCTTGATGAAGGGTGGGTGCAAGCTGTCCAGCATCCACAGAAGGCAATGGTGTCATCTCCGTAAACATTCTGTAGCCTTCTGTGGACGTTGGACAGCCTGCACCCCTCCTTCCAACAGTTTCCAGGTATGATCATAAGGCATAAGTGACTCTTTATTCTACATATTGCAGGTGGTAAGCAGTTGAGGAGCTACATGAGGCCATACACCGCCTGATCTGAACATCGCCAACATTATCTGTGCAAGGATATGCTGCATGTTTTCCAATGTGTTTGTAGGAACATCTCTTGGGGGGGTGGATGATCATTGACTTACTATCGTGAAAATGAAACAAAGCGTTCAGCAAGCATGCGCCCCGTGCACCTGTCAGGTGATCCGCACAGACGTTGGCGGCTTCTCCCAGCAGGTTTGCGGACGGGCAGATGTCTGGTTGCCTTTCATTCTCGGTGAGAAAACTGCCCGTCAATGGGCAGCCGGAGAAGTTTCATTAAAAATTTGTGCAGTGCTGGCAGAATTCTATCTTGCCATCTTGACAGGAAGAGAGAACAACAATGCACTATTGAATTCGGAGCTGTCTCAGCATGGCTACTTTTATCTCATCTGCTGCATTACAAATAGCAGAGTTCAAAATCAAATTAACACTTAGCTAATTTATCGCAGAACTACATGGCACTTGGTGTTTTAAGTGGAGACATCACATTCACCGTTTTTATGCTGAAGTAGAACTATTCAAAAAAAAAAAAATATATCAATTAGGAAAACTATAGCACTGTGTTGGATGTTTAAAGAAAACCTGTCAGACATATAAAACAACATGAACATCTTTAGCTAAAGGTATCCAAATGCATCCTGAACTCAGTATTGATGTCTTAAGGTGGCAAAGCCTTATTTCGTTTGCCATCTGAGGATCTGGGTTGGAGATTGGTAGTACAGGGGAACTTAATGCCAACCAACTTAAATTTGTGCATCAATTAACAGTTGTGAGAATTAGCGCCCCTTGAGGCCAGTTAATAGACCACCATGTAAGGTATCGACGCATTGTCGATAATGTCAGAAACGCCTGTCCCAGCCATAACACAGAGACACTTTGAGGGCACAATGCAGAACACTCTTTACCCTCCACCAGTTCTATACATTTTTGCTGTGCTCAAAGGCATAATGGGAAGCTACTGAACATCTTATATTGCCTTACATACTTGTGGTCCATGCTGGCCCCTGAGAAGCTCCGTTTTACAGTGAGCCCTAGAACAGGAACTGCACTGGAACATGGGGCAGATCAACTGGCAGTAGATCTTCCCCTCCAATGGGAATCTGCATCACCACCCACCACCTTACTCCTAAGGAAAGAACCCTGGGGAACCACTTCCTCTCCCCATTATAACCCACTACAAGAAGTGACCTAACCCAGCCTGATGCATAACCATCCACAGTTAACCCTGAAAGTACCAAACATTAACCCATGCAGTACATTAATACAGAAATTGCTCCACATGCCTGTCCCAGAGACCAGCTGCAAATAGATCTTCCCATTTCCCTTCTATAGATATCAACTTCACTAGAATTTGGAGAATGGAAAACCCAACAGGGGATAGTGATAGCAACACAGACTCTCTGACTTTAAAGCTGGCCATACATCGCTAGATTTTCATTAGAACTTTTGCAGAATAATCATTCATCTGAAACTTCTGAAGAGTGCTAAATCAGGAGCAGCTCACCTTCCAGGTTTTAGGCCCAATTCACACCTGAGCGTAGCGTTTTCAGGCAGAAAATTGTGTGAATTTACCGCAATTTTGCAGCGTTTTTTGCCGAGATCAGCTGCATTTTTTACAGCGCTTTGCCACGATTTTGTGCAGGGCAAAAGGTCACCAATGTAAAAGAAGAAAAACGCCCAAATCTGCCTAAAAACAAAAAGTTACAGAACTTGTTTGAGCTTTCAGGTGTTTTTGAGCTTCTGGCTTCAGGCGTCTTGGAGTGGAGATGTGAACCATCTCCATAGAGAATAATTTATTTTTTTTTCCCCTCCAGCGTTTTGTAGCTTCAGGCTTCAAGCTACAAAATGCCCAGGTGTGAATGGGGCCTTAGTGTCAAAGCTTAACTGAACAAGCTGAAGTTAGAAGCCGATTGGCTACCATGTACATTTTCTACAGTTTTAGTAAATCTCCCCCATTGAGTCAACTAAAGCCCCATACACACGGTCGGACTTTTTCATCAATTTGGTCCGATCGGACAAGGTTGTTGAAAAATCAGACCGTGTGTATGCACCATCGGACAGTATTCGTCGGTTTGTCCGTCGGACAAAGTCTTATCTCCTGCTGGAAAGATTTCCCGTCAACCCGGTCCGATCACACCAAATCCGAGCGTGTGTACGCTTGTCCGACCGGACAAAGTGCTACGCATGCTCAGATCACATTACAAGACCAAAGCTATTGGCTACTAGCCTCTACGTAGTCCCGTCGTAGGCAACAAACGTCACCACGTTCAGAATGATCGGATTTTCCGACAACTTTGTCCGATCGTGTGTACGCAAAACCAACATCAGACAAAGTATGACGGACATGGTCCGACGGACCTGGTCCACGGATTGTCCGCGCGTGTGTATGGGGCTTAATTTTGTTCAAAAGTCCATAAAAATTCATCTAGACCTGCTATCTGAATGGAATCCCAGATGTATTAAACAGATTTCAGTACAGCACGTGAAAATTTCCTGAACCAAAAACACGCTCATAGTCAGAATTTCATTTGTATGAGTTGGGGTGGTGGTTGAGCTGACTCAACTAACCCTCAACTAACCCTTGGAAAAGAAACATTTAAAAAAGAAACATTTAAAATGGCATTAACTCGACTTATCATGTTTGGAGGAAGAAAAATTCTGACTATAACCCTAAGCCCCCGTACACCGACCACAAAATCCATCCGATTTTTACAGACGGATTTTGTCCGAAACTGGTGTGGCATACACATGGTCGGACAAAGTTGTCGGAAAATCCGATCGCTCTGAACGTGGTGACGTTCGCTGCATACGACGGAACTACGTAGAGGCTAGTAGCCAATAGCTTTGGTCTCGTAATTTGATCTGAGCATGCGTGGCACTTTGTCCGTTGGAATTCTCTACACACGATCGAAAAAAGTCAGGTCGGATTTTGTTGTCGGAAAATTTGAGATCCTGCTCTCCAACGGAAAAAGCCCGCTAGAGCCCACACACGATCGGATTTTCCGACAACATAATCTGATCAGACTTTTTCCATCGGAATATCCAACCGTGTGTACGGGAAAATGAGAAAGCAGTAGTAGTAGGAACCATCATCAATTCGCGACTCGACTACGCAAACTCCCTCTACATAGTATTACCGGATTACCTGATTGCATGCCTTCAAGTCGTCCAAAGCACAGCAGCAAGTCTAGTCACCGGAAAGAAACCCTGGGAATCCATCTCCCCATCCCTAAGGACCCTCCATTGGCTGACGGTAAAAAATAGAATCACATTCAAGACCCTCTGCCTCACCCACAAATGTACACAAGGAAATGCTCCTTAATACCTTTGTGAGAAAATAGAAAAATACATACCCAATCGCAGCATTCGATCTACAAACCAGACCCGCCTTCTCATCCCCAAAGCTCGATACAAATTGAAGGGAGAACGAAGATTCGCAGTACAGGGACCTTGGCTATGGAATGCTCTACCAAACAACACCCGCTTGGAAGAAAACCATCAGGCCTTCAGGAAAAAACTCAAGACCCACCTCTTCTAATATCGCAGGACAACAAGAGCAGACAAGCGCCTTGAGGCGATTCAGTTCGCATTTGCAGCGCTATACAAATCATTCATTCATCCCTACAGTCAAGCACGGAGGTAGAAACATTATGCTTTGGGGCTGTTTCTCTGCTAAAGGTACAGCCCGACTTTGCCACATTGAGGGGCCAATGGACAGGGCTATGTATTGTAAAATCTTGAATGAGAACCTTCTTCCCTCAGGAAGAACACTAAAGTTGGGTTATGGATGGGTCTTCCAGCATGACTATGACCCAAAACATACCACCAAGGCAACAAAGGAGTGGCACAAGAAGAAGCCCATTTAGGTCTTGAAGTGGCCTAGCCAGTCTCCAGACCTTAATCTTATAGAAAATTTATGGAAGAAGCTGAAACTTCGGGTTGCCAAGCGACAGCCAAAAAAGCTTAAGACTTTAGAGAAGATCTGTAAAGAAAAGTGTACCAAAATCCCTCCATAGATGTGTGCAAACCTGGTAACCAACTTCAAGAAACATCTTACCTCTGCTTGCCAACAAGGGTTTCTCCACCAAGCACTGTTTTTCTTAGGGACCAAATGCTTATTTTACCTACTGAACGGCAACTCAACTTATAACATTTTTATTGTGTTTTTTCTGGATTTTTGGTTGATATTCTGTCTCATTTAAAATACACATATGATAAATACAACTTCTAGACCATTAATTCCTTTGTGAATGGGCAAACTTACAAAATCTGCAGGGGATCAAATAATTATTTTCCCCCCTGTATATTCCAAGGAAAACACAACACCACTTACTTCATGTCATTAAAGACTATAATACAACTTTGGCATACATTCAATGAGCAACTTTTTGAGCATCCCTGCTCCTTATCTAATTGGGAATAAAAATGATATACATCGTATATATAAACTATATGTCTTACAATATTTATACTGCATGTATCTGAAGTTTAATGCCATCACTACATTGATGCGAACATAGCTAGAAGAAAATACTTTGGCTTTTCAGACAATCTCAGACTGTGAAAGGGATTAAGACATGAAATATTTTTGCTGCCAGACTGAAAACAATCCTGCATCCCCGGGTTTTCTGATAATACAACCAGCTCTGGCCATCCAGATTGCAATTTGATCTGAGGATATCCAAAATCTGCAGGTCAACTCTCCCTGCTTAATAGATGGAAAAGATTCAATGTTAAGAACTCATATCATTCGGGCATGTGCAGCTACAATCTATTTGTCGGGAATGGTAGGAGCCCCCACGGGGGGGGGTAATTCTCTGCGCTGCGCTATATGTTGTAGAATTAAGATGACTATGCTGAGTATTTGGTGTGACAACCTGCTGTTCTGCCGTAAGCCTAAAATTGAGATTCCTTTGTGTATGTTATTTGTTAAAGGTTAGGGCTTTTGTCCAATTTAAATATTTTCAAAGGAATGGTGACATGTTTTGGACATTCTGTGGTTGTGTACTAAAATGCCAAGCAAGTGTCAAATTTTGGATGATAATCAAAGCATAATATGCAAAACCATAAAATATGAAAAGAACCATAAAAATAGAATAAATAGAGCCATAGGCTATATTGGCACTTTTACGATAGGAGTCTATGTTGTGTTACATTAAATGCGGAGTGGCAGCCAGTGAGGACTGGCACAAGGATCAAAGTGACAAATGACCTCCTAGAGAGCAGCTCTTTCATTTACACATTTTTCCCACTCAGCAGAAAATTCCACTCATGCTTAAATGCCTTGCTCCCATTAGGCAGCTCCTCAACATAGCCCATCTGACCAGGCTACCATGTGCCAGCAAATCTGACCATCTTGAAATGGTGCCAGTCTTGGACTTATGTATTGGCTTTGCTCTAAAAATCTGTTTGGCAGGCCCAACTTTTTCACATGAGAATGAGGGACCCCTTTTAGCAATGTATGTATGCATAGGACACACCCCCTGCCACACCCCCTTAAAGGAGAATTATACAAAAAGAAGATTAAGATTAAGTGCTTTTTTTTACTACTACTATTCCTTTATATTGGCTATTGAAATTTACAAATGCAGCAATTTAGAATTTGGATGAAAGGTTTAGCACTGGGAAACACTTTTTGAAAGATAAATAGTGCATTTTATATAGATCAGAGCATAATGAGGGACAAATGAGGAGGAAAGAGGGACAGAGGGACTGTCATGGTTAAGCAATAGAGTTGTCTGCTTACCTGTCTCCATGTGTTCATCTCTAGAGACCAGCCGACCATCACCTGACTGCTTTTATATCCCTCCTCTGGCAGGGCTCCACCCTAGCTCCTATCACAGGACTCTATATTAACCTGTGCACTGCAGGCCAACCCTGCTGATCAACCTTTGTGTGTTTGGCTTTCTGTTACCAGCCGTGTGCTATTCAGTGTTCTGTTACCGACTTTGGCGTGTCCCTGACTATCCCTGTTCGCCTGTGACCCTGACCTTCTGGCGTGTCCCTGACTATCCCTGGTTGCCTGTGACCCTGAACCTTGGCGTGTACCTTGTTGTCCGTTTCTGCTTGTGGCCCTGACCTTGGCTTATCCCTCACTATCCCTGTCCTCCTGTTGCCTACTGTGGGTGTGAGCTGGGGGACCCTGGGGGTCGCGACCTGGAGCCAGTTGCAGCCCAGTCCATCCTCACCACTAGAGGCTCTGGTGAACACCAGCTGGCTCTTAGACTCCGCGCCCCAGGGAATCTTACAATCTAACCCCGGTGGGATCCGTCTTGGTGTCCAGCGGCCCCCGTGTGCCGAATCACCTGGACTCTCATCCGCTGCAGTCAACCATAGGGTCCACTACCTTGCAGTGCACTCCTGATCCCGACGGTGTGCATCTGTCACCTAGCCTCAGGGTGACCTGACAGGGACTTACAAATGAGGGACAGCTCATTGAAATGGGAGTTATGGATAGGTGTGACACTATTCCAATGACCATCAATAAAACATAAAACATAATGTAGACTCTAAGTGCCAGCCAGTGAGGACTGGCAAGAGGATCAAAGTGACAAATACACTCCCCCAAAGCAGAACTTTTATTTCCACAATGTGTCCACTCGGCAGAAAATTCATTTATGGTGGACACACCTATAATAAATGGTGTATTACATGCTGTTCATTCTCACTCAGTCATTATGAGATTTGTTTGTTGTATTCTCAAAAAACCTGGTTGATCCTGCTGTTCTCCATCTCCACTTTCCGTCTATATTCCCAATGCAGCTAGGGATTTTGCGGAGCAGTGTTGGCAACTCTACACATGCTCAGTTTTCAGTGAGTTTCTATGCTGAGCATTTCCTCCCTATCACATTTTTCTTTTTTGAAAATAGTTTTTATTGCAGTTTTTCAAAGTGAAATGCAATACATTACAGAGCCTTTTGAGCATACCCAGGCTTGGACACACAATAAAAAGAACTAAAACACACAAAAAAAAAACTAACAAATTGTATGCCCAGACCACCTGTACAGACTGAATCACAGGGATGTTCTGTTTCTACAAACAACCTTCAGAGCTTAAAGCGGAGACAGCAGGGACCATCCGGATTGCGCAGCGTAACTCGCGACATCGCGGGCGCCCTGGACAGGTTAGTGTCCATTTTTTAAAAGTCAGCAGCTACAAATACTGCAGCTGCTGACTTTTAAAATATGGACACTTACCTGTCCAGGGCGCCCGCGATGTCGCGAGTTACGCTGCGCAATCCGGATGGTCCCTGCTGTCTCTGGGACCCGTGTGTTTCCCAGCAGACAGCAGACAGCGGGGGGGGGGGGGGGGGCGGGAAGAGGCGTAGACTTCCGCGCGAGTCTATGACCGGAAGTGGGTGCAAATACCTGTATTATACAGGTATCTGCACCCCCCTGAAAGGTGCTAAATGTAAAACCGGAGGGGGGGGGGGGGGGTTCCGAAAAGAGGAGGTTCCATTTTTGTGTGAACCTCCACTTTAACTTATTGATTGATGAAATACACATTCCTCCCACTCTGCTATACCCAGTGAAAAATCCACCAAGTGAAGCATATATGTACAAATCCCCTACATGAGCTACAGTAAAATACATATCAAAGTATTGACTAGTGTTCCAGAGAGTCTGCATTTGTAGACGGGGATTCTGCCCACATGTCCCATACTTTGTGAAATTTTTTGCCACAACCCCCTGAGACAAGTAAGTGGCAGTGGCGGCTGGTGCTCAAAATTTTTGGGGGGGCGCAAACAAACAGCCTCACTGTGCCATCAAACGCTGCCACTGTGCCCATTAAACGCTGCCACTGTGCCCATTAAACGCTGCCACTGTGCCCATCAAACGCTGCCACTGTGCCCATCAAACGCTGCCACTGTGCCCATCAAACGCTGCCACTGTGCCCATCAAACGCTGCCACTGTGCCCCAAGTGCTGCCACTGTGCCCCAAGTTCTGCCACTGTGCCCCCAAGTTCTGCCACTGTGCCCCAAGTTCTGCCACTGTGCCCCTTAAGTGCTGCCATTGTGCCCCAAGTTCTGCCACTGTGCCCCTTAAGTGCTGCCACTGTGCCCCTCAAGTGCTGCCACTGTGCCCCTCAAGTGCTGCCACTGTGCCCCTCAAGTGCTGCCACTGTGCCCCCCCCCTGCCTGCCCTCTGCACTTACCTTGTCCCGGTGTGCAGCTGGTGATGGCGTCAGGCGACGAGCGGTGTCTCCGTCGGATGTCTTCTCCCGCACTCCTCCTGTCTTCTTCTGCTGTGATTGGACGCTAGGTGATTGGACGCCTAGCGTCCAATCACAGCGCCTGTGACTTCAGCCAATCAGGTGACAGGTAACAGACCTGGCAACCTGATTGGCTGAGAGGCGGGTCTGTGTTAGGGAAGCGATGTATTCGCTTCCCTAACACAATACTGTGTAATCAGCGAACGCACAGCCGTGCGCCCGCTGTTTACACTTAGGGAAGCCTATTAGAGCACACCGCTCTAATAGGGTCCCCTATTAGAGCTTACAGCTCTAATAGGGGCGCTTCCAGCAACACCCCCCCCCCCACTGTAATTCAGATGCCCGGCGCCCGATCAGGGGCCGGACACCTGAATAGGCAGCGGTGACAATAGATAGATTCATGCAATGCATGAATCTATCTATTGGTGATAGAGCGGTGCAGGAGAGGGGGGGCGGCGCTCCTGCGCCCTCTATGCACGCACCGCCACTGGTAAGTGGCCTTGCATAATGGCAGAGCTAAATTAATTAACCATTTCCAAAAGTTAATTGAGGGTGCAGAAGAGGCTTTCCACCTGAGGACAATGGCCTTGCATATTAAAGTTATAGCCCCAGTAGGGTTCTGACTTTCCTGCTGGGAGCCAGTGGATATACAAGTCCTAGCAAGCAAACTTCCACTGTCAATGGGAATGGTAGTGACAGTTACTCCCTATCACATCTGGCCTCCTGTTCTTCACAGGAAGTGAAGAGAAATCTCACCAATAGGACACATATGCTAAAAAAAATAATCCTTACATGGGTTAGACTCTTCCTTACTTTATCCAAAATGAAAAAAAAAACGTTTTGTCTCTAGTTCTACTTTAACCATTTGCGACTGCCCCATAGCACATTTACTGCTACAGGGCAGCCTGTAAAAAATGAAAATGACAGCACCATAATACAGTAAAAAGCCCAAAAAAGGGCAGGGATTAGGGTTGCTAGTATGGGTATAGGTGCCGATACCGAGCATTTGGCCAATTACTTGTACTCGGGCAAATGCTCCTGATGCTTCATTTGCCACCTGGGAACGAAGAGGCGGTGGTGCTTGCTCCCAGAAGTCAGTGGGCAGAGAAAGCGGAGAGGAGAGCGAGTCCTCAACAGGCTGGCAGCAGTGGACAGTAAGATGACCGGGGCCGGGGGCACAGCCGCATGTTCTGTCAGAATCGGCGACCCAGCTTGTCATAATCGGCAAAGAAATCATTGTTCCCGGGACTCCGTCAGAAGTTAAACATCACGAGTGCAACACCCATCTTGGTACACCCTGCACTCAGTAAGCCTGCAGTCATAAGGCGGCAGCGGACATCTTGTTACACCCACCCCATATAGTTATAATTTATGGGCGGGGTGTAACAAGATGTCCGCTGCTGCCTTCTGACTGTAGGTTTACTGCGGCCGAATGCAGGAGGGTGTACCAAGATGGACATCTCAGCATTTGTATTAATCTGCTAGCATTGCAAAACCCTTCCTTTCAATTGTTATCGTCTCATCTCATCATTCATTATTCATTATTATGCCATGGCCAGCAATTGCCAATCAGTGCTGTGTTTCAGTGCTCATTAGTGCTGCCCATCAGGCCACCTATCATTGCCCATAAGTGCCACCTATCAGTGCTGCCTATCAGTGCCAGCCATCAGTGCCACCTATCATAGCCCATTAGTCAGTGCCACCTATCAGTGCTGCAGTGCATATCAGTGCCCCCTATCAGTTCAGTGCCCATCGTGCTGAATACTAGTGCTGCCTCATCAGTGCCGCATATTAGTGCCACTGTCACATGACATTAAAAAAAAGTATCAGTATCGGCGAGTACTTGAAAAAAAGTATCGGTACTTTGTACTCGGTCTTAAAAAAGTGGTATTGGTGCAACTCTAATGCCGCGTACACACGTGCGGACTTTTGCCGGCGGACTTAGTCCAGCGGACAATCCCGCGGGACTTTCCAGCTAGGTCCGCTGGACTTTCCGAGCGTGTGGACTTGACCACACACGCACGGACTTCTCCAGCGGATAATCCGCCGGCCAAAAGTCCGCGGGACTTTTGAAAATGAACGGACTTGCCCACACACGGAGCAGTCCGTTCATTTCGAACGTAACTTCAGGTTACGTAGCTAGCGTAGGCAGTAAATGCCGCCGCGCTAGCTCCGTAAGCTGGCATGGATTTAAAGGGAATCCCCACGCCGAAAAAACGGCGTGGGGGTTCCCCCCAAATCCAAGTCAGACCCTCATCCGAGCACGCAGCCTGGCAGGCCAGGAAAGGGGTGGGGACGAACGAGCGCCCCCCCCCTCCTGAGCCGTACCAGGCCGCGTGCCCTCAACATGGGGGGTGCCCTGGGGAAAGGGGGGCCGTGCGGCCCCCCCACCCCAAAGCACCTTGTCCCCATGTTGATGAGGACAAGGGCCTCTTCCCGACAACCCTGGCCGTTGGTTGTCGGGGTCTGCGGGCGGGGGCTTATCGGAATCTGGGAGCCCCCTTTAATAAGGGGGCCCCCAGATACCGGCCCCCCACCCTATGTGAATGAGTATGGGGTACGATGTACCCCTACCCATTCACCTAAGGTGTAAAATGTAAAGTACAAAAACACACACACTTTTGAAAAAATATTTTATTGCACTGCTCCGGGGGTCTTCTTCCGTCTTGGGGGTCTTCTCGCCGGACTCCTCCGCTCTCTTCTGCTCTTTTACCTAGCTCTTTCACGAGCGGAGGAGTCCGGCTACCTTCTTCGTCGTCGCCGCCGTCGTCTGGGGGTCTCGATCCACCTTTGGGGGTCTTCCGGGGGTCTCTTCTGTTCTTGCGGCGGTCGTCGTCTTCCGCGCCGCCGGCGCCGCCTTCTTCTTCTTGTCCTTCTTGTTCTTCTTCCGATGTTGACCCGTCGCTGTCTCTGCCCGGAATGCCTGTGCCGCTCTGCGCTGGGACTTATATAGGGACATGGGGGACAGGGTCACATGTTCATGTCACATGGTGACCCCGCCCCCTTGCGATGTCACAGTCCCAGCATCCTCCGGGACTGTGACAACACAAGGGGGCGGGGTCACCATGTGACATGTGCATGTGACCCTGTCCCCATGCCCCTATATAAGTCCCAGCGCAGAGCGGCACAGGCATTCCGGGCAGAGAGAGCGTCGGGTCAACATCGGAAGAAGAAGAACAAGAAGAAGGACAAGAAGAAGAAGAAGGCGCCGGCGGCGCGGAAGACGACGACCGCCGCAAGAACAGAAGAGACCCCCGGAAGACCCCCGAAGGCGGATCGAGACCCCCAGACGACGGCGGCGACGACGAAGAAGGTAGCCGGACTCCTCCGTTCGTGAAAGAGCTAGGTAAAAGAGCAGAAGAGAGCGGAGGAGTCCGGCGAGAAGACCCCCAAGACGGAAGAAGACCCCCGGAGCAGTGCAATAAAATATTTTTTCAAAAGTGTGTGTGTTTTTGTACTTTACATTTTACACCTTAGGTGAATGGGTAGGGGTACATCGTACCCCATACTCATTCACATAGGGTGGGGGGCCGGGATCTGGGGGCCCCCTTATTAAAGGGGGTTCCCAGATTCCGATAAGCCCCCGCCCGCAGACCCCGACAACCAACGGCCAGGGTTGTCGGGAAGAGGCCCTTGTCCTCATCAACATGGGGACAAGGTGCTTTGGGGTGGGGGGGCCGCACGGCCCCCCTTTCCCCAGGGCACCCCCCATGTTGAGGGCACGCGGCCTGGTACGGCTCAGGAGGGGGGGGGCGCTCGTTCGTCCCCACCCCTTTCCTGGCCTGCCAGTCTGCGTGCTCGGATGAGGGTCTGACATGGATTTGGGGGGAACCCCCACGCCGTTTTTTCGGCGTGGGGAGTCCCTTTAAATCCATGCCAGGTCACGGAGCTAGCGCGGCGGCAGTAACTGCCTACGCTAGCTACGTAACCTGAAGTCACGTGCTAAATGAACGGACTTGCCGATGAGCGGCAAGTCCGTTCATTTCAAAAGTCCCGCGGACTTGCCCACTAACGGCGGAATTGTCCGCCGGACTGCCAAGTCCAGCGGATAATTTTAAAACCAAACTTAAAACTTTGGCGCCAAAAAGTCCGCCGGACTTTGGCGCCAAAAAGCCTGCCGGCGCCCACACACGAGGGGATTATCCGCTGGACTTCAGTCCAGCGGATAATCCCGCGGGATTGTCCCTTCGTGTGTACGCCGCATAATTAGAACCAGGGAACACACCCGCCTGTATTTTGACAAAATCAGATGCAAAGGCTGTTCATAAAGATACCAGCAATGGAAGAGATATGGATAGCAGGGAAGTCCGGAGTGCATCCTGAATTCTAGCCTGACAACTAGTAACCAGGTTCACCCAAGCCGGTTTTGAATGAGACTTTTTATGTTTCCCTGAAGTGCACTTTTAAATAATTTTTAGAATGCAAAATGACAAATAATGGCAACACTATATCACTGCCAACGTAATCCACAGATGCCATCCTGATTAAACACAAAGAATGACACAATCCACTGGTTCCCATACTATGTTCAAACCATTTAAACATCATATGCCACAATGAATTATCCCCTACAGACATGTCACTCTGAATTATTGCACAGTGATAATTGGACAGAATGCACATTTAGACGGCTCAGCAAGTCCCATGTCTCACCCCTGGAATTAGCATTTAAAAGTCAATCTTTTAAAAACATAATCTTTCTTGTTGACTAAACCAAAGTAGGTGCTTGTGTGCTGCAGGGAGCGTTCATACTGGATCAAAAAAAATAAAAGACTGAAGAGGTACAGCAGACAGTTCTCAATATGCTGAAATATTGTATGTGCCACCCTATAAAGTGAACCCGTCTTCATGTCAAAAATAAATAAATCAGATAAGACGAATAAAATATGTTTTATACTTTAAAATTGAGAGCAAGTGGTGGGACTTTATATGAAGCACACAGCCGCACAAAAGGAAGTCAAGTGACTGGGAAATACTGTTTATTCATATTGTATAATTCATGTTGGAATCGTGTCTCTTGGTACTGCTGGACCTTAGCGCAGCGTTCAACACAGTGGACCACAATACTCTTCTCATACGCCTCAAAGAAGTGGCAGGAGTTACAGATTTAGATCTTCCATGGTTCGCTTCCTTCTTAGGAAATCGGTCGCAGACAGTGAAACTAGGAGTCTTCACTTCTGAAACCCAGGCAATTTCTTATGGAGTCCCTCAAGGATCACCAGTACTCTTCAAAATTTACATCTGTCCACTCTTCAAAATCATCAGCAAATCGGATCTATGCTTCCACTCATACGCTGATGACACTCAACTTTACTTCCGCATCACCGGACAAAAAGACCAATACCAGAAATTAGAAAAATGTCTCACATTGATAGATGACTGGATGACCATTAGCTCTCTCAAACTCAATGGATCGAAAACAGAGCTTCTGCTCCTCAACGCAAACAGACCCCATGGACACCACCCACCATCCGTTTATACAGACCATCCTTCCAAGCAACAAAGCCAAAAGCCTCGGAGTCATCATTGACTCAGAGATGACTATGGATGCACAAATAGGATCAGTAGTCAGTGGATCCCACCATCTTCTCCGCCTGCTACGCAGACTCATCCCCTTCATTCCAGAAAAGGAGAAAGCAGTAGTAGTTGGAACAATCATCAATTCGCGACTCGACTACGCAAATTTCCTCTACATAGGACTACCTAATTACCAGATTGCACGCCTACAAGTCGTCCAAAACACAGCAGCAAGACTAATCACGGGAAAGAAACCCTGGCAATCCATCTCTCCATCCCTAAGGACCCTCCATTGGCTAACGGTAAAGGATAGGATCACATTCAAGACCCTCTGCCTCACCCACAAATGTACACAAGGAAACGCTCCTCAATACCTATGTGAGAGAATAAAACACTACATACCCATTTGCAGCCTCCGATCAACAAACCAAAACCGCCTTCTCTTTTCTAAAGCCCGCAACAAATCTACGGGAGAACAAAGATTCGCAGTCCAAGGACCTCGGCTATGGAACGCTCTACCCACCAACATCCGCATGGAAGAAAACCACCAGGCCTTCAGAAAAAAACTCAAGACCTACCTCTTCTAATAAGCAGGACAACAAGGGCAGACCAAGCGCCTTGAGGAGATTCAGTCCGGCGGGCTTTCACACTGGAACTTTGGAGCGGTATAGGAGCGGTGTGTTCACCGATCCTATACCACTCCTTCCCATTGATTTGAATGGGAAACCGCGGTAAAACCGCGGCAATACCGCCGCTACGGCGGCGCTCTGTGGGGGTTTTTAACCCTTTTTTCAGCCGCTCGCGGGGGGTAAAACCGCACCGCGAGCGGCCGAATACTGCGGTTAAAACAACGGTAAAGCAGCGCTAAATATAGCGCTGCTTTACTGTCACCGCGGCTCCCCGCCCCAGTGTGAAAGGGGCCTAAGACAAGCAGTGTGTTACTGGCTGGATCACCAGGTGAACATAAAGAAAACAAAATTAAAACTAGTGCAGCCACCACATCTAAGGATTGGTACATTGATATATAATACATTTTTGTTTTGGGGTTTAATACTACTATAAAGGAGTGAACTAATAACACACAGTCTACCAGGAAAAAAGTATAAAGCATATTCCTTTACAGGATGAGTCTGTTTTTATCCCGGGACAAGGTAACTATTTTTTAAATATGCATGTTAAAGATGAACACCAGTTTAGTTATAAGCAGAGTGGGGAAGAGTTCCAACCTACGTATGGTTAAAAGGCTTTTACTATCGATATGTTTTACTGGCTGCTGGTTCAACTAGGGGGATTCCTTTCACTTCCTGGCAGTGAAAATTTCTGTCACCAGGCCAGGAGATGGGGGAAAATTATTAGAAAAAAAAAAAGTTAACATAAAAATAAATACCAATGAGTGCAGTTTTGAGATTTACTAAAAATATACTTTAAGGCAATAAAAGTGCCTGACACTTGTTTCTTGTAATCTCTTGTACAGCAGCATTCCTCAGTGGAGCTACCAAGATACAGACGCCATATCTCCCAACTTTTTGAGATGGGAATGAGGGACACCTATCAGCAAAATTATGCAAGCATAAGACACACCCCTGACCACGCCCCCTTAAAGGAGAATTGAACAAAAAAAAACAAGATTGGCTAAACTCACAAGTGCTTTTTTTACCACTACTATTCCTTTATATTGGCTTTTGGAACTTACAAATGCAGTAATTTAGAAATCAGATGAAAGGTTTAGCGCTGGAAAAATCTTTTTGATTAGATAAAAAGTGCATTTTATATACATCTACATAGATCAGACCAAAATGAGGGACAAATGAGGAGGAATGAGGGACAGAGGGACATTGCTCCAAATCAGGGACAGTCCCTCGAAATCAGGGACAGTTGGGAGCTATGCAGACGCCTTCCTCGTCAGCATTGACAACATCCATAATTTTTACAGACTGGCTTTCTGCTTCACAATTGTCCATGGACAGGAGCAAGCTCCAGTAAATACTCAGTTTGGGCTTTAAATGTACTTCATATGCACAGATGAATTCTGATCAGGGCTGGCAAGGACGATGCATCATATTATTATTATGATAGCTAGTAGGGTACCTTTGCTGTTGCACTGCGTGCTCTGTAGCCTGCCCACGGCCCACCTCAAACAGGCTGTTCTTGATTGATCTCGAGATGGCCTTAGTAAGTAGTCCATTGCCCATTGTAAGTATCACAGTATAGGGGAAGATTCTAGTTAACCAAATGTTTCAAGAAGAGGTAGAATAGGGGGGGTCTTCTTCCGAAGCATGGTGATTGACTTAAAAGAGCAGCAGACCCAGGAGTGTCCGTTCGGCCACAGTGGGAGCCAATTCTTCAACTAGGCCCAACAAACATATTATAGTTGGTAAACCATAAAAGTACAGCGTTTAATAGGTTACATATGATACAAATATTGTGCAATATAGAAAAAAAGTCAGTGCTTCAAGTATAAATAAGTGATACCATAGGTAGACATAAAATTATATTTGAAGTCCCATGCAAAATAAACAATCTCAAGTGACTGGTGATCCTGTTGGCAAAACGTAAGGGTGTATCCCAGAAGAAACAAACTTCCAAATTCCAGTCAGTTACCACAGTGAAGGCAAGATGGGGGCTTATTTTATATTAAAATGACCTTCAATAAAGAGAAGTCAAAGGGGCATTTGAAAATATTTGATGGCTCAACAAGACCTCAGATGCATTCACTGTAGTTTCTTCAAGGCAGTGTAGATTGCAATGTATCGCAACATATATTGGATGACAGTCACCTGTTTATATACATGACATATTTTTCTATGTACATTTATATGAGGTTTGAATATTGTATAAATAAACTAAATTTTTATATTTTAAGATAATTGTAATTTATATTATTCAAAAGATATCTCCCATGGGACTTGTTGCAGCAATAGAAATCACACAATTTCAAATTAGTATGTAAAAAAAATAGAAAAACTTGTATTGAAGAACAAGTTTAAAAATGTGCTGGTCTAGACAATTCAAGTCCTAATCTTGAAACATTCCTACAATGCACATATACTGCAGGAATACATAAAATTATTTAAAATGAATTGTATATCCACCAAGTCAACTCAACCAGTTTCAACTTATACAAAGTCTTCATCAGGGGTTAAGGAAGTGGAAGCAATCCTACATTGTCATTTATATTTGACTTTGTCTCAGTGCCATACAAAGTCCCACCTCTGGGGAAAAAAACTCTTGATTTGGTAGTATGATATTAGGGATGTGGCACACAACCAACAGAACATAACCATCGTTATTTGCTTTCCATATATTGGACATAGAGGCTCAGTGTGCCCATGAACTTTTAGGCATCCAGCGTGGTTCTTTCTTTTGTTTTGTTTTTTATATTATAGTTGCTATATACTTTAACACGTTATCCAACATGCTGTGGTATGAGCATACTCTCCAGGTTTGAGATTAGAAATAGGCACTAACCAAAGTACTTGTTGTTTTGTGTAAGTACTTGGAAAGTATATTTTATGCTGATCTGCTGTTCTGGTCTTGGCTTGGCCTGTCTTATGCTCATTACAAATGGGCATGGATCCAGATGACTGTTACCAGCATGTTATTTGCCCCAAACTTCTGCCTGGTTCCTCATCCTCAAGCATGCCTGTCCTTAACCAACCTTGTGGCCAGCATTTTGCTAGTGCCTCATCATATATTATGGCACTTTGTTCTGCTGATGTCTATTTATCAGCTCCAGCCTTCATATAGAAAAATTCCAGCCTTCTTTGCAAGGATTGCTGGTAATGGTAATGACCATATGAGAACTAGGTTGAAGCGATAGCGCTTTTAAGGACACTGCCACTTACTTTTCTTCTTTTTCAGGGGCTTTCCTCGTCCAATGCTATTAAAAGAAAGTCCATAAAACACAAAACATGAGTTTTCCTCACTGGGGTATTCAGCATTGCTCTTCCATTCGAAAAAACAAACAATATTCAGCTTCCAGGCCTTTAGCCTAGTCCCATAGGCTGTGACACAGTACCACTCAGTACCTCTTTCAAAAGCTTGAACCATACACTTGGCACCCACTTGCTGCTCTGGCTCCCATCTCTCTCCTAGGTGGAACCCTCCTGACTCCAGGGCAAAGACTTTCTCCGTCTGCCAGGGTGGAGCTGTGTTGCTATGGGCATTTGTATAGTGACTTTATTGCAATAATATAGAGTTTAGATTTAGTAACAGCATATGTTTACATCAGGCCCTTCCATCCCCACTGATATGTAAATAAACCAGATAGCTAGGTTTTGGATCTGAGCAGAGGAAGTTGGTGTCTGCAGGAAATGGGTGGGAGGGGCATGGAGAGAGTTTGAAAGAAACATGTGTTTTGGGACAGAGGGAGAGTGGTGTTTGTAAGGACAAAGAGGAATACATGGCTTCCAGGAGCTGGATAACTTTGGAGACGCTTTTGTGAGTTGGACTCTGAACAAGGAACTATGAAGGACATCTTAACCCCTAAGTTGAGTAACTGTTTAGTTTACTTAATGTGTACATATTATACATGCTTATATGTGTAGGCATATATTTAGTAAGCTATAAGTTGTGTTGTATTGTATTGTTCATCCTACAGTTTGTATGTGCAGATTTTTCCCTGTTTAGTAAAGCATTGATATACTTTAGAAGTCTAAGCTTCCTTGGTTTTACCACAAGAACTTAATAGATAGAAGCAAAGCATTACAGAACCCTAGTCAGGACTCTCCTAAAAGCCCAGCACACACCTGCCCAATTAGTGTGCTGGTGATTCTCAAAACACGGACCCTCCCAGGTCTTTACAAAATCTCTGGGCTTCAGGTCCCAAACCAAGTTTTACCAATCAATGAGGAAACTGAAAAGTCAGTTTCCTCTGAATGACACAAGTTCCCTGGAGTCCCTCAATCTTCCTGGATGAGAATCCTGGGCCATAACCTCTTTTTACACTGTGGCAGGACATGGAACTGCCACATCGGACACTGCATTAACTTTTCCTCTTCGCAAAGTGCTGTGCAAACTGTTGGCGCTATATAAATTCTATATAATATTAATAATTTAAATCCCACTAGTGCTGCCAACTATCCAAAAATTACCCATGGCACAAGAAAAGGAAGCGTACGTGTCATTTGGCCGTATTTTGTTATCTCATCTTCTCCTCATTTCAAAGCAATCCCTCACATTTTTTAAGGAAACCAGAATTCAAATTTTTAACCCTCTAAACTGGTTTTACTTGTTCTAAACTGAGCTGGTAATATTCCGTTTTAGCATAATTCAGACACGTCAAAATGAGTTTGAAATCCATCTTGAGGTTGCAGAGAATTGTATATAATTCTTGTCACATCCTCTGCCTTGCTAAAATATTTCCAAACATGATGGTTCATATCACAAAACAAATCACATTTTTGTCATTAAAATGAAGATGGCCAGAGGCCAGAGTCTGCGTTTCATGTTGCCGGTATACCTGGGAATTGTCAATACTAGAGAAGCACAGTGACCCAAATTATAACTGAACTAGCTGAGAACAGATTACATTCCCTGCCTGCTATTTAATATTGTGTTGTTTTTCCGCCTCACAGTCTCCAACTGGTACAGTATGACCTGCTCCTGAAAGCAGTCAATTTGGGCAAGTCCATATATTCAATGTCCACTTTACTAAACACCTGTTTGATAACTCAAATAGCCAAGAAGCAAATCCCATGGGTTCTTCTCTACATCAAGCATGCAGACCCGGTCAAGAGTTTCTGAAGTTGTTTGTCCAAAAGCTAAGTGATCTAAGCAATTTTAACTAAAGAATGATTGTTTGTGTCAGACATAGTGTGGTTGCAGGATGTCAAAAAAATCTGTGAATGTCATGAACTTTACTACATTTTCTATGGAGAGAACAAAAAATGTTGTCAACAACGGTTCTTTGAGCAAAAACACCTTCTTAAGCTCTTTCCATTCAGAATGAATTAAACGTTGCTGAGATCGCACAACTTGGCACCAACATCCCTCATGACATAAGAAATAAAATGCCAAAATATCTGGGAACTGAAAGGTGCCTTCCACATTTAAGACCTTAAAAAATATTTTTCATTATTGTTTCTTTGCATAAAAGGCATTTCCCATTTTCTTTCATGCTGTTGAAGTCAAGGGAGATCTGTCACCAGATACATGACATGTTACATGGGTTCAAAATGCCACCTCCTCAGGTTGCTTGAAACAATAAGGAAAATCCAAGAATGTAATAAATCAATAAAATCTAGAAAGATATCAACTGATCCGCCCTGCAAAACCTGACTGAGTAGGAAGGATCCCTGATAAAATGAGCCGATTCCACCTCAAACCCTGGGGCTCAAGCTGAGAGGTTTCTTAATTTGCAGTTATGGCAAACTATCCAGTAGGATCAGGGATCCACCAACGTGTATTGCCTTTCAAGTCCACATTCAGCAGATTAAAATTCTTCAGCACAGTGCTGAAAAATGAAAGTAGTACTAAAGGCTAATGGGTTGATTTACTATAGGGAAATACACTGTGCACTTTGCAGTTGCACTCTGCAAGAGCAGTTGCTCCAGAGCTTGGTAAACGAGAAGAAGCTCTGCTGACTTCCATCATCCGATCATGGTTACTCTTTGCAAAGCAAAGCTTTACCTCATTTGCTAAGCTCTGGTGCAACTGCCCTTTGCACAGACTATCTGCCCTTAGTAAATCAACCCCTAAAGGTTTTATACTTGCATTCACAGGATTAATTTAGAAAATGTCCCAGTACATGCACAACCCCTCCATGTTCCCAAACACTTACGTGCTGTCCATTGTCCCGGCCACTAGGTCCATTGCATCATTCCCCAAACTACTGTAAAGGAGAGGTGAGTGTAGGGTACCACTAGGCTCCTGCAGCTGTATGTCAGAAGCTGGGTAAAGGAAGCAGGGGCGTGGCTTGCTGGGCACTGTGCATTTCATTGGATGCACACGGCCCCAGCTGGAGACACACATGGGTGTCTCCTTAGTAGCTGCCTAGCTAAAGGAGACACCTGCAAACCAGAGAGGACTCGTGTTTCACAGAGACCGGCTGAGAAATCAAAAAAGGCTACATTTTCCAGGAAGCAGACTATGTAAGTCTAGTTTACCTGAATTAATTGAAACTAGATTTTGATATTACTCGATATTAATATCCTGTATTGCTTACAGGGGCTTGGGCCCCTGCAAGCAAACCTTAGGACCAAACACACTGGTAGTTGTAATCTTAAAGTGTTACTAAACCCATAACAGTAAAATCAGTCTGTAAATGCAGTAAAGTGTGCTTGTTATACTCACTGTGGAATCTAAGGGGTTAATCCTCTGCATTGTGTAAAAAGGCTGCTTGATCTTGTATGCACAGATCCTCCCTCTCCTGCACTGTCCCCCTTGACAAGTCCAGATAAGATAGAGCCTTCGGAGTCAGGCTGCACATGTGCAGTTTGGTGTGTATTGCTAGAGAGGGTGCATGTGATCAGCACAGGTCCAATCGACACTGTTCAGACAGAGGGTCAGGAGCCCTGCAGCCTCATAGGACAGCTCAGTGCAGTATGAAAACTCCTCCTACAAGCTTCACCAGGAACTGACAGAAATCACAAGACTGCTATATACAGCCGATGAGAAAAGGTATTTAGCTGTTTATATTTACTAGAATAATTGCAGTTCCATGTTCTGTGTACTGTGGGAGACCAGATATAGTGAATGCAGGCTCCTGGGTTTAGTAACACTTTAACAATTAAACCCTGGCCTCATTTCAGTATGTTGTTGCACAGATAACAGCCAACTATGGGTTGAACAAGATTGTGTACTTTCACAAAATGATATCTATAGGTTTAAATAAAAATGCGATCTAACTTCCTTCCCCATAATTATACCCATTTACTTATCTTATATCAGCAAGCACCCAACACTAGGAGATGTGGCCTAAGCTGGGCACTCAAACGAAAGTGAGCATCTGTAGCTTTTCAATATTGTCCCTAATCAATATCTCCTAGTAAGCCTTCAGGCTCAACTCCTGGACCTATAATCTAAGGTAAGTACAGGCGGGTATAGTTGAACACGAGGAGGGGAGTCCATTTGGATTACATTATTTAAATGTATTGCAATGCTTTAAGGGTTGACAAATTATAAACCAACAGAAAAAGGACAATAGGACCCAACAAAATCCCCAAAAGTTCAAAGTACAGAGCTAACAAATACCACCAATTACAACTCATATCTGCAATCCACTTGGGATTTATAATGTGAAGCAAAATTCTAATTAAGCCTGGGATTAGTCTTTGCCACTTGAACTTTCAGCCCATGGCATGCTGACAGCCGGCATTGACAGAACGCGTACGCGGCTACCAGAGCACAAAATAAAGGGCAGAGAGAGAAAGGCGAGTCAAAAGGAAAACCACATGGGCTGCAATTCGGCCGAACGTGAGGCTGACATAAATGAACTACATTCTTTAATGTAGCGATTTGGATTGAATTCCGAGGTTTAATTACTTTCCAAATAAGGTCACCTCATCGTACTTTACAGTTGAGTTCTCTTTTTCTCTCCACAAAATTGCTTTGGTTTTTACAATGTATTACATGAAAAATTGTTATAGTGAACATTATCGAACACGAGGAGCCGCCATGCCTGGCTTTCATCTGGGTAATCAACTGCTAAGGAAATGTGACTTTGTGTTTAGTGTAATAAAAGGAGCCAGAGGCAAATTAAAGTGATGCGGTTTTAAAAAGAGACGCTTCGTCTGCTGATGGAGACCCATCAACCTTGAAAACAATTGAGGACGCCTGCCAAGTTTGGTTGGCCAAAACAAATACCCATAAACCAACGAAGCATTGTTACCAGGGGAAAAAAAAAAATCTTTAATTTGGTTGTTGCTTGTATTCAAGTCAACTGTACTACTGCTCCATCTATTACACATAAAATGCAGGTGGTGAGTATAATATTGAAAATGGACTTCTCTGCTTTGTGTACAGTGGGACCGGTTAAAACGTAGGCATTTACTATTGCCTGACAGCCCCTTTGGTCCATCTGCCCCACTTGCCAGTGCCAGGACAAGTTCATCTAGAGCTCAGGGTGAACATGCCAAACTGCACCGCCACCCCCCTCCCAAGATGTGTAGAGCAATTACCGTATTTATCGGCATATAACACACACTTTTTTCCCCTTAACGTCAGGGGAAAATCGTGGGGGCGCCGATCCCCCGCCGATTGTGAGCGGCTTTCAGCCGCCTTCGGCCCTTCTCGGCGGCTTTCGGCCGCCTTCTGCCGTTCTCGGCCGCCTAGAACAGCCGAAGGTGGGACGAAACCCGCCGAGAACAGCCGAAGGTGGGACAAAACCCGTCGAGAACGGCCGAAAGCCACCGAGAGCTACCGAGCGCCCCAGAGATACACAGGACATCCGGCTCTGTATCTCGGCGGCGCCATTTTTAAAAGGCAAAGCTGCAATTGAAACTGACAAGGCTACAAATGATGGACAAGGCTGCAAGTGACACTGACAAGGGTGCAACGATGGACAAGGCTGCATGACAAAGCTGCATATGACACTGACAAGGGTGCAATGATGGACACTGATAAGGCTGCATTGATGGGCATTTAAATGTAAGTTTTTTTTCCCTTAAACCTCCCTCCTAAAAGTTTTTTTCCTTAAAATTCCCTCCTAAACTTGGGGTGCGTGTTATACGCCGATAAATACGGTAAGTGTCAGCAAAAATTTCCCCACAAAAACACTGAGCACTAATCTACAAGTTTACCCCTAAGCATACCCAGTACAAATCTGCCCCCCTGTTGAAATCCCCCCTTCTCAGTACAAATCTTTGCCACCCCGCCAAAAAAAATCATGAACATTGTCGAGCACGAGGAGCCGCCATGCCTGGCTTTCATCTGGGTAATCAACTGCTAAGGAAATGTGACTTTGTGTTTAGTGTAATAAAAGAAGCCAGAGGCTAAAGCCCACTGCCAGCTGATGTCACAAAGCCGGTCCAGGCTCTGGAAGGATCACAACTTTAACCACATCAATACTGGGCACTTTCACCCCCTTCCTTCACAGACCAATTTTTAGCTTTCAGCGCTCTCGCGCTTTCAAGAATTGCGCAGTCATGCAATTCTGTACCCAAAATACATTTTTATCATTTTGTTCACACAAATAGAGTTTTCTTTTGGTGGTATTTATTCAAACTCCATTTTCAATTTTTTGCGATATAATCGAAAAAAGAGCAGAAATTTGGAAAACAAAATAGATTTACTTTATTCTATCTTAAAAGAAATCCAATAAAAACGAATTTTGTCATAAATTTAAGCCAAAATGTATTCTGCTACATGTTTTTGGTAAAAAAAAATCCTGTTAAGTGTATAATAATTGGTTTGCGTGATCACGGACATATGTACGCAAATGATCATGTACAGATGTGTGCAGGTGATGACGGACATATGTGTGCAGATAATCATTGGGACATGTGATTTTACTGTTATATATGTGGGGGACATGTGTTTTGGGGATCATTACTATGTGGGGACATGTGTTTTGGGGACATGTGTGTGTTTATTGTGTGTTTACTAGTGTGTTTGCACTGTGGGGACACTAGACTGGTGATCAGTGAGTAAAAAGCTGTAAAAAACAGCTTATATTCACTGATCACCAGCCGGCTGCAGAGATCCGCTCTCCTCAGCGATCACTTCCGTGTGAGAAGAGGAGAGCCGATCGTCTAGCAACCAGCTGTTGGTTTACATCACACGACGGCCGTGATTGGACACGGCCATCATGTGATCAGGAGGGCCAATCACAGAGCCCTCCTGCCGATCTAAGATGTGCCGCGTCCAGGTGACACAAGCGCATCGGGATCGCGCCGCTGCGCGGGAGCGCGCGCGTTCCCGCTCCTTCTGAGGGACGTTCCTGAATGTCCACTCAGAAGTAGAGATAGCCCACCTAACTGTTTATGTGCAGTGGCCGGGTGGGAAGTGGTTAAAGTCGGGATCCACCCAGATGCCTGACAGGCATCTGGCGCAGTCTCTCAATGTGCTGCTGTGCGCCATTTTTAGCCGCTCCCACCCAGTGAGCACTGGAGGGGCAGACCAGAGAGCTGGTGACTGATATTCAACAACCCCACACCACAATCCCCCCTCCACCAAATGATTTGGACCAATGCACAAAGCAAGGCCCATAAAGACGTGGATGAGCAAGTTTGTAGTGGCGGCACTTGACTGGCCTGTCCTGACTTTACCCGAACGAACACCTTTGAGATGAATTAGAGCAGAGACTGCAAACCAGGCCTTCTCGTCCACATCAGTGCCTGACCTCACAAATGCACAAAGAGAATGGTCAAACATTCCCATAGACACACTCCTAAACCTTGTGGACAGCCTTCCCAGAAGAGTTGAAGCTGTTATAGCTGCAAAGGGTGGGCCAACTCAATATTGAACCCTATGGATTAAGAGTCGGATGCCATTAAATTTCATGTGTGTAAAGGCAGGCGTCCCAATACTACGAATCATCAACGAAAATATATCTGTTACGAAAATACGAACGAGTCTGAATATGGAAACTCGCTTCTTACAAAATTACGAATCATTACAAATCAACAGAAACGTAAAGAAACAAAACAAATGTTTTTGTTGTGCACATGTCTAATCAGCAGACTTGCTGTCCAAATGGGGAAGCGGTGCATTAGTGCTGCAGGTGCATGGATTGCTTTTCAGAAGAGTGGCAATTTAGCCAGACTAAATGAATGCTGCGTACACACGATCGGAATTCCGGCCAGAAAAAGACCGATGACAGCTTTTCATCGGAAAATGCGACAGTGTGTTGGCTCCATCGGAATTTTGCTGGCCGAATTTCCGACAGCAAAGAATTGAGAGCATGTTCTCAATTTTTCAGACGGAAAAGGTTTCTATCGGAAATTCCGATCGTCTGTTGCAATTCTGACACGCAAAATTCCTACGCATGCTCGGAAACAATTTGACGCATGCTCGGAAGCATTGAACTTGGCTCGTTGTAGTGTTGTATGTCACCACGTTCTTGACTGTCGGAATTTGGTGTGACCGTGTGTAGGCAAGACAGTTTGAGCGGAATTCTGTCGGGAAAACCGTCAGAGCTTTTTCCGACGAGAATTCCGATCGTGTGTACGCGGCATTAGTCTAATTTAGGATTGTTCTGCCAGCAAGATCCTGCAAATAAACATCAGTAAATTATAACATCTGTGGGCAAGAGGCCTAGAATCTAAAAAAAGAAAAGAAAACCAATGCAGCCACCAGACCCAAGCTGCACTATATTACATTTTGTTCCTAGACTTAGATACATTTTAAATGATAAAACAAAAAAAAAAAAAAATCAATAAGAGTGACTCAACACACCTAGTAACCCATTATTAAAAATGGTGCTTCTAAATGACTTTGGATAAGGAGGAGTCTTACAAAAGGCAGACAGCGTGAAATGGCCCAGAAGCCTCGCAGTCTGGGGCCGCCTCGCGCTCAACGTCTCTTGCTGTATGGATTTGCTGCAGCCAGCACGTAGAATTTAATTCCACTTATTACAAAATTGCTAAGGGAATGCAAAATATTGTAAGAAGATTAGTCTTGTCAGACCTTTTAAGAAAGATTATCTCCAAGAGTGAATGTGCAGGTTTGAAGTATATATACATTTTTTTATTTTTTATTTTTTCATCACACCAACAGAAAATTACTTCATGCCCTGAATAAAGTGATAATATTACCAAAGGCGCTGACATTTTTCAATCTTTGGTCTGATTTCTAGCTTAGGATATGTTCCCTGGCCGATAGGCACGTAGGCGAGTTTTCTGTAGCTCGGTTCTTCCTATATTCCAGCATATTCCTCGCTGCAAAAACCGAGATTAAAATGACTTTTTTTTTTTTAATATATATATTTGGGGAAAAGGACATTTCTCGGTGGTTACTGCTGTACTCACTAGATAAAATCATCACCTTTAACACACAAAGCTGTCTGGCGGAGGATTGTGCAATGTAAAAATGTGTTTATTTTGTATTGTAATCTTCCTTACATGGGTTGATGGCTTTCTTCCACTTACGAATATTGCTCATACCGAATCCCCAGCCTGCTCAGAAAATAGCTATTAAATGCTGTCTGTTTCCACAAATCCAAACTAATTTAGAGACGCATTGTGCAAGCCGAACATCGAGCAGATATAAAAACATCAATTGTACTTATTCTTATAATAAGTGTGTATATGTACAGTATATATTCTGGTATATGGCTTTCAGCCCATATATATATATTGTAGCAGAGCGTCCCAGAGAGAGCCAGGAGAAGTCTTGTTCGGGGTTTATACATCTCCCAGGCTCCTCTCATACACATTCAGAGGTCTCTGATACAAGATCCAGTTCGGATCTTAGTCCTCCTCTCCAGGCTAATTTAAGCTCACCTGAGCAAACAGCCTTTGCTCTCTGCCTGGGACACACAAACAGGGATGGTTTGTGAGGAGCCAAAAGGTTGGTAAAACCCTTTAAAAAAACTCTTTACAGAAACTGACAAGCGGTAGGCTTGCTCAGCTTGATAGTTAGAGACGGTGTATGGTATAGTTAGAGCCGAGACACGGCTAGGACTTTTGTTTTGTTATTTCTGTTTTGATATGTTTTCTGGAAGACTGTGCAGCACCTGTGTATGGACTTGTATTTAAAACCAATAAACCCAGCACTGTTTTCACTACCTCAAGTGGATTTGGTATCTGTGCCTAAATAAACAGCTCATCCCAGGGAGCTTTGTACCTGCTACCTGTCCCCCAGGTTACAATATATATATATATATATATATATATATATATATATATATATATATAGTGTATGTATATATATATATATATATATATATATATATGTATATATATATATATATATATATATATATATATAGTGTATGTATATATATATATATATATATATATATATATATAGTGTATGTGTGTGTGTGTATATATATATATATATATATATATATATATATATATATATATATATATATATATATATATACATACATATATACACACACACACACACATACACTATATTGTCAAAAAGTATTGTGACACCTGCCTTTACACATACATGAACTTTAAAAAGGGAAGTAAACCCTGATGGGTGTTACTTCCTCTTTGTTTCCCTGCAAAGGTAAAGCTTAATGCATCGCATAGTAGCCCATTATGTGACACTTACCTGCAGGAGAAGCCAGCGATGTCCCCGTCTTCCTCGCTAGTAGCGGGCGTCCATTCTTCACCCCTCTTCCTTCCAGGGCCGCGAACTCCGGCTCTGTGACCGGAGCCGTGTGACGTCACTCCCGCGCATGCGCACGGGAGCCGCCTTTAATGGCATGACCCGAGCTACAAACCGCACAGCTTGCCCTTAAACAGTGGGGCGCCCGAGCGCCGTCCCCTCTATCCATGGCTGCCACCCTCTAATTATGCTCTATCCATCACTGCCGCCACCCCCTATTCATGCGTCGGGTGCCAGTGGCGAGGGTGTTTTTTTTTTAAGCACCTGATTAGAGCCAGAGGCTCTAATAGGCTTCAAAATCAAGTGGGATTGTGGCACAGAGCATTGTGCTATTAGCCCACCCAGATATTATAACAGCAAATGAATATTCGCTGTTACAACACTGATCCTCCTCCCGGCCAATCGGGAAGCGTGTCTGATACCAGTCACCCGACTGGCTGAAAGGACAGGTGATCCTATTGGACACCTAGGAGGAGGGGAGGAGATGTACGGCAGAAGCGAGGAGGAGGGAGGAGGAGAAGACACAGCAGCCGCTACCCGATGCCCCAATGCCTGCCGCAGCATGATGTCCGCCGATGCCCCCGATTTTTGCTCCTGGATGCATTGGCAGTGGTTTTTTTTTTCCTGCTTCTAAAAGCCTCTGCCACTAAACGCTGCTAAAAGCCTATGTGTGCATGGACACATGGGCTAACATACAGGCGAGTTCAGAGGCAGGAAATAAAATGCCTGACGCCCATAGAAGCAGCTGCAAAAACATCCAGTGTGCATGAGGCCTACAGAAGCACAATCACGATCGAGCCTAGTACACACGGGCCGAATGTCGGGCGGCAACGACCGGTTCAATAGAAACCAGCTGACATTCAGCTCATGTGTACTGCAGCCTGTCCAACAGAAGACGGATGTTCAGCCGGCTTCTGTCGAAGGGACATGACCAAAAAAGGTCTGCCGATCGGCTCCTATTCAGCACACTCAGCCAATGGTGGGGGGGGGGGGGGGGGGCAGCCACAAGCATGACACCCAGAGGCAGAGGCATGATGGTACTTGTAGTTTTGCAACAGCTGGAGGTCCGCTAATTGCATATCCCTGATCTACTGTATGTAGTACAAAGGCTAGCCTGATTGGATACACATTGATAGATTAGGTAGGTCTTCATGTGATTAGTTCAATGGCATGTAGAAAGGTACCGGGCTGTGGCAGACGGTAAGCCATTTACCTCTGCTGACTACTCTAAAATAAACTCTTATTCCTTCTAGAATATGATGTGAGGCGGGAGTACTGTGGTTATATTTGCAAATTCTGAGATTAATTGACTGGATAATTGCTCCAAAAGGAGTTTCCTTCATTAAATTCCCCAAAGACGACAGTTTAATTTTCACAGCAACAATTAGGGATTCTGCCATAGTCAGGAAGACAGACGGTCAGAAGTGAAAGCAGCACTCTCCCCAGGAAGACATTGAAGAGCGACGAGTGAATGTTTCGACGGAGAGTTTAGAAGCAGCAAAAATAAGAGGATAAAGCGGATTGCATTTATGGGTAGAGGACAATAGTTTAGACATAGAAGAGTCACAGTAGAACAAGACCAAGTGGTCCACCAAGCCTAGCCCCTTTTTTTGTTTGAGTATAGATCTAGGTTTGTCCCAAGCATGCAATATTAAAACCAAAAATGTAAAAATTGAGGGTTAGGCTCCATGTACACTGAGGCTGTTAAACGTATGTTCAGAGGCAGTTGGGCATTTTTTTCAACTGCCCCTGAACTCATTCAATGTTATCCTATGTGACCATATACACAGTTTCATTTACAGTCATTTTTAGGCAGTTGCGTTTGACAGCCTTTCTTTGAAGGCAAAAAAATGAGTTCAGATGCCAAAGATTTCCACATTTCAAACGCCAAACGCCGCTAAACGTGGTACCGGCGTTTATCTGTGTTTTCGTTTATAAGCGTTTTTAACCACTTCAGCCCCGGACCAATTGGCAGCCAAAGGACCAGGCCCCTTTTTGCGATTCGGCACTGCGTCGCTTTAACTTACAATTGCGCGGTCGTGCGACGTGGCTCCAAAACAAAATTGGCATCCTTTTTTCCCCACAAATAGAGCTTTCTTTTGGTGGTATTTGATCGCCCCTGCGGTTTTTTTTTTTTGCGCTATAAACAAAAATAGAGCGACAATTTTGAAAAAAATGCAATATTTTTTGCTTTTTGCTATAATAAATATCCCCCAAAAATATATAAAAAAACTTTTTTTTCCCTCAGTTTAGGCCGATACGTATTCTTCTACATATTTTTGATAAATAAAATCGCAATTAGCGATTATTGATTGGTTTGCGCAAAAGTTATAGCGTTTACAAAATAGGGGATAGTTTTATAGCATTTTTAGTAATATTTTTTTTTTTACTAGTAATGGCGGCGATCAGCGATTTTTATTGTGACTGCGACATTATGGCGGACACATCGGACATTTTTGACACATTTTTGGGACCATTGTCATTTATACAGCAATCAATGCTATTTAAATGCATTGGTTCCTGTATAAATGACAGTTGTAGTGAAGGGGTTAACCACTAGGGGAGGGGAGGGGTTATGGGCTGTGACGTGTGTGTTTTTTTTTACATTAGGGGGCGGGGCTGACGTCTGACGTCATTGATCGGCTTTCCCGATGACAGGGAACAGCCGATCAATGACAGGCAGAGTAGGAAGCGTGGGGAGAGGTTTGTTTACACAAACCTCTCCCCATTCTTCAGCTCCGTAGCCCGATCGCGGGACACCAGCGGCGATCGGATCCGCTGGTCCCGGGGCCTGGGTCACGAGCGCGCCGCTGGCGGCGCGCGCGCGACCCACAGGCAGGCACATGCACGATCACGTACAGGTACGTGATTTTGCCTGCCCGTGCCATTTTGCCGCAGTATATCTGCGTTAGGCGGTCGGGAAGCGGTTAAAGATGCCCTATTTTTTGGACATATATATATCTATAGATATAGATATATATATATAGATATTTTTTAAAAATCTAAAAAATTATGGAAAATGATGAAAAACCATTCAAAAAAATATTTTAAAAACTTGTAATTGCTTGCAATGATTCATAGACTATTTATATACCCTAATGAGTCCTTGATCTAATCCAATACACCCCTAGCATTGCTGTTATCCGTATAATTGGAATTTGACCCATATGTTGTTAGATTTGAACAAGCAACTTGTGGCAGGTGACGTGGCAAGTGAACAATCCACAACTTGTGGCAGGTGACGTGGCAAGTGGACAATCCCCAACTTGTGGCAGGTGACGTGGCAAGTGGACAATCCGCAACGTGTGGCAGGTGAGACGCTGGATACAAGTACACTAATGCTCTCTCACCTGCTGCTACTCACTCTGGTCTCACAGAATGGCCGAAATAGTTAAATAATACTGTTTTTTGAGCTTGGGGAGGGTCTTATGATGTTATCTTAACTAAACACTTCTAGACGCAAACGCAGTAGAACGCTACTAAATGCGGCATGCAAACACGGCTAAACGGGCATTTAAACACCTGTTTCAAGGTGTCAAAAAAAATTGTTCAGAGGACTTTGCCTCAGCATCCCATGTACATGGAGCCTTAGTCATCCTTAAATGTAGTTGCTGCATTCCTTTCTATTTTTCCTTTATTTAATTAACCTCTTCCCCACTGGTCGTACACATATACGCAGCCTCTTTGTGGGTGGGCTTTAACGCAGAGAGGCTGTATAAATGCAGCCCTATGGAAAGAGCACAGCACAAAACTTTGCTGAGCGCACGCCCGCACGCTCCCAACACAGTCACCTGCGGGGACCAGAAATCTCCTGATTATTATTATTATTTAAGGAAACGACAAAAAGGGATTGCTGCACAAAAATGTTTTAATGAAAAATGCAACCAAAACATCCAAAATATATAGACCATCATCGTAATAGTTTCAGGCTAATAGAGATCACGCCCTTTTTCAAAACATGGTGCCTATCCATTATTTAAGGTACTTATATAACGCCATCAATTTACACAGCGCTTTACATATACATTCACATCGGTCCCTACCCTCAAGGAGCTTACAATCTAAGGTCCCTAACTCACATACACATAATAGGGCCAATTTAGACAGAAGCCAATTAACCTACCATCATGTCTTTGGAGTGGGGGAGGAAACCTCTGCACCCGGAGGAAACCAACGCTGGCACAGGGAGAACATGCAAACTCCAGGCAGGTAGTGTCGTGGTTGGGATTCGAAACCAGCGACCTTTTTTACTGCTAGGTGAGAGTGCTACCCACTACACAACTGTGCCGCCCACATACATGCGATTCTAATGGGGAAGTGGATATAAGGTGAACTCTGATGGGGACCCTGATATAAAGGGGACTCTGGTAGGGACCCTGATATAAGAGGGATTCTTATGGGAACCCTGATTTAAGGAGGACTCTGATGGGGACCCTGATGTAAAGGGGACTCTGATGGGGACACTGGCATAAGAGGGTACTCTGATGGGGACCATGATGTAAGGGGGATTCTCATGTCAGGGGTCTCTGATGGGGATCTCGATGTAAAAGGGATTCTAATGGAGACCTGAATGTAAGGGGTACTCTTATGGAGGCCCTGATGTAGGGGAGACTCTGATGAGGACCCTGATGTAGGGGGAACTCGGATGGGGACCCTGATGTAAGGGGGGGCTCTGATGGGGACCCTGATGTAAGGGGGTGGGCTCTGATGGGGACCCTGATGTAAGGGTACTCTGTTGGAAACCCTGATGTAAGAAGGGACTCTGATGGGGACCCTGGCATAATAGGGTACTCTGATGGGGACCATGATGTAACGGAGAACACCCATGTTATGGGTCTTTTATAATGCCTTGATGTAAAAGAATGGGGGCCATAATGTAAGGGGGACTCTGATGGGGACCTTAATGTAAGGGGGGCTCTGATAGGGACCCTGATGTAAGAAGGGACTCTGATGGGGACCCTGGCATAATAGGGTACTCTGATGGGGACCATGATGTAAAGGGAAACACCCATGTTATGGGTCTCTCATAATGCCTTGATGTAAAAGAATGGGGGCCCTGATGTAAGGGATACTTTGATGGGGACCCGGATTCAAGAGAAACTCTGATGGGGACCCAGATGTAAGGGAGACCATGATATAAGAGGGCCACTGATGCGGACACTGATGGGAACCTTGAGGTAAGGGGAACTCTGATGGGGACCCTGACTTAAAAGGAGACTCCGATTGGGACCTTGATGTAAGGGGGAACTATGAAGTAAGGGGGATTCTCATGTCAAGGGACTCTGATGGGAACCCTAATGTAAAATGGAATCTAATTGGGACTGGGGGGGGGGGCTCTGATGGCCAGCGAATAATTGTAAAATAAAATACAATGTTGCCCTCACACTGAAAAGTTTAGAGACCCCTTGTTTATACCACTCACTGAAACCTATTACATTAAATATGGCCTCCGCATAGACACAAGACATACGGGAATTAAGAATATTCAAGAGACATAAATCGAAAATAAATCTTAACACAAAAATAATCTTGCAGCTAGAACACAAGCGCATTGAAGGGGAATGCAAATGTACGATTTCAGCAGGCAGTGAACGGGCGTGATTGACAGCTGAATAAAAAGGTAATCGCTGCAGCCCACAGAGCTGTCATCCCAATATTACCATTCTCTGTAATTAACATGAGACACCGCAAACAACCAGAGCAAAGGCTGTGAACAATCATGTGTTTTGTACAATGAGCTGACACCTCCCGCTGGCGCTCCACTCCAAGCTATATAGGTGATGCATACCGGGCTGTGCCATATGGAAAAAAATGACATTGGCTGCAGAAGATATTCGCCCTCCGCTGTGCTAGGCTGTGTACAAATAAAGTTTTCATGCTTCACATATGGCATTTCATAAGTGAGATGTATCCGAGCATATAAAACAAATGAGTATCAGACATGCAGGTTTTGTGCCGATGTCGGTAAATGTCACTGAACTCTTTATTTGGAAGAGATGACATTTCAGCAGAGAAGAAGGGAAACTTTGGGTCTTACACTGACACTGGGAAGTCTATGGGTTGCTGTATCCAGTGATGAAGAGCTTCGCTTTACAAATGTCTACAATAAAGAGGTAAACCCAACCGCCAAAATCTTATATAAGCCTTAAAATATTAACGTAATTTCGAAAGAGAATTTCAGTCTTTGTAATTTTTGCAGTTTTCATTAAACTATTATCTTGTGATCCTGCTATGAAGGGTCTTGCTTAGGCACTTCCTGTTTATAGAGTGACAACTGTTTTGCGACTGTAATTATGCATTGCAGCCCCGTCACAAGCGCCTCTAGTGAAGTGGTGAAGACTGCAAGCAGCCATGCTGACACACAGGCATGGTTCACTGATGTCATTTGTAGGGCTTGTTCTCACATAAGCCTGGGAGGGGGGGGGGGGCAGTAAAACCCCACACTTTTACCATTTCCCCAACTGCTACCCCCTTTAGCTGCAGAGGCAGCAGCGGGGGGTGTGGTCACATGCCACATGTAAGTAGGAGCAGTTATCTGGCTGGCCACTAGATGGCTCTGTTTTTGTTATAGCATGGTAAGGGAGAAAGTTATAAGCAAAGCGATAGCCCCCCTTTTAGCGAAGTCCCTCCTTAGTGAAGTAATGGGTGTTGTCAGTTTCCATATAAAAGCCAGGTTGAGAGGAGCCTAGTTGCAGTCAGGATATGGGAGCCAATTACCCCACACCTGTGCAGAAGTAGTCTGTACAGCCAGTGCCAGGACAAGGTCATTCAGCGCCCAGGGCAAAGATGCCAACTGTACCCCCCCCCATCCCTTAAGGTTAGCAGTGATGTTGCTGTTAGTACTCCTGTCAGCCTTGAAACAGAAGAGACAGGCACAGGGCACCCCCCCCCCCCATTCCTTGCAATAAACTATTGCGCCCAGGGCACCGCCCCTCCTGCCCACCCCTTGTCCTGGCCTTGAGTACAGCCAAGGCCCTCTGGTTGAGCTGTAATGACTCTGGGAACAAAAGAGTAACTTCAGGAAGCGTACAAGGCTGGGTAGAGCTATGGAGCGGGGCTTGGAAGGAGACTGGTATACTATAGAAGGTGCTTTGTTAATCTCGGCTCACCTTGTTAATCTCAGTTTGAATAGAGCAGAATGCTACAGATATAATATACAGGGAAATGGGTCCCAACACTACCGTCCCCCCAAAAAGAGAGAGAGAGAGAGAGACTGTTCTAAAGGGAAGATGGCTTTTGAGTGATGTGTAATGTGCTGCTTTCACATAATGACTGCTGCGGTACGTCCACCATATACGATTGGCAAAGTAATGCCAGCCAAACCCAGACAGTATGTCTATATGATGTGATGTGTCAATGCTACCCTCTGAAGAACTCCAGTAAAGTATGGAAATTCTATATTTCCTCTGGACATTGCTTTCTTTGAATATAATGGCTAATGGGCAGCAATGTCACAGGAAGGTAGAGAGCTACAAGCAGGTGGGTTGTTGTTCCATCCTACAAGAAGCCTTTGTTTCACAACATGGCACAAATCATTTACCTTGTGTCGCTTTCAGTGGGCATAGTGCCTGCCGAACACAACCCATTTAAGTGAAAGGAGTGGCTCTGCCAGTGCACTGTAGTGCGCTAGTGCAGACTTCAAGGAGTTAAAGCAGGAGGTGAGGAGGCGATAAGATGCCTCCTCCCCACCTGTCAAATGCTCTCTGAAGAGCAATCCCAATGTGGATCGCAAAGCATTTGTGAATGAGCCCTTAGGAAACCAGTCCAGAGTAACAGTGTAGAGCTGATGCTCAAGGGCATGAAGACAGCAAGTGGCTAAAAGAAGCTGGAGAAGATGAGCAATGTTGAGAAGCAAAACAGGTTGAAAAAAAAAAGGTAAAAAATGTATTTAAATTTTTTTAAAAAAATGGTCTTTGTTTAGATGACATTTACTTTGCTAAAGCACCGTGTATCATTTAGGGTTCTTATTTACCTAAAGGCCTAACACAAGTTAACAAAAAAAATAAAAAACGACTTTGGATGCAATAATTATCCTGTCTCCAGCGCTGTACTCCACAGTAATTATTTTCCACCACTAGATGTCGGTTTTATGACACCCAGCATGTTTCAATTCACTTCATTTAAAAAACAGAGCACCCAGGACCCATACCCCTGGGGGTATGTCCGGCATCCACCCTGGTTTCACAGGAAAGTTCTGCAGAGAGTCGAGCCACATTGAATGAATGAATGATTTGTATAGCACTGCAAATGCGAACTGAATCGCCCCAAGGCGCTTGTCTGTCCTTGTTGTCCTGCTATATTAGAAGAGGTGGGTCTTGGGTTTTTTCCTGAAGGCCCGATGGTTTTCTTCCAAGTGGATGTTGTTTGACGTAGTTCTCTGCATCAGTTAGGACCCGCCTTGTGCTGAAGGAAGAGAACCCATGATGTCATGCCACTAAAACCAAAGACTCTCAGAAAAAAAAGTAGACATACATATTTTTAAAACCAAAAAGAGTTCAGGATTCTTAAAAGGAGGTGGGAGGGGGTGGGGGTCAGATAGTTGGTTAAACTGGAGTTGGGCTTTCATTTGCAATTTTAGATTGCTGGTGTTGCTGGAACGTGAACAACAGTGTCGGGGATCCTGGGTGACATCACTGACCAGAAATGGTCACTCAATCTTCTGAATCAGGATGACAGAAGCAGATCAGGACTAGTGGGTCCTCCCTCTTATAATGTCCTCCTCTAGTTCGACTGCTAAGCTAAATTTAGTTTTTGGCTTCACTGTAATCAATGGAGCAGTGATCTGTTGCTTTTGTCTATTCAGGGTTTCCTAGCTAGGTGTTTGATTCCTCACACCAGCTTTTGGAAGAAGCTTTCAGTTTATAGGGCAGGGAAAGTTAAATAATGAGTATGAATATTTATCATGCTCCAGTCAATCCCTGGAGGGAGGTGTCCAGAAGGTGGATGGGGAGGTGATAAATGTTAGGGAGTCTTTCCCAGAATGTTCTTCCTCTACCAGGATGGTTCCAGTTCCCTTGGGGCTCCTGCCCCATGCATGTAGGTTTCCTGAGTGAGGGCCTGGAGAAGATTGCAAAAGAGGATTTTTGTTACCGTCTGGGACTCAGCAGGAGTTAAGCTGAGGCCTGAGAAGACTGTTAAATGATCAGTGCTTGAGGCACTGTCTGAAGTCCTGGTCTGGAGGAGGATTTCTTATCTCCCTCACTGAGGACCCCCCTGTGAAGGCTGAGTGGTTTATGGCTCCTAGGACACTGAGTAGGACCTGGTTTGGGAATTTCATGTGTTATGGCAGTTATGAAGATTTAGTGTGAAGATTGTCATCCTATTGATTGCTATCGTTTGCAGTGTCCTGTGACCATAAACCCCCTCTCCTATTCAAAATATTCAGCAATAAATATAAATATAAAGTAAAAAGACATCCTCTAGACTGAGCCTGAATTTTCGGTGTGCATGGAACTATGCTTGGAAATAGCAGTCTGCAATGTGGCAGACCTTGGTACATTCTTAGCAGCCTCTCTGGAGGGAATGTGCTACAGCATCAAATAAGAGAAGTTCATTGTTAGGGTTTACATACTGTACACTTTAAATCAGTGGTAAGCAACCTTAGAGAGGTGGAGGTCTACCTGAACAACACAGGAGTAGTCAAAGATCACAGTCACAGTGTTGCCTCCTCACACCGATTTAAACCTCTAATTGTAGGACTACCGTGTTGCAAATGTGTGCATTGCACGGCAAATCAGGTGGTGAGAGGGCAACTTATCGCCTCCTCAACACCTATCAACACACACAGATTGCTTTTCAGAGGATTAGCATTTGTGCTCATTCACACTTAAAGTTAGGGGTTGGTAAAACAGCAGGATATAATAGAAGTCTATGGCTAAGCGCAGCAAACCCTCAGTAAAGCTGCAGGTACACTGCACTGCACCCACGGTGTGTATCGCTTCCAAATGACCTGAAGATCTCTTCTTTCCTGCTGCTGGTACCACTCTGGAGACCAGTGGCGGTGCGTCCATTAAGGGCGCACAGGCACCGCCCCCTCTCTCCAGCCACCCCCTCTGTGTAGTATGGATAGATTCATGCATTGCATGAATCTAGCCATGGGCGCTGTAGTCACCCCCTATTCAACCGTCCAGCCCCTTTTCGGACGTTGGGGCGCCTAAATTACAGCGTCGGGGGGGGGGGGGGTTCGAAGCACATGATTAGAGCCAAAGGCTCTAATAGTCTTCAAAAAAGGTGAACTGTTAGCGCAAACCATTGCGCTTGCAGTCCACCTAGGTGTGTTAGCAAAGCAAATTAATATTTGCTTTTCTAACACAGAACCGCCTCTCAGCCAATCAGGAGGCGTGGATGTAATAACGGTCACCTGATTGGCTGAAGGCAGAGGTAATCCCATTGGCCGCTTGGCAGAACAGGAAGAAGACACGCACAGAGGACGCAGGAGCCATCGCTGCGCTACCTGTCCCACAGCTCGCTGCCTGACCACGATGATGTAAGTTCCGGGAGGAAATGTGCCCTATCGCTGGGTGTCATTAGGAGGAATTGTGCCCGATCATTGGTGTCACTGGGACCAATTGTTGGTGTCATTGGGAGGAATTGGGATCCTTCATTGATGTCAGTGGCGGGGTAATTATGTCTCATTGTTGGTGTCAGTGGATGAAATAGAGCCCCAAGGCCCAGATAAAAGCAACCAAATGGCCATATCTGGACTCTGGAACGCAGTTTGTAGACCACTGTTCTATACCAATAAATTCACTGAATATAATGTGTGGACCTGATGATGGTAAGAGCCGCACTTGAGGCCTCCTATATTGAATAAGTTGACCACCACTGATCTAGCTGTTCTTTAAGCTGACCTTATGGTTTACAGTCTCCCCCCTCCTTTAAAAGGACCTGAAAATGTTAACCAATAAGCTCATTCCTCTCTCTTTGAGCTCAGTGCATCTTCATATGTAAACATGCCAGCACAAGGGGAAGGGAGGGGCAGCACAATTAAAATAATGTGACAAGAGGCTGTAGATCCACTCGGAAGCATCGTCAAAGCCTACTGAATCTGACTGGAACAAATCTTAAACTCTGACAAACGGCAAAACATGTTTTTTTTTTTTTAAACTCCAGTATACCTGAATGATAGATTACTCTAATTGGCTGAAGTTTGCCTTTAAAGAGCAAAAGCTACCCCCACACACACACACACACCTTGTGTTATAAAAAGAATAATACGCAAAATAGTCCCTAAGCTGACGGTATAGTCAGATATTCCCCTGACACCCAACTGAACCCGCAAATGTTTCTGTATGTCCTTTAAGTAACTGCAGAATAGAATTAGCATCACAGATGACATTATTGAGTGCAGTTCCATTGTGCGCAGAGGAGAGAAACGTTCTCAAACGTGCAATCTTCTAACTAAGACAGAGCCGAGATGTGATTTTAATTATAGGAAATTGTTAAACATTCAGAAATAATTTCCTGATTTACAACTAGGGTCTTGACAGCAATTATAGCGAAAGAATGAGCAAAATGGCTGCAGATTTTGTTGTATAAATCACAGTACCAAACAAGAGGGAAAATATACATATAATTGGTGTGAGTTCTCTACCACTGTTTGGTAAAGAAAACATAACTTGAATCACGCTGTTAAAGAATAGGGTTCGGTTTGCTGCTACCAAGAGTTAGCAGCAAATCCTGTGAGTTTATGGTTTGCGGACAAAGCAAAGTAATGAGGGAATTCGTATATATACCCATTATGCACTGCTTGGCCTTTGAACTTAGGTCACCTGCCTTAGAAGATACAATATGGTGGCTTTTGGATAAGCCAATCCACTCATTATAAAAAGGTCTGGTGGGTTTCCAGCAATATTGACGATATTAGCTAAAAAACGATAGGGCGAGTTGCTAATAAAGTGCATAGGAAGAGGTTAGTGTAGGGCTTGTATGTCTGCTAAATTTCCTAATTGTCTTTTGGGTGGAAAAATGTTGTGTCTCTTGGAGGATTTGTGGGTTGGAGGGAGGTTTTTTACCTTTGTTTTTCATCCCTTGTTAAATCTTAATGCTGCTGATGTCCTGTGCCAATTTATTATTATTATACACGATTTATATAGTGCCAACAGTTTTACGCAGCGCTTTAAATGTATAAGGGGGACAACACAATTACAGTACAGTTTAATACAAAAGGTACAGGAGGGTCCTGCATGATTTACAATCATGCACTACAGCGATAACAGGCTGCATGTGTTTTTTCACAGGGCATAATTCCTATTTGTTGCTGGCTGCAATTGTTTTTTCCAGGCCTTTTTTCTTTAAGTGGACCTTTTATTAAAAGTCCCTCATGTGAGAGATGGGCATTACCATGAGTAAACACTCCCTGCAATGAGCTTGAGTGCATTCTCATGGAATTTCAAATGTTATCAAAGCAGGGCCTGAAGTACTGTAAGCATTTCTTTTCTTTTTGTAGCCACAGCTTTATTTTTAAAATCACCTTTGCAGGCAATTTGACTTTGGAGGGTGGAGGGCTTTCAATTAAGTAGATCTTTTCATTGCTAAACATATATTAAATAAATGCATTGATTGTATCAGTAACATCTGCTGTGTGTGTGTTTGGTAGTCCTCTGTGACCCAGGTCTGATTAATTTGATTAAAAGTCAGTTTTTCTGTCATCCACCTGCTGCGCTGAAGGTCTTCTCTGACATGATATGCAGCATGGCAGGATAGTACCACAAGCCCATACTTCGCCACCTCCATACTGCAAGTGGTACATTCCTGACACTCAGTAGTCCAAGGATATGATTGCATGTGTTTTTGTTAAAGTCTTGCAAACCTTGCATTTGTATGTATCTTTGTATAACAGCTCCCCATGAAACCAGGAAGACATATTTCTTCATGATGTGAGTATCAGGGCTTTCATTCTATGAGGTTCTCTGTTAATGACATTTCTCCTTCCTTCCAGTTGGGTCTGGACCAGCATTTGGCTCTCAGCACTTTCAAAATGTCAAGTTTCTGCCTTTTCTTTCTTGTTTCAGAGACCTTTGGCCTCTCACTCCTTGATTAAGACCTTGATACAGAAAGTATCCCATGTAGCTCACTCTGTTTATTCTCCTGTAACCCCACAGGATCTGAATCTGGTTCTCTCTGTATTTTATAAACTGCATTTTGATCCCATTAGAGGTGTTCTTCTCTCTACTCCCACCTAAAAGTTGGTGTTCCTTGTAGCCATCGTGTCTGCAAGGCAAATGTCTTTGCTGGTGGCCTTATGTTGAAGAAACCATTTCTGGTTTTCAAAAGGAACAAGGTCATATTAGCACTTAGGGCTTCCACCTTGCCTAAGTTTCTGCTGAATCTCTCCCTCTCCGTTTAGGCTTTCCTGTCATTTTTTTTTCGGAGAGAGCCTTTGTCCAAATAGGATTACATTTTTTTTGCTGCCTCCCCCCTGAGTTGTGGAAGTACAGGCAGTCTACAGATGTAGGTTTCCCCCTGTAGCTATGCCTCCAATGCCCTGGATTAAAATGAAATAAATAAATAAAAGACAACTGGCTGCTTATTGACTGGAAGGAGAAGATAATGATGGCAAAGCAGAGGAATTGAAGATGCTCTTGATCACTGTTGTGTGCAGCTCAAAACATACAGAAAAAAAAATAATAATAAAAAAAAATATATATATATATATATGAAAATAATAATGAAAAAAGATAACACACATAAAAATGAAAAAAGTAAAAATAAATAAAAAATGACAGATAGGAAACTGCCACTTCTGGGGAAACCTAGGCCAGAAAATGTCCATTAGATCATATAAGGGAGAGGCTGAAGCACAAAGAGTCTAGCCTGGGGCTCAGACCTCAGGACCTGGGACTTGGGGTGGTTACAGCATAGCTTTTTTTTTTTTTATTCAGCTCCAGATAGCAGCTGATGCATGCCTCTATCTGGAGCAGCATTGTCCAGCCACTGTACAATATGTCCGGTTATTGTCTCTGTTAGGGTTCCTCCTCAACATTATATAATCTAATATTATGTATTAAGTATAATGCAATATTTCCTCATTTTAAACATGTTTACTGTTTTTATAATACCAGCCTCCATGCACGCAATTATTTACTAATATGTTAATGCTCTAATGATGTATTGATTTATTACTGGACCAATGCATATGTTTCTCCTCCCATTATTTGGCTATATAAACTGCAGACATTTCCTTAATAAATTAGATTTGAGACCGATAATTTGTCTCCAAGCACTTGACAGATAAGATAACAGACGGTTCCCTTAACTTACAGTCTGACAAATATTACCTTCTAATTTCTATTATCCTCTTTCCCTTATATTTTGGCCTAACAAAGACACTTGCATACTCTCCAACCACTGGACAATATTTGTGGGTATTGTCTCTCAGAATACACACTCTAATTTTTATTGCAAAATAAAACTTGCCTTGTCCCTTTCTATTATTTACTTACTATTTAGTTGCTCACGTACTGTCCTAAGGCTAGGCAATTTCAGGGATTTATGGAATGGGGGGCTGTGGTTTTGTGCACTCCATTTTGAAATGTTTTACCTATAACTGAAGTACATAAAAGTAATTAAAGGGGTTGTAAAGTCAGAAGGTTTTTATCTTAGAATTCATTAAGATAAAAAGTCTTCTATGTACAGCAGCCCCCCTCGCACCCCCCCCCCCAATATTTACCTGAGCTCCATCTCTGTCCGACGATGTCCACAAGTGTCTTGGCTGTTCGGGACTCTCCCTCCTGATTGGCTGAGACACAGCAGCGTTGCCATGGGTTCCCGCTGCTGTCAATCAAAGTAAGTTAGCCAATCAGGTGAAAGAGGGTGCAGGAAGAACCACAGCTGCGTGTCTGAATGGAAACATGGAGCTGCAGCTCGGCTCGGGTGCCCCCATAGCAAGCTGCTTGCTATGGGGGCACGTAACAGGAGAAAGGGGCCAGGAGCACAGAAGAGGGACCCAAGAAGAGGAGGATCCAAGCTGCTCTGTGCAAATCCACTGCAACAGGGCAGGTGTGTATAACATGTTTGTTATTTTTATAGAAATAAAAAACTAGAGACTTTACAATCACTTTAAGTATATGAAACAAAGCAATGTTACACTACAAAAAAAAAAGGACGCACAACTCACTGTTTTCCCACTGGCCAATGTGTACAAAGTTTAAAGTAAACTTTCTGATAGTTTTTAGATCTGTCATAGCTGTTACTTCCACCATTCAATTCAGACCTTATACTGCAGGATAGGAAAATCAGCTGTCATTGGCGACTTTTTAGTCTAGTATTCTGACTGTCACGCCTATCCAATTTCAATACTACTGAGTCACTGACTGGGAACAGAAATGCGGCTTTGGACTTCTGATTTCATTTCAATTGTTCGGTCTTAATTTTAATAGCGTCAGTATAGGATCAACAGTCCATCAGCAGAATTTCAAAGCGTCACATTAGGATTCAACATACAACTCAAGGTGAGAAAGCCATTGATCAAAATCACGGGGTGAATCCAGGCCAGTAGTAGTAGTATTTTCTTTTATGCATACTCGGCTTTGATGTTTTTCCCTTCGTCATTGTAGATAAATTATACAAGATGATAGAACAGAATGCAGCATAATTCAAAATGGCAAAAAAAAGTGTACATCATAATGAAAGCTTAAATCATTGGAAGTTGTGAAGCCAAACATTGATGGAGAGAAGATAACGTGACTCATCGCCATCTGGTCCGTTCTGATTATTGTACAAACTGGAAATCTCCTGGTGGCCGCACCAGAGGGAACATTTACCGGGTGCTGCCATCTACCATTTGCAACAGAGCTTCAGAATAAGCATGATGTATGACTAACCGTGCGTGCCAAATCTGCAAGCCGCTTACTGCTTTTTAGATATGTTGAGGCTGCCAAGCCAACAGAGATGCATCTGTGTAGATTAACATACTTCAGTAAATTAACAAAGGCAAATTTCAAAGCTTAAAACAGGCAGCCAGCATGAAAAAAGGGAAAAGTTCTAAATACAGTATAGGACATTGGAGCGTGAACCCTGTAATCAATGTACACATGGCTTCTTTAAGACTGAGCAGATGGTTACTCAATTAAAGGCTTATAAAAAATAAAAAAAAGGGTAAAGTTGAGTTATAAAGCCAGAACACTTCATATAAAAACTTCACAGAGAAAATTCATGCAATGCAAGCACATTCAGTAAACAAAATGAATGATTTATAAAATCAATATCATAAACATTTCAAGGGTACAATTGGCCTCTGAGGGCCTGTTCACAAGCGTTTACTGGTGCCCTGTTTAATTCAGGAAGGAGTAGAAGGTTTGCACACAGAACGGAGAAGGAAGTGAGATGCAAGTCTATCGGTGTCATCAGGGCATGGAAAGTCTGAATTAACACAGGTATAAGTAAGAACGGAGGAGGAAGGTCACAATAGGTGTAATGATTTAAAGTTTCGGCTGGATCATCAGTATGCTGAAAGCAACCTGCCTATAAGTTTCATATTTCCAGTGAAGTATAGGATAATAAAAAGAATGTTAAAATAGGTTTTTACTGTAAGACCAGTTTTCTCTTAAAATAGATTTGAAATAAAGAAAAGTGAAGATTTGCTATCAAAAGATTGAAATGAAGAGAAAACCTCACACCAATCTCTCATCCAAAAGCTCTTTCACGACATATCCAAGGTACATCTGCGTACACCTTGTGTCCCCCCCCACTTAACCCCATCCTATGACCATTCATCCTTAACATGTTTCACCAAACTGTCTTAATTACAAGCCAGTTTATTAAAATCGCATCTTTGCGATCAAAAAAAAGTTTGGTAAAACGCGCAATGGAGGAGCTGTCCAGGGCAGGGACAGGGTATATTCAGATGTACCTTGGATATTTCATTACAGAGCTTTAGGATGAGTGTGTGTCTGTTTCTCTTTATTTTAATCTCTTGATGGCAAGCAGAGACAACAACCAGGTGTCCACAGCATGTGAGGGAGATGTAGTTCTGGAGCGGTGCTATGTGTTTGTGAAGACTTGCTATGTTATAGGGACCATTTAGTAATGTTAATTGTGCCTACACAGTACCCAACAAAAATGTATCTTTTATCTGGAATTCCTCTTGAAAAATAGCAGTGTACTTCTTAGTATGCAAGTGTGCCTAGGTACTTTCATGCCTACACATATCTGCAGTGTGAGATCTAAGGCACTACTGCTCCTGACCTACTTTCACCAGATTTACAGTGAGATTTGGTGATGTCACTACTGTGCCGCTCATTGTTCCACTTGTTGGAAGCTCTGACATGAAGAAACAAAGTATAAACAAAAAAGTCAGTGCTACTACCCATACATCACATAGAAAGCAGAGCTCCCGGGTGCTCGATCCACAGTCGTTGGCTGAGTAGGGAAATGAAGAAAAGATGATCCGCACTCCAGTGATTGCTCTTAAGAAATGTTGTATTTATTAACACGCCACAGTGACTAAACACAAATAAGAAAGGTTGACGCGTTTCAGCCTATAAAGCCTTAGTCATTATGAGTCATCAGGCAAAGGCAGTGTGGAGCAGACAGCACCTTCTGCGCTCAGCTGTTACGTGAGGTCAATCACTGTCAGTCTTACAAATACCCGGCCAACCCTCACACGCTTGCCTTGGTATCTTTCTTCCTTGTGCCCTGACCCGTACCTGCGTCCTGTAGCCTGAACCTTGTAACCTGAGCCTGTAACCGATTCCATCCCATCCCATTCTGATCCTGTCCCTCCTGTGTTCCTGTACCCTTACCTTTAACCTTCATCCTGATCCATCCCCTTCTTGTCCTGTTTGTTCCCAGTCCCTCTTCTACTGATATCCGCTGTGTATGACCCTGGCCTGGCTGACATCTGTGTATCTGGTACTGCCCCTTGCTGTATATACTGTTGGTGGTGGTGGGTTTGTTGGGTTGGTTGTGCACTGCTTGTATTTTCTTATTTATCACCTATCTTAATAAATATCATTATTAATTTTACATGCGTTTTGGTTCTCTCCTTGCAGTCCACACAGTCTGGTCTTACCTGGTACCTGACAGAAGGGAACCTCCTGTCAAAGTCACCCATTAAAGTCAATGTGACCAAGCCTCAATCAGGTGCCAAACACGGCTATGACAGCTGCGGCATGGTGGTTCTATGTAACCTAATTGGGATTAAACAAAAAAAAAAAAAAACAAATTCAGGAGGCAAAGTATTCCCTAATGAATGTCTGTAAACTGTCTCTAAACTGCCTCTAAATAAAAGGGATCCACTGCAGTAGAGCGTGTCGCCCATGTGAACGAGCCCTAAAACAAACAAGAATCTTTTATGGGTTTTTGGGCAGCTAAGACAGAACAACTGTCTACAACTTAAAGTGGAAGTAAACCCCCCTATGGTTTTCAGCCAGGGAAGCTGCCATCTTTGCCTCTGTTTAATCTTCAACTGCCACAGTGCTGCACATGTGATCTGTTATGACACCAGCCATTGGATGGTTTGACTGTTTGGTTGAGAGCACAGCCAATGTGCAGTTAGCATTCCCGGCATGTTAAATCGATGGGTTTACTTCCGCTTTAATAACTCTTCTTTTGGAATCATATTGCTCTACCCCTTTTTCTGTTTTGTCTATACATTCCTTTATAAGTACATGTAATATTTTACAACTAGAGGTGTTATATTGCACTAAGACATCCGGCTCTGTTCACACACTGTCCCATCGATTTACTGCATGCATGTTAGCATACATGGCAAAGAACCAGAACAAAAACCAGATCTCTACCCTATGTTCATTGTAGTGCAGAAAACGAATGGCACTGTAACTCATTGCATATGGTTCTGTGCATCACCGCAGCACACAGTATAAGGATAGCACTTTATGAGTGTATAAAGACAGTTTTATCTAACATTTAATTTGTTGTATTCATTTCCGTTATCCAATGCTAGTATAAAAAAAAAAAAAATTAAAACTTGTAAAAAAATAAAAAAAGTGTTAGTGAGTTAACGAATAATTTTTTACATGAATCCATCAAAGGTCTGAGTTGCCCTTGTGTGATAGGGGTGCAAAGGTATCCTCTGCTTATGTACATGTGCTTTTATCATATGCTCAGTTCAACTTGTTGGAATTTGTGCCAGCTTCACTTTAGTTCAAAATTCCATGGGATGCTATTGGACAGACCTACTGTATTCTTTGCAGAACCATCTGACCTGCTCTGGGTTTGTGTAATAGTACCATAGACCCCAGCCTATATTCACTGCCTTCAAAACCAAAGTCATGCATACACAAAACCAAGGAAATTGACCTTCTAATCCAAAGTAGTTCCAGTGTGCTACATAGGGTTATGTACCCATAGGATACTCAACATTTGGAGTGGGTGTCGGAAGGTTGACTGTGAATAGGTCTGGTTGGTGGTTGTTGTGGTACAGCACCTTGATGGTCCAACATCCTCCACTTCAATGGTTCATGTAGAAATTTGTGATGGGCCAAACTAACAAATACTACACCTCTTCTTATTTTAAAGCCCAAATACAACATTGTTGTTTGTTTTAGGATAGAGCAGACTTTCTCAACCTTTTCAACACAGAAGAACCATTGAAATAACCTTGCAGTCTCAGGGAACTCCTGCTAAAAATACTATATCTACAACTCATGATACATTAGTGTGATGGTCGGTGGGAAGAATGCTCCTTACATCTGTAGTCGTTGGAAAGAATTACCCCCTTATAGATGGCTAAATGGATCAATGGTGTTAGTGGGAACTTATCTGAGAGCCAGTAATTGGTCATTGCTCAAGGAACCCCTAGCAACCTTTGGAGGAACCCTGGGATAGAGTAAGGAAGGGTCAATGTTAAACTTTTTATCACTGTCCGTATCTCTGCTTGAGATGCTTCTCCTCCATAAGTCAGAACAGCAAGTGAGGTAAACATCTCCCTACTTTCTATCTTAGGCCCCTTTCACATGGACGGACCGTTCAGATCCGCCTGTCAGTTTTGACGGCGGATCTGAAGGGGCGCTCCATGTTAGTCTATGGAGCGTCGGATGTCAGCGGAGACATGTCCGCTGACATCCGACCCAGTCCGATCCGCCAAAAGCAGACGTATGGCTCTACGTCCAGATCCATCGCTGGCGGATCGGATCGGGTGAGATCTGATGAAAACGGACACACTGTCCGTTTTCATCCGATCTCTCCATAGAGACCAGCGGCGCTCGCAAGCCCCTCCCCGCTCAGTGAGCGGAGAGGGACCTGTCATCCGATCAACGGAGAGATCTCCCGCTGGAAGCGGAGTCCGCCTCGTGTGAAAGGGGCCTTAGACATAAAAGGAAGAGAGGGGAACGTCAAACAAAAACACATGAAGCAACCGAGACAAGATTTCTCGTGGAATGTAGAAAGTTTGCCACATTTCCCAAGGTTCCCATTCTGTCCCCCTAAAGGGAGATTTCCCATCTTCCTGTCCAGTTTACAGGTGACAGAAATATAAGATAAATCTCCTTTATGGTGGCACAAATGAACAATCTGACAGATCCTGACCTTTTCCATCCTATCCAAAACGTAAAAAGTTTTGCCGGGAGTTATGTTTTAATTGAAGACAAGGGTAGGTGCAGACGAGGGCCTATGAGGCTTTGCCATGTAAACTTTACAGCAGGATTTGCACCGGTTGCCTGGTTCTAAACTGGCTTCTACAAGAAGAAAAAAGAAATGCATAAAAAGTTGTTATATTTTTAATCGCAATCAGTCCAGAAGTGAGAAAGATTGTAGACATTTTTGATCCACAAACAAATACATTTTGACTGTCATGGAAACAACTTAACGAGACTCCTGACCTACTTTTTAAAACATAATATGCATAATCCTGAAACAATCAAATCAGAAAGAAAAGGAAAAGTTTTCAAATCATTATGTTTATGAAATAATCTTGTGCAGCATTATAACCAAAAAAGAAGCCGGCTTGAGCCTGCAATCTGGAAAGCTAGAAGGTACAGTTAATTGATGTTTTGTTAAAATGGGACAAGCGATTTAGATTATTGGCAGCTACCAAAGGATAACATTTTTATTATCTCATCATGAATGCCAAAGTCTGTTAGGCAAAGATTTACTAACGGTCAACAAAGCACTCTTTTCTTTCTTGCTTGCCAAAAAAAAAAAAAAAAAGTTTGAAAAATAATGATATCATTCCAACGTAAACTTTAAAATACTATTACTGAGTAAATAAAATGTTTTACCCATTTATAGAGTACCGACAAATTCATGAAACGGTTGTTTGATATCAAACAGTACTGACTTAAAATTAGGCAGCCCAAAGACAGTACAAATTTGCACGATTCCCCCATCAACACAGGCAGTGCTGACAGGGGAATCCTCCTACCGAGCAATCGTCTTCTGCCATTGGCTCCGGCTGCTGTCAAAGTCAGTGAGCCAATAAGGAGAGAGTGAGGGGGCAGGGGAGAGCAGTGGCTCCTTGTCCAAATGGACACACAGAGCAGCAGCTTGGCTCGGATGCCCCCATAGCAAGCTGCTTGCTGTGGGGACACTCGGCAGGAGGGAGGGGCCAGGGGCGCCGGTGTGGGACCCAAGAAGAGGAGGATCTTGGCTGCTCTGTGCGAAACCATTACACAGAGCAGGTAAGTATAACATTTTTGCTAGATTTAAACAAAACAAGACTTGAATATTACTTTAAGAGCGCATTTGATCATCCTTTCACTGGTGGTCATATTATCTGATAAGGTTGAGCTGCACACACCGTGGTGTTGGGCGAAGTGTTTCTTGCCTTTTTTTTGGTTGGTGGAAGGATGATCTGGAGGGTTCCATTACTCTCAGCCCAAGAGAAATATTGCTATATGCCCTCTCTTTGATGGACTATGAACGGCCTTTTTAAGGTCATACCACAACATCTCAATAGGATTCAGGTCAGGACTTTGGCTAGGCCACTCCAAAGTCTTCATTTTGTTTTTCTTCAGCCATTTGGTGGTGGACTTGCTGGTGGGTTTAGGATCATTGTCCTGCTGCAGAACCCAAGTTCGTTTCATATGGTCGGACATTCTCCTTCAGGATCTCTTGGTAGACAGCAGAATTCATAGTTCCTTTTATCACGGCAAGTCTTCCAGTTCCTGAAGCAGCAAAACAGCCCCAGACCATCACACTACCACCACCATATTTTACTGTTGGTATAATGTTCTTTTTCTGAAATGCAGTGTTCCTTCTACGCCAGATATACTTGGACACACACCTTCCAAAGAGTTCCACTTTTGTCTCATCGGTCCACAGAATGTTGTCCCAAAAGTCTTGGGGATCATCAAGATGTGTTGTGGAGAAATTGAGACGAGCTTTGATGTTCTTTTTGTGATTTTTGTGTTTGATGGACTTTTTCAATATGCTTTTTACGTCACTATTATATTTTTTATTATTGAGTTTATGGCAGATTGATATTCATATTCTTCTTGGTGTTTGCACAAATCTTTTTGATTAATTCTTCATTTTATTTTACAGTGTTTTTCACATATATTTGGTAATTTTATAATTTGTTTTAGGTTGGGTTCACACTAGTGCAATGCCAGACATCGCATTTGATTTGCACTGCATTGCTGTGCAGATGACTTGCGTTGTCTGTGCGATGCAAATTCAGCTATACAAACTGTATGGCTGAAATCACATCGCATTCACTCCAAAATGGTGCAGAACCCTTTTTTTGGTCCGCACTGGAATCGGATCGTATGGGTTTTCATACCCAATGCAATCTGATCACTGTCCTATTTCACAGTTCGCACTGACATCTGCGAACTGATTTGGGGGTGTCATTAACCTTACATTGACACCCGCAGCGGTTCGCGGAGAGCAGTGTGAACTGCCTGCGATTGAGATGTGATGTGGGAACCCACACAGGAATCGTGCTGGTTCCCGCATCGCACATGTGTGAACCAGGACTTAGGGTTGGTATCATAACTCTTGGTGCTAGCTGCTGTGTTATTTTACACTTTTACCTATGCACAGAGTTTCCATTATATACATTTATTTGTATAAAACCGTTATAAAAACCATTATCCCAAAATGGAAAAAAAAAACTGTTGCTGTAACTGCCTATAGAGTTTGAGCTGGATGTTAACTTATGAGTCAAGCTAGTATACAGTGGCGGCTGGTGTTCAATATTGTGGGGGGCGGCAAACAAACCTGCGCCTTCCCCCCATGGGAGACAGATGGCGGTGATCATTGGTCCCCCCACGGGAGACAAACTGTGGCGATCAGTGCCCCCCCTCAGGAGATGGACGGCGGTGATCAGTGTAAACCCCCTCTCCCCCGCTTGTGGGAGACAGACAGGAGGCTGCTGCTGCTCCTCTCTCCAGCTTCCCGAGGGAAGAGCCGGGGCCGTTGCTTCTCCTCCTGGCCGAACAGGGAGCGGGTCCTGGCCAATCGGGTCTCAGCCTTCTCTTCCCAGCCAATCGGGTCTCAGGACCCGCTTCCTGATTGGCTAGGAGAAGCCGGAAGACGTTATCGAATATTAATTTGCTAATGTCAAACAACTGGGTGGGCTCAGGGCACAGTGCACTGCGCCCACCCTTTTTTTTTAAGCCAATTAGAGCCTCAGGCTCGAATCATGTGCTTAAAAAAAAAAACCTAATTGAAATCCATGCGTCCGATGCACTGCATGTAGATTAGGGGCCAGGCACATGGATTAGGGGGGTGGCATCCCTGCACCCCTAATGGATGGGCTGCCACTGCTAGTACATCTAACACTACTCTCCCCCAGATTGACAATGCTGCTGCCCAATGGTGACTCCGTTGCTCCTCCATCCAGATAAGAACCACCTTTAGACAGGAAATGTGCTATTTGCTGGATCACCAGGTGAAAATAAAAAAAAATGCCTAAAAATAGGATTGATAAGCTGCAAAAGGTTACATTTTTGTTTTAGGGTTTAATATCGCTTGAAGCTGGGGATGGCAGACGTTTTGCTCCACCATTCTCATAATTATTGGTTTGGCCCACAAAACAGCAGCTGCGAAGAAAACAATTTAGCTCCAGCAGGTTGAGTATTCCAGCTACTAAACAGTCACAAGTCACTGGCCATCAAGACACAATTTTCTGCCCCATTGTCAAGGCTCGAAGCCGAATCCCAGCTTAACATTTCTGTAATGCATTTTTTCTGGAAATTGCATACATTGTAAAAATGAGTCAAGCGCTGAGGTGTAAATGCTGAATGATTGCCCTTTACTTGTCCCGCGATACGTCTAAGCGCAAATACAAAGACGTTTAGACTGGGCTGCATACAGAGTAACAGATAATTGCGTCAGCCTCGTAAACGCCGAGGGACCATCGCTGCAGATCTAATGTCGGAGCAGCGCGGAAAGTCAAATGCATTTGTGTCCCCGGCACAGACTGCTCTGCGGAGAAGGCTCGCATAGAAACAAACAGTATTTCTGCTGTCTGCTACAGTGAACGCAGGCCGGAGGAATATTGAGTGTGGCATGTGTAGGGGGTGCAGAGCTGGAATGAAATACAGATCATTCATTCAACTTCACAGGACATTACAGGAGATGTCAATAAAGACCGCCGAGATTAAATGGCTTTAAGCACATTATAGGAAGCCAGATGTGATTATCAAACCACAGGAAGAGTATTTCCACAAACTAGAGACTTACTAAATCAAAGAGGGATTTTGGACTGGGCATTCTACAAAACGGTACAATATAACACAAGCAGTGGATAGGAATATGAACACGTATGCATAACTACATTGATAGAGGAAGGTCAAATGTTATCCAGGTATCCAGCCCTGATCCCCAGCAAAATAAACCTTATTAAAGGGGTAAAAGTGATACCAAATGATAACTCCATAAATAACCCATACACATTCATTACTAAAAAGCCCTGTAATCTATTTTTTCAGGAATTTTTTTGTGTTATTTTGCCTCCTTGTAATGTCCTCTAAGCTCCCAAATCTGAAATGCACATTAGTTGTGGCCATGTTCACTGATCTCATGAGAAATCTCATAGTCCATCTCAGGAGCGAACAAGAGAGGACGGCTATGTTTCTACATGGGAACATGGAGAACGAACAAAGCTACCCTCTAACAGTATGTCAGTTCACAGTACCCAATAACAAAAACGGAGTTTGGACTGAGCAATAGAAGGGACTTTTTTCAGTTAAGAATACATACTTGAATAGAATCTTTTTTTGAGGGGATATCTTTCAAGAGGGGGGAATTCCTCTCACTTTTTGGAGATCTCCTCTCACTTCCTGTTTTTTCTCTGGGACAGGATGTGTAGGGAAATCTCTTCTCTGATGGGAGTTTTTAAATAATATCCTATTTTCTACAGAAATAAGCATTTAGGCCTTAAAGAAGTATTATTACAATTTTGTTTTACACTGTTATGCCCTTGCATGGAAAAAATACATGTACCACTTTGTCCAATGTAGCTAGGTGCTTCCCAAATCGAGTTATAAAGTTGGGCCTGTCCCCTTCTCATTCTCTAAATCAAACAACAGCTAAAAAGGAGACGGATCCATTGTAACTGCAGCTTGTCCTGGCCGAGAGCACATTCCCTAGACAAGAGGAATTTTCATCAGCAGTACGTCTCCAGTGACGAAAACACAGCGGTCCTCGGCCACCTCCTCCGTCGCCGCCATGATACCCGGAGTGACTTCTGGGTATCGCGGCCCCGGCACTGTGACTGTCCGGAGCCGCGATGACGTCACTCAGGCGCACCATAGCCAAAAACCGGGCACCGATGTCTACGGCGCATGCGGGCCGTAGACAATACTGCATGCGTGCCGTAGACAACGGCGCAGGCGCACTGAGCGCACCACAAGTGAAGCCAAACATGCCATCAATGATGGCTCCCATCATTGACGCCATGTTCGGCTTTACTTGCGGTGCACCCAGTACGCCTGCGCTGTTGTCTATGGCGTGCATGCGCTGTAGACATCGGTGCCCGGTTTTTGGAAAATATCTCCTTAACCGTGTAGGTTAAGGAGATATTTCTTGCACCTACAGGTAAGCCTTAATCTAGGCTTACCTGTAGGTCAAAGTGGTCTGCAAGGGTTTACAACCACTTTAAAAGACTATGACTAAAACTGAAATCGAAACTTGATGCCAAAATTAACACTGCTTGCCACAGGTTGTCTCAGGAAGATGTTCTGAGCCAAGACAAGGTTCAGTTATGATGAAGCCCTCTCCTTCCAAGTTGTAAGATTTGCAGCATGGGCAAGGGAGGAGACAGGTCAGGTTTCATAAGCAGACTTAAGAAATATCAATCTATATGAGACAAATTATTACATTTACTTTGTCCCATGAAGGGACTTTGGACACAGGGGCATAGTCATGCTGAAAACGAAAAGGATCTTCACCAAACTTCTGCCACAAGATTAAATGTGTACAACTGTTTAAAATGTCTTCATATTACTTAGAATTAACAGTACAGTTCACTGGAAACATTTAAACGCAATACTTTGGTGCAGAGTCCATATACTTTCTGATATACAGGTAGGTGATGGTTAGGTGTCCACAAAAGTCTAGTGATATCAGCAGTTTTCCACATTGATTTCCATATGGCTTACTTAGGGAAACAGTTCCAGATAAACATGATATAGGATCGATGGGGATTGATTTACTAAAACTGAAGAGTGCAAAATCTGGTGCAGCTCTGCGTAGAAACCAATCAGTTTCCACATTTTATTGTCATAGCTTAGTTGAACAAGCTGAAGTTAAAAGCAGATTGGCCACCATGCACAGCTGCACTAGATTTTGCACTCTCCAGTTTTAGAAAATCAACCCCATAGGCCCCTTTTACACTGAAGCGTTTTTCAGTCGCTACAGCGCTAAAAATAACGCCTGTATAGTGCCTGAAAAAAAGCGGGTCCTTTCACACTGGAGCGGTGCGCTAGCAGGATGGTAAAAAAAGTCCTGCTAGCAGCATTTTTGGAGCGGTGAAGGAGCGGTGTATTCACTGCTCCTATACCGCTCCTACCCATTGAAATCAATGGGGCAGCGCCGCTATACCGCCGGCAAAGCGCGATTGCAGCAGCATTTGCGGGGCAGATTTAACCATTTTTTGGCCGCTAGCGGGGGTTAAAACCGCCCCCGCTATCGGCTGAATAACGCTGCTAAAACTACAGTAAAGCAGCGCTAAATATATCGCTGCTTTACGGCCTAAACCTGCACCGCCCCAGTGTGAAAGGGGCCTTATTGTTCAAAGCAGAAATGATGCAAGGTTCACTTGCATCCTTTTGAATGTTCTGCTGCAACAGAAGACCACAGAGGAAGACGACAGTAAAGAAAAGAGAGGCTGAATTGTTGATATGGGGGACTAAGAGCTTTACTTACATCTTGGTACTCTCAAGCCCTCGCCACATTTTATTTTGAGTGCTTTGGGGTTCTTTTTAGGATCCTAGCCCGTCACTGGTCTTTGGTTGCCACAAAACAGTTGTCCTTATAGGTTGCCTTTAGCACTCAATTGATATACACTGCGCGCACAGGCAACATTATTTACTAAAATCAGCCCATGGTAAGAGTGGGAAAAAAAAAGAAATTAAAAATCCCCCCCCGACGCCACGCCATGTAATACGAGTATTGTGATTTTCTAAATTATGGCCATTTCTGATATTTCTTCCAGCTTGAAAATGGAACATGCCTGACCTGGCACAAAATACAAATAGGCAGAGGAATATTCACTCACCACAGGCTCATCACATCATGCGACGGGGAGACAATTTCGTGAAATGGATACAATTGCCATCCACTGCAATTTGTTCTATTTCAGCAAACCTGTTATTACTCTTCGAGAGATCCTTCGCTCTCATCTTGACTCAATCAGAAGAATGCTGCTTTATGACAGGTTGTATCTGGAGGAATGCGACTTCAATTTCTTCGTACAGAAACAGTATTTTAATCTTGCAATGGGCAAAGCTGCAATGATGAAATAAGCAGCTCCTAATATCAGGCCTTGTTTTAACTTTTACCACAACGCCGAATGACACTGGGTGACTTTCACAGCCTGAATAAATGTAAACCTTTCAGGACATGAAAAGGTGGCCATCGCTGACCCCCTTTTTTTATGCTGGTTGCCTGGCTGTCATGCTGACTCTCTTTGTTTTTTAGTACTTGGTCCCATGTCTGGTACAGGTTGCAGAGAAGGAATTCTGACATTTCTCTGACTTTCCTTACCTAAATGCAGAGACTGTGATTTAGAAGAGGTATTGAAGCCAGAGGGTCAATATAATATCAAGGCATCTAGAAGGAGTTCAGCAGAGGCGGCCTACATGTCTCTTTTGACAGGTTAATTGTCTGATATCTAAGCAAATAGCTAATATGCAATTAAAATGAGAACGGTCTTACCTCCCAAAGTTTTTGTATTTCTGTCCATCCAGTTCTAAGGTTTACACAGCTATGACAAGCAGGACAGTCTACCTGGTGACCTAACGTTTTCTAGGTCACCTCCCTGCCCCCAGTCTGTAAGTGGACAGTGAAGGAGCAGCAATAGACTGATGGGGTCATCTCTTTGATCTATCAGCATGTTACATATAGTTACTGTACATAGTAGGTGAGGTTGAAAAAAGACACAAGTCCAACCTATGTGTGTGATTATATGTCAGTATTACATTGTATATCCCTGGATGTTGTGGTTGATCAGGTGCTTATCTAATAGTTTATATATAATAACTATTGATGCTCCCCGCTGATATTACCGCCTGTGGAAGGGAATTCCACATCCTTGCTGCTCTTGCGGTAAAGAACCCTCTACGTAGTTTAAGGTCAAACCTCTTTTCTTCTAATTTTAATAGGATTGGTCCCAGCACAGAACCCTGGGGGACCCCACTACCCACCCCTGACCATTCCGAGTATTCCCCATTTATCACCACCCTCTGAACCTTGGCCTTGTAGCCAGTTTTCAATCCATGTACTCGCCCTATGGTCCATGCCAACGGACCTTATTTTGTACAGTAAATGTTTATGGGGAACTGTGTCAAATGCTTTTGCGAAATCCAGATACACCACGTCTAGGGGCCTTCCTTTATCTAGATGTCAACTCACCTCCTCATGTGTGAATGCAGGACACCTAATTGGCTCCAAGTACTCTCAGTGTGAATTTTACTGTACATGGGCTTACAGGAGACTGAAATTACGCTTACTTCAGCTGGTTGCATTTAAAATGCATAAAAAATTATTTTTTGTTAATTTCAGATCTGCTCAGAGTTTGGTTTTAATGGGAAGCTTCACACAAACCTGATATTTTTTTGGTTACTTCTGAGTTAATCACATGTTGTCCCAGAAATGGTTAGAATTTTTAGCATTGCATGACTTGTTAGATGTTGTTATCTGTCTTGGCTTTGGTACCACCATTACCCCTATGGTCTGTAACTGCTAGTGGTACAATGCAAACATGGACTAAGTTGGAGTTGGACTAAGTTGGAGTTGCAGTCTAGGTAGTCCATAATGGGTGTGTTATCTTAATCTGAATACTTCGTTCTCTCCAACTCATGTGTCCACTACATAGCCAAAATGTGACAAGACGCAGTGGATTTTACAAGACAATGTGCTCATTGATACTTATCTTCCTGATACATTTAGGCAGTCCAAGCGTTAGTCAGTTTTTTTGTTTTTTTTCAACCAGCGAGTTGAACATAAAAAAAAGACTCAATTCCCCCATCCACACATTCAAGATGGATTGGAGGAATCTTCCACACTGAGGTATTGTATTCTGACAGCGGGAAGACTTCCCTATCGTCAGAGTACACTGATCAAAACTGCTAGTTATATCCAGTAGACTGGATTGAGCGTCACAAATATGATAGGGCGATTGCACAGAAGTAGTTCGGTAGATTGACATCAATACAACCACCCTGCCCATACATGGATCTAGTCAGAGTAGGAATTTTGGGGCTCCCTCATTAAAGGGGCAGTAAACCCATCAATTTAACGCTTTAGAAAAAAAAAACACTTGCTTTCCAGGCATGCCGGGAATGCTAACTGGCGCATTTGATTGTACTTTCAACCAAACTGTCAAACCATCAAATGGCTGGTGCTATAGCTGCTCAGATTTGCAGCACCATGGCAGCTGCAGATCAAAAAGAGGCTAAGATGGCAACCTCCTTGGCTGAAAGGATAGGAGAGTTTAGTACCGCTTTAAAACTGGTGCTAGCACATCAGGCCACTGCTCTTCATGTAGCATCCTCGTTCCATGTGACAGTGTTTGGGCCTCGACATATAGCCGCTTAGGTACCAAGCACTGGATCCTGGGAGAAACCAGGAGAAGGTCACATGCATGACATTTCTGAGGGCTCCGACGGATGAAAGGAGTGGCAAAGAAAGAAAAAGGAAAGTATCCATGGGCGGGCAGGTGGGTGGAGAGAGACCCTCTCCCTTTGGCCTCTACGAGCAAAGTGATAGATTCACCTTAGACAATGTTTTGAGGAATGTTTAACTCAATTTTTGGCCAGAGGCTGGACAGGCAAGTTAAAAAACTCAATATTTCGACAGAACGTCCAGACTGTGTCATTTTTTTTCCCCTAACACAATACATAAAAAGTGCTCTCTTTTTTCAGATTACGATCAAGCGAATAAACTGTCATCCTTACAAGCTTAGAATTAATGCTTCATTATTGGAGATGGAGTGATTTTCTGGCACCGTACGGTGGGTGTTTATTACTGGTAAAGCTCCTACAGTTACAAGCCATTTGAACTAGCGGAGGCTTACCTAAGAATGATGAATTGTAGCCGAGCTTCATTGTCCCTGAAACTGAGCCTTTCTAGAAATGCAATTATCTGTCTGAGTGATAATGTTCACATGAAAGTAACAGAAACATGATGGGATAAACCGATGGCGGCGGGGTCATGTCTCCAGCGAGTGTAATGCCCCTATCAAAATGTTATTACAATTATACAGAAAACTCCTGCCTAAAACATCACCGACTACAGACTGCGCCATCAAATATTTGCTGCAGTGGTGTTTATAATCTTTGCAGTTTTGAGAAGCTAGAAACTGCAGTCTTTTTCATTTTTACAGACCTACACATGGCATATCAGAGGTAGGCTGATGTAAATGGACACAAGTCCATTTATATACGGCCACCTATAGAGCCATCACAAGTTTGCCACAGTCCACTGTGAAAATGCAGACAAATCTGAATGAGCACAGATGTCACAAAATGTTTGGTTCTGCTCCGATTCAGCAGGGGCTCTGCTCATGGACGCTCTGCTTAATAGAGCAGAGTGCCCACCTGTGAAAGAATCCTTATGCCCTGTACACGCGGTCGGACATTTCGACAACAAAATCCGTCGGATTTTTTTCAACGGATTTTGGCCCAAACTTGTCTTGCATACACACGGTCACACAAAGTTGTCAGAAAATCCGATCGTTCTGAACGAGGTTACGTACAACATGTACGTCGGGACTATAAACGGGCCAGTAGCCAATAGCTTTCGTCTCTTAATTTATTCTGAGCATGCGTGGCACTTTGTGCGTCGGATTTGTCTACACACGAAAATTTTAGATCCAGCTCTCAAACTTTGTGTGTTGGAAATTCCGACGGAAAAAGTCTGATGGAGCCCACGCACGATCGGAATTTCCGACAACACAATCCGATCGCACTTTTTCCCCGTCGGAATATCCGACCTTGTGTACAGGGCATAAGAGTCATCTTTACCAACTTGTTTTTAAAGATGCATGTCCCAATTGTGCTGCACTACATAGTAGTCAGTGGCCCAAAAGGCATTGCCTCTAGTTGGGCAGCATAACCCAAAGGCAACTAGCATTTCCAAAATTAGGCTACATTTCACTATAATGTCATATAAGCTTTTACATGGGTAATGTCATCTGCAAAGTCATTTTCAATATTCATTAAACATGTAGCTTTTAATATCTGGTGATCCCACCTTGGGGCCCTTTCTATTGTAGGGTGACAACACCATATCCCTATAACTAAGGAAAGTGGAAAGATACAGCTGTATTTGAAGTTATCTTATTGCTATCCAATTTTCATGTAATTATGGCGATCTGGTTCCTAGGTGGCTTCTACTCCCTAGAGCAGTGGTCTCCAACATGCGGCCCGTTGCTTGCTTTTATCTGGCCCTTGGCACTATTTCATTTACAAATACCAATAATGGGGCATAATTCCTCCCACTGACACCAATGAAGGGGGAACATTTGCTCCCAATGACACCAACGATGGGGCAAAATCTCTCCCACTGACACCAACAATGGGGCATAATTCCTTTCACTGACACCAATGAAGGGGGAACATTTCCTCCCAATGACACCAACGATGGGGCAAAATCTCTTCCACTGACACCAACAATGGGGCACAATTCCCCCCAATGACACCAATGAAGGGGGAACATTTCCTCCCAATGACACCAACGATGGGGCAAAATCTCTCCCACTGACACCAACAATGGAGCATAATTCCCCCCACTGACACCAATGAAGGGGGCACATTTCCTCCCAATGGCACCAACGATGGGACAAAATCTCTCCTACTGACACCAACAATGGGGCCCAATAACATCAGTAATGGGGCACAATTCCTCCCATTTACACCAATAATGGGGCATAATTACTCTCACTGAAATAAACAATGGGACATTATTTTTTCCCTCTAATGTCGGGACCTTTTCTACTCCCACAGTCCGGGCCCCCCTAAAGTTTGTAGGACAGTAAACTGGCCCTTTGTTTAGAAAGTTTGGAGACCTCTGCCCTAGAGGATCTGCACAATTTTCTTGTCTGGTATTGTAATATAGCAAAATGTGAATTGAAACACCAAACCACTGCTAAAAGATCCAGATATGACTTCAATCCAATAATCATGAGGGGAACAATCAAAAGAGAGTTTCCAATGAATTTCAGGGGTCTAAAATACCTCCGTTCATCAGGACATGAGATATAAAACAATGTACACTACAGCATATTACCAAAAGTATTGGGACGCCTGCCTTTACCCATATTTAGGGTGTAACATGAAAATGGTAACATTTCCCTAGCCCCCTGCCCTTAAACGCCACTACCCCCCGCCCAAATACTGTAGAGTACTTTAGCCCATGGCAGTCTGTACTCTTCTGAATTCAGTGCACAGCCACATTATCCATTCACAAATCAATTCACAGGGATCCATTAAGACTACAAATCCCATCTTCCACTGCGGCAGAGGCCTCCTAATTCTCAATGGAGCAAAAGTGTGGTAAAGTCACGGCACTTGTAGTCCACTGATTACTTCCTCCAGCCCCATAACAATAGGTCTTTAACCATGTACAGACCTGGGGGCTAGGGGGAGAGTCTGAAGTACCTGTAATGCACTTATTGTGGTTGAAATGCTCTGCATTCTTCAAAGCAAAACATCAATAAATGCAATTTTTTATTTCAATTTTTTATCTATCTGAGAGCATTTTTTTATTTATTTATTTTTTCCAATAGGCAGACTATTCTTGGAAGGGGTTGCCCTTTGCCTTTAACCTGACATTTTCATATAAAATTCCTTGTAACAGTTTAGATTCTGAAGCTGTTTGGAAGTGATCTGTGTGTGTAAAAAGATTTTTTTCATTAGCATTCAACAGCAGTTGGACTTGCTGATAAAAATACCCCGAGCCCCACCAGCATTGCGCAGCCACCGCCGACACCGAGGGCTTTCTCCAGCTGTGAATTGCAATTATAGGATTATTACAAATAGTGTGTACAGGCCTCCTGTTTAGTGGGAGCTATAATTGTATCTCATAATTTACACAACACAAACTGCGTGAAAAAGCCCATAGGGAAGCGATGAACTATTTTTACGGCACGGGCATGTGTCGCTGCTTGTCGCCGTAATTCACACCAACAAGTATTGTTTTTGGATTGTGTGCTTATTTTGTTAGGGTGTTTGTTTTACACTTTTTGTCATTAAGGTAAACTCCAAATCAAACATGAATATATATATTTTTTTAAACAGACTCATTGGAAGTACTGCTGAATTGCTGTAATCATTACGGCTGGCAGACCAGTTAAATTCCTGCAGTTACTGTTGTCCCCAATGTTCGATTGGTCCTGAATCTGGCAGAAAGGCAACGCAAGTGAGCCCAGCCTACATGCAACTCCCTTAGGCCCCTTTCACACTGGGGCGGGGAGCCGCGGTGACGGTAAAGCAGCGCTATATTTAGCGCTGCTTTACCGTCGTTTTAACCGCAGTATTCGGCCGCTAGCGGTGCGGTTTTACCCCCCGCGAGCGGCCGAAAAAGGGTTAAAACACCCCGCAGAGCGCCGCCATAGCGGCGCTTTGCGGCGGTATTGCCGCGGTGTCCCATTCTAATCAAAGGGAAGGAGCGGTATAGGAGCGGTGAACACACTGCTCCTATACCGCTCCAAAGATGCTGCTAGCAGGACTTTTTTTGTCATCCTGCTAGCTCACCGCTCCAGTGTGAAAGCCGCCGGCTTTCACACTGGAGTTAAAGGGACCGGATTTTTTCAGGCGGTGAACAGGCGCTATTTTTAGCGCTGTACCGCATGAAAAACGCCCTGGTGTGAAAGGGGCCTTAGACCCCTTTCACACTGGGGCGGGGAGCCGCGGTGACGGTAAAGCAGTGCTTTATTTAGCGCTGCACCGCATGAAAAACGCCCCGGTGTGAAAGGGGCCTAACTCACTCTGGTAGCGCTGCACTGCTTTGGTGACAGTATATTAACAAAGAATTCTTAAATATACAGTATCTCACAAATGTGAGTACACCCCTCACATTTTTGTAAATATTTTATTATATCTTTTCACGTGACAACACTGAAGAAATGACACTTTGCTACAATGTAAAGTAGTGAGTGTACAGCTTGTATAACAGTGTAAATTTGCTGTCCCCTCAAAATAACTCAAAACGCAGCCATTAATGTCTAAACCGCTGGCAACAAAAGTGAGTACACCCCTGTGAAAAGTGAAAATGTCCAAATTGGGCTCAATTAGCAATTTTCCCTCCCTGGTACCATGTGACTCGTTCGTGTTACACGGTCTCAGGTGTGAATGGGGAGCAGGTGTGTTAAATTTGGTGTTATCGCTCTCACTCTCTCATACTGGTCACTAGAAGTTCAACATGGTACCTCATGGCAAAGAACTTTCTGAGGATCTGAAAAAAAGAATTGTTGCTCTACATAAAGATGGCATAGGCCAGTGATGGCAAGCCTTGGCACCCCAGATGTTTTGGAACTACATTTCCCATGATGCTCAACTACACTGCAGAGTGCATGAGCATCATGGGAAATGTAGTTCCAAGGTTCGCCATCACTGGCCTAGGCTATAAGAAGATTTCCAAGACCCTGAAACTGAGCTGCAGCATGGTGACCAAGACCATACAGCGGTTTAACAGGACATGTTCCACTAACAACAGGCCTCGCCATGGTAGACCAAAGAAGTTGAGTGCATGTGCTCAGCGTCATATCCAGAGGTTGTCTTTGGGAAATAGACATACGAGTGCTGTCAGCATTGCTGCAGAGGTTGAAGGGATGGGTGGCCAGCCTGTCAGTTCTCAGACCATACGCCGCACACTGCACCAAATTGGTCTGCATGGCTGTCGTCCCAGAAAGAAGCCTCTTCTAAAGATGATGCACAAGAAAGCCTGCAAACAGTTTGCTGCAGACATATGTGTCAATGCACAGAGTTGCAGTGTTCCGTAATCCTGCCCAGTGCACGCCCCTCTGCATGGCCTATAGCAGCTCTGGCAGGAAGCTAACAAGCATCCAACACTCACCAATCGGATGTAAAGCTGGCTTGGAAGCCATCTTGATTGTGATTGGCGATGTAGGATGCCAAGCATGGCTCAATCTTCAACCAATTCCAGCTGAAACGGCTGGAATTCAAGCCAGAGGTGCCAATGTCTGCACCACCAGACACAACAAAAGTCAATTGTCCAATCAATTTTTGCTCACTTTGCTAATTAGATGCAAGCCCTGTTCTGGTATCCTAACAGCTATGGGTGCCTGTCTGGTAGAGGAGATTTGTCCACCCACACTAGCACAGAATGAGGGATCTGTTAGGTTAATCTGGTTAAGCATGCAGGCTAAACAAAATAAATCTATGGGTGTCCTGTAGTTACAAAGCAAAAGCTATGGAAAGCCTGCTCCTTCTCCTCCTACATAGCATGCTAGTAGGGCTGTGAAATCTTGCTGCCATTGATTATTAAGAACTCAAGGTAAATTAAGAGAATGTTCTGATGTAAGTGCAAATGAATGTTTAAAATGAAAGTTGCTGCCCCTCCTTGTGACCTGTTTGATTGATTTTTGCGCCACTATAAGAAATCGGTGAGAGCATATCCCTGAGTCCCAGAATAGGGTGCAGGATTGTCCTAATACCAATCCAGGGGTATGTAAATGTAGAGAGGTAAGGATGCCTCTACTCCTGACCATTCCAGAGGAATAAGTGATAAAGAGTGTCCTCAGCCTGGCCGCTCTTTATTGTTTATTCACCTGGGCTGTCGGGAGTAGCGGCGATCCTTTCCTCTTTACATTTGCTGCCCCTCTCTGCCAATCCCTTCACTGGCTTCTACTAGCACAAGGTATAAAATTTAAAATACTAACCACAACATACAAAGCCATCCACAACACTGCCCCCAGCTACATCTCCAACCTCATCTGCAGATATCGCCCCAAGACATCTTGTTCTCCAGCTCCCATGTTATCTCCTCCCATGCTCGCCTCCAGGACTTTTTCAGAACCTCTCCCATCCTCTGGAACTCCCTACCTCAGTATCTCCAGTCATCTCCTACCTTGTCTGTCTTTAGGCAATCCTTAAAAACTCATTTATTCAGGGAAGCCTACCACCTCCACCTAAAAACGGTACTTGAGTCACCGCCATCAGATCCCCCCCCCCCCCCCCCCCAGCAATTGCCTTTTGTACCACCTCCCCCTCTCTTTAGATTGTAAGCACCATAAGCAGGGCCCTCCTATTCCTTCTGTATTGAACTGTATTGTAATAGTACTGTCCCCCTTTATACTGTAAAGCACTGGTAAACTATAGGTGCTATATAAATTATATAAAATAATAATAAATTAATTTTAACTGATTAAGATCTTCCCCTGTATTGCATCAGGTCAAGGAGGAGCATGAGGGTGGTAGTGATGATAAAGGCACCTTTGTAAAAAGAAAAAAAAAAGAAAAACATTGAGAAGTAAAAGACGCCGTCTTGCTTCTGACTTTGCAAATATCCCAGATGAACCTTCCATCCATTAGAGGTATATCAATGTTCTATCTGAAGTCCATGATGGACACCGTTCTGCTTTATTAATATAGATTCATTTTCCATCCAGACAAGGTTTTCACACCATGTCACAACAAGAGATGGTAAAGCCAGCTAACCACATAAGAGTTAAGGTCATTATTCAGTGGCAGGTTATAGACACTGTCACCGTAATTCAGTAGCCACATATATTTTAAGGAGACATTAGTAGCGAATGCAGTTAAACCATCCATCTGAACACGGATGGAGATTCCATTTACAGGGCTCTATTTATCAGCTTCAAAGCAGAGGACGCTGGGTCAAGCCAAGTCTGTCATCCATTCTTCATGCTCAGAAGAAGATCTTGTTATTGCTCACAAAAGGTGAGCGCAGCAAAACACAGGCGCACATCATTAGATGGAAGCAATCTAGCGCAGTCACGGCTCGCTTCACCCCCATGCTGTATCGTTTTAAGGATGGATCGCCACGAAAGTATGTTACATTTAATTACCTTCAAAATGTATTCAAAGTCCCTGAAAACATGGGTCAGAAAGTGTGATACTTTCGTATGTAAAAGTAACAAAGCAAAATTTAATGGAATTGCCTTTAAAGGACTATCCCACACAAAAATGGTCGCCAGCAGGTAAATCACCTTCTGCCTTCTTGGGTCAAAGATTTACTTACCCGATCCTGCGAGCTGCTAGCCTGTTCTTTCTGGCATCTTTCTCCTCCATGCTCAATTGGTCTGAGGTCCTGACATAATCAAGCCCAGTGCAGGGTCCATTGGACATGATGATGTTGAGGAACAGTCCACCACTTGAGCATGGGGAAGTGTCATTTACTGGGGGAGCAGAGAATAAGGTAAGTGATTTTACTTTCCACTAAACCTAAATGAGCAGTTAACCCCTGCAGTGGGAGTGTAGCCTGACTGCAAGGTAGAATTTTCAGCTTTCCTGGAGTTTGGTTTTAAGGGCTGCATTGGTGAGACTATCCCCACAAAAGTTTAGGCCAAGCGCCTGAACAATTATAAAGCCAAATGATGGCCTAACACCAATACTTTGTACTCAAGAACTTCAGCTTGTATAAGAGCAGTGTTTACCACAAGCATTCTAAAAGGATCTGCAAAGCTTTAAGGGTTTATTTAGACAAGCTTCTAAATGTCCCTTGTCTCTGAAGACCGATCAGTGTTTGGATCACACTCCAGAGGCTACTGACCAGGTAGTGAGGAAGTAATGCAACCTGTTAACCTATTTAAACCTCATTTTTGCCAATGAATGTGACGCAACACGTTCAGGTTGCGGCGCTTCCCCATTGACTTGACAGGAGGTGGGGCGGACTTACTGCTCATATTATCACTGCCAAGATTCTGGTGCAACAGAAACGAATAGGGAAAGAGCTAAGATTTCAAGGCCTTTGTTGTCAATCGGGGCTTGTTTTTAAGTGCTCTCACTGCTTGTTCAGAATATGTAAATACTTTAGTGCAGCTCTTAAAATTTCCACTTGCATTTGGCGAGTGGAAATTAGCGGAGGGTGAGTGTGGAGCCAAATCAGGGGGGGGCGGGCACCGCCTGCACCAGATCAGCACTACAGCTTTCCTCCTCCTGGCCAGGCAGCCGCCGCTCTGCATTTATCTGACAGGTGAGCTCCGTTCTTCTCTAGGTCTGTCTATGAGCAGGGCCTTATGCGCCAGGATGGTGGGGGTGGTAAAATGAACCTTCCCCTGAGAAAAATCCTTGCACCATCCCTCCAGTGTCTCTTCCTCTCCCCAATCACATCCTGTGCTTTACCGTCTCTCTCTCTTCTTCCCCACAACTCTACCTCACCCCCTCCCTTTGTATTTCCTGCACTGTCGATCCGGGGCCCGGTGCCCTTGTGGTTCCCTGATTGTGCGCCAGCGGTGTGGTAGCTACCTGTGGGATCAGAGAGCTCTCCCCTCCTCTCCGCCACTCCACTCCTCTGGGTCCCTGCTCCATCCCCAGACCAGCCTAGCATAATTATGTGTCTCCCCAGCAGCAGCAGCGAGAACAGGAGGGGAGAGAGCCGGGACAAAAAGTTGCCAGCCGGATGTGTAATAACCGGCTGGTAAGGAAGCAGACAGGAATACAACTGAGCCTGCAGACCAGAATCATCCCTCAAGTGGATGCTTAATTTGTTCAAGTGAAATATCTTACTACTTATATCAGAGCCGTTCCTGTTTGCTTCCTTACCAGCCAATAATACACCAGCTACAGTACAGTTTACCATATAATGTAGCACCCATCCAATCTGGGCTGAGGACTTGTGTGTTCTTCTTTGGACTTTTCTATGTGATTGTCTGTGAAGCATTCACCAAATGTGTATCATTTTTATGATTGCTATACTGTATATTTATTGTCATTTACATAAGTGTGATGCTGGTAGATTTTCAAATGTTTCTTTTACAACGTTTGCTATGTTGGTTGGTTTGGCTGCACTACTCACTTGTTGGCATTCTAATATCTGTAGGTGGCCACGGATTAGTGCGGATATAATTATCCTATTTTTACAACACGAGATGGGGAACCAAGACACGAGAGAGGGAATCAACAAAGTTGTTGCTGTTAATATTTATTTTTGTAACTTAATTCTGCATAAAACATTTAACAGTGTAATTTCATGAGATAATTTATGAGGGTGTGTTTAGGGGCGGAATTAGGGGCAGGTAGAATAAGGGTTGGGTGGGGCAACTGATGGTGAGTAACTCTTAAAGGGGTTGTAAAGGTTCGTTTTTTATTTTCTAAATAGGTTCCTTTAAGCTAGTGCATTGTTGGTTCACTTACCTTTTCCTTCTATTTCCCTTCTAAATGTTTTTTTCTTGTTTTTCTTTGTCTGAATTTCTCACTTCCTGTTCCTCCTCAGTAAGCTGTTCTGGCTGACTAAACACCGCTCAGATGATGGTGTGAAGTTTACTGAGGAGAAACAGGAAGTGAGAAATTCAGACAAAGGAAAAAACATTTAGAAGGGAAATCGAAGGAAAAGGTAAGTGAACCAACAATGCACTAGCTTAAAGGAACCTATTTAGAAAATAAAAAACAAACCTTTACAACCCCTTTAAGGCCTGGCTAGTAGTTCAGGACTTAAAATTTTGAGCCCTGTTTTAGTGTGAATAATCTGGACACAAGCTGGCTTTATGTAGCCTTTAGATTTAGTTTGGGGACATGTACCTGGTCCTGTAGCCTCTGGGTACTTACATCACTAGGCTGCAGCATCGGGTAAACAGAGAGGCTGGAGGGTGGGCCCAGCACATCATCAGTAGCTGCCTGCTGGGCAATGCTGGATTCTCTGTGCAGGTAAGTATGTTGTATGTGTTTTGAAGAGAACGCAGCAAAACAAGGAAGAATTTAAGTGGAAGATAAGGCTTACTGTAACTGTTTTTTCTGTTTCAATCGTTTTTATTGTTTTTTAGAAAACAAGTAAGATAAAAAAACAAAACAAAGACATCATATAATGGAGCAGTGAACAATCCTCGTCTGCTCCAAGCATGTAACGGGGAAACATACAAATACAAGGCTTGATAGAAACTGATGAGGACCACAGCACCTTGATAAGAACTGTCATGGGGACCTCTAACGTGGGTAAGCTGGAGTTTAAGGAAGACTTTTTATATAATACTACTAGAGCGTTCTAGTAAAATAAACACAGGAGGTACACTATCCGGTTAACCCCTCGATTAAGCAGATATACATACGAAAGATCATGGACTTGGGAGCCTAGCATTGCTATGAATTAATCCTGATGAAATGGTATTAGTGGCAATAATGCCCCTTACTCAAATTGTGCGATAATTAAGGCACTTGCAACTATCACCATTGTAACTATCCCATATGAGGGATCAAATTCACCAAAATATGCCCAGAATAGGCTGGGTTACAAAAAAGGGGCTACATACACATGACGCCATGTTTGGCTAAGAACAGTGAAGGGAAAAGAAAAGAAGGAAATGGGATATGAAGAAGGAAAGAGGAAAATCCACCCGTACTGTCCTCGTCTCCCCCTCCGGCGCTGTGATTGGCCAAAGCCGCGATGACCTCTCTCCCGCACATGCGCGCGGGAGCCTCCGGGAACGGCACAGTATAACTCAAGCAACCGCACGTACGTGCCATTGCTTCAGTTGGCTTAAGTGCGCATGTGTCGATGACGTCGACACATGCAAATACAGGGATATCTCCGAAACCGTGCAGGTTTAGGAGATATCCAGTGCAGCTACAGGTAAGCCTAATTATAGACTTGCCTGTAGTTTAAAGTGGTTGTAAAGGGTTTACAACCACTTTAAGTAAAACTTCCTCTGAGCCTATGCTGACATGTATCCTCCTCCAGCCTGGGAATGAACAGTGAAATTAGATGAAGCAGACCGATGAGGTCTATCACCCGGCTTTCTGCTCCTATCAGCATTTTTAGCGCCTTGTTCAGTTTCTCCGTCTCCCACCCTGAGCTCTGCTGTACAGGGGATTTCAAGTGGCTGACACCAGGTAAAATTCAGCTACTTGATTCCTTGCACTAAAAAAAAAAAAAATACTGATGAATTAAAAAATACAGAGTTGCATTCGTGTCTTTCATATCTGCCTAGAGTTCAGGCTCAAGATAACATTTTTGTACATCTTCGTGCATAAAATGCCACCAAAACCCCCTAGACACTCACATTAAAACACCAAGGTGTGACTGTAACCTTTTTAATTAAAAAAAAAAAGAGCAGCTAAATGTTTTTCAAAGGTAGCCAGAAATAACATTACAGCCAGAAAAACAACATCACGCAGCAAAATTGCCATCTACCTGCTGCAAATGGATTCCTTTCTAAAGTGCATTTGGATAGAAGAAGTCTTTCAGGGATAAAGCTGTGAAGCCATTTCAAACTTAATTACACCTTACAGTTTACTCCCCCTTAAATGATTCTTGTAATTAGCAAAGGTCTGGATTAAGCAGATTGCAAATCTTTGTGTTAGCATTCCCTTATGGGTCCAATTTTATTGGGACATAAAGAAAACAGTACAGGTTCCTGACGAAAGTATGCAGCTGCGAAGCATTGTTATTTTCTCCTTTCCTTGCTCAGTGTTCCTTAAAGCAATCTGGAGAAATTGTACAATTTAGCATTTTTTTAGTTCAGCGTCGTGTTCCAGACTATAGTATGTTTTAAAGACAAATTATCTAAAATATGTTCTAAAGAACTTCCCGGCTTCGGTCGGCTTCACAGCTTTTTGATTGTATATGGCCTCCTGATCCTTCGTTGGGAATGAAATAAATGAAACTTCAAGATATATGAATTTTTTTTCGTTCTGAAAGACTTGTAGGCAGATTTTTCAAATTGCTTGTGTTCCTAAAATGAAGTCTGTTATAAGTCTGGGCAATTCAAGCTGGGCACACGATGGAACAAAAAAATGGAAGCATAAGCGGAGTTTGCTTTAAAGAGGAACTGCAAATTGTCTATCTCATGTCCAAGAATGGAACTATGGCATTGTCTCTAGGTGGTATCGCTGCCCTACTATTCTACATAAATTTGCTCCTAATGTATCGGACATATAGTAAAACCTTGGTTTGAGAGTAACTTGGTTTGAGAGCGTTTTGCTAGACAAGCAAAATTTTTAAATAAATTTTGACTTGATATACAAGCAATGTCTTGATATACAAGTAGAGTCATGTCACTACTGGGTATAAAAGAGAAGAGAGGTGCCTCAAAGTGTAGCAATATGGTTACATTTAATGAAAGTACAACATTTAGCAACATATTGCTACACTTATGCCCCGTACACACTCTCGGATTTTCCGACAACAAATGTTGGATGTGAGCTTGTTGGCGGAAAGTCAGACCATGTGTATGCTCCATCAAACATTTGTTGTCGGACTTTCCGCCAACAAATGTTGGCTGGTAGGTTCTCAAATTTTCCGCCAACAAATGTTTGTTGTCGGACTTTCCGATCATGTGTACACAAGTCCGTCGAACAAAAGTCCACGCATGCTCGGAATCAAGTACGAGCCGGAGATATAACTAGCATTCGTAATGGAGATATCACGTACGTCTTGTACATCACTACGTTCGTATTTGTTGGCCAAAATTTGACAAGTTGGAGCCAACACCCTTCGAACAAAAATCCACGGTTTTGTTGTCGGAAAGTCCAATCGTGTGTACGGGGCATTAGAGGCGCCTCTCTTCTCTTTTATACTCTGGAGCTCCTGATGGATTTTGCTTCTAATCTCCTTGTGGAGGCTTCCATTTGTGGATGGACATTTTATGGTTATAAACCATTGCTATAATCTTTTTATATGAACTATAAACGGACCTATGCATAAATGGTTGTCGAACGAATCATCTGAGTTTCCATTATTTCTGATGGGGAAATTTGCTTTGATTTACAAGTGCTTTGTATTACAAGCATGTTTCTGGAACAAATTATGCTTGCAATTCAAGGTTTTACTGTATGCTGGAGTTGCTTGCAGGCCCTGGGCACCATGACACACATTTGGGGTACGTGCCCATGTGTTACCCCCTTTTGGGATAAGATTCCCCATCCCTATGACAAACTTGTGGGGGACAAATATCCCAATGAACCCGCATTACTGTCCTGTCTATGTTGTCGGGATTCTACAAGCAAATCAAAGAGAGCTTAATTCGCCATTTTCTGATGGCTGCTTGGTCTATGTGCCAGAATGTGTCGAAGTCTTGTGCCAGAATTATTGCTCTCGCTGTAACGATCACGACGATACCTCACATGTGTGGTTTGAATACTGTTTTACATTTGCGTTCGTGACTTACATATGCGTTCGCTTCTGTGTGAGAGCACAGAGGGAATAGGGCGCTTTAAATTTAAATTTTCTTAAATTTATTTTTACACTGTCCTTTTGAAAAAAAAATTCTAATCACTTTTATTGCTGTTAGAAGGAATGTTAACATTCCTTGTGACATTAATAGGCATTGACAGGTACTCTTTATGGAGGGATCTGGTGTCTATAAGACCCAAAATCCCTCCTTTGCACTATTCAAAATGCCAAAATCTGCGTTTTTGAATACTAAATTTTTTTTAAATTTGGCGCCTTTAAGTCTTCTGTAAACCGGACGTAATGTCAAAGCATCGCTTCCAGGTTACCGATTCCGGCTTCGCTCGGGCCTATGCTGGCTCTAAAAAATGGTACTGGGGTGATGCCTGCACCTGCAGGCATCATCCCGGTACAACCCCTTCAAGCCGAGGTATTCAAGTATAAATATTCAAGCCATATTTGCATATGGTCGGCAGGAAGGGGTTGAAGCATATTGATGGTCAAAATGTAAAATCACATATTCAATTCCATCTTGTATTTCAATTATTTCTAGTCTACTCCTATTACTCTGATGGGTCTTGAAATTTGTAAACTTAGTTTGTGAAGATTCCCACACATTTACTTCCTTGGATTGTGTGACTTGTAGTCACTTTGTCCTGTGAGTAGGCACTGCTGTGCCACACATTTTACAGAGCCTGCCCTCTGAACTACAGAAGTGCTTAGAGGAGGAATTTAAGGAGAATCAGTACAGCAATCACTGCATGCAGACAGCAATGGTACATGGAATATGCAGTCCTTCGAAACAGTAACACTAGAGTAGAAGCTGCAAAGCATGCTGGGAATTCAGGATGCTGTGGAAAGACGGCCAGTAGACAGGCGGAATTCACAACATAAAAGGATATTTTTCAAGTAAGCTTGTAGACCAGCTTCTTTTTGCTGCACTAGTTTGTTAGCAGCTGTCCCAGGCTAAAGGGGGGAAGAGTTAAATGTGTGTGCTCAGTTCCTGGGGTTTTTGGATCCAGCCTACTCACCAGTAATATAAATACGGGAATAGGCTGAGTTCTGGGCTCTTGCTGGCTTTCTGTCAACTCTTGGGGCAAGATATCCTGTGAAATCATGTGGAGGAGACACTGGGGTTCCAGAGAACATCCAAGCAAGGGAAACACCTAGATGGGGTGCTGCCTTGCCAGTCTATGGCTGGGCAGCTGTTCAGTTGTAGTTAGGGTTAGGAAATTGACTGTGTTCACATTGAAGTGTAATGCCAAAGACTTCTCAGTAAAGTTATGTCAACTATTAGGATAAGGGTGACAGGTCCTCCGGTAGCGAGGGGGGTCGATGTCTTGCTCCCTCCCATGCATAAGTTTTACAGTAGAAACCAGAACCATACCTGTGTTATGAAGCTCTATGACCTGGTCACGTGGGTACCTAAGTGAAGGAGTTAATTGCAAGCATGAGGTCCGCGCTGGGTGTACGGAGAGGACCCAATTCTGTTATTTAGAGTGAGGTAACAGAGGTACGCTGAACTTGTGGAGAGGGCACGGGCTCAGGGGTGTCACTCCTAATGCAACTTGCGTCAAGTTACAGTGTGTAGTGACATGGGACAGCATTTTTCCAGGGGAATTATGCACTTATACTGCACACAATGCGAAGCCTCATCTCTACGTCGGGGAACTGGCTTAATGTTAGATTATTTACATGACTGCAGTCCCCACCTGATTCCTGTCATTGATAAGCGCGTCCTGTGCAAAAGGTATCCCCCCACGTGCAGGGCACAGAGACCCCATCCACAACTTGGTGTAGTCGTCAGGATATGCCTACCTCATGCACCTGAGGACCACCACTAAACAAACCATGACTGTAATTGCACATAGTTAGTTAGCTTGTTCTTGTTAAGGTTTGCCTAGAGACCTGGAACGTGACTGCCATGCTGTGCTTTGGATTGGCCCCCATGTCAGGCACTGTCGCCAGACTGGCTTGGATTCTGATAAGGGGCATATATAACAACCGAAACCCAAAAGCCTGGTCTAGCGCACTGTCGGGTGTGAGACCATGACGAGTTCTGGGTAATCTGCCCAAGCTGCCGGAGACAGATAAGGAGCTTTGCCCCATGAATGAAATGCCACAGCTGTGGAACTTTACATTTTCAGCAGATGGAGGGGTCAGAGGAACCTTCTGATCTCTGAGAAAATGGACTGCCTATACCATGGGTCAGGGATAGGCAACCTGGGGCCCTCCAGCTGTTGCAGAACTACAAGTCCCATCATGCCTCTGGCAGTAATTGTAACTGCCAGCCTTGCAATGCCTCATGGGAAATGTAGTTCCACAACAGCTGGAGAGCCCCAGGTTGCCTACCTCTGCCATAGGTAATCCCTGCCACTCCAAATTCATCTTCTGCCTCCAATGACTCAAGTCCACCTGCATTAGAGTGCACCGTCACCTGTCATGATGCATCTGGGATGGCCCCTCCTAAAAGCCGGGGTTGAGATGCCGGCCAAACCACCTACTAAAGGAAATGATTTGTCCGGGATGATTTGTGACCACCTGCTCTCAGGACTCACACCCACAGTATCAGGGATGCTCACCAAGGAACTCCTGTTCACTACCAGTTTCATGGACCCACCTGTCCTGCAGAGCCTCAGTCCCTACTTCCATGCACTTCATCTGTGGCCTCTTTCTCAGGAGGACAGGAGCTGCCTCTCTTTAAACACTATCTTTGGAATTTGTGGATTTTAACATTGTCCAATATGGGACACTTTATTAAAACTTTATTTGTTATTTATTTTGTTTGTGCATTTGCTGAATTCTTCGTTTAAAGTGGACTGATAGCATTTTGCAGCGCTGAATCTTCTCATTGAATCATACGCTTTAATATGTCCTAGTGAAGAGGCCTAAGAGAACTACGCAGCAACATTTCTAGACAAAGACCCCTTTTGATTGGATAAAGACGCCATCCATCACTTTAAAGCAGCAACTGGGAAACTTTGGAGGTAGCAGGTGTAGGAACAAGCCATGAAAAGGTCCTATCTGCTCGTCAATGGGTCTACTGACCATGGAACTCATCTCATCCATTGTTTAACCCCGACTATGGGGAAAAACAAAAACAATGTTCCCCACCCACTCTTTGCCATTTAGTTTTTTTTTTTTTTAGGGAAAAATCAGGATGTGAGCAGCTGCTTTGTGCAAAGAAACAAAAAGCAAATAATAGATTTAAGAGACTGTCACAGCTGCTCAGGTACTAGGCTCTGCACAGTCAAGTACCCTCCTAAGAAGAGCACTTCTAGAAAAGACCATAAGAAGAAAGGCAGGGACAGATACATATTGTCAGCTTATGCAGCTTGTTAGAGGTGCTGACCCGCTTCTGAACACTCATTACCGCTGCCTCCCTCTCCAGCTGTAAAGCTTCCAATTTGAAGTGAAGAGCCTAACGCCCGTCACCCATTAGATCAGCTCCGGATTTCTCGAATCCTTCCTGACCGACGCAGATAACTGCGAGCGGGGACGCCGTAACAAAAACCTTCCCGCGGATGGATGCAATCTTTCGCCACACTATTTTTTTTTCAGTTCTGCTTATAATTACTTATGCAAACAATTGCTCTGAACTGATAATGGAATTTAGCATTTGGCTAAAGCCCCGGAGAGTAAATGTTTTTTTGAAGCCGAGTATTCCGACACACAATAGACAAGACTGCTTTTTACTTTTCAAGATATTCTAATCAAGTGTTACCACCGGAGGAGGGGGGGATTTGCAAACAGTCTGTAGCTGGTTAAATATCACCCTTACAGGTAATTTGGAAATAGTTGCTACATAAAATGACTGTCCATGGAATTTAACTAAGCTGTATTAGTGAAATGGAGTCAGCAGCCCAAAGCAGAAAGTGGTTGTAAACCCTCAGGGCCAATTCACAGTAGTCCGGTGATCGGTATTTTTCCACACTGGAATAAAACCAGTCACCGATAGGACACACAGAAAACAATTGTTCTATAATGGGGAGGGGGATATACTAAAACCGGTGCACACGGAATCTGGTGCAGCTGTGTATATTAACTAGACATGTGCAAAAAAAAATTTTTTTTTTCCCATTTCATTCAAGTTTTTTTTTTCCGTTTATCCAATTATTCGTTATGATTGGCATGCGTTGGGAAAAAAGGGTATTAAGTACCACAGCGCTGACAGCCTGAATAAATAAAATAAAGTGCGACTGTAGTGCATACAAATTTAAGTGCAAAATGTATCCCCCCCAAAAAAAAAATATCAAGCATGTAGCCAGTGACAGCTTAAAAAACACATGCAAATATGTATAAACATCTAGTTGGAAGGTTACTTTCACAGGTGCTGCAGTGCTAGAAATAGTGCAAATCAATATTAACCGCTTCCCGACCGCTGCAAGACGATATAAGTCGGTAGAATGGCACAGGTGGGCAAAAGGGCGTACAGGCACGTCCCCTTTAAGAAGCGGTGCTGCAGGGGCGTGCCCGCCGCGTTCTCCGTGACCGAGGCAACGGGTGCCGCGGACTTGATGTCCGCCAGGTGCCCGCGATCGTGTTACGGAGAGGTAGAACGGGGAGATGCCTTTGTAACCAAGGCATTTCTCCCTTCTGCCTCGTGACATGACAGAGATCACTGTGTTGAAGCCCACGCCCCCCACAGTTAGACTCACTCCCTAGGGTACACTTTACCCCTTCATCGCCCCCTAGTGGTTAACCACTTCAACCCCAGAAGGATTTACCCCCTTCCTGACCAGAGCACTTTTTGTGTTTCGGGAAATGCGTCGCTTTAACTGACAATTGTGCGGTCGTGCGACGTGGCTCCCAAACAAAATTGACGTTCTTTTTTCCCCACAAATAGAGCTTTCTTTTGGTGGTATTTGATCACCTCTGCAGTTTTTATTTTTTGCGCTTTAAACAAAAAAAGAGCGACAATTTTGAAAAAAAAACACATTATTTTTTACTTTTTGCTATAATAAATATCCCCCAAAAAATATATAAAAAAAATATATATTTTTCCTCAGTTTAGGCCAATACGTATTCTTCTACATATTTTGGGTAAAAAAAAAAAAATCGCAATAAGCAATTATTGATTGGTTTGCCCAAAAGTTATAGTGGTTACAAAATAGGGGATAGTTTTATGGCATTTTTATTAATATTTATTTTTTTTACTAGTAATGGCGGCGATCAGCGATTTTTATCGTGACTGCGGCATTATGGCAGACACATCGGACATTTCTGACACATTTTTGGGACCATTGTCATTTATACAGCAATCAGTGCTATACAAATGCACTGATTCCTGTGTAAATGACACTGGCAGTGAAGGGGTTAACCACTAGAGGGCTAGGGAGGGGTTAAGTGTGTCCTGGGGAGTGTTTCTAACTGTGGGGGGTGTGTGGCTTTGTGTGGCACGTCACTGATCTCTGCTCCCGATGACAGGGAGCAGAGATCGGTGAAACTGTCCCTAGGCAGAACGGGGAGATGCTTGTTTACATTAGCATCTCCTTGTTCTTCCTCTCCGTGAGACGATTGCAGGCCCGCAGGCCGGTCGGCAAGTGGTTCACCCCTTCACTGCCAGTGTCATTTACACAGTAATCAGTGCATTTTTATAGCACTGATCGCTGTATAAAGGACAATGGTCCCAAAATAGTGTCAAAAGTGTCTGATGTGTCCGCCGTAATGTCTCAGTCACGATAAAAACCACAGAAAACTAGAAAGTTAAAAAAAAAAAAAAAAAACGTGCACATAAACATATAGCAGTTCTCAGTTGATAAGTTCTTTCCCAAGTTCCTTTCAAAAGTGCTGCTGTGCTAAAGAAACATATGATGCTGTAAACAGGTACATACAGGATACACCCCCCCCCCTATGGTTGACTTCACCAGATCCAATGGACCCCCAAGCAGTACTGCATTGTGGGTCAGGTAGGCTTAGTATGGTGAGCGGGGTGATGAAAACACCAACTCCTGGGTGCGATCCTTCCTGGGGTGTTTTCAGGCACAAACATATGGAGAAAGCCCGCATAGTAAAGTACATCTTGTTTAATTGATTAAAATCAATCTTTACAAAGTTCCATTTATAAAATCAATCTTTACAAGGTTCCAATCATAAAATCAATCTTTACAAGGTTCCAAGGTGAAGGGCAAATGGATGAAAATCAATTACTAGTCCATTAATCAATAGGTTCTCTCACAACCTAACTGCAATTGAATGGGCATCGGACGTGATGTCACCGCGGTGCCGCAAGCTGCGTCTGACGCTGAGTTTCTCCCTTCCCACAGGGTGTTATCAAAGAGGGCATTCATTACTTTGGATCATTCGTAACTTTGGAATGCGTTCATATTTGTTCCGTTTACTAACAGTTAGGCAAATTTGAAAGAAATCTACAATACCTATAATTTAATAGTTTATAATTTATTATAGTTTTTATTATTATTATGATTAATCATAAAAACCTATAATAATAGTTAATAATTTAATTATAATAGAAAATACGAAAAACGAAATTATCCGAATGTAATCGATTAGTTAAACTCGTAGGTTGTTTTTTTTATTTTGGATTTTCAAATTTTCGCATTTTTGGATTTCCGTGCTTTTGGATTTTTGTTCTTTCGGAAAATTAATTTTCATATGCATTTGTCAAAAGAGTCTTTCGTTCATTCGGATGCTTCCGAACGAACATGTCGAATTTCATCCAAAAAACGAATTCGGAACAAAACGAACTGCACATGTCTAATATTAACCAATCAGCTTCTAACTTCAGCTTGTTCAAATAAAGCCCTCTACACAGGGACAGAAGGCCGGGCGACATCGCTACATTCGGCCCATGAGTATGGCAGCCTGTCCAACAGAAGCCAGCCATTTTGCCATCTTCGGTCGGACAAGCATGCTGGAAAACCAGCAGGCGACCAGCTCCCGATCAGCGCTGTCCAGAGTGTTCTGGCGGGGAGGGGGGTGTTCCCCTGTCAGAACACAAGAGCTCAGTGGGGGAGATCACTGTACCAATGTCGGATCATTAGTACAGTGGCTCTTCTAGGGAAGACAGTTTTTTTTTTTCATTCAACCCACTTTGTTGAACAGAAAATAACTCAGTACCAGGCTTGAGTTTTGACAATAAAACCTAGAAGCTGATTGGTTACTATGTTGCACCAGTTTTAGTAAATCTCCCCCTAAGGCCCCATTCACACCTGAGCGTAGCATTTTCAGACAGAAAGTGGCTTGATTTTACCGCAATTTGCCACATTTTTGTACAGGTCAAAAGGTCACCAATGTAAAAAGCAGAAAAACGCCCAAATCTGCCTAAAAAAAAAGTTACAGAACTTGTTTGAGCTTCAGGCGTTTTGGAGTGGAGATGTGAACCATCTCCATAGAGAATAATTGATTTTTCCCCTCCAGCGTTCAGGCTTCAAACTACAAAACGCTCAGGTGTGAATGGGGCCTCAGTGTCCTATTCACACTGCATGGCAGCCCATAGCTGTACCGCAGTGATATACAATAAAATTCAGACATACTGCATTTTATCACAGTGCACTGAACAAAGTAGCACTGCTGAAAGAAACAAGGAGAGAGGCGCCTCTATGTGTAAGATTAAAAACAATTTAATAGCACATAAGATTGGCAACTCACATGTGTGAAATATAAAACAGGCACATCAATGAGTAAAGTCCCAAAAAAGGAGGGGGGGGGGGGGCAATTGGAAGACTGTCAACTCCTTCAGTCCCATCGCTGTGTTCACTGCTTGTCCCCGCTGAATAGGAAGCCAGCTGTGCAGTGGAGAGGATCAGAGCGAGGCTTGAGGCGTGGATGGTGAGGTGGCGTGGAAGGATGACGTCCCCGGAACTACAGTGGCATTAATGAAGTGTCACTTTTGTGCAATAAAGTTCATTGAAAAAAAACAAAGGGAGCTATGTGATGCTCTGAATCGTGTACCACACTGCCCCCTACCGCTGGCTCACTGCTTTCCAAATTTACCCATCATAGTCAATAGGATCATACTAAAACTACATACCAAATGCTTGTCGCGTGGTTGAGGAATGGTATTTTAATATAAAATCCCCCTTGAAAAATACATGCGTTCAGAAGGTGCCAGTATCACATCTTGAACACCTGCAAACTGACACTCAAGCTGCCTCTAAAAATGCAATCTACCACAGAATGCTTTTCAATGGGGAAGTACAGCCTGCTGCCAGTATAAAAGAGGCCTTATGCCCTGTGCACACGAGCGGAATATCCGACAATATCCTTCATACCTCCGTCTAGGGGAAGACACCTCCCGGGCCCCAACTGTAGCCTTCTCGAATGCGGGTCCCACCGGGGCTCCAGGGTTATTAGGTGAACTTTCTATCGAGTGTAACCATCAGAGTGCAGAAAAAACATAAGCTAGATGAAATCATAACAACAGATTACAAAGGACGTGTTGCACCTCGGAGTTGGTCACCATTTGTTGGCCATATAAACCATAGAGGGGGAGAGAGGGGTATAGGATACTCAACTGCAGGCAGGGTTTATGAGAAGTCATGATCAGGTATGCACATCACTATTAACAGGCCTCCTCAGTTTCAGTGAGGGCTCCGCTAACTCTAAAACCCCTTTCACACCGATCCGCCTATAGCGTCGGCGGTAAAACTCCGCTATTTTTAGCAGCGTTTTACCGTCGGATATGCTTCGCATTTCGGCTGCTAGCGGGGCACTTTTACCCCCCGCTGGTAGCTGAGAAAGGGTTAAAACCCCCGGCAAAATGCTGCAATAGCGGCGTTTTGCCAGCAGTATTACAGCGCTGCCCCATTGATTTCAATGGGGAGCAGCGCTGGAGGAGCGGTGGAGAAGCGGTGAGTTCACCGCTCCTTCACCGCTCCAAAGAAGCTGCTGGCAGGACTTTTTGTGATGCCCTGCCAGCGCACCGCTGCAGTGTGAAAACCCTCGGGCTTTCACACTGCAGACAATGAAGCAGCAGTTTGAGGGCGGATTGCACGCGCTATTTCTAACGCTATAGCGCCTGGAATACGCCCTCGGTGTGAAAGGGGTCTAACAGCGCAACATCCAGGCTAGATGGCACAGGGTCTGGGTCGGTAGTATATTTCCACCACTGTGCCCAGATACTGTTAAAACGTTCGCTCTTGTCCCTGCACTTCGCCACCCACTCCTCCGCTTCTCTAATTTCGTCCACCTTCTTAAGTCACTCTGTTATATTTGAATTTGAATCTGTGGGCGTTTCCAATAGAGAGGTATAAGCCTTTTAGCAGCGTTTAAGAGATGAGGAAGTATGCTTTTCTTGTAGTGGCTCAGAGGAAGGGCCGGGAGGTGCAGGAGGAAGTGAGATGGGGAAAACGGGATTTCGATCTGCAGGGCATCTTTTATATAGGCGCGGACTTCTAGCCAGAATGGGCTATCCACTGGGCAGTCCCACCAAATATGGAGGAGTGTGCCTTTCTGGCTACAGCCAAGCCAACAGCGGTCTGTGGCTGAGGGGTAGATACGTGATGGAGCCGCAGGTAATCGGTACCAACGGGTCAGAAGTTTGTAGTTAGTTTCCTGTGTCTTGGAATCAATGGAGCTGGAGTGTGCGAGTCTATACATGTGCGACCTTTGTTGAGCTGAGAACTCAACTTCCATATTGTGCTCCCATTCCCGTATAAAGGCCGGTTTGGTGACAGCAGAGGCGGTCATGCCCCTTCTGACTGAACTGGCTGCCGTAAACATGGGCCGAATGTTGGCAGGTTTCTATTGAACCAGTTGATACTACCTAAAATTTGTCCCGCGTGTACGGGGCTTAAGGCGCTGAAGCCAACAGGACATAGAGAATCCACAGCGGTTCTGCACAGCAGCTTGGAGGCCTTCCTGAAAAGCACCAAGACACATTGCATTGCAAGTATACAAATCTAGCTCTGCATTAAAGCCTTCCAAATGCACCCAATGACGAAACACCATCGGTCACAATGAGGTTAAGGGCTCGTTTCTAACATACAATTTAAAATGCGTTTTTTTATGTGCTTGGTGTTAGAATCCAATTCAATTAAATAAACTGCAAAATGCAGCTACCAGGCAATCCAACGGATCAAATAAAAGAAATCCTGTGATTATAGACTCAATTTACGGCTCAGGCAGCGTGCAGCCGGGAGAATTAAACGTGAGAATGAGGACACGGCTTCTGCAGTGCAAAATAAAAACCTGTCCTTAGAACGTCTTCAGAAAATTTTTGGACATTATCCAGCAGCCGAAACGTTTCACAGAACTTTCTATACCGGAGTTTACAGAGCTTGGTCAGAACTTCCATTACAGCAGCCAACATTCTTTAAAATAAGCAGACACAAACTCGGGCAATTCCAGCTAAGCATACGATGGGAGAAAAGTACACAAAAATGAGGTTACCAAAGTTTTATTTCAGGTGTATCAAAACTAAAGTTTTACTGTTTGTTTACTTTAGGCTCATTTGACACGGGCTATCCAATCACGTCCGCCTGTCATTTTTTCAGGCAGGCCTGATTGGACCTAGAGTCTCCTCTATAGAGCAGCGGATGTCAGCTGACACATGTCCACTGATATCTTCCGCTATCCGATCTGATACTGCCCTCAAAATCCAGACAGATGGTGGTCCTATTTTCCATCCGTCTTGTGGATTGGATGAAAATGGACTGGCCAGTGGCGGTGCGTCCTTAAGGGCGCACGGGCGCCGCCCCCTCTCTCCTGCCACCCCCTCTAGCACCAATAGATAGATTCATGCATTGCATGAATCTATCTATGGCCGCCGCTACCACCCCCTATTCAGGCGCCCGGACCCTTTTTGGGTGCCAGGTGCCTGAATTACAGCGGCGGGGGGGGGGGGGGTGTTTTTGAAGCACCTGATTAGAGTCATAGGCTCTAATAGGTGTAAAAAAAGGTGACCTGCGAGCGTCATGCTGGGTGCTCACAGGTCACTGAATATTCGCTTTCCTAACACTAAACCATCTCTCCGCCAATCAGGTGCTCGTATCTGTTACCCGTCACCCGATTGGCTGAAATGACAGGCGTCCAATCATAGCAGAGGATGGGAAGAGAGGACAGGAGAAGATATCGAGGAGCATCGAGGCGCTGTCCCGCCGAGACAGGGTCAGTGCAGATGGCGGGCGGGGGGCACACTGGTAGCATTTGTAGCAATTTCTAAATGATTTTATAACTATAGCTATTTTATTTTTCTACAGTATCACTTCCCTGGTTCTGATAACAGAGAATACCAGCAGAGACCATCTACAGAAATTCCAAGAGACATTGTAATGGTATTATGCTCGGAAGGCCAGCCTTTTCAACCAGGGTGACTTGAGGTTTCTTCAGGAGTGCCTTGGCAAAATGCCTAAAAATTGCCCAAAAATGTATACAAGCCAGCAGGTGGATCAAGCCTGCCTTTTAGTCACACAAAGCCACCGATTTTTATTGTGCACCATTACAACCTTCCAGCCACTAGAGTCCTAACAACCAATGATGTCATCAGTGTTGATAAGAAGGGTGTTGATCTCCTGCACAGCATCCTTGTTTGACCTTCCCCTGCCCCTCTCCATCAGCACTGGGGTCACATTAGCTGAGTAAGGGAGAGAAAATGAGGGAGAAGAGAAACATTGGCATACTAGTCAGTACTAGTGTGCAAAAGTGTATTTGCTTTGAAAAATCACCTCTAATGTTGGGTGTCCTACGTGTGTAGATGCTGCCGCATTATGTAAAACTGTCAGAATAGTTTGTTACATTTTAGAATGGGGTGCCTTGAGACTGACCACAATTTTAAAGAGAGTGTCCTTAACCACATCAATACTGGGCACTTTTAATGACAATTGCGCGGTCATACTACACTGTACCGAAATTACATTTTTATCATTTTGTTCGCACAAATAGAGCTTTCTTTTGGTGGTATTTATTCACGACTCCGTTTTTTATTTTTTGCAATATAAGCGAAAAAAGAGCGGAAATTTGGAAAAAAAACAATATTTTCTTTATTCTATTTAAAAGAAATCCAATAAAATCTAATTGTGTCATAAATTTAAGCCAAAATGTATTCCGCTACACGTTTTTGGTAAAAAAAAATCCTGTTAAGTGTATAATAATTGGTTTGTGTGATCACGGACAGATGTACACAAATGATCATTGGGATATGTGATTTTACTGTTATATATGTGGGGGACATGTGTTTTGGGGATCATTAATATGTGGGGACATGTGTTTTGGGGACATTGTGTGTTGACTGTGTGTTTTACATGTGTGGTGTGTTGTGTGTTTACACTAGAATGGAGATCAGTGAATAAAAAGCTGTAAAAAACAGCTAATACTCATTGATCACCAGCCGGCTGCAGAGATCCGCTCTCCTTTCCTCAGCGACCACTTCCGTGTGAGGAGAGGAGAGCCGATCGCCTAGCAACCGGCTGTTTGTTTACATCCCATGACGGCCGTGACTGGACACGGCTGTCATGTGATCAGGAGGGCCAATCACAGAGCCCGCCTGCCGATCTAAGATGCGCCGTGTCCGGGTGACACGAGCGCATCGGGATCACGCCGCTGCGTGGGAACGCGCGTGCGTGATCCCACTCCTTCTGAGGGACGTTCCTGAACGTCCACTCAGAAGGAGAGATAGCCCACCTGTCCATTTATGTGCAGTGGCCGGATGGGAAGTGGTTAAAGTAATTGCAAAGGCTTTTTTTTTTTTTTAAATAAAAACATGTTATACTTACCTCCTCTGTGCAGTTGGTTGCAGCCCTGATCCTCCTCTTCTTGGGTCCCTCTTTGCTGCTCCTAGTCCCTCCCTCCTTTGAGTGCCCCTCTACAGGAGTCACCCAAGCTGAGTCAGAGCTCCGTTCAGACACAGAGCCCCGACCTGGCCCAAGCCCCCTCTTTCCCCTGATTGGCTGACTGACTTTGATTGACAGCCGCGGGAGCCAATAGTGCCATTGCTCTGTCTCAGCCAATCAGGAGGAGTGTACTGGATGGCTGAGGGGATTGTGGATATTGCTGGGGAGAGAAGGAGCTCAATTAGGTAATTGGGGGGTGCTGGGGGGGGGGGGGGGCTGCTACACACAGAAGGTTTTTTATCTTAATGCATAGAATGCATTAAGATAAAAAACCTTCTGCCTTTACAACCACTTTAATTTCAAAGGGTGTCTTGTCTGAAATAAGGTTGAGAAACACTGCTGTAGGCATTCTATCCCATCTTCTCCCTAGATGTCAGTAAGTCCTAAAGATAGTAGAAAGGAAAAAAATGCAAAGCATTTACCACCCCACTAATGGAAGACATTAAGACTTGAAACATCTCTTGGTTTGCAGAAGAGTACAGGTAGGAGTGTGTAATCACAGTCCTCGTCACCACGACCAAAGGCACTGTTTGTAATTCAGATGCTTAGTTCAAGTCTCAGGACTGTAGAAATGGTCGCCTTGATGGGGAAAAAGAAAACGCGCTCCTGCTTTGCTTTTGGGAATGTGTAATTTTTTTTTTTTCAGCTGCTGACTCAAAGGAAAACTCTTTAAATATGTCACCGAGGTTGTTTGATCCACTTTACAAAGAAAACAGGATGAAAATCCCCTCTACACAGGGCCCTGGAGACGACTGTCACAAGACTGACTACAAAGCATTTCCAGCCCAGCGCTAAAGACCTTCACCTAAATGCAGCAGGGAAATCCCAGGTTCATTTCAAAAGGTATGAGCAAAGAACAGAGACCAACCATCTCAGCACATGAAAAGGGTATTTGTGAAATGCATACAGTATAACAAGACTCATAAACAATTCAATAATCTGGCAGATTAAACTATTCTAAAATGGGCTGAGAGTCAAAGTAGTATCAATTACCCACTATAATTCCTAAACTCAAAGTGTTGTAATATTCAAATCTGACATTGATAAAGTCAGGAGCTACCCAACCTCCTGCAGCTCCCTATTGGCCTATCACTATAACTTACACCTTCCCATTGGCCTGTCGCTACACCATTCAAATCTGAGATGACTTAATAAATGAAAGCGCTCGCCCATCTCCTGCACCTATTGGCCTATCACCATAATATGCACCTTCACATTGACCTATGGCAGTGATGGCAAACCTTGGCACCCCAGATGTTTTGGAACTACATTTCACATGATGCTCATGCAATCTGCAGTGTAGTGGAGCATCATCGGAAATGTAGTTCCAAAACATCTGGGGTGCCAAGGTTTGCCATCACTGGCCTATGACTACACCATTCAAATCTGACATGACTTGATAAAGGCAAGAGATAACCCACCTCATGTACCTTCCTATCGGCCTATCACTATAACATGCACCTTTCTATTGGCCTATCACTACACCATTCAAATCTGACATGACTTGATAAAGGCAAGAGCTAGCCCACCTTCTGCAGCTTCCTATTGGCCTATCACTATAACATGCATCTTCCCATTGGTCTATTACTATAACATTCAAATCTGACATGGCTTCAAAAAAAGTCAAGAGCTAGCCCACCTCATGTATCTTCCTATTGGCCTATTACTATAACATGCACTTTTCCATTGGCCCATGACTACACCATTCAAATCTGATATGACTTGATAAAGTCAAGAGCTAGCCCACCTACTGCACCTTTCCATTGGCCCATTACTACACCATTTAAATCTGACATAACTTGATAAAGGCAAGAGCTAGCCCACCTTCTGCAGCTTCCTATTGGCCTATCACTAAGACATGCACCTTCCCATTGGCCTATTACTATAACATTCAGATCTGACATGACTTGAAAAAAGTCAAGAGCTAGCCCACCTACTGTACCATCCTATTGGACTATCACTATAACATGCACCTTTCCATTGGCCTATCACTACACCATTCAAATCTGACATGAATTGATAAAGGCAAGAGCTAGGCAAGCTCCTGCAGCTTCCTATTGGCCTATTGTTACAACATGTACCTTTCTATTGGCCTATCGCAACACCATTCAAATCTGACATGACTTGATAAAGTCAAGAGCTAGCCCACATTCTGCAGCTTCCTATTGGCCTATCACTAAGACATGCACCTTCCCATTGGCCTATTACTAGAACATTCAGATCTGACATGACTTGAAAACAGAAAGAGCTAGCCTACCTCATGTACCTTCCTATTGGCCTATCACTATAACATGCACCTTTCCATTGGCCCATCACTACACCATTCAAATATCATATGACTTGATAAAGGCAAGAGCTAGGCAAGCTCCTGCAGCTTCCCATTGGCCTATTGTTACAACATGCACCTTTCTATTGGCCTATCACAACACCATTCAAATCTGACATGACTTGATAAAGTCAAGAGCTAGCCCACCTTCTGCAGCTTCCTATTGGCCTATCACTAAGACATCCACCTTCCCATTGGCCTATTACTATAACATTCAGATCTGACATGACTTGAAAAATGTCAAGAGCTAGCCTACCTTCTGCACCTTCCCATTGACCTATCACCGCACCATTCAAATCTGACATGACTTGATAAAGGCAAGAGCCAGGCAAGCTCCTGCAGCTTCCTATTGGCCTATCACTATAACATGCACCTTTCCATTGGCCCTTTATCAAGTCATATCATATTTGAATGGTGTAGTAAAGGACCAATGGAAAGGTGCATGTTATAGTGATATGCCAATAGGAAGGTGCAGGAGGTTGGCTAGCTCTTGACTTTATCAAATCATATCAGATTTGAATGGTGTAGTGATGGTCCAATGGAAAGGTGCAGTAGGTGGGCTAGCTCTTGACTTTATCAAGTCATATCATATTTGAATGGTGTAGTAAAGTCAAGAGCTAGCCCACCTACTGCACCTTTCCATTGGCCCATCACTACACCATTCAAATCTGACATGACTTAAAGGCAAGAGCTAGCCCACCTCCTGCACCTTCCTATTGGCCTATTACTAGAACAGAAGAGCGGACAAAAGGCTAACAATCTCTGCACATGAAAAGGTATTTTATGAAATGCATACCATATAATGAGGCCCAGTATAACGGGGATCCTGAAGGTATGACACATGTCAACTTACATAGGTCCAAAATTTACTATGGTAATTCTGCAAAATAGTCCATACCTAAACTTCAGCTTTAATAGTTACATAGTAGTTACATAGTTAGTTAGGTTGAAAAAAGACACAAGTCCATCCAGTTCAACCACAAAAAAAAAAAAAAAAAATATATATATATATATATATATATATATATATATATATATATATATATATATATATATATATATATATATATACACATACATACACATATATCATACAATCCCATATACCCCATTCTATACCCACAGTTGATCCAGAGGAAGGCAAAAAAAACCCTAGCAGAGCATGCTCCAATTTGCTAAAGCAGGGGAAAAAATTCCTTCCTGATCCCCCGAGAGGCAATCGGATTTTCCCTGGATCAACTTTACCTAAAAATGTCAGTACCCAGTTATATTATGTACATTTAGGAAAGTATCCAGGCCTTTCTTAAAGCAATCTACTGAGTTGGCCAGAACCACCTCTGCAGGGAGTCTATTCCACATTTTCACAGCTCTTACTGTGAAGAAACCTTTCCGTATTTGGAATAACGTTTAATAACGTGTCTAACACTTTCCTACCCTCTCCAACACTAGGGGAAAAAATGCCTTTACGTTATATAAAATGTTTAGCTCTAAGGACAAGGATGCAGATCCCATACATCTTCAATAAACGTATTCATTTTCAAGGTCAGTGAGGTTTGTGTCAGATACAAGTTTTGCTTTTTTTCTAGCAGTTGTTACTCAATACTTTCCATTTATAATCCTTTTCCTTGAAGTGTGGGTAGCAGTGGACATAATGTGCTCCTATAAAGAGTTATTAAACACAATCTGACCAACTGTTAGGAGTCTGACATGCTTGATGTAAGAGAGACAACCATTCCATGTCTAAGAAGCATTTACAATATGCGGCACTGAAACTTGCCTGTTGTAACTAGCAGGTGCTACCAATGCTTTTCCCTGCACACTGTCATTAGCTGGACAAGTCTGACAGTAGCCTTGGGTCCTGTGCTGTGTACTGGGAACCAATCAGAGCTATCGCCATCAGCACCAATCATGCCGATCACAGTATATTTGGTTTCCTAAGAAAACATGTCCTACTGGCTATAGCTGAATGCTTCTCTTTTCCATCACAGCACTTACACATGCACTGCCAAGTAAGAAAATATAGATTCTATCATAACCATCATCAGTTATACATTTGTAAAAAAAAAAATATATGTATATACACACACACTATATTATCAAAAGTATTGGGACACCTGCCTTTACACGCACATGTATAGCAGTATGGCATCCCAGTCTTAGCCCGTAGGGTTCAATATTGAGTTGGCCCACCCTTTGCAGCTATAACAGCCTCAACTCTTCTGGGAAGGCTGTCCACAAGGTTTAGGAGTGTGTCTATGGGAATGTTTGACCATTCTTCCTCAAGAGCATTTGTGAGGCCAGGTGCCAATGTTGGACGAGATGGCTTGGGTCACAGTCTCCACTCTAATTCATCCCAAAGGTGTTCTATCTGGTTAAAGTGCAGGCCAGTCAAGTTCCTCCACCCCAAAGTCGCTCATCCATGTCTTTATGGACCTTGTTTTGTACACTGGTGAGCAGTCATGTTGGAACAGGAAGTAGCCATCCCCAAACTGTTCCCACAAAGTTGGGAGCATTAAATTGTCCAAAATGTCTTGGTATGCTGACGCCTTAAGAGATCCCTTCACTGGAACTAAGGGGCCGAGCCCAACCCCTGAAAAACAACCCCACACCATAACCCCCCTTGACCAAATTAAGGCCTGGCTCGCAGTCTCCACTCGAATTCATCCCAAAGGTGTTCAATCGGGTTGAGGCCAGTTAAGTTCCTCCACCCCAAAATCGCTCATCCGTGTTTTCAGGGACCTTGCATTGTGCACTGGTCCAAATCATTTGGTGAAGGGGGATTATGGTGTGGGATTGTTTTTCAGGGGCTGGGCTTGGCCCCTAAATTCCAGTGAAAAAAACTCTTAAGGTGTCAGCATACCAAGACATTTTGGACAATTTCAGTCTCCCAGCTTTGTGGGAACAGTTTTGGGATGGACCCTTCCTGTTCCAACATGACTGCACACCAGTGAACAAAGCAAGGTCCATAAAGACATGGATGACCGAGTTTGGGGTGGAGGAACTTGACTGGCCTGCACAGAGTCCTGACCTCAACCCGAGTTTCTCCCGCGCCCCCGCACCTCTGGCTACATGCAGTACTGCATAGACAAGCAGTGGCTGTGGAACGGATTATCTAAGTTTCCATTATATTATGGGGAAACTTGCTTTGATATACGAGTGCTTTGGATTACAAGCATTCTTCTGGAACGAATTATGCTCGTAATCCAAGGTATTGCTGTATATAATTATTTACTATACTTTACTATATTGTCAAAAGTATTGTGTCAAAAGTATTGGGATGCCTACCTTTACACACACATTAACTTTAATGGCATCTCAGTCTTAGTCCGAAGAGTTCAATAGAAAGAAGGCCTGGCTTGAAGTCTCCACTCTAATTCACCCCAAAACTGTTCTATCGGGTTGAGGTGAAGACTCTTTGCAGGTCAGTCAAGTTCCTCCACCCCAAACTTACTCATCCATGTCTTTATGGACCTTGCTTTGTGCACTGGTCCAAATCATTTGGTGGAGGGGGAATTATGGTGTGGGGTTGTTTTTCAGGGGTTGGGCTTGGCCTCTTAGTTCCAGTGAAGGGAACTCTTAAAGCGTCAGCATACCAAGACATTTTGGACAATTTAATGCTCCCAACTTTGTGGGAACAGTTTGGGGATGTTCCAACATTGCACAAAGCAAGGTCCATAAAGGGATAGATGAGCGAGTTTGGGGTGGAGGAACTTGACTGGCCTGCACCAAGTCTGGCCCTTAACACGACAGAACACCTTTGGAATGAATTAGAGTGGAGACTGCGAGCCAGGCCTTCATCATCCAACATCAGTGCCTGACCTCACAAATGCATTTCTGGAAGAATGGCCAAACATTCCCATAGACACTCCTAAACCTTGTGGACAGCCTTCCCAGAAGAGATTAAGCTGCTATAGCTGAAAAGGGTGAGGAAACGCAATTGAACTCTATGAGTACACACGGTCAGAAATTCCGATGGAAAATGTCCGATCGAACCATGTTGTCAGAAAATCCGACCGTGTGTGGGCTCCATCGGACTTTTTCCGTCTGAATATCCGACGGAAAAAATTGGAGATCCTGCTCAACAACAACAAAATCCAATCAGACTTTTTCCGATCGTGTGTAGAGAATTCCGACGGACAAAGTGCCACGCATGCTCAGATCAAATTACGAGACCAAAGCTATTGGCTACTAGCCTCTACGTAGTTCCGTCGTATGCAACTGAATCCGAATGATCGGATTTTCCGACAACTTTGTCCAACCGTGCGTATGCAACACCAGTGTCAGACAAAATCCGTCGGAAAAAATCTGATGGATTTTGTGGTCGGAATTTCCGACCGTGTGTATGGGGGCTAAGACTGGGATGCCATTAAAGTTCATGTAAAGGCATGATCGGATTTTCCGACAACTTTGTCCAACCGTGCATATGCAACACCAGTGTCAGACAAAATCCGTCGGAAAAAATCTGATGGATTTTGTGGTCGGAATTTCCGACCGTGTGTATGGGGGCTGAGACTGGGATGCCATTAAAGGCAGGTGTCCCAATACTTTTGACAACATAGTGTATGTATACATACGAATGCCCATAGCCTGACACCAGTTCTATATTTAGGGCTTGTTCACCCCAGGTATATTGGGACTGCATTTGCAGCTATTTCCAGCATAGCCCCAATGCATAGACAAGGCAAGCTGCCTTGTTTCTTTGGTATCTTTTCAAACCACAGCATTGATATGTTTCCCAGCGTACACCAACGGCTGTTCGCGGCCTGCTGGTGTGAATGAGGCCTTAGGTAAATGCTGTAATAACTCAAAATATATCCTCACTGTAAACACACAATACCTGCCCTTTAAGCTAGTCAGTTTCCTAATGACAAGCTGCCATCTTGTATCCTGGAGTTGCCTCGTTACAGTACGCCAACATTCACTCCTGGAAGGCAAGCAGACCGTCTGCACCGCTTATCATGTATTCTTCTGCTCCACTGTAATACCCATAGTGCGTTCTGCAATGTTTAACTTTTCTGATGTGCTCTAGTTAACATTCATATCTGCCTTCATACTTCTCGTCCCCGCCGCGTCCCTGTCTGTGTGCTCACGCGGTGCGTTGCGAGCATCTTGCTGGAGTGTGCCAGCGGGTCTAGTGGGATAAGTCGCTCCAGCAGACAATGAAGGAAAAGAAAATTATACAGGGAGTAGCTGCAGCAAATGAGCCAGAAAGAAATCATCTCTGGTAATTTTTGAGCTATGTTCTCACCGTCTCCCCAGCTTTTTATTTTCCGTCCTCCAGAGGCTCGGAATATTTTTGACTATTACCACTCATGTAGGCAACACAACAAGGTGACAGGTGATTCAGCAGCAGTTTTCCCTCTTGGGAATCTGTTTCTACTGTGCAACAGCTTTACCAATTTGTCAATGACACAAAACACATGGAAAAGCAGATGTCATTGTCTGGACGCCAGCAAACACCCGATTGTGTATTCAAGGTACGTTCTGCTGAATAAAATACAATATTTACTAAGATGGGTAAATTAGAAGCAATGGCTTCATGATGGCACTGAAACAAATTGCTATTCTAGAAACAAACCGGTCCCATGTTTTCTCTCCTCATAAGATAAGAAAAACATATTGCTGAAGACGAGATCGCTGAGATGTCATTTTCAAGAGCACCTGTCATGCAGCCTTTACATGGGATCTAGTAAATAAGAGCGTGCCAGCTCAAAAAGTTTTTGCCAAAAACGATCATATTTTTAATTCCTTTTGATAGAAAAAAAAAAGGCCAATATGTTTTGAGCATTTCAAAGGATCCCCCTTTCATTAGGGCTTAAGAAGAAAGGGGCTAACGTCTGGACAAGAGTTCTCATTTGTGCACACAACCAAAAATCGGTATCCATTCACTCATTTAGCAGGCTCCTAAGGGAATCCTCTGAGGGCCACATTGATTATTGTCCAGACCTTGGTCCATTCCTAAACCCCGATGAAAAATGAATTGGTCTTCTGTACCAAATGAAGCAAAAAACATATCAGTTTTGATTCGGACAAATCTTTTTTGAGTTTGCACTCATCATTCCTTTACTACATTATTACAAGAACCTAGATAGGGCTCCAGTATTTTAGAGATCAGACTGGAAAATCATTTTCACAACAACTATCTATCCAACCAGGTTCTCACCCCTGGTCCCACCCCCAGTGTGTGTCTGCCACTGATCCCCCCCCCCAGTGTCTGCCACTGATCCCCCCCCCAGTGTCTGCTACTGATCCCCCCCCCCCCAGTGTCTGCCACTGATCCCCTCTAGTGTCTGCCACTGATCCCCCTAGTGTCTGCCACTGATCCCCCCCCCAGTGTCCCCCCCCCCAGTGTCTGCTACTGATCCCCCCCAGTGTCTGCCACTGATCCCCCCTAGTGTCTGCCACTGACCCCCTCTAGTTTCTGCCACTGATCCCCCCTAGTGTCTGCCACTGATCCCCCCTAGTGTCTGCCACTGATCCCCCCTAGTGTCTGCCACTGATCCCACCCCCCCAGCATCTACCACTGATCCCCCCTAGTGTCTGCCACTGATCCCCCCTAGTGTCTGCCACTGATCCCACCCCCCCCAGCATCTACCACTGATCCCCCCCTAGTGTCTTGCACTGATCCCACTCCCCCCCCCAGCATCTACCACTGATCCCCCCTAGTGTCTTGCACTGATCCCCAGCATCTGCCACTATACCTCCCTCAGCATATGCCACTATACCCCCCAGCATATGCCACTATACCCCCCCAGCATCTGCCACTGATCCCACCTTAGTGTCTGCCACTATACCCCCCAGCATCTGCCACTATACCCCCCCAGCATCTACCACTGACCCCCCCCCCCTTGTGTCTGCCACCGATCCCCTCCAGCCTAGTGTCAGCCACTGTCCCCCCCCACCCACAGAATCTGCCACTATACCCCCTTAGCATCTACCACTGATCCCCCCTAGTGTCTGCCACTGATCCCACCCCCCCCCCCCGAATCTGCCACTATACCCCCCTAGCATCTACCACTGCCCCCCCTCCCCCAGCATCTGCCACTGATCCCATCCCAAACAAAGCATCAGGACAAAATGAATTGGTCTTCTGTAACAAATGAAGCAAAAAACATATCAGTTTTGATTCGGACAAATCTTTTTTGAGTTTGCACTCATCATTCCTTTACTACATTATTACAAGAACCTAGATAGGGCTCCAGTATTTTAGAGATCAGACTGGAAAATCATTTTCACAACAACTATCTATCCAACCAGGTTCTCACCCCTGGTCCCACCCCCCAGTGTGTGTCTGCCACTGATCCCCCCCCCCAGTGTCTGCCACTGATCCCCCCCCCCAGTGTCTGCTACTGATCCCCCCCCCCCCAGTGTCTGCCACTGATCCCCTCTAGTGTCTGCCACTGATCCCCCTAGTGTCTGCCACTGATCCCCCCCCCCCAGTGTCTGCTACTGATCCCCCCCAGTGTCTGCCACTGATCCCCCCTAGTGTCTGCCACTGACCCCCTCTAGTTTCTGCCACTGATCCCCCCTAGTGTCTGCCACTGATCCCCCCTAGTGTCTGCCACTGATCCCCCCTAGTGTCTGCCACTGATCCCCCCTAGTGTCTGCCACTGATCCCCCCCTAGTGTCTGCCACTGATCCCACCCCCCCAGCATCTGCCACTGATCCCCCCTAGTGTCTGCCACTGATCCCACCCCCCCCCAGCATCTACCACTGATCCCCCCCTAGTGTCTTGCACTGATCCCACTCCCCCCCAGCATCTACCACTGATCCCCCCCTAGTGTCTTGCACTGATCCCCAGCATCTGCCACTATACCTCCCTCAGCATATGCCACTATACCCCCCAGCATATGCCACTATACCCCCCCAGCATCTGCCACTGATCCCACCTTAGTGTCTGCCACCGATCCCCTCCAGCCTAGTGTCTGCCACTGTCCCCCCCCCACCCACAGAATCTGCCACTATACCCCCTTAGCATCTACCACTGATCCCCCCTAGTGTCTGCCACTGATCCCACCCCCCCCCCCGAATCTGCCACTATACCCCCCTAGCATCTACCACTGCCCCCCCTCCCCCAGCATCTGCCACTGATCCCATCCCAAACAAAGCATCAGGACAGATTGATTCCTCTATACGCCTCCCCGTCACTCCTTCTATCCAGCTTCTGTGCTCTCTCCTGCCCGCCCGCAGCACTGCCGGGGGATTTGTCGGGATGGAGAGCAGGGAAAGGGCTGGTATATATGTAATTTACAGGCCCCTTCCTTCTCTGAATGGGCAGAGTCAGTGATAGGTACTGATCACCGACTCCATTCATAACTGAGACATAGTAAACTATCATTACAATGCTTCAATTTGTGAAAGAAAGGGAAGATTCTGTGCAGCTCAGGCTGCAGAGATGGAGATTGAGGGCTATGGCCTTAATCTCCTTTCTCTGTCTCAAAGGTGGAACATCAAAGGTCTGTTTAGACCCCCGATGTCTCACCAAAGCCCCCCAAACGGGCTCCTAATTAAAAAAAAAAAAGCAACCGGGGGGAGGGGTTGCAGGACCGTGAGAAGTGGGCCCTGGCTGGGGGTCAGGGGGGCCCTTTACGATTTCTTGCACCGGGGCCCTGAAGCTTCTAGTTATGCCTCTGGGCACTAACAAGGATCAAAGAAAGTTTAAAAAAAAATGCATATTAATTCAGACTTTCTGATGACACAGTAAACACATTCACTTTGTAATTATAATCAACATCTTAACTACTTTAACCTTTACATTTGTTCTTGAAACACAGAGGGATGTCACAGTGTCAGCCCTGATGAAAGACCTGACAGGCCAAGCTGTTCAAACCTCTGAAATTTCAGACAGCTCTGAGTACAATAACTTTAATAACAGATCCTGACATGGCAGGTTACTAAAAACTGCAACCCTCTCCCAAAAAAAACTTAAAACATCCAAAAAAATGAAAGCAAACTATTTTCTTTCTTTAGTGGAATTTGTAGCAAAACTCTGCATTGAGCACATATTATAGTTACCATATTTACGCTAAGGCAGAACTTAGATGCACTCTTTGCTAGGAGATATTAAATGGGATAAAATCCTAGGAACAAAGAACACAGAGGGAAAAATGGGAGTGATTTAAGAGCACACTAAATAAATGTATCTGACTGACAGAGTATTGCGAGTACCTGAGTATTGTGTGTACTGTGAGTACCTGAGTATTGTGAGTACCTGAGTGTTCTGTGTACTGTGAGTACCTGAGTATTGTGTGCACTGTGAGTACCTGAGTATTGTGTGTACCTGAGTGTTCTGTGTACTGTGAGTACCTGAGTATTGTGTGCACTGTGTGTACCTGAGTATTGTAAGTACCTGTGCATCACGAGTACCTATGCAGTGTGTGTGTATTGTTAGCACCACATTATTGTGTGTTGTGAGTGCACGTGGACTGTGAGTGTCGGCATGAAAACAGTATTGGCATGGACCATAGGGTAAGTACCTGGATTAAAAACTTGCTACAGGGGTGAGTCCAAATGGTGGTGATAAATGGGGAGTACTCGGAATGACCTGGTGTGGAAAGTGGATTCCCCCAGGGTTCTGTCCTGGGACCAATCCCTTTTAACTTATTCATAGGCAATCTGGAGTACCTGAGTATTGTGTGTACTGTGAGTACCTGAGTATTGTGAGTACCTGAGTATTGTGTGTACCTGAGTATTTTAAGTACCTGAGTATTGTGTGTACCTGTGCATCACGAGTACCTTTGCATCACGAGTACCTGTGCAGTGTGTGTGTGTGTGTATTGTTAGCACCAGAGTATTATGTGTGTTGTGAGTGCACGTGGACTGTGAGTACCTGAGTATTGTGAGTACCTGAGTGTTGTGTGTACTGTGAGTACCTGAGTATTGTGTGTAGAGTGAATACCTGAGTATTGTGTGTATTGTGAGTACCTGAGTGTTGTGTGTACTGTGAGTACCTGAGTATTGTGAGTACCTGAGTGTTGTGTGTACTGTGAGTACCTGAGTATTGTGTGTACTGTTAGTACCTGAGTATTGTGTGTACCCGAGTATTTTAAGTACCTGTGTGACCTGTGACCATCTTGAGTACCTGTGCATCACGAGTACCTATGCAGTGTGTGTGTATTGTTAGCACCACAGTATTGTGTGTGTTTTGAGTGCACGTGGACCATAGGGTGAGTACCTGGATTAAAAACTTGCTACAGGGGTGAGTCCAAATGGTGGTGATAAATGGGGAGTACTCGGAATGACCTAGTGTGGAAAGTGGGTTCCCCCAGGGTTCTGTCCTGGGACCAATCCTTTTTAATATATTCATAGACAATCTGGAGGATGTGATAAACAGCTCAATCTCAGTATTTGCGGACGATTCAGACTTAAGCAGGTCAATAACTTCTACTCAGGATGTGGAAACTGTACAAGAAGACCTAAACAAATGAATGGGGTGTGCAACTACATGGAAAATGAGGTTTAATGTTGAAAAATACATTGTAAAGTAATGCATTTTGTGCCAAAAATGTGAATGCAATTTACTCACTGGGGGGGGGGGGGGGGACCTAATGGCATGCAATGCCAAGCTGCTGCAAACAAAACTGATTTTAGGATGCATTAAAAAGGGGATTCACTCCAGAGATAAAACGATAATTCTCCCACTCTACAAGACTCTGGTCCGGCCGCACCTAGAGTATGCTGTCCAGTTCTGGGCACCAGTCCTCAGGAGGGATGTGCTGTAACTGGAGAGAGTCCAGAGAAGGGCCACAAAGCTAATTAGGGGACTGGGGGATCTCAGCTATGGGGAAAGACTACAAGCACTGAACTTATTCTCTCTGGAGAGAATACGCTTGAGAGGGGATATGATATTGATATACAAATACCGTACTGGTGACCCTAGCATAGGGAACAAACGTTTCAGAGAAAGACACATGACCGTTTACTAAAATTAGAAGAGAAGCGGTTTAACCTTAAACTTCATAGAGAGTTCTTTACTGTCAGAGTGGTAACTATGTGAAAATCTCTTCCACAAGCAGTGGTATCAGTGGGGAGTATTGATAATTAAAAAAAAAAAAAAAACTATTAGATGGGTACCTTAACGACCACAGAATACAGGGGTTTACATTGTACTATCAACATAAAAGCACACACCCAGGTTGAACTGGATGGACTTGTGTCTTTTTTTAACCTCACCTATGTAACCAAGTAAGATATACAGGGGGGGAAATACCGTATTTATCGGCGTATAACACGCACCGGCGTATAACACGCACCCCAAGTTTAGGAGGGCATTTTAAGGAAAAAACGTTTTAGAAGGGCAGTTTAGGGGAAAAAAAAAAAAAACTTACATTTAAGCGTCATTTGCACCTTGCCCAGCGTCATTTTCAGCTTGCCCAGTGTCATTGCAGCTTGCCCAGTGTCATTGCAGCCTTGCCCAGTGTCATTGTAGCTTGCCCAGCGTCATTTGCAGCCTTGCCCAGTGGCATTGCAGCTTGCCCAGCGTCATTGCAGCCTTGCCCAGCGTCATTGCAGCCTTGCCCAGTGTCATTGCAGCCTTGCCCAGCGTCATTTGCAGCCTTGCCCAGTGTCATTGTAGCTTGCCCAGTGTCATTGTAGCTTGCCAGCGTCATTTGCAGTCTTGTCCGGGTTTAAATTTCCTGGCGCCAAGACGCTCTGTCGCGTGCGCCGCCGAAAAAGACCGAAGCGGCCCGGGAAAAGGCCGAGCACAGGGAGGCGGGACTACGAGCGGAGCCGAACAGTCGGCTCAGTCTTTTCCGGAGACGCTTCGGGTTTTTTCGGCCGCGATTCAGTCTTTTTCGGCAGCGCTCGCTATTTTTCGGCGGCGCTTGCCATTTTTGTCACTTTTTTTGGGGGTATCGGCGTATAACACGCACCCGCGACTTTCCCCGGATTTTAAGGGGGAAAAAGTGCGTGTTATACGCCGATAAATACGGTAATTACTTGATCCCCTGCAGATTTTGTAAGTTTGCCCACTTGCAAAGAAATGAAGGGTCTAAAATGTTTATCATAGGTGTATTTTAAATGATAGAGACAGAATATAAACCAAAAATCCAGAAAAAACATGATACAAATGTTATTTTACTCACTGAACTGCGACTCAATTTATAAGTATTTAATCCCCTACCAACCAACAATAATTCTGCTCCCACAGACTGGCTACAGTAGGTGTTCATGTGGAACACAGATTAGTCCTGTCAATTTAAGGAGGTGCTCCTAACGACAACTCGTTATGTGTATAAAATATGCCTGTCCACAGAATCAATTTCTTCCATTTAACCACATGCCGACCGGCGCACGACGATATACGTCGACAGAATGGCACGTACAGGCAGGAGGGCGTATATATACGTCCCTCCTTTCGCCTGTCCGTGCCATCGGGGAGCGCGCCGGGAGCGGCGCGCTCCCGCGCCGGTCGGGACCCCCGTGAGTCCGGCCGCGGTCCCCGCGGACTCGATCGCCGCGGGGACTCCCGCGATCGTCTCACGGAGCGGCTGAACGGGGAGATGCCGAGATAAACAGCATCTCCCTGTTCTGCCTAGCAACTAGTGACGCCGATCTCTGCTCCCTGTGATTGGAGCAGAGATCAGCATTCACTAGCTGACAGCCACGCCCCCCCACAGTAAAAAAACACCCCTAGGCCTACTTAACCCCTACACTGCCACCTTGTGGTTAACCCCTAAACTGCTAGTGTCATTTATACAGAAATCAATGCATTTAAATGCATTAATTGCTGTAAAAATGACAATGGTCCCAAAAATGTGTCAAAAATGTCCGATGTGTCCGCCATAATGTCGCAGTCACAAAAAAAAATCGCAGATCTCCGCCATTAATAATAAAAAAAAAATTATTAATAAAAAATGCTATAAAACTATCCCCTATCTTGTAAACGCTATAACTTCTGCGCAAACCGATCAATAATCGCTTATTGCGATTTTTTTTACCAAAAATATGTAGAAGAATACGTATCGGCCTAAACTGAGGAAAAAAAAATGTTTTTTTTTATATATTTTTTGGGGATATTTATTATAGCAAAAAATAAAAAATAATGCATTTTTTTCAAAATTGTCGCTCTATTTTTGTTTATAGCGCAAAAAATAAAAACCGCAGGGGCGATCAAATACCACCAAAAGAAAGCTCTATTTGTGGGAAAAAAAGGACGTCAATTTTGTTTGGGAGCCACGTCGCACGACCGCGCAATTGTCAGTTAAAGCGACGCAGTGCCGAATCGCAAAAAGGGGCCTGGTCCTTTGGCTGCAAATTGGTCCGGTCTGAAAGTGGTTAAACCCACCATCACTGGCAAGGCCAAAAAGCACTCAAAGGACGTCAGGGACAATATTGTAGACCTGCACAAGGCTGAAATGGGCTACAAGACCATCAGCAAGAAGCTTGGTGAGAAGGAGACAACTGTTGGAGTTATTATTCACAAATGGAAGAAATGCAAAATAACCATCAATCGCCCTCGGTCTGGAGCTCCATGCAAGGTTTTGCCTCATGGGATAAGGATGATCATGAGAAAAGTGAGGGATCAGCCCATTACTACACGGGAGGAGCTTGTGAATCATCTCAGTTTGGACCACAGTCCCCAAACAAACCACTGGTAACACAAAACGCCACCACCAAGAATTGAAATCCTGCAGGACCCGCAAGGTCCCCTTCCTCAAGAAGTCACATGTACAGGCCCCTCTGAAGATTGCCAATGAACATCTAAATGATTCAGAGAAGGATTGGAAGAACGTGATGTGGTCAGATGAGACCAAAATTGAGCTCTTTGGCATTAATTTGACTCGCCATGTTTGAAGGCAGAAAAATGCTGACTATGACCCTAAGAACACCATTCCTACAGTCAAGCACGGTGGTGGAAACATTATGCTTTGGGACTGTTTCTCTGCTAAAAGGTACAGGCCGACTTTGCCGCACTAATGGGCTAATGGATGGGGCCATGTATTGTAAAACTTTGGATGAGAACCTTCTTCCCTCAGCCAGAACACTGAAGATGGGTCATGAATGGGTCTTCCAGCATGACAATCACCCAAGGCTAAAAAGGAGTGGCTCAAGAAGAAGCAAATTAAGGTCATGGAATGGCCTAGCCAGCCTCCAGACATTAATCCTATAGAAAATTTATGGAGGGAGATGAAACTTCGAGTTGCCAAGCGACAGCCAAGAAACCTTAAGGATTTGGAGAAGTTCTGTAAAGAAGAGTGGACCAAAATCCCTCCTGAGATGTGTGCAAACCTGGTCACTAACTACAAACAAGGGCTTCTCCACCAAGTACTAAGTCATGTTTTGCTTGGGGATCAAATACTTATTTTACTCACTGAACTGCAACTCAATTTATAACATTTGTATCATGTGTTTTTTTCTGGATTTTTGGTTTATATTCTGTCTCTATCATTTAAAATACACTTATGATAAAAATGATAGATTACATTTTTTTGCAAGTGGGCAAAAGTGATCAAATCATTAATTTTCCCCACTGTATATACTTTTTCCCCTTTTTTTATGTATGCAAACTCTGAAATTTCAAAGTAAAAATACATACGTGCCCACTTTCTAATTTTCTTCCTTTTTTTATTTTGCATTATCAATATTTCATATTATTGCATATATGCCGTTTTGCCTCATCTCTCTTCCTCAGCATTAGGTAATGAAGTTGGTGTTACCATCTAAGAGAAGTTATGAAATCATTCCCTTACAGAAAGTTCCCAGGCAGGAACTATTTTTATTTTTTGCCAGGAATATGGCAAGCAAGACTTTAATCCTTGGGGCCCCCACATGAGACATCGTTTATTTCTTGTGTCTGAGTTGCGCTTTCACCTATTTATTATAGCATATCTCCATATACTGTACCTATTTGTAAATTCACTCTTTATCTGTATTTCATTGTGATCAATTAGCTTTCATGATTACCAGCTACTGAGATAATTACAAAGAGAGAACGCTGGGGCCAAAGACAGTCTAATTATAGCAAGTAATGCTCTAGAACTTAAAAGGGTATTAAACCCCAAAACAGAAATGTGTTATATTGCATCTTACCGATCCCTAAGGCCCCTTTCACACATGCGGACCGTTCGTCCGTTTTTTCATACGTCCGTTTACGGATGAAAACGGACATTAATGCTTGTCTATGGGATAGCGGACGTTAGCGGATGATCATCTGCTAACGTCCGTTAACATCCGTCTCCGTTAAGGTCCACTTTTCTGAACGGAAGAAGACCCTATTTTGTCTTCCGTAAAAAAACGGAATGGACGAAAAACGGACGTTAGCGGACGATCCGTTCACATCCGATCCGCTGACATCCGTTTTTTCATCAAAAAATTCCCATAATTCATGAAAAACTTTAAAAAAATAAAAATAAAAAAACGGATAAAAACGGACATAAACGGATAAAAAAACCGACATAAACGGATAAAAAACTGATGAAAAACGGACGTAATCGGATGAAAAACGGACGTAAAACGGAAATGAAAATGGGTGAAAACCGATGTTTACTGACAACAACTGACGATAAAAAAACGTGACTGAACTGATCTAATGTACGGTCCGCATGTGTGAAAGGGGCCTAAAGGTGGTGGCTACATTTGTTTTGGTTTAGGCTTTCTTTCCTTCATTTTCACCTGGTGATTCGGACAATAAGGCCCCTTTCACACATGCGGACCGTACATTAGATCAGTTCAGTCACGTTTTTTTATCATCAGTTGTTGTCAGTAAACCAGTTTTCATCCATTTTCATTTCCGTTTTTCGTCCGTTTTTCATCAGTTTTTTTTATCCGTTTATGTCCGTTTTTTATACGTTTTAAAAAAAAAAATAAAAAAAAGTTTTCATGAATTATGGGAATTTTTTTGATGAAAAACGGATGTCAGCGGATCGGATGTGAACGGATCGTCCGCTAACGTCCGTTCCGTTTTTTTACGGAAGACAAAATAGGGTCTTCTTCCGTTCAGAAAAACGGACCTTAACGGAGGCGGATGTTAACGGACGTTAGCGGATGATCATCCGCTAACATCCGCTATCCCATAGACAAGCATTAATGTCTGTTTTCATCCGTAAACGGTCGTATGAAAAAACGGACGAACGGTCGCATGTGTGAAAGGGGCCTAAGTCTTATTTTTCAGCTTCCTTTAACGAAACAAGCTGTCCAGCAAAGTGGCAGTTAGAAAGTTGAGACAAACCATTTACCATTGACAGGGGTGCAACTTACACTGATCAGCCTTTATGTAAAACTTTTATCCCAAATATAAAAAAAAAAATGATGCTGTAATTGCTTAAAAAGTGTTAGCTTTGTTTTTGGTGTCTGAAAGTGGCTCTAAAGGCTCAAGTTTTTTTTTACCTTCAAAAACCTTCTCTGTGCAGCTGCCCCTCACAGCTAATGCTTTTCTAAGCCCCATTGCTATCCAGCAATGTGTACAAGATCCTCGGCTCTCCGGGGACTCTCCCTCCTCATTAGCTGAGGCAGCAATCACAGCCAGTGAGCCAATGAGGAGAGAGAGGGGACAGGGCCGAGGCACAGGCTCTGTAAATAAACAAGCAGAGCAGCGGCTACTTGGGTGCCCCCAGAAAATTCTGCTTGCTCTGGGGGCACTCAGCGGGGTGGAGGGGCCAGGAGCACCGTCAGGGGAACCTAGAAGAGGAGGACTGGGGCTGCTCTGTGCAAAGCTGCTGCACAGAGCAGGTAAGTACAGTATAACAAGTTTGTTATTTAAAGTGGCAGCTGCCCCCCAGACCCCCCCCCCTTTTCATAAATGAGCCCGATGTGATCCAGTGATGTGCATGAGCGCAGTGGATTCAGCTGCTGTCTCTCTCCCGATTAGACCAATTGATAGCAGCTGTCAATCAAATGCAGTGATGCGGGGGGCAGGGCCAAGTTCCACTGTCTGTGCCAATGGACGCAGTTGGGGGACCCCAGAAGAAGAGGATCAGGGCTGCCTTGTGCAAAATGATTGCACAGAGCAGGTCTAGGCATGTTTATTATTTTTTATGAAAAATAAAATGAGGGCTTACAATCCCTTAAAAAAATAAAATAAAAAAGCCTTTAACCGCTTCCCGACCACCTCACGCATATATACTGTGGCAGAAGGGCACATACAAGCAGAATCACGTACCTGTACGCTGCCCTTTAAGAGGCGGCGAGGGGAGCTCAGTGACGTGTCATACACAGCCATGCCCCCCAGTTATTAACATGCCCCTAGGACAAACTTAACCCCTACACTGCCACCTAGTGGTTAACCCCTACACTGCCAGTGTCATTTACACAGGAATCAGTGCATTTGTATAGCACTGATTGCTGTATAAATGACAATGGTCCCAAAAATGTGTCAAAAATGTTCGATGTGCCTGCCACAATGCCACAGTCACGATAAAAAAAAAAATCGCTGATCGCCGCCATTTAAAAAAAAAAAATTATTAATAAAAATGCCATAAAACTATCCCCTCTTTTGTAAATGCTATAACTTTTGCGCAAACCAATCAATAATCCCTCATGCAATTTTTTTACAAAAAATATGTAGAAGAATACATATCGGCCTAAACCGAGGAAAAAACATTTTTTTTATATATATTTGGGGGGATATTTATTATAGCAAAAAGTTAAAAATAATGTGCTTTTTTTTGTTTATAGCGCAAAAAATAAAAACCGCAGAGGTGATCAAATACCACCAAAAGAAAGCTCTTTGTGTGGGAAAAAAAGGACGTCAATTTTGTTTCGGAGCCACGTCGCACGACCGCGCAATTGTAAGTTAAAGCGACGCAGTGCCAAATCGCAAAAAGTGCTCTGGTCAGGAAGGGGTTAATTCTTCCGGGGCTGAAGTGGTTAATATCACATCAATGTCTCCAGGAGTTGAACCATCTCATTTTATGCAATCTGAGGTTACACAAATATGACTACTCAGAAAATGCAAGAAATATTTGCAGCAGAAGGTGGTACTACCAGATCAAGTATTGGCCTGAAAGGAGATATTATAAGCAGTTATAAGTGGGCCTGTGTACAGTACTACTCAGCACCACGGACAGGGAAAGATTGCAATACACTATTCAGCACCATGGGCAGGGAAAAACTGAAAAACTCTATTCAGCACCATGGACAGGGAAAAAAACTGCAATACACTATTCAGCACCATGGACAGGGAAAAAAACTGCAATACACTATTCAGCACCATGGACAGGGAAAAAAACTGCAATACGCTATTCAGCACCATGGACAGTTAAAGACTGCAATACACTACTCAGCACCATGGACAGGGAAAAACTGGAATACTCTATTGAGCACCATGGACAGCCACGGCTTTCATAATCCACCTTCCAGCGCAAAACACAGATACAGCCTTCATTATCCACCATTCAGCACCACGGACAATTACTGATTCATTCCCCTCTATGCAGCACCATAGACAGCAACAGCTTTCACAATACACCGTTTAGGAACATAGACAAAGATCTTTATTTTATGACATGGGTCACAAAAAGCAGAGGAGGTTGTTAAAAATAAATAGATGCCGACAATTGTAAATAATAAGCCCATTAAATTGATTGTAAACCTAGTTACACCACTTTTACCTACAGGTAAGCCTATAATAAGGCTTGCCTCTAGGAACTGGTAATATCTCCTAAACACGGTTTAGGAGATAGTTACCATATACACTTGCTCTGACGTCATCCACGCATGCGCACTAAAGGGGCACGATCGTGCTGTTTCGAAAGGGCCTGTGCCGTGGCTGGCGTCTTCTGGGCGCATGCACGGGAGTGTTGTCACACGACTCCAGCCGGTCACAGGGCCGGAGTCCGTGGCCCTGGAAGGAAGAGGGGTGAAGATGGATGAGACATTGCAGGCTTCGTTTGCAGGTAAGTGCAACGGAGACATTGCGGGCTTCATTTTCAGGTAAGTGCAACCTAAAGTAAAACCCATCTTTAAGATTCACAGAAAAGCTTCACTAGAGGGTATAGATGGTACCTTTCAGCCTCTTATAAAACAATCATAAAACCACCAGTGACTCAACAGGTACAACATGAGAATGATTTACTACAGACAAACAGACTGTGCACTTTGCAAATGCAGTTGCACTCTTTTTCCCCAGAGCTTAGTGAATGTGGTGAAGCTTTACTTTGTAAAGAATGCCCAATCAGCATCTTTGCTTGCACATGATTGAATGATGGAAATCAGCAGAGCTTTACCACATTCACTAAGCTCTGCACTTGCATGTGTGGGAAAAAAAGATTAAAATTCCATTTCAGTGTTGAATGACTGAGCAATTGCCAGTTAAACTAGCACAGTGCTGAATAGCAAAAAATGCCCATGGACTTCCAGAAGTCACATGGTTAAATAACCAAAATGTGAACACCCCTCCAAATCACCTTTGTTGCCAGCAGTTTAGACATTAACCACTTGCCAACCGGGCCTATTTTGGCCTATTTTCCTTCATGTAAACATCATCATTTTTTTGCTAGAAAATTACTCAGAACCCCCAAACATTGAGTACGTTTTTTTTAGCAGACACCCTAGGGAATAAAATGGCGGTCATTGCAACTTTTTATCTCACACGGTATTTGCGCAATCATTTTTCAAACGCCTTTTTTTGGGAAAAAAAACAGTTTCATGAATTAAAAAATAAGAAAACAGTAAAGTTAGCCCAATTTTTTTATATAATATGAAAGATGATGTTACGCCGAGTAAATAGATACCAAACATGTCACGCTTTAAAATTGCGCACAACCGTGGAATGGCGCCAAACTTCGGTACTTAATAATCTCCATAGGCGACGCTTTAATATTTTTTACTGGTTACCAGTTTAGAGTTACGGAGGAGGTCTAGTGCTAGAATTGTTGCATGCGCTCTAACGCACGCGGCGATACCTCACATGTGTGGTTTGAGCGGCGTTTACATATGCGGGCGGGACTTGCGTGTGCGTTAGCTTCTGATCGCGAGCTACAGGGGACAGGGGCGTTTTAATTTTTTTTTTTTTATTTATTTATTTTTATTTACTTACTTTTTTTTTTTTTTACACTTTAAAAAAAAAAAAAAAATTTTGGATCACTTTTATTCCTATTACAAGGAATGTAAACATCCCTTGTAATAGGAATGAATGTGACAGGTCCTCTTTATGGAGAGATGTGGGGTCAATAAGACCCCACATCTCTCCTCCAGGCTGGAAAGCATGAGATCGGTAAAAAATTTTTTACCGATCTCATGCTGACAGCCGCGATCGCGGCTTTGTTTACATCCGGGTACCGGGCGTGACGTCATAACGTCGCGCCCGGACCTCCGACGGTCATAGAGATGACTGGTGACCATCTGGTCACCGGAAATCTCTATGCTCGTCATCCGGCGGCGAGCGATTCTTTCTCCGGGCCCCCGATGGCACGGGAGAGCCCGGAGAAGCACCGGATGGCGGCGGGAGGGGGGGGGGACGTCCCCTCCCGCTGCCTATAAGAACGATCAGGCGGCGGAACTGCCGCTATGATCGTTCTTATGGTGCACAGAATCGCCGGCCGGTAAAAATGATATCTGAATGATGCCAATAGCTGCACGCATCATTCAGATATCACCACTTAAAGTCAAGGACGTCATATGACGTCCTTGGTCGGCAAGTGGTTAATAGCTGTGTGTTGAGTTATTTTGAGGGACAGCAAATTTACACTGTTATACAAGCTGTACACTCACTACTTTACATTGTAGCAAAGTGTCATTTCTTCAGTGTTGTCACATGAAAAGATAGAATAAAATATTTACAAAAATGTGAGGGGTGTACTCACTTTTGTGAGATACTGTATATATAAATATATATATATATATATTATATATATATATATATATATATATATATATATATATATATATATATATATATATTATACTGTATATCTTAATGACAGCTATAAACTGTCTGCTTGGGATTGGGCAGCTCTCTGAGGCATGCAAGCCTGTACACTTCGGCTTGGACGTCTCATGACAGAACCTATTAGACACCAACTCATTTAAAAACCTTATTTCACAATCATTGCTGAACAAAGAGCAATTGGTCCTTCCAAAAACTATGTTGTAACTTAAACCAAACAAAAAATAAAGGGCAATCATAAAAACACAACTGTGTCTATATATGCACAACTAATGCCCCGTACACACGGTCGGATTTTCCCACGAAAAATGTCCTATCGGACCATGTTGTCTGTTGTTTGTGGGCTCCATCTGACTTTTTCTGTCGGAATTTCCGACAGAAAAAGTTTTATCTCCTGCTCTCAAATTTTCCGACAACCAAGTCCTATCGGACTTTTTCCGATCGTGTGTAGCGAATTCCGACGGACAAAGTGCCACGCATGCTCAGATCACATTACAAGACCAAAGCTATTGGCTTCTAGCCTCTACGTATTCCCGTTGTACGCAACGAACGTCACCACCTTCAGAATGATCGGATTTTCCGACAACTTTGTCCGACCGTGTGTATGCAACACCAGTGTCGGACAAAATCCGTCGGAAAAAATCCGTCTGAAAAAATCCGACGGATTTTGTGGTCGGAATTTCCGACTGTGTGTACGGGGCATAAGCAGCACCAGGATTATATCCAGTAAGCCAACATACAGGGGACCAAAAATTACCTAAATAAACACTCTAGTTCAGGTGGGTTCAGTGAAGACTCCTGCTAATGTTATGTACATACAGAGACAATTTTGGGCTTCCCTTTTTGTGGCAACAGTTTGGTGAAGGCCCTTTTCTGTTCCACCCTGACTGTCCCCTGTGTACAAAACAAGCTCCATAAGATATGGTTTGACGAGTTTGGTGTGCACAAGGCCCTAACCTTAACCCTACTAAATGTCTTTAGATGAGCTGGAACGCCAACTGCAAACCGGATTTTTCTTGTCCGATATCAGTACCTGACCACACAAATGCATTTTTTGTCTGGATGGGCATAGATTCCCACATACACACTCCAAAATCATGTGGAAACTCATTGCAGAACAGTGGAGGTCGTTAAAGTGGTTGTAAATGCAGAAGGTCTTTTTTATCGTAAGGCATTCTATCCATTAAGATAAAAAACATTCTGTGTGCAGCAGCCTCCCTAATACTTACCTGAGCCCCATCTATATCCAGCGATGTGCACGAGTGCCTCGGCCATCCGGGACCCTCCCTCCTGATTGGCTAAGACACAGCAGCGGCGCCATTGGCTCCCACTACTGTCAATCAAAGTCAGTTAGCCAATCAGGAAAAACAGGGGGCAGGGCCAAATTGTGGCTCCGTGTCTGAATGGACACATGGAGCTGCAGCGCGGCTCGGGTGTCCCCATAGCAAGCTGCTTGCTGTGGGGGGCACTTGACAGGAGGGTGGGGCCAGGAGCTCCAGCGAATTGGAAAATCCAGGCTGCTCTGTGCAAAACAATTTCACAGGGTAGGCAAGTATAACATGTTTATTTTTTTAAAGAAAAAAAAAAAAAACAATACTTTAGTATCACTTTAAAGAGGAAGTAAACCCTGATGGGTTTACTTCCTCTTTGTTTTCCTGCAAAGGTAAAGCATAATGGACTACTATGCATCGCATAGTAGCCCATTATGTGTCACTTTCCTGACACAGGAGCCAGCAAAGTCACCGCTGTCCCCTGTAGCACAAAGCATCCATCTGCCTTCTGGGTATCGCTGCTCCAGTGCCGTGAGTGGCCGGGAAAGCAATGACGTCACTCCGGCGCATGTTTGCCTTCACTTGCGGCGCGCCCAGTGCGCCTGCACCGTTGTCTACGGCTCGCATGCACCGTAGACAGCAGTGTCCTATTTTTGTAAAATATCTCCTTAACTGTGTAGGTTTAGGAGTTATTTCTTGGACCTACAGGTAAGCCTTAATCTAGGCTTACCTGTAGGTCAGAGTAGTCTGTAAGGGTTTACAACCACTTTAAAGCCACAAAAGAAGGCCAACTCCATATTACTGCACATAGTTTGGAATGGGATGTCCAACAACCTCATATAGTTGTGATGGTCAGCTGTTCACAAACATTAACTCCCTAAAGTGTATTATTAGGGTCCTGGTGAAACGAGGTTCCATCTCCGTGGAAGCTCTCCTTCATAAGGTAAAACCTTGCAGATTGCAGAGTGGTTTGCTGGTTTGGGCAGGGCTTTATTTAATTTAGGAAACCCAGAGTTTATACCAATAAATTTGACATTTGCCATTGACTATTCACAGAGGAGGAGTAATATACATAAGTAAATACATAACTGGGAACAAGCATACATAGCCAAAGAAATCTACAGATTAGTTCTTTCATGTACATGTACTGCAGCCAATGCTAAAGTGTACACTTTAACAATAGAGGACATTTTATGGAGGTAAGATTTTCCGTACCTGTGTTTTTATTCCTTATTCTGTAGTTTACTGTGTCCCTTAAACCTTTAACAACACAAGAACCACTTCCATCCATCTCTGTTTATGACTTAGTTGTAGGCTTTCAATGAGTGACTATTCCGCCGGACTCCCATAAAACGGGAATTAAAAAAAGTGAGCGCTACACTGTGAATCACAGCAAGAAAATGTGATAAGGATCAAGTTCAGTGGAGAGGGGAAAAGGAGAGGAAAATGAATGAGCGATTCTTCCCTGGAGCTCCAGTGCAAAGACTAAATAAATGAAATGATGGCAATGCCTCTTACTGGGGCAAAGGTAGTACCACAATGCTAACCTTTTATCAAGGTCAAGAACTCCTAAAGAGACTCAGTCACAAATGGACTCAAGCAAGAATTGTATTCATCAGTTATATAAAAAAAAAGTGCATACCTACCAATAAAAGATGTACATTTGCATCAATATTTATCCTAATTTAATATAAGGAACACTAGGAGAAAGAGGTGAAAATAAACATGGCATTAGTCACTCCAGTATTGAAAATGGCACTGTGGAATGGGATGTGCCTACTTTTTCCATACCAGGAAGACCAGGCTGTCAATAACAATTCTGGCACCCACTAATGATTGGAAACCAACCAGAATGGTTCCCAATCCCATGATCAATAATTCAGCAATTACATTTTAATCACATGAAAGATGAATGTTTTATTACTGTCTGATACAATTATATATACATACATACACACATACATATATATGGTATAAACACACAGTATATATACAGTACTGTGCAAAAGTTTAAAAGTTTTAGGCAGGTGTAAAAAATGCTATAAATTGAGAATGTTTTCAGAAATAGAAGTAAAAGTTTATTTTTATCAATTGGCAAAATAGAAAGTAAATTAACAGAAGAGAAATCCAAATCACATCAATATTTTTCAGACCAGCATCAATTCTTTTAGATACACACCGTGCTTGTGCACAGTATTTGAAGGAACTCGGCAGGTAGATTGTTCCAAACATTTTGGAGAACCCACCACAGATCTTCTGTGGATGTAGGCTGCCTCAAATCCTTCTTTCTCCTCATGCAATTCCAAACAGACTCCATGATGTTGAGATCAGGGATCTGCGGGTGGACACACCATCACTTCCAGGACTCCTTGTTCTTTTGTATGCTAAAAGTAGTTCTTAATGACATTGGCTGCATGTTTGGCGTCATCACAAGCCTCCCTGATAATATAGCATGATGGATAAGTATCTGTTTGTAATTCTCAGCATTGAGGACACCATTAATCCTGATCAACTCTCCAACTCAATTTGCAGAAATGCAGCTCCAAACTTGCAAGGAACCTCCACCATGCTTCACTTTTGCCTGCAGAAACTCATTATTGTACCGCTCTCCAGTCCCTCGTTAACAAGCTACCTCCTGCAACAGCCAAATACTTCAAATTTTTACTCATCAGTCCAGAGCACTTGCTGACATTTTTCTACACCCCAGCTCCTATGTTTTTGTGCATAGTTGAGTCGTTTAGCCTTGTTTCCACATTGGAGGCATGGATTTTTGCCTGCAATTCCTCCATGAAAACCAATTCTAGCAAGACTTTTCCGGACAGTCGATGGGTGTACCTAGGTCATATTGCTTTCCACCAGTTCTGTTCTGATGGCACTGCCTAGCATCTCCCTGTGCCGAAGGGAAGTAAGCATGATGTGTCTTTCTTCTGCTGTCTGCTGCATCAAGTTTCCTTGGCTGATCATTGCGTTCACAGTCCTCAATGTTGCTTAATCAATGGTGACCTCAATGCTGAGAAATACAGGCAGATATTTATCCGTCGTGCCATACCATCAGGGAGGCATGCGATTGGCCCCAAATTTATTCCGCAGCAGGACGACAACCCCAAACATGCAGGAAATGTCATTAAGAACTATCTTCAGTGTAAAGAAGAAAAAGGAGTCCTGGAAGTGATGGTTTGGCCCCACCACAGAGCCTGGATCTCAACATCATGGAGTCTGTTTTGGATTACATGAAGAGACAGAAGGATTTGAGGCAGCCTACATCCACAGAAGATCCGTGGTTAGTTCTCCAAGATATCTGTAACAACCTAGCTGCTGAGTTCCTTCAAATACGGTGTGCAAGTATACCTAGAAGAATTGATGCTGGTTTGCCAAAGGGTGGTCACACCAAATATTAATTTGATTTAGATTTTTCTTCTGTTAACTCACTTTGCATTTGTAAAGTGATAAAAATAATCAATTAAAATATATATTTTTGAAAGCATTGTTACTTTACAGCATTTTTTCACAACAGCCTAATACTTTTGCACAGTACTGCTAGGTATTTGTAGAGCTGACATGACTGATATTTTGATACATTTCCTTGCATGCTTTTCATATACAGTATATCTGTCTATTACCTTAAAGGCAATTTAAACATTCCTACCTGTGCCATGTTTTTCACCTACATAAGATGTGCATTAATCATGTGGGTTTGTGGTATCATTAGTTGCCCTATATGCACAGCCTACAGTAGACAGTAACATCTACACATTCGTTTGTCAGCAGTTTGTGTTAAAACATGAGGCATGCCGCATGGCACTACACAGGTTCATGCATTTCCTCTGTCTGAAAGCGGTAGTAAACTTAACTTAAAGAAAAAAAAATCTCCCTGCAAGGTAATGTCATAATTTGCTAGTATGCATCACAAATTAGCACATTATGAAAGACCACCGACCTTAGAACGAAGCCCCCCTGCTGTGTTCAGTCACCGCTGACAGGGCTTCCATCTTCACCCGATCTTCCTTCCTGGGTTCGCTGGGCTCTGGCAGCTGGAATGGCCAAGCCGCAATGACATCACTCCAAGGCATGCGCTGGACATCACCGGCTGCAGAGACACTGAATATTTCCTCTTTAGGAGATATTCCTTGTACCTACAGGTAAGCTTTATTATAATTGAATCTGTCCAGTGTGGCCCCTAGCTAAATACCAACCATTCCATTGGTGATGGGCTGCCAGTGCCAGCCGTTGTATTATTCTGGGAGTTTGAAATCCCCGCTCTTCTTCCTCTTCCTTCTGTAGGGCTAGCAGCCAGAAGCCCTACAGATGGGATGGGGGGGGGGGCGGGGATTTCAAACCCCAAGAATGCTACAATGGCTGAGTGGCCACTGACAGACCATCACCCATGGAGATAAGCACAGCAGGGATCAGGGGTTTTCATTTTTTCAGAAAGGGTGAACTTACACTTTCACTTATATAACAGAACATTCCTGCCTCCTGATGGAGAAATAAATTTTTCCTTAACCTCCAAAACCTGGTTAATAGGTCATATAAGGTCATATAAGGACATATAAGGATGGTTTTACCTTCCTCTCTCAGCACCTACCATGATTGGCTCACGCGACCACGTGACCCGTAAGTCAATTTTCGCTGGCTTTTCGTGTCCGCGTGTCCCACGCAGGATTAATACATTCACTTCTGGGGTTATTTATAGTCATTCCGAGGTCTGTATCCCTGGATATGATAGGCTACCAACAAGGGGGTGTGTGCACTAGGTTCAACATGTGACCATTCCTCCTCCTATCAAGGAGCTTGTCACCAATAATTATGGATTACTTTTCTGATTGGTTTATAGGTGTCTAGATATTTATTTATACATGTGCAATATGGGAGAGCTGTTAGATGCCCCAGTAGAAGTCCTAGTAGGAAGAAACCTGCAGGGCTTGCATTTCTCCGCTCTCCATATTGCTTTTATATTCTATTTTTGTGATCACATTTTATACTGCTTTTTTATTGAAAATAAACAACCCTGTTTTTGACCTACACCATTGGACGCTCTTGTTCCTTTTGTTTTACATATTTTTTGGCCTTATGAGCCTGCCTGACCTTCCTACCCAATGATTCACTGCTTGGGAGTTGTGTCTGCCACTTTTGGCTCCTACGAGAAGGCATCGGACCTCTGAGGATACCGTTAACCGTTCCATACTGATTGAAGGACCCTCCAAGACTTCCTTGATCATTCTGGTTCCACTGTGGTGATATCTATCCATGCTTGTTTGACCTGGTGTCGCTGACATCCAGGTCCACTGGCTCTGGTAAGAGTACCCATTTTATTCGATCATTGATGCAGTTTTCTTCAGATACCTACGCAATTGCTTCCTGGGTTTCCCTTTATGAACTATTGCTGCATTTGTGGTATACCTGTTGATGTTTTGGACTGATTCCTTTTCAGGATTTATTAATAACCACTCCATCTCCATTTAATTGGGACTTGTTGCTACACATGACTCATTTATTATTGTTTATGGTGTTTATACATTTACATAGTTTGCTAGCACTGTTTATTGGCATATGGTGGTACATATGTATATATTTCACTATTACTAATATGCATTAGCGCTACATTTCCATTTCCCATAGACTACTGATAAAAAGGGATGTGTGTTCCTTTAAGGTGTATAATTATATATATAACCAGCGCTGTGTCAACAAATAAATTGTTATATATAGGTATACACCTTAATGGATGGTTTGACCTATGTAGAGCACCGTTATAGGTCTATGACACCAATTTCTCACACATTTAAAGCTGACTATCTTGTCTATGGAGAAAGTTTATTTCCAGACCAAGTTGCTAAATCCAGTTGAGCGCTATTTTCACATTCTATCCACGACACATGATGAAGAAAATCTCTTTCATTAACAATTTATAGGCTAGGAATACTAATGCTTAGAACCTGCTGGCTTTAATTCGGTATTCAGGGTCATGATGTGTGCAGCTCTCCCTCGGAGGCTGTAACCTTCTTAAACTTTGGGTTGAGTGTTCATCAGGGAATGTTCATCCTGGACCAGCAGTGGGACATCCGTAGAAGTAATTGGAGAGGAAAACCTTCCCTTCGTTAAACAAGAAGAGACCAATTCTCTCTTTTTCTAAGCAATAACACATAAGAATTATTGGGTAAAAGAGGAGATATCAATTTTTTTTTGTTTTAGTAAAAGAGACATAAGGTTTAATTAAGTGAAAGTGGAGATATGATAATTATGGTGAAAACAGAAGTGTGACATGGAGTCACTTCTCTAAGGATAATCAGAACTCGGTCTACATAATTATTCTTCATAAACAGCAGTCATCAGAAGGAAAATTTAAAATGAGCTTTACCTGAACACAAACAGGCTAACGGCATGGGCAAGGCTTCATTAGAGCTAGCCTATAATTTCTGGGCATTAATAAACCCTTTTAGTGAATTTAAAACTTGTTTTTTTTTTTTTTGCTTTGAATGGAGTGGGCTGCTAATGTGCTAAAACCATAAAACAATAATTTGACTGAGAATGAATGGTACATAGCTATATAAATTATAGTAGGGCTTAGAGAAAGGATTTCATCCCATTATTCACATCAGGATCTGTAAAAACAGTGATTTGAGAATTGTACGGATAATTTATATCCAATTGTAGTATAAAGCAGGGGTCCCACCTTCTCCAGTAAAGAATAACACCCACCCCTCTTCTAGCTAATCATCCTATTGGGTTATACACTATAATAATAATAATAATAATAATAATAATATACTGTAAATAGCCCAAATACTTGCATACATTAAAGTGGTTGTAAACCCTTACAAACCACTTGGACCTACAGGTAAGCCTAGATTAAGGCTTACCTGTAGGTCACAGAAATATCTCCTAAACTTACACGGTTTAGGAGATATTTGCCAAAAGATAGGCACCAATGTCATTGTCGCACAGGCGCACTGAGTGCGCTGCTCTCAACAGCGATATGCCGTGAGTGGCGGCTCCCGTGCGCATGCACAGGAGTGACGTCATCGCGGAGCCGTCTAATGACAGCGCCGGAGCTGCGAGACCCACCAAGAAGATGGAGGCTCCGTACACAAGGCGACAGCGTTGACTTTGCTGGCTCCTGTGTCAGGTAAGTGACACATGATGGACTACTATGCGATGCATAGTAGTCCATTATGCTTTACCTTTGCAGGGAAACAAAGAGGAAGTAAACCCATTAGGGTTTACTTCCTCTTTAACACGTCACATGACATGCCAGGTCCCAAGTCCTGTCTCTTCTAGACTGCAGAATAGGAGGGTCTTACTTTAGCTGCCATAAAAAAACTTCCCACTGTGTCCATCAGCGGAATCCTTACAAGGTCCTGAAGACTCCAGCGGTGGTGTGGTGATGTCACCATGAGGTCATTGGCAGGCCAGGACCGCAGCAGTAGATCACTGGACTTCACTCCCCTAGAAATGTGGGAGGGTTATATGGGTAAAAAAGGGCCTAGCAGTTTTCTTTTATCATTATAAATGGAGGAAACAAGATGGGTCTTGGAGGGGATGGGGGCACCATAAATGGGCTTTAACAAAAATGTATGCCAATTCTGGATATTTAAAAAAAATACGAATTGCATATCTTACTTTTTTTGGGGGGGTGGATGTACACAGCAGCATCAGGTCCTGGGAATGAAGCATTGGTTACATTACTTACCTAATGAAGAATGTTCCACATCATGCAGGCAGCTGGCTGCTGGAGAAGTCTTCTGTGCTGGGATGCCTGTCCTCTGCAAGTTTCTGACCTACCGACGCTGTGGGGGTTAATAACTTTTGGTCTTCAGGCAGAAACGCAATGACGATGGTCTGATGCCCCCTAGCTGCAGCCAAAATTTGGGGTCTCTGGACCCAAAGGGTCTCGAAATGACATTGCTGCAGATGGACACAGTTGACCGACTTTGGGGCCCTACATCTCGGGGCCACTTGGTGCTAGGAACCCCAAATTTGGATATGTTGTAGTGTTGGTTCCAAGTGGCCCCGAGCTACGGGGCCCCAAATTCGGGTCTGAAAATGTTAAGCACTTTTCTGTAGTGATCTACAACTCAGGAGGAATGAGAACAGGAGGCACAGTAAACAGCAACATTGTCAGTCTGGGGGGGGTAGGGTAGTGTTAAATATATTAGCAGATTTAGATACGCTAATAAATTTAAGCCAAACTCAAACTCACACTTTATAATCGGCTACAGCAAATAGTGTTTTCCTTTAAAGGTTTTGCATAAATAAAAGATGATCATTTTAAGTAGCCCTGCCAGTATAAGGGCTCTTTCACACGGACGTGTCCGTGTACGGAGCCCACTCTGCACAGCGGGGGATCGCTCCCGCTTTGCAGGAAGATGACAGGTCTGTCTCTGCACCCTGTGCAGGGACGGACCTGTCAGAGCGCCGCTCTCCCCTATGGGGGATCGCATGACGACGGACCGTAGAGTCTGTCGTCATCCGATCCGATCCGCAGATGGATGGAAAAATAGCTTTTTCCTCCGTCACACTTTTTCGTATCGGAGCGGGTCAGCGGACATGTCACCGCTGACATCTGTCCCTTCATAGGGGTCTATGGAGGGTCCGTTCAGGTCCGCCAAAAAAACTGACAGGCGTACCTGAACGGACCTCCCGTGTAAAAGGGGCCTAAAGTGGTTTCTCTTCCATGTAAACTGATGCATTCTGCTGGAGATCTTGTGCTTTTGAAAACAACACATTTACTGGCTGGATCATATTAAAATAAAAGAAAGAAAGCCTAAAAAATGAAACTAATACAGCCATCTATGTATTGGTAATCTGCAATAGAATACATTTTTTGGATTTAATACTGCTTTATATCAAAATAAAGGCTTAGTTGAATGTGATTTTTATCACTTGTTAGAATGAGATTTACCTCAATGATTAAAACTTCACATGTCGATGTATTTCGAACAATTGCCGACAAAGGGTTACATTTCAGGCTTCCAAACAATTAGAATTTTTCGCATAGTTGAGCTCTAAGGTGCTGCCTATCAGCTAAGCGCTGAGCTCATGTCGTTAGTAAACATCTGTTACCGGCCAGCCTGCCCCTAATCACCTCTCAGATAGTGAATAAGCACAAATCAATAGTTTTTGGATCAGCCGCCATAGAGCTATTGACTTTTACCTTGAGAGTAACTGAATGTACCACCGCGCACTGAAATGAGAGAATGACATTTCATGATATCGTCACAGGAAGGATTTATAGGTGCAGAATACCCCTCCCTGGTGACACAAATCAATAAAAAAAAAATGAATCTCTAGCTTATTTTTCTTCTATAGGTATCCTCTGACCTAAAATAGACCTTTATTCAAATGTAAAAATGTACCTAGTTCCCTAGAGTAGGGAAGGGTTAACAATCCTATCAGGTTCCCAGATAGCAAGGATAACTTGCCACAAATTTGTGGCAGTGTTGAATTGTAAGTCTGTTAGATTGCTGCACATTGTCACTGGCCAGTTGTACACTTGCAGAGCACTTGAAGCACAAGTTCTAGTTGACACTTTCCCAATTTGAAGCAAGTCTGCATGGCAAGTCTCTGGCAAGAGCAAAGTTGCAGTGGTGAGTCTACAGTAAGGATGAGCTCCGGCGTGTTCGCATACGGTACGTGCAGAGCCCGCCAGGAAGTCGGCACTGCAGAGCTCTAATCACAGGCAGTGAGACATTGTCCTGATGCCCGGCTGCAGAGATCGGGAAATGTCTCACTGCTTGGGATTAGCGCAGTGCCAACATCCTGGCAGGCTCTGCACATGCTGTATGCGAACACGCCGGAGCTCATCCTTAGTCTACAGCAAGAGCTCTGCAAGTCTACAGCATGAAAATTCAACCACAGTGACCCCTGTGGTGGGAGGAATATTGCACAACATAACTCAACCAGAACTTGCAGCAGACTTGCAGAATGTTTGCATAGAAATTGAAGGCGGAGGTCCGCCCACCGCTGCAAAAATTAAAAGCCAGCAGCTAAACATATTGCAGCTGCTGGCCTTTAACCACTTCCCACCCAGCCACTGCATATGTATGGCCCAGGGGGCACTCTCTCCTTCTGAGTGGACGTTCAGGAACGTCCCTCAGAAAGAAGGGGATCATGCGCGCGCTTTCCTGCGCATCGGCGCGATCCCAGTGCGCTCGTGTCACCCGGACACGGCGCATCTCAGATCAGCAGGAGGGCTCTGATTGGCCCTCCTGATCACATGACGGCCGTGTCCAATAACAGCCTTTATGTGATGTAAACAGAGAGCCGGTTGCTAGGCGATCGGCTCTCCTCTCCTCACACAGAAGTTGTCGGTGAGGAGAGCGGATCTCTGCAGCCGGCTGGTGATCAGTGAGTATGAGCTGTTTTTTACAGCTTTTTACTCACTGATCACCAGTCTAGTATCCCATCACATGTAAAACACATGTCCCCACACAATATCCCCAAAAGAAGTGTTTCCATCAGCTGTCGGGTGCTGCCGCTGCCATTATGGGTAAGGGAACCAGGCATTGTAGCCTTACGGCTTCACACCGGGAACCCTACTGCGCATGCGTGAGGCTCCGCTCCTCCCTCCTACTGGCCTGGAGACAGGGGGAGGAAGACTGCTGAGCCAACTGGTTGTGGCTCTTGAAAGTGGGAACAGGATACCTGTCAAAGACAGGTATCCTGTCCCCCCTGCCCCCCGAAAGGTGCTAACTGTGACACCGGAGGGGGAAAGGAGACAAATGAGCGGAAGTTACACTTTTGTGTGGAACTCCGCTTTAATCTGGAGACATGCAATTGTGCAACAAACTTATAAAGCCTGGCAAGTCTAGCAATAGCTTAGCAAGTCATTTTCAAACTTGCAGCACACTTGCTTGCTATCTTGGTTATATTGCTGTCTGTGTCCCCGCTGGAAAGGTTCATTGTCTCTATTTGTCCTGGTGATCGTGGTCACTGGGACTGAATGTGATGGGAAATCCAAAATTTGGAGTTGTCACCAGGACAGGAATAGAGGGGACATGTTCTGGTCCAAGAATGCATTTCACCTATTCTGTTCTAAGAACGCGTGACCAATCTGAAAGTGCATCATGTCTTGAGCATGTGCAGTGGGGAGCCAGCTGGAAAACAGTAGGAAATCACAGCTAGCTTTTCACATCCAAAATGGCGGTGTTGGGGATCCAAAAGCCGGCAAGGAACTAGCCTGAGTGAATATGGCACTGGACTCCTAGACTGGTAAATGTAGGTTTCTTGCAAGTCAGAAGCTACAGTATTCGTTATTTTTCCTAACAATGACCGTAGTTCCTCTTTAACAACTTTTGCAATAATCGCATAGAAGGAAATAGAAGTGATACATTCAGGAGAAAACCATGTGAACAACATATGTCGTCCCAGTTAGGTGCATCCATGAAAATCCACATCAACAATGGCTTCAGATGTTATGGAGTGAAAACCATTTAGAGACAACAGGCATAACACAGGCACAAATTGATATCAATTGACACGGAATAATTTGTTAACCAATCAATACACTCTAATGGCCATGTTTAAGTAGTCCAAGTCTCTTGTATGGGCATGGAAAATACATTAAAATAAATATATGGATTTTTTGCTAAATAATACATTCTTTAAAAGTGTACCTGGGATTAAAAAAATGAAAAAAAAAGGAAAACAGAATGAGGAATAGTATAGACAGGGAATAGGCTCAGGGAGACATGAGAAAAAAAGTGCAGTAAAGATTCAGCCCAATTTGAACCCTTGTGATTTACAATCATCAGCATATAGGTCAGAGCCAGACCGTGCTCCTTCACACCGTGTCCAAAACTGTCATTAACATTTTGCAACATTTTAAGCAGTGGCGGCTAGTTCAGTATATTTTGGGGGGGCGCAAACAAGACATCCCCCCCCCTTCCACCAGTCGGTCGGCGCTGCACTCTAGTTTGCGGGCAGCTTCCGCTCCTTCTTGTGTATCCTCCTCCTCTGCGGCTTCACCCTGTGTCTTGGACTTCAAGGTGGCTTCCCTCCCTCTTCCCTCTGCGGCCAAATCGATTGCCTCTCTGAGACCCGATTGGCCGGGGGGAGAATCAGGAAGACAACTGCGCACTCTTTTTTGAAGCCAATTAGAGCCTCAGGCCCCACAGCTATTACCTCTTGTATCAATTGACCCTTCCTTTTTAGATTGTAAGCTCTAACGAGCAGGGCCCTCTGATTCCTCTTGCACCAAATTGTAATGTAATTGTAATGTCTGCCTTTATTTTGTTAAGCGCTGCGCAAACTGTTGGCGCTATATAAATCCTGTATAATAATAATTATAATAATAATCATGTGCTTAAAAAAAAAAAAAACCCATTGGAATCCATGCGTCCAGCACCCTGCATGTAGATTAGAGGGCGGACGCATGGATCAAGGGGGACGTATGGACAGGCCGCCACTGATTTGGAGGTAACCAAAACCTGGAGCCCTGAAGAAGAGAGAATCCCCCAAAACATGTTGGGATACTAACTTCTACTAAAAACAATAACTTACATCTGCTGGTTTATGGTCTTGGTCCCCCCCCCCCCCCCTCCGTGACAGGTGATATGGCCAGGGCATGACCTGTGTCATATTCCTGATACTGTATTTTCTGCTTTCTATGATAATAAGTAGACATGTGAAATTTGTTTAGTTACGTGAAATTAAGACAACATTTTTAGTATGCGGAGATTCAGATGTATCCAAATCTCCGAATTACAATACTAATACATTTTAAATAATTTAAAATAAATTATAATGAAACAAATTCATTCATATTCATTTGCTTCATTTGGATGGCATGATGCAATAATTTGGGCCTTTTGTGAACCATTTGCCCTACGGAAGGTTTACCCCTCTTCATGACCAGGCTGTTTTTTGCGATATGGCACTGTGTTACTTTAACCACTTTCAGACCGGACCAATTTGCAGCCAAAGGACCAGGCCCCTTTTTGCGATTCGGCACTGCGTCGCTTTAACTGACAATTGCGCGGTCGTGCGACGTGGCTCCCAAACAAAATTGACGTCCTTTTTTTCCCACAAATAGAGCTTTCTTTTGGTGGTATTTGATCGCCCCTGCGGTTTTTATTTTTTGCGCTATAAACAAAAATAGAGCGACAATTTTGAAAAAAATGCATTATTTTTTATTTTTTGCTATAATAAATATCCCCAAAAAATATATAAAAAAACATTTTTTTTCCTCAGTTTAGGCCGATACGTATTCTTCTACATATTTTTGGTAAAAAAAATCGCAATAAGCGATTATTGATCGGTTTGCGCAGAAGTTATAGCGTTTACAAGATAGGGGATAGTTTTTATAGCATTTTTATTAATAATTTTTTTTTTATTATTAATGGCGGAGATCTGCGATTTTTTTTGTGACTGCGACATTATGGCGGACACATCGGACATTTTTGACACATTTTTGGGACCATTGTCATTTTTACAGCAATTAATGCATTTAAATGCATTGATTTCTGTATAAATGACACTAGCAGTTTAGGGGTTAACCACAAGGTGGCAGTGTAGGGGTTAAGTAGGCCTAGGGGTGTGTTTTTTACTGTGGGGGGGGGGCGTGGCTGTCAGCTAGTGAATGCTGATCTCTGCTCCAATCACAGGGAGCAGAGATCGGCGTCACTAGTTGCTAGGCAGAACAGGGAGATGCTGTTTATCTCGGCATCTCCCCGTTCAGCCGCTCCGTGAGACGATCGCGGGAGTCCCCGCGGCGATCGAGTCCGCGGGGACCGCGGCCGGACTCACGGGGGGTCCCGACCGGCGCGGGAGCGCGCCGCTCCCGGCGCGCTCCCGATGGCACGGACAGGCGAAAGGAGGGACGTATATATACGCCCTCCTGCCTGTACGTGCCATTCTGTCGACGTATATCGTCGTGCGCCGGTCGGCATGTGGTTAAGTGACAATTGCACGGTCGTGCGACGCTGTATTTAAAAAATGGATGTCATTTTTTCCCCACAAATAGGGCTTTATTTTAGTGGTATTTGATCACCTCTGCAGTTTTTATTTTTTGCGCTATAAAAACAAAAAAAGACCAACAATTTTGCAAAAAAATAAATAAACTATATTTTTTACTGTCTGCTATAAAACATATCCAATAAAAATAGAGAAAAATGAATTTTTTCATCAATTTAGGCCAATATGTATTCTGCTACATCTTTTTGGGAAAAATAAAATGGCAATAACCATATATTGATTGGTTTGCGCAAAAGTTAGTGTCTACAAACTATGGGATATATTTATGTAATTTTTTTTCTAACTAGTAATGGCAGCGATCAGCGATTTATAGCGGGAGTTTTTAGGGACCATTGACACTAATACAGTGATCAGTGCTAAAAAATAGTCTGACACTGGTGTTGCATACACACGGTCGGACAAAGTTGTCGGAAAATCCGATCATTCTGAATGTTGTGACGTTTGTTGCCTACGACGGGACTACGTAGAGGCTAGTAGCCAATAGCTTTGGTCTTGTAATGTGATCTGAGCATGCGTGGCACTTTGTCCGTCGGAATTCGCTACACACGATCGGAATTGGTGTGATCGGACTTTGTTGTCGGAAAATTTTTAGAGCAGGAGATACAACTTTGTCCTTCGGACAATCCGATGGAAACTGTCCGATGGTGCCTACACACGGTCGGAATTTCCGACAACATTGTCCGACAGGACAGAATCCATCGGAAAATCCGACCGTGTGTATGGGGCTTTAGGCTAATATTCATTACCTGCTGGGTTATATTTCATCTCCAGGTGAATGGACACTGGTAGAATGGACAAAGGTCTTTAGACAGGAAGTGATCCCCTATATAACCCCTCCCATACAGGAAGTACTTCAGTTTTGTAGCAAGCACTGAATCCTAAAAAAGAGGGGAGGGACCTCTGTGTCCCATGATGTACTCAAAGAAAATAATTTTACAGGTAAGTATGACGAACAATCCTATTTTCTTTTTTTATACATCATGGGACACAGAGTTAGGCTAATATTCATTACCTGCTGGGACATCCCAGAGCAATAGTCTTGAGGGGAGGGAGACACCCTACCAAACAATAGCCATCAGAACTTATATGGCAGCCTGCAGTACACTGCAGCCGAAATCTGAATCCTCGCTGCTCGAACATCCACTTGATAACATTTTGTGAACGTATGTACTGAAGACCAGGTAGCAGCCTTACAAATCTGAGCTACAGATACCTGATGGCGAAATGTCCAGGAGGCTCCTACACCCCTGGTAGAATGAGCTCTCACCCTAAAGGGAGGAGCTTTACGTTTCAGACCATAGGCCTGAATGACCAATTGATGGACCCAATTGGCAATGGAAGCTTTGGAAGCTGCCTGCCCCTTCTTGGGTCCTTTTGGTAAACCAAAAAAGGAGTCTGGTCCTCGGATCTCCGCAGATCTAGACAAATAAACCTTGACTGCCCAGACAACATCCAAAGAATGCAGTTGTCTCTCTTCTGTCGAATGTGGCTGAGAGAAAAAAAGAAGGCTAAATAATGTCCTGATTTAAATGAAAGGCCGACACCACTTTTGGCAACAAGGATGGAACAGGTCGTATCACGACCCTGTTGTGGTGAAGGATCAAGTATGGTTCCCTGCACGAAAGGGCCACCAACTCCGACACCCTTCTAGCCGAGGTGATGGCCATCAGGAAGGCTAGCTTGCATGACAGCAAGTCTAATGGAATTTCCTTGATAGACTCAAATGCTTATTTCTGTAACACAGACAGCACCAAGTTCAAGTCCCAAGGACACATAGGTGACCTAATGGGGGGAAGCAAGCGAGTTGCCCCATGCATAAAGGTTTGGATCAGTGAATGGGAGGTTAAAGGCCTTTGGAAGAATACTGATAGGGCCGACACTTGACCTCTGATTGTACTCAAAGCCAATTGATTTATACAGCTAACTGTAGAAAAGAGAGAATTCTCCCAATCACGTATTTCTGAGGAAGCCTTTATGGAAAGAAAGGGAACTAATGAATTGGACTTTTGAAAGGCACATAAGTAGTTAGTCTAAAAATAGTTGAATTTATTTAGTCAAATAAAACAGAGACACAATTACATAGGTAGAAAATTCAAATGGATTATAGTATTAATGGACCTACACATTACATCCCTGACACCAAATGATAGTGTTAGTAACAAAGATACAAAGTACAAAACCGTATTCCGAAATAACAATTGGGGTAGGTTTGTTGAGGATGAAGTATAACCCAGCAGGTAATGAATATTAGCCTAACTCTGTGTCCCATGATGTATGAAAAAGAAATATGCACTGTCACTGTACTAATGGCACTGGCAGGGAAGTGGTTAACATCAGGGGAGATCAAAAGGGTTAAATGTGTTCCTAGGGAGTGCTTACTAACTGTGTGGGGGCTGCTTATACTGTGGGAAGGCAGAGATCTGTGTTCCTGTTTAGCAGTAACAGTTTTCCCTTCTCACAGAACGGTGATCTGCCTTGTTTACATAGGCAGAACGCTGTTGTGCCTGTGTCCCGAATGATTGGCGGGTCCCGGCGGACATCGCATTCACCGGACCCGATAATTGGCTCCTGATGTGTCCAATCAGCGGGAGTAGGTCGCCGGCAGTGCTCGTGCACGCCCCAGACCTGGCGGTGCAGGATCAAGTACAGGTACGTAATCCTGTACAGGGGAGTCGCTTTGCCGCCGTGTATGTACTGTATACGGTCGGCAAGCGGTTAATGTTTGAAGCATTCATAATAATGTGACTGCATAATGAATGAATGATCGGAATTGATTCGGATGCATTTAATTTTTATGTTGCATTAACATTTTTTATTATTAAAGAAAAAAGCATTACATATGAAATGGAAACATATTGCAATAAATACAGGAAGGTAAAAAAAAATTGAAAGATGATGATTCCTACTTATTCTGTTTGGGTTGGATCGAGGTGGATCCATCAGAATATCCGAATCATACCATAACTAATGAATCCAAAATGTATTTTGTTCCATTTGTTATGTTATGATTCCAAACAAACCCAAACAGAGTACATCAATAATCTCCCAAAATAATGAATTAAAATGTAAAAATGAATATAGCCAATAATAAATAACTTCCGAAATAAGAATCGATTCAGATCCAAAACAAATTTAGAAAAATTACAAAAAAAAAATTATAAACTTAAAAAATGTATCCAAAATTAAACAAAACACATTTTTGGTTTGTGCACATCTCCAAGGTAGTGTGTCTTTTCAAGTATAATCAAAGCAAAACCAGTTTTCTTTAGTAAGGAAGGGTTATCCCCCGTCAGTTTTTTTTTTTTTTTTATGTTGTCTGTATCCCTGCAGAAGAGATTTACCCTCTTATGCTGCGTACACACGGTCGGAAATTTCCGATGGAAACAGTCCGATGGGAGCTTTTCATCGGATTTTCCGACCGTGTATGCCCATCGGTCTTAATTTTTCCGACGGAAAACCTTTCTATCGAATTTTCCGATCGTGTGTATGCAATTCCGACACGCAAAATTCTGACGCATGCTCGGAAACATTAAACTTCCCTTTTATAGTGCTGTCGAACGCGTTGTATGCCGCGGTGTTATTGACCGTCGGAATTTGGTGTGACCGTGTGTAGGCAAGACAGTTTGAGCGAAATTCCGTCGGAATTCCGACGGGAAAACCATCAGAGCTTTTTCCAACGAGAATTCCGACCGTGTGTACGCAGCATTAGACACCACTGTTCTGGGACTGAAAATGAGCTGTGAACAGAACAGCAAATTTGGGTAGCCTCCCAGCACTTACTGGCTACCGCCCTATACTTTCCCCGTTTTGTTTGTCAGCTGCAAGTTGATGACTTGGGACATATGTCCCTCCAACCCCTGAATTGGTTCCCGGTGCAGGAGGTGCCTTTTTTAAACATAACGGTGTATATACCATATCTGTGGGATCCCTCTAGATTATAGAACGTGAAAATCATTGTAGTAGACACCGCTATTTCAGGGATCTCCACTAGCTTCCAGGTCCTGCGCTGAGCGGCTGCCCTGCTGCTTTACAAACTTAGGGTGTTGGCCATTCAGCACAGGTGCCATTCAGAGAATGATTCGCATTTTTCTTCAATGAATGCAAAGCATTCGCTGATTGGTGGACAGAGTGTGACATCATTGCCCACCGCTCCAATCTAAAAACACTTTGCAGCAGGGCAGCCACTCTGCATGGGATCCAGAAGCTAGTGGAGATCACTGGAATAGTTGTGTCTACTACAGTGATTTACAGCTTCTAGGTGAACCCCACAGTTATGGTATATGCACAGTAACATTAGTCCAAGCTGGACCAAATTAGCAATGTAAAAAATACCATAACTAAAATTCAGCTTTAAACATCTTCAGCTTGTGCCTCAGTGCTTGTTGATAGCATTTCTAGTGGATGACATTTTCCCTGTTTAATGGATTCCTCTACTGTATGCTGCCTTCCCTTACTTTTGCTATGTCCCCAAATTATATAGGCGGGCAGCAGTCTGCCGAGACTCCTCTGGAGTGACTTCTACCTGGTCTCTCCTATTACTGCATGGTATGTCTACTCTCTGCACCTTGGGTCCAACTAGGGGAATTCTACAGTCATAGTATATAGTTTTAAATCCTTGGGGCAACCCAGTACTGGTAGGCCTTCTTACCTTAAGGGAAGAGGGATCTGCTAAAGATTTCCTATTAATTACTGATCTATCTTTGGGACAAGAAGTGAAGAGAAATCTCCAATCTTACTTGGATTCAAACCATTCCTTACTGTATTTAAAAAAAGTTTAAAGCGGTAGTAAAGTTCGCTTTCTGATTCTTACTTACAGGTAAGTCTATAATAAGGCTTACCTGTAGGTACAATAATTATCTCCTAAACGTGCACCCTAGATGCAGCTGGTGACTTCACCGGAAAATGCCCTCTGAAGGTCCAGGTGTTTTTTGTTTGTTTTTTCTGCTGCGGTTTACTACCACTTTAAGCCAACCACAAAGCATATGGGATACATTTAAGATCATCTCAGTCCTCAATGGTGTGGACTACATACATTCAAAATGGATTGGTCAGGGTGGAGTTTACCTGCTAGCAGTGGCATCGCTAGGGGGTGGCTTTTGGGGCTATAGCCCCGAATTTGGGGCCCATAGCTCTGAGTCTCTGCAGGGGTCCCCAAGGGGAGGGGAGGCTCTCTGGGACCCTGATGTAAGTGGGGGCTCTCTAGGGACCCTGATGCAGGCGGGAGGCTCCCTGGGAAACCTAATTTAAGGGGGAGGCTCTCGGGGGACCCTGATTTAAGGGGGAGGCTCTCTGGGGACCCTAATTTAAGGGGGAGGCTCTCTGGGGACCCTAATTTAAGGGGGAGGCTCTCTGGGGACCCTAATTTAAGGGGGAGGCTCTCTGGGGACCCTAATGCAAGGGGGAGGCTCTCTGGGGACCCTGATGCAAGGGGGAGGCTCTCTGGGGACCCTGATGCAAGGGGGAGGCTCTCTGGGGACCCTGATGCAAGGGGGAGGCTCTCTGGGGACCCTGATGCAAGGGGGAGGCTCTCTGGGGACCCTGATGCAAGGGGGAGGCTCTCTGGGGACCCTGATGCAAGGCAAGGGGGAGGCTCTCTGGGGACCCTGATGCAAGGGGGAGGCTCTCTGGGGACCCTGATGCAAGGGGGAGGCTCTCTGGGGACCCTGATGCAAGGGGGAGGCTCTCTGGGGGACCCTGATGCAAGGGGGAGGCTCTCTGGGGACCCTGATGCAAGGGGGAGGCTCTCTGGGGACCCTGATGCAGGGGGAGGCTCTCTGGGGACCCTGATGCAAGGGGGAGGCTCTCTGGGGACCCTGATGCAAGGGGGAGGCTCTCTGGGGACCTTGATGCAAGGGGGAGGCTCTCTGGGGACCCTGATGCAAGGGGGAGGCTCTCTGGGGACCCTGATGCCAGGGGGAGGCTCTCTGGGGACCCTGATGCAAGGGGGAGGCTCTCTGGGAACCCTGATGCAAGGGGGAGGCTCTCTGTGGACCTTGATGCAAGGGGGAGGCTCTCTGGGGACCCTGATGCAAGGGGGAGGCTCTCTGGGGACCCTGATGCAAGGGGGAGGCTCTCTGGGGACCCTGATGCAAGGGGGAGGCTCTCTGGGAACCCTGATGCAAGGTGGAGGCTCTCTGGAAACCCTGGTGCAAGGGGGAGGCCCTCTGGGAACCCTGATGCAAGGGGGAGGTTCTCTGGGGATCCCAATATAAGGGGGGCTCATGTGTATGCTCGCCCAAGCGTATGACTTTCTTTACTATGTTGCTATGGGCTCTAGGCCAGATCTTTTGTAGACCTAGCAACGCCCCTGCCTGCTAGCAAGGTTACATTGTGTAAAACAAATAAAACAACTTATACAACACTGCTAATGTTCTTATATTTCATCATTATTAGACATGTGTAATAGGAAACAAAACCAAATTCAGAATATGAACTGAATCACCATATCTTTCATTAACAATGTTTGCTGAAGCAATAAATTGTTTTACTTTGTTTGGTTCAATATAATCACACAGCCGAGGAACTTGTCCTAACTGTTTAATTCATATTACAGAGCAGAAGCTGTGTATCATTGTGCTCACATAAAAACACGAGCCAAAGCATTTTATAAATAAATAAAGTTTTTCTCGCTGTCCGCTGTCTGTGGGGAAAATGGGAAAAGAGCTGGGATTTTAAAACAGAGAACATGTCCTACTGCAGCGGGCAAGTGATGGGAGGCCTGAGCTGTCTAATGCAAATGCAGAACATAAACTGGAAAGTGTCAGACAAACATAGCAATCCAGGGAGATATCAATTAAAATTACATAACACATTGTGATGACTGATAACGACTTGGGGATAAAAGAAAGGAATGTAGACACAGCAGAGGAGCTTCTGATGTACACCAATGGATTTGAGAATGTTCTTTACAAGCCATTGGATTCTGTCATGGGATGGGGAGCGTGGGCCATTACCTATTCATCCTTCTCAGGTCCCTTTCAAATCGGATGACCGAGGATGAGTAGCAATAAGAGGGCAAATTCACAGCAAAATTACCTATATTACTTTTGCTGAAATGTAGTCAAAATAAGCCTCCAAATATCATCATGCAGGTAACTAGAGTGTAACTTGAATAAAAAAAAAAAAAAGGCATGTCTTTGTTAAAGTAGAACTTCACCCATGAAAACATATCTTTTTCTTTCCTTGTTCTTCCCTCCTCCCTTTTACATAAATAGATACGTTTTCCCCTTTATTAGAAAGACCTACCACCTTTCTTTGTGCTGCACCTCCTTGCCTAGGCGAGACGAATATTGGACCCCCAGGTGGGCACATGCCCACAATGAGATTTTATGTAATGAAGGTCTGTACAGAGTCCGATACCAGAAAGCAGAACCATGTGAGAGCATTTTTCCACCTAAAGTGCCCCCCTCCATGTGCAGATGTGCTGCAGATCTTTACCAGGACCCAAAGACCTGGCAGATGCCTGCAGGACATCTGTGCATTCAAGGTATATCCAAAGATGTGGCATGGAAGAGGAGCGTGGGGTACTGCAATATCCCCCTGCTCTTCAGGCCTCCAAAAAAAATAAATAAAAGTCAACAGCTACAAATACTGTAGCTGCTGACTTTTAATAAAAGGACACCCTTTTGGGTGAAGTTTCACTTTAAAGTGATACTAAGCCCACGTTCACATTGGGCAGATTTGGCGTGCGATTTGACATGTCAAATTGCGTGCCAAATCAGCGGATATTGCCAGCAATGGCACCGTCTGAATCAGTGCGACACTGACTTTGCGGCCACGCACCGATTTCCAAAAGTAGTTCCTGTACTACTTTTGGCAACTTCGAGGGCGATTTGAATAGACATCTGAGCATGAACCCGCACAGATGTCTGTCAAATCGCCCCCGAAGTTGAACTGCATCGCCAGTATGAAATTGTGCAAGTTCAGCTGAACTAATTCTAATCCGCATCAGTGTGAACCTGGGCTAAAGTTTTTTTTTTTTTTTTCTTGAAAATAAATAAACATGTTATACTTACCTGCTCTGTGTAGTGGTTTTGCACAAAGCAGCCCCAATCCTCCTCTTCTCAGGCCCCTCACTGAAGTTCCTGGCCCCTCCCTCCTGTCGAGAGCCCCCACAGCAAGCAGCTTTTAGACATGGAGCCGCAGTTCGGCCCCGCCCCCTTTCTTTCCTCATTGGCTAACTAACTTTGATGGACAGCAGCGAGAACCAATGGTGCTGCTGCTGTGTCCCAGCCAATCAGGAGGGAGAGTCCCAGACAGTCAAAGCATTTGTGTACATCGCTGGATTGAGGTTGGGCTCAGGTAAGTATTGGCGGGCTGAGGGGGGCTACTGCACATAGGTTTTTTATCTTAATGCATAGAATGCATTAAGATAAAAAACCTTCTGCCTTTAAAACCACTTTAAGTACCCCCTCTCTGCAGGAAATGTGTGCCTTGCTAATTGGTGAGCAGTAGTTGGGAGGTATGTCTAAAGAGCACAGCAGCCATTCTCTGCAGCCTAGTGCAGGACACTGCATTTTCTACTCTAACAGGGGACACTTTGCACAGACAAATTATAGTAAGACTGTGAGTATTTGTTCACCGTGCTCTGATGCAGATGCAGAATCCTCTAACTCTTTTTCTTACAACTCCCAGGGTTCCTGACTGTGCCTAGAGAAGATAAGTTCCTCAACTTCCCTCTCTCAGCAGCTGTCACAGCCAGGGGTCTGGCACATAGACCAGTAGCTATAGCAGTAGAGAGGATCCACTGACCAGCAGGTTGAGTACACAAGCAGGTCACCCTGGCGGATCACACAGGCTCACCCGAGGCGCAGGGTCTAAGCACTAGCCAATATTCATCAGAGCTCCTGATGGTGGAGATTGGTTGCTGCATGTTAGTACCAGCTCACGGTCTTCAGGATTGCCCCACCAGGAGGTGAGCAAGCCAGGGTCCAGTAGCAGATGCTGTATTTATAGAAGGTAGGGGTCAAGCAGAAGCATGGTCAGTAAACAAACCAAAAGGTTGGTAACAAGTGGTTGCAGGTTGGGATCAAGCAGAAGCGTAGTTGAGGAGCAGGCCAAAGGTTGATAATGAATAGCAGTGGATATAAGGACAGCTACAGGTACACAAAGGAGCAATATATTGACTGGAGAGAGAACAATATTCTGGTAAACAGGAAGTGCCGAGACATGGCTTAAATCAGGAAGTTCATTGAGGAGCAAAGAGTCCAAGGTTCACCAGAGACAAGGATGTCCTAAAAGATCAGACAGAGAGCTGTCCAGAATCTCATGTGGCACAGTAAGAAAAGCCACAGCCTGACACCACAGAGGTCGCAGGTTCAGATTTGGACCCTGGCAGCAGTTCATAGAGGCTATGCCTGATGAGGCAGAGGCAGCTAGGCAAGTGATCTGCAGCCATGTAAGAGGCCCCCCACTGTCAGAATCGGTGTGCAGGCAACCAGGCCAGAGTCCAATAGCATGCGGTTTCTCCAAAAGACCCATCTACAGCGGGGACCACCTCTCCTGATTGCTACAGGGTACTCCAGTTTCAGTGGGATGGCCCCCCTTTGTCCTTAGGTCTTAGATCAGTCCAGCTGTTCACCTGTGTTACCAGAGCTGCCTTGGACTTCACTGACAGGGATTCTGTTTGTGTTCTGTACTTTTTTTTTTTTTAACAATCTTTTTATTGAGATTTTCACATAGTAACCAATGAAATCAATGATATTTCAAAAAAAAAAAAAAAAAAACTTACAGTAAGAGATCAGATGAGTTACATTAACATGACAGAAGTTATACTGGAACTTGAACAGTGAACTTCGTGTTAGTACTGTGTTACTGTACTCTATTACTGAAGTAGTGGTCAGCTTGCTGTAGGATTTTGCAGAGAATATGCTATGCAGTCACGTTACCCTGAATGAACCGACATTGCTGTGAGAAGTCCATATTTGTGCAGCTTTCATAATCTGTTTTGCATTATTCTGCAGTGTATGTATGCTATTGGTCTTCCTGAACCTGTCTGCATTATTGCTTCTAACTTTGCACCCGTTTAGTACACTAAAAGTTACAGTGACTCCCTGTCTGATCAATCAAACAATTACCTATTCTATTAAAAGACATTGAGCGTTGAATGTAGATAGGCAGTTCACCATGTCAGTGACAGCTCCCACTGTATTTCTTTCTAGGTGCACATTGCCCGGCGCACTCAACCTGGAAGACTGAGGACACCTTGTGGCAGAGAAACTGTACCACACAAACAGCCCTAGAAAGAAGGTGATTATTGCAAGTAGAGCTGATTTTCTCATTTAGACCAGTGGCGGCTGGAGCTACACTAACCCCCCCCCCCCCCCCCCCCCCCCAATTGCGGAAAATGCAAAACTGTCCAATACTGCCAATAATGGCAATATTGGCAAACAAAACAATCCAGCAGCAGTGGATTATTTACCTTTGAGAGGTGTGTGTGTCCTTCAGCTCTTGCTTCTCCTGGAACACAGGAATCCCTCTGCCTCCCCTGCACCTAGACTGAGTCGGCAACACATAAGCTGTGTGCAGTGTAAGACAAGAGGGATCTGCTTGCTGTGGGGGCGGCTCCCCCCCACCCTGTCTTCTCCATGTCCCAGCCGTTGCTTCTCCTCCTGGCCAATGGGGTCTTCGGACTCCCGGCCAATGGGGTCTTCGGACTCCCGGCCAATGGGGTCTTCGGACTCCCGGCCATTGGGGTCTTCGGACTCCCGGCCATTGGGGTCTTCGGACTCCCGGCCATTGGGGTCTTCGGACTCCCGGCCATTGGGGTCTTCGGACTCCCGGCCATTGGGGTCTTCGGACTCCCGGCCATTGGGGTCTTCGGACTCCCGGCCATTGGGGTCTTCGGACTCCCGGCCATTGGGGTCTTCGGACTCCCGGCCATTGGGGTCTTCGGACTCCCGGCCATTGGGGTCTTCGGACTCCCGGCCATTGGGGTCTTCGGACTCCCGGCCATTGGGGTCTTCGGACTCCCGGCCATTGGGGTCTTCGGACTCCCGGCCATTGGGATCTTCGGACTCCCGGCCATTGGGGTCTTCGGACTCCCGGCCATTGGGATCTTCGGACTCCCAGCCATTGGGATCTTTGGACTCCCAGCCATTGGGGTCACAACAGGGTGGGCTTAGGGCGCAGTACTCTGTGCCCAAAGCCCACCCTTTTTTTAAGCCAATTAGAGCCTCGGCTCTTATCATGTGCTTCTAAAAAAAAAAAAAATCCATTGAAATCCATGCGTCCTGCATGTAGATTAGGGGCCGGCAGCATTGATTAGGGGGGCAGTGCCCCTGCCCCCCTAATGAGCTGCCGTCTGCCGTCACTGATTTAGACCCAGACTGGGGCTCTTTCTTTCATTTCAAAAATAAGAGGAGAACTTAATTGTTAGCGTTTCCATAGACTTAAACAAAATTAAAAATGTGGTATCAATATACTATTCATGTATAAATGGAATTTGCCATGTGCAAACCCTTAATCCACATGTGTTATCCATGTGTCATCTACAAATTCAAATGTAAAAAATACATAACCAAAGAAAAATTCCTAGAAACAATTATGACTCCCATTTCTCTGCAGTCTGACGTTTGATTATCTGTAGAGCCTCCTGGAAACACTAATCACAGCAGAGCCGGAGACTAAGGCTTATGCTCCTTGTAAAGTAATGAATGGCTATCTCATAATAGGAGAAGCCTGAGGTCCAGCAATCAATATACAGAGGGAGGTACAGGCTCAGAAAGCAACTGGGCTCTTATCAGCTCTAACAGACACAAGTGTACAAAAAAACCTCACTGATATCAAAGTAATAGGTGGTTACCTCGCCATTCTGGCTCGGTGAATGCTGTCCTTCCTCAGTTTAACTACAAAATCAATCTGTTAACAAAACAAGGCTGATAAAGATGTACCCTCCCCTGTACTGCGCGCCTCTTCTCCTTAACCTTGTCCTCTGTTATATTTCATCTACTGGCAAACAACCGCCAAAAAATAATACTACTACTACTCCCCTAAATTATTATAAATAAAAAAACACATAGTATTTAAATAAAGAAATAGGTGTTCATAGCAATAATATAAGGCTAAGATTAAGGGCATGTTCACAACACAATTTTAGTGTTTCAGAGGCATTTTTACATATGGCCTTACACGTGATTTTGATGCGTTTTTAATACATTGCAGCGCATTTTGTCCTCTTTTTTTATTTTGGCACTTGAAAAATCTTTACTTTCACTATGGCAATGTGCATTTCAGTGTGTTTGCATGCATTCCGCACTGACACCCCTTTCACACTGGGGCGTTTTTCAGGCGCTTTAGCGTCTGTAAAGCGCTTGAAATAAGCCACATCTGCAATCCCAATGTGAAAGCCCGAGTGCTTTCACACTGAGGTGCTGCCCTGGCAGGGCATCCAAAAAAGTCCTGCAAGCAGCTTCTTTGCAGCACTTTAGAAGCGGTGAATACAACGCTCCTAAAGTGCCCCTTCCCATTGAAATCAATGGAAAACGCCTGCAAAACGCCTTGGCAGCGGCGATTTGCGGCCGCTTTTAACCCTTTATTCGGCCACTACTGGGGGTTAAAAGCACCCCGCTATCGCTCGAAAAATGGCAGTAAAGCGCCGCTAGTTTTAGCAGTGCTTTACCAGCGTTTTTTGGGCACTGGCAGTGTGAAAGGGCTCTAAATCTCCCTTATAACATGTGAGTGGGGGTAAACCCAAATAAAGTCCAAATGGAAACCAAATTAATTGGAAGAGAGTCCAAAATATATGTGAGGACAAAATGGGACAAACAATCCAAAATAAGTCAAGTGAGGCACTGATATCCACGGATCTTTATAGACAATTCAACAGCATATAAAGGCTGGACAATGGTGTCTTAAACAACTTGACAGATGATGCAGAGAGATTGAATACTCTTACCACAAAAGTTGGATACAACTGCCATACGACATTGTATCTTATGAGCTTGTGCGCTTAGCCTCTTGCGCTGGAGGGTACCGGATCGGGCAGGAACAAAGCAGCAAGGCAGAAGAGCATCACGACCGATGGACAGCATGCAACCAAGCCGAGAACTCCCAAACGATCCACTCGATGGACTTCCCGAGGCAAAAAGGGAAAGGGTACAAACAAAAAAGCGGAAGCGACTCCGATGGTGCAGGTCAATTGCTGCAATATTTTATGTCGCACTGTATTTGCCCAGGGACAAAATACACTTTAATGAATAAAAAAAAAAGAAACAAATGTAGCGCCGGGCTCCTGACGAGCACACGCTATATGGTTTGCAAATTTAATGTTCCCAAAACCACAGTTGGGTTTTGGGGTTAATTGTACTAAAATATGGTTTCAGTACCAGTTTGGCTGGATTGCACTGTGTTCTGCTTGGCCATAGGTGTCAGTGTCGCCTCTGGCAAGTACGAGAACGCAGTCTGGCTGGACGCATTGGGCGCCAATCTTTCTCTCTGAACCAACCAGTGAGTGTGGCGTCTTGCTGTGATTTCTGGGAGAGGGTACTTAAGGTACTGAGATCATGTGCTACGGGGTTCCAGTCCAGAAGATCTTGCTGTCTGTTTGATCCTGGTCCTCCTGACCAACCCTCGGGGCCCTCATGGCCTGGGGTGCGGATCCATCCAATTCCGAGTCTCGGGGCTGGCTAGCCCGAGGCACAGTAACTGGAAGGAGGATTCTATGGTGGTCCGGTGTCGTCTCGTCTTTGGAGAGGCCCAGCAACTGAGAATGCAACCAGGGGAGGACTCTTCGGAAGAGGGCCATGCAGAAGAATGGTTCCTCAGAAAGAGCCTGGAAGCCAAGTTGAAAGACACCAAGTGAATCCACACTCGTATGGCTGCTAGGCCTAGTGAGAGGAGGTTTATCCGATAGTCGTGAGAATCCAGTTGTGAGTGGCTATTCTCTGGATTTACAAGTTTGAGAGACTTTCAGCTTTACACAGTTCCAAGAGTACCTGAACTTTCCTCCTAAACCCTCTATCCCTATGTAGAGACTGTGTTTTGTTTATCCCTTTTTGGCAAATAAAAATCCCAAAGTGGATCCAGTGTCTGTCTCTACAGTTCTTTGGGCCATCTACCTCGGGAAACCCCTAGACGCATACGAGGACAAGAAGTTAATGGTAAGCCCAAATCAAACCAGCAGCTCCTTCGGGAGTCAGTGCTACACAAAGTTAGCCAAATCTTTTTTGTTTTAATGTGAAAGATGATGTTACGCCGTGAGAATCGTGATCTATCTTCTAAACCATTTTAGCCAGAATCGTGCAGCTCTAGTGTCTGGTCATCCACTTTTCCTTATCCAGTTATTTCAGTGAAGAGCTGGGTAAGCACCTTGATGTAAGAACATGAAGAAGGGGTGGACAGACCAGGAGCGGTGCTCTATTTACGTTTGAAGATTATAATATAGGTGGGAGGCTGGGAAACACAGAAAGCATGGTGCTTATTTTTTACCGACCCCCCCCCCCCCCCCCCCCCCCGTGTTAAAGATCCCATAGGGGAGGTTACCTGGCGGTGGCAATGGGGGTTAAAATGCCTGCCTTTAGTCTCCATCGGAAGCCTGTGTGCCAGGTTGGCAAGGCAGCAACTTGACTAGGAGCCAGGTAGAGAGCTTTGTCACCCTATAACAGAAAATTCTTGAACTGAGTGTCTACATGGCAGGACCACCAGGTATTATTTTAATGAAAACTACAGATTTAAGAAGATTGAAAATGACTTTGAAAATCACATTAACATGTTAAAGCTTCTATGAGATTATAGTGATTAGGTTCACATCTACTTAAAAAGAAATCTCAGTTATAAACTGCAATTCTCTCTATAGGCTACACTACATAGAAGATTGTAATCTCTTCATAATGAGAGATTTAACCACTGCCAGCAGCAGCTCCATTAGTTTAGAACAATACAGCAGATTTTTAGTAGTCGAGTTATGCTATCAACATTCCTAGCAATTATTTGGTGGGAGTAGCAATAAGATTTTCTAAAAAGAGTGCTCCCGACTAATATGGCCTTGGAGGACCGCAGCGACGTCCTGACGTCATGTAAGGTCCAGGCTGCAAGAAAATTTATTTTATTAAGCGAACGATCAAATTTATATGTTTTTTTTATCTTTTGCTTTTAAAGGTAAAAAAGATTTTTTTTTTCACCCCAGATCTCTCCATAAAGAAATCCCCAAAAAAATGTGTAAAAAATAAAAATAAAAAAAATAATAAAAAAAACATGTAAGTGCCCTATCTGTCCATGCTCACGCATAGAAGCGACTGCATACGCAAGTCACACATGCATATGTAAACGGTATTTGAACCACACATGTGAGGTATTGCTGCAAATGATAGAGCGAGAGCAATAGTTTTAGCGCTAGACCTCCTCTGTAACTCTAAACATGTAACCTGCAGTACCGTAGTTTCTCACCATTCCACCAGTGTGCGCAATTTTAAAGTGTGACATGTTAGGTATCTATTTACTTGGCGTAACATCATCTTTCACATTATGTAAAAATAATTGTGGTAACTATTTAGTTTTGTTTAATTATTAGTTAATTAAAGTGTATTTATTTTTTTAAAAATTGTGTTAGCAAAACCATTGCGCAAATACAGTGTGACATAAAAAATTGCAACGATCGCCATTTTATTCCCCAGGGTCTCTGCTAAAAAAAGTTTAATGTTTGGGGAGTTATAAGGAATTTTCTAACAAAAAATACTGATTTAAACATCTACTTTAATATATCATTACATTCATTTTTTTTAAATGGATGCAATGTCAAAACCTACATCTGCCTTGTTATCAACCTCTAGAAATCCCCTGTATAGCAGAGCTCAAGCTGAGAAAGGAAGAAGCAGCACTGCAAGCGTGATGCAGTTCTCATGTTCTAACAAGGAACATGCTGATAGGACAAGAGAGAAGAGTGACAGAGAGATGAGCTCATCAGTCTGCTGCTGCTCCTTTAACTGTCCAGTCATAGGCTGGGGGATGGACAGGACCTCTAAGGCTACATCGATATTGGCAATTAAATCCAGTGCCAACTGTAGTGGCAGGAATCTTTGTTTACAACTGCAGATGAAGGTGGCTAGGTGCAGCTGTTGGCTCTCTAATGAGAAGTCGCTGGAGGCCACAGCTATTCGTAACTCTCCATCCAGCCAGCAACTACCTGTGGTGATCGCTGCTGGCTGCACTTTGTGTGTCCAGTCGCCATCACTGCTGGTAGTCTCTGGATGTGCGGAGAGCCACAAATAGCTGTGGCCCCCAGCGACTTCTCATTAGAGTGAACAGGGCCGACGGCTGCACCTAGTCACTCTCATCTGCAGCTGTAAACAAAAAAGATTCCTGCCTCTACAATTCGCATTGGTCTCAATTCGTGGCATGAATGTAGATTCGCAGAGACTTTGAAAAGGTTCCTGCACTACTTTGATGCGACTTTTGATGCACTCCAAAGGCGCACTGGAAATCGTGCAAATTTGAAGTCTCGCTAGTGTGAATGTGTTTCTTTACTGCGGCAGAGAAAAATCAAGTCCCCCTCTGTTAAATTCAGTTATTATGGTATTAATATCGATATATTCAATAATTCATATTGATGAAAAAAGTTTCAAGAAAGTCCGTTCAGTTCTTGTGTAAAAACTGAAAAATTGATTTTATAATAAAATAGTAAAATATTACAAGAACAATATCAAAATGTAGAATGTAAAAATATCAATAATGTATTATATTCTTAAGAGAAAGATTGAATCAGATGTGTGTGTGTGTATGAGAAGCTGTCCCAGCAATGTCTCGTGGTGTGTGTCTGTTTGCCAGAAAATCTCTCTGTTCAACTCCTTTTACTCCTAAATTCAGCCCCCACCTTCTCCTTATAGTCCCACAGACTTAGTGGCCAATGTTTTCTAACTTCCAGTCTAACGCCAGATGTTGAAATACAACACCATCTTTATTCACAACATTCCATGGGGATGGGCTAGAACAATGTGTGAAACCATTTAACTTATATTGTATAAGTTTCCTTTAACATAAGATAAAATACTATATATATATATATATATATATATATATATATATATATATATATATATATATATATAATATTCATTAAAAACCTAATGTTCTTATTAATATCCTAATCAAGAAATATTGCAATATACACAAACATATATTCTTAACTAAAAGATGAACTTTTACATCTTAACCACTTGCTTACTGGGCACTTAAACCCCCTTCCTGCCCAGGCCAATTTTCAGCTTTCAGCGCTGTCACACTTTGAATGACAATTGCGCGGTCATGCTACATTGTACTTTTTCACACAAATGGAGCTTTCTTTTGGTGGTATTTAATCACCACTTGGGTTTTTATTTTTTGCTAAACAAACAAAAAAAGACAAAAAAAAAAAAAAAGTTTCATAGTTTGTTATAAAACTTTGAAAAGGGGTAATTTTTCTCCTTCATTGATATTCGCTGATGAGGCTGCACTGATGGGCACAGATAAGGCAACATTGATAGGCACAGATAACCCTGATGGGCACTGATAAGAAGGCACTGGGTGGAACTTGTGGGTACTGATAGGTGGCACTGATGGGCACTGGTAGGTGGTGCTGGTAGGTGATATTGATAGGCAGCACTGGTGATGATGTACTGTGGGCACTGATAGGTGGCACTGTGGGCACTGATAGGTGGCACTGTGGGCACTTATGGGTGGCAGTGTGGGAACTGTGGGCACTGGCAGGTGGCACTGGTGGGCATTGGTAGGTGAGGCTAGAGGGCACAGAAGCCTCTCCATGATCGGGGCCGATGTCCCTCTCGCAGCTGCCGACGAACGGCTTTTTTTTCTCATTCGCGCTACCAGCGTGAGGAGAAAAAATTGCCGATTACCGGCTCTGTTTATGTCACATGATCAGCTGTCGTTGGCTGACAGCTGATCATGTGGTAAGGGGTCGGGATCGACCCCTTACTCAGATCTGTGATCAGGCGTCTCATGGACACGCTGATCACAGGGGGCGCGCCGGCCGCTCAAGCATGGGAGGATGGCCAGGGACGCCCTCCCCGCAAATTAACTCCACGCTGTAGCCGTCTTTCACATAAGAAATGTGAAACCTTTCATCACATTTGCCATGGGAGGATGGTAAGAACCCAGCTAAATCTTAATTACTAACACATGTTGGCTCTCCATAGAAATATGAAGCTTATAACAGTATGTATACTTTCACAAGTACAAGAGTCTATATAATTTCACTTTTTCCATAACTAGAACATATACAGGGGGTCCCCGACTTACAAACATCCGACTTACAAACGACTCCTACTTACAAACGGAGGGAGACAACAGGAAGTGAGAGGAAATCCACCCCTAGGAAGGGAAATTCACTCCTGTAAGAGTTAATATGGGAAAAGGGTGTCTCCACTGATGCTTTATCACCAGTCCATGTTTCCCTAACAACCCAAATTTTTCAAAATCCAATTGTCATTGGGACAGAAGGTGAGGTGAAATGTTCTGAACAGGGGCACAGACAGCAGAACAAATGTTACAGGGGTGATAACCCTTCTCTATGTTATCTAAAAAACTTAATAGATTTTTTTGGCTGGAGCTACACTTAAAAAAATGTACCTGTTCCGACTTACAAACAGATTCAACTTAAGAACAAACCTACAGTCCCCATCTTGTTTGTAACCCAGGGACCCCCTGTAATATATATTATATTCAACTCAATTATTCTGTAATGATCTAATAGATGAATATTAAAGAGAACTTTCTAACACCTTCCCTACCAGACAGGACTTTGCTGTGTGGCAGAGCTGTGTCAGGATCCATTCACAACTTAATATGTGCACTGAGTACACACAAACACACGTGCACTTACATGCTGCGTTGCTGTGAGTTTTAATATGCGCTGTAATGCTCTGTAATGCTTTTTTTTTTTTTTTTTACTTCAGTAAGTTTTATTTGTAAATTAATCTTCAACAAGTTGCTGTGTGTCTTGCATTTAAGCGCATTGTGGTGTGCTTACATGTGTTGAACCATTCTGAAAAAAAAATAAGACATGCGCTACTATTTTTTCAGCGCTGGACAGTAGACATGAGCTTATTGCACTGGTGTAAACTGCTCATATTCAAATACATTGCTTCTACAGTCTATATGCCCTGACATGCATTGATCAACACTCGGCAGGGCATCTAGTGTGAATGGATGTTTAATCGTAGAACTGACAGATACAAAGGAATACAAATTTAATTACAGCTCCTTTATCTGTATTTAGGCTGCTTTCACACCTGAGCGGCGACGGTAAAGCAGCGCTATATTTAGCGCTGCTTTACCATCGCTTTCCCCGCGGTATGCGGCCGCTAGCGGGGTGGTTTTAACCCCCGCTAGCGGCCGCAAAAGGGTTAAAAACCTCCGCAAAGCGCCGCTTTGATTTCAATGGGAACGAGCGGTATAGGAGCGGTAAATACACCGCTCCTTCACCGCTCCAAAGATGCAGCTAGCAGGACTTTTTTTACCGTCCTGCTAGCGCACCGATCCAGTGTGAAAGCCCGCCGGCTTTCACACTGGAGTGAATGGGGCCGGTTTTTTCAGGCGGTATACAGGCGCTATTTTTAGCGCTGTACCGCCTGAAAACCGCCCCAGTGTGAAAGGGGCCTTAGTCTGAATTTAGCTGTTTGCTTGAAGAGCATACTGGAATATTTGCAAGATGCCTCTATAAGGTAACGTTTTCTGTTATTCCAAAGCAAATATTTTGGCATTGGGTAATGCACAGGAAAATTTACAAATCACAAAAGTGATAAAGGAACTTAAAATGAGAAGTACAGCCAAAGCTTGTTGTGTAGGTCACAGAGAGCAGGCTGAATCCCGCTGAATCCTGCTGAATCCCACTGTCAGCTGACATTACAAAGCTGGCCCAGGCTTTGTAAAACCAGCGCCCATATGGTCGGTATCCACCCATATGCCTGGACCGCCACCTGGCTCAGCCTCTTGCAAACAGCTGAGAGCCTAAACAGGCTGCGCCCACCCGCTCCACAGCCCAGCGCTCCAGTGAGTGTGAGGGGGGAGAGCAGAGAGCCAGTGACTGACAGTCACCAGCTCTCTGCTCAGGGAGCTCCGAGAACATGAGCGATCTGCGGTGTTTGATTGCTCGTTTGTCAGCCTAAAGGCCTAGACACACGATCAGACTTTTTGACAACAAACATGCAAATTAGCTGTTTTAAGGCAACATCCGACTGTGTGTACGCTCCATCGGACATCTGACTTTTGTTGGCTGTGCGAATGGACAAACTTTCCGGCAACAAAAGTCCGATGGAGCAAAGTCTGATCGTGTGTACAGAAAACCATAGGACTTTTGTACAAAGTACAAACACGCATGCTCAGAACCAATGCAAAATAAGGATGAGTTCCGGCATGTTCGCATACGGCACGTGCAGAGCCCGCCAGGAAGTCGGCACTGCAGAGCGCTAATCACAGGCAGTGAGACATTGTCCTGATGCGTGGCTGCATAGATCGGGAAATGTCTCACTGCCTGAGATTAGCGCAGCGCAGTGCCGACATCGTGGCGGGCTCTGCACGTGCTGTATGCGAACACACTGGAGTTCATCCTTAATGCAAAAGATCAGACAACAATGCAGAAGTTGACCAAAGGTGGCAGTAAAGAGCAGAAAAACCACGTGATTTGGTGAAAGTTGGCTGAAAAAGTCCTGCCATGTGTATGCAATACAAGTTCATGGCCGACGCCCTTTGTACAAAAATCCACGGGAAAGTTTGTACAAAGTCCGATCGTGTGCATGAGGCTTTAGAGCCAGAAGGGGACAGATGCTGCCTCCAACTAGACAAGTATAACTCAAAAATAAAAAATCCCATACTGCTCATTTAAAGTACAACTTAAGGCAAAACTTTTTTTGTTGTTGTTTTGGATAGAGTAGAGAGGGATTAGGACACCTATTAGGGTTTTTTTTTCCTGTCTGTGCCACCATTAGGAATATTCAGCCTCTCCCTTTGTCCTGTTTGCCATTATCATTGAATGTCACACTAAAGGAAAAGTAATGGAGTAAAAATCTTCCCATGGGGTCCCCAAGGAATTCCCTTCATT